>CM064876.1:0-1233333 GCA_032719365.1 Prinsepia uniflora | reverse complement strand
GCTACTTGCTACAGTTTAACAAAACCCACAGAAAGCAATGAGCTTGGCGTTTCTCCAGGGCTATTCTTCCCCTGAAGAAGAAGCCGAGGATCCTCGTCTCCGTTACCAAAAGTCGAACTCATCGGACGACGACGGCAACGACGACGACGACGACAACATCCATGACAATGACCAAGGCTACAAAGCTGCCGCATCCGTCTTTGATTTTCCCAAGCCCTCCTCTTCCAATGCGTCTGGCCTCCCCTCTGCTTCCGAAATCTTCTCCGAGGTACCATCTTACCCTAATTCACCATTTCAATCTGAATTTATTTTCTTTTTAATTTTGCGGGTCAATTAATTTCTGGGTCTTTTGGATTGGATTGCATTCGGTTACTGTAGATTTCTGGACCGCCTGATTTCCTCAACAACTGCGTGCAAGAAGAAGGCGCTTCAACGGTGAAGGAAGCCGGTCCCCGGCAAGGGAGGCATGTTGGCCGCCACGCCAAACTTCGCAAGGACAAGAAAGATTTACCTGCTGGTTGGTACTATTTCATTTGTTCATATAAAATTAAATAAATTTACACTCTTTAGTAGTTACCAACTGCTATTTTGGTTTGCTTATTATTCTTAGTAGATTAGTGGCTCGATTTTAAGATTCAGCTACTATTGTGTCAGTTCAGTGATGTTAGAGTGGCTCGATTTCAAGTCATAGTCAAAATTTATGGCAATTGGTAGCAGCCAACAAGATGAATTTCATTTTGGTCATATAGTGAGTGGAGAATTTTGATTTTGGTTTTCAAAATGATTATGGGATTTGTATATTTACTGAAGTGGGTCTTCTTATTTATTTTTTCCTTTTTTTTTTCTTCCCAAACATTGGAGTGGAACTAGAAGGACCTAAGTTAGTGGCCTCCAAGAAAGAGCACGCCCATATGCATCCTCTAGCTTATTACATCATGTATGGATGATTAGATGCATCTAATCTTAGTGCATCTCGAACAACTTTGTTTAGTCTATGGTTGGGTTGCATTTCCCGAAATTAGGTCTTTATGGATCCAAACTGGTATATGGAAGTGACGTTGGAAGTAGACTCGGTTTTTTTATGTTGTATTGTAAGTTTCAAACTTCAGATGTGATCATATACTTACTGGTTGTATTGCGATTCCCTTAATTAGGTCTTTATTGGATCCAAACCGGTATATGGAAGGGACGTTGAAAGTAGACTCTGTTCTGTTTATGTTGTGTTGCAAGTTTCGAACTTCAGATGTGATCATATACTTATTGGAGTTACATGATACCTAAATAAATTTTCTCATCCCCCGAGTTTTCTTGAACTGGTCTGCTAAGGTTTGGACTTCTTCATTATGTTTCTTTTTTTATAATTCAGGGTGTTAAGCATGACAAAATGTATCTGCCCAGGTAATATCAACATGGAATTTTATGCTTCCTGTATTTGTCATAGAATGTCACATCTGTTGACTTCCAATGATAGTATTCTGGGTGCTTGTGGTAGCGTACACCTTTTTTGAAAGATATGGAAGGGAACTTGGTTAAATTTTGATAACATATATTAAAATTAAGGAATTTTGCATTTGATTATGACTCTTGAGATAGTTGTGTATCAATTTCTAATATTGTGCTCATAACCTCTTCCAGATAAGTATATTTTCCTTTTTATTTGTTCTTTTCTACCGTAAAGCAATTCAGAATCTTGTTAAAAAAATTATAGGTGCAGTAGTGGAGTCTAAAGCTCAGTTAACTGGAATTCATGAACGAGTAAGAAGTGATGTTGAGGGTAGCCAAGTTCCAACATCAGCAGCTACAAGCACAGCTCAAGGTGTCAAGCGTGTGCCAACTGCAACAAATCCCAGTGCAGAGGATGCTGCAGCGCTACTGAGGTACATGGTTCCCTGTTCCCCAACTCTTGCTATTACTGAGAGGCATATAAGCTGTTTAAGATATTTTCTAGTGTAGCAGGCATTTCAGTTGGAACATTTTGACCTTGTAATTGCCTAAATTTGAAAAACTTGCCTTGACAGGATGTGTTTGCAATGTGGCATACCCAAGACCTTCTCCAATGCACGGGGAATGGTCTGCCCAACATGTGGTGACCGCCCTGTAGACGAAACCAATGATTCCAAGAAGAAGGGATCTACTATCAAAGATAAGGAGAAGAACAAGAGGATGAAGGGCCAGTCATCTCACGCCACATGGAAAAGTGAAACTGAAATGCAGCTTCGACAGCAGTTTGACTAGTAGAGATGGTTCGTATAATACTACCTTGAATAGCATAACATCTTTTAGATTTATGATTGTAACATGCAGCTGACCCTCAGTTCAGATAGCAGACTAAAACTGCATCAAGACGGGTCGATAGTTAGCAGACCTCTCAGCATTTGCGTGTTTGCATTTTTATTTCTGATAAATTCTGTGTTTTTCTCCGTAATTGCTGAAATTTTAAGGTTAGTTGTTGATATTGATTTCTGTCTTTGATGTATCAAGAAAGGTAAGCAATTTATTTCAGCAAGGGTGGTGACTGTAAAATGAATCGCAGTCGATGCGAATTTGCGAAAAATGATTGCATTCGTTTTGTCAACTTACATATAATGCTGCTAACCTATATAGGAATTGTGATAAGTTATTAACAGCACCATTATTTAGTTTGGAAGGTGCATAAATGTGTTGCTCATGCCTGTGCCTTGATCTTGAATGTGTTGCTCAAGTTTCATCTCTCTTTTGCATAATACTGATTGAAAGAGAAAAAAAGCCACTTGAGATCACACACTAGCGTATCTCAAGCCATTCACATTTGCCATTTGAAAATTAAATCACTTGCATTATATGTGATGATTTGGGATATTGCTAATTTTTTCGGCCTATTACGCTCATATGACTCAAGTTTTCCGGGCATATTAAATCACTACTATTTAGTGGGTATGAATCCGTTAAAACGGATAATCGGATTGTTTTAAATCGTTATTTATTTGACGATTTAAATTTGATAGGATAAAAATTAAATGGTTTGAAAATTCAAATCGTTCTATTGGTAATGATTTGAATTTGGATTTTCATAAATTCAAATTTGACTATTAAAAATATATTAATTTTTAAATACATTATTAATACAAAATAAAAATAATAACAATAAAATAATACCCAGATAAATAGATGTATATTTAGATAATAGCATAATAAAATATTATTAAGTGGTAATATTTCCAATCTAATCTTCCGCAAGTTTAATATACAAAATTTCGAGTATTGATTTTTTGTAGTTTTTTTGTATCTTTACTTTTCTTTTTCAATATCCTTGCAATTTTTTTTATGCTTCGATTCAAATCGAATTGTTAGTAACGACTTGGATTGAAATGATTTGAATCGAAACAGTTTCATAATTTAAACCGTATCGCACCGTTAAAATTTTAAGGGGTTTGAATTTCGATATTGTCAATATCCGTATTGAACTGTACCATGCTTACCATTAAGTATTATGTTTGTTGGTTTGGGATATCGTCATTTTTTTTAGAGTTTGATTCCAACAAATATAAATTATAAGTAAATAAGTTTGATCCCAACAAATATAAATTATAAGTAAATTTTTTGTGTGTGCTCTTACGAGTAACGTACAGAAGAAAGTTACTGTTTAGGCAGGAAGAATGGATGTAGTCCAATTCCATTTGATTACTCATCCTTAAGAATAACAATAAGATTTAGATCAATTATTCATTGGATGGAAATTATTATTGGGTATTTTTCAGATAAAAGTCTAGAATATGATTTTTATGGGCAATTTAACGAAAAATCAGATCAACCACACATTTCTCTCGAACGCGCGTGACGTGAATTAACTTTGACTCCCATACGATGAAAAAAATAAAAAACCGCAAGACGCAAATACCCCAATTTGACCGCTATATATTAGTAACATTATCAAATGAAATAGTCGTGAATCCCCCATTAAATCACCATCGAAGGTCTTATCCCCAAGTGATCAAGTTTTCAACAATTTTGTTTTTGTTAAAATACAAATCCCTATTCTATTTTTTATGTTAAATATCTTCACAAAAACATATATTCTACATACTTAAAACTTATATAATTTAACATTTATTGTTGTAAATGATGAAATTGTCCTATTTTAAGTCTAGAATCACTTGAAACTTGAAGTTCTGTGTTACTATTTTGACATGAGAAAGATACTCCTATCATAATTGTATAATTGTTTTTTGAAAAAATTGGAGGAATGATCCCTCAGGTTAACCATAATTATTGACTTCGTCCCTAAATTTGAATTTAAACTTCTTTAGTTCCATTACTTTATCAAAATCGTTAATTTAATCTCTCCGTTAAAAAAGAATTCAAGGGAAAAATCTTTAAATCATGTCTATTTGATTCTTAATTGCAAGCCAGTTCAAAAATTTTGTTCATGCACAATGTTTTAGGTAGAGTCAACATGTAACCAGCTTTGTTTAAAAAAAAAATTTGGGTAACCGGGCAAATAATTTCAATAACTTTTTTACCCATACAATTCAATTGTTCATCTCAAAAACAAATATTTTATAATTAAAAAATAATAAAATTTGTACACAACGAAAGATAATAAAAAAGAGATTGGCAATTGGCTTCATTGGCCTCATCTACTCCATTTTCAATATGGTTTTTGGCCTATAAAATTACCACGAGGGTCATAAACACAAACCAAAAATGCATCCTCATGCCTATACTTAACTTTGGAGCAACCAATTTTCAAGCTCTGCCTCCAACCCATCTGGGTATAATGCAAGCAATCTTTGTTATGAACGCAAGAATTGGTCTGATAATTATAGTAACTTCTCTTTCGTGCGCACTCATCAACTGCATTACTCAGCTTCCAATCCTGTCCACTCCCCCAAACAAGTTCTCACCATACATGCCATTCGAGTGAATCAAAGAGCAATCTCCTTCCCTTTTTATTTTTTCTCAATATATGCAACAAGCATTCTCATACATATTTGCCGAAAACCCAGCTCTTCCATTCATGTTCCTTCCAAAGCCCCCAATTTCTCTACTTGGCAAAACCCGTCAATACATTTGCACAAAACCCCTAAATTGATAACCACAAACCCTAAATCAATTTACTCAAATTGAAACCCCGAATTGAAACCCAAGTTAACCCTACCATCGCCTCCGTCCTTCGCCTCTTTGTCACCTCTCGCACTCGCAAGTCTCACCATTGTCGTCGTCCATCTTAGATCAAAAGTCACAGCTTTGCACATCGCACTCACACCTTCCCTTCACACCTTCGCATCCATCGCCTCGCTGCAATGGCAATTGCAATCTGAATCTTCTCCATCGCTTAGCTGCAATAGATCACCCTTGCCTGATGAGCATAAAAAAAAATTAACTGATTTTGTATGCCTTTTAGTCTATTTTGGTTATTCAAAAAAGTCCGAACTACCTTTCAGAAACGATCCCGAATGCAATTTTTTGATTGGAAATTATATTGACAACGTGAAAGTCGGTCAACATTTTATGAATTTCAGAAAGTTAACACAGCATCTCGATTACATAATTTTTTTTAAGGTGACCGAGTTAACGTAGCATCTTGATCACATAAATTTTCTTTTAGGGTTATCAATCAAAACTGATAAATTTTCTTTAATGTGATCAATCAAAATTGATGTCAGAGTGCATGTGACATGTCAACCGATTTCGATTCCCTTAAACAAAAAAATGATTCGTGTTAATCAAAGATTCCATTTAAAAAATGAATCTAATTTTGTTTGTTAACGTGTGATGGATGCAGATTTATGGAGGGGTCATTTATGGAGGGGTTTTTATGAACAATGTGCTGGGGTGTGCTGTTGGTGGTTCTAATTGTGTGCACTGTGATGGGTCTCATTGCAAGTTCTGTGTCCACCTTCTCTCTTTGGACAGCCTTCTTGGCCTTCCTGCACATTACTTTTGGTCTATATTCTCAACGATGTAATCCTATATACTTGATGCATGCATATCTGCTCAACTTAATCCACAGTTTCATTACTTTTGGAGTCAAATTTTCTTTTAATTTTAGGCTATTTTTTGTTTCATTTATTAATTGTGTTCAAAGTATCAAATAGTAGCATTCTAAATAATCGTACGAGTGGTTATTAAATTAACTTATTTCTAAATTAATCGGCTTTTTTAAATGCGTATTATTTTGAGTGATGGTCAAACCAAAAATGAATAAGAGATGACTTGTGAACTCTAGCATAATCCTCATCATTTGACCCAGAAGTTTATGGACTTGTGGATACGTTTTAAGCCCATTGAACGAAAGTCTGATCCAGTTTGCTATGGGTTGTGGGCCGACCTAATCCGAAAGTTAGCAAGTTGAACTTGGATTTAAGATGTTCAAACCCGATAAACCTGAACACAATAAAATCACATAATCCACCCATACGAGCCTGGTTCGAAAGCTCGAATACATAAACATATTATTTATTAAGCATTTAATACCCAACCCATTTTTATTAATAACTCAAACAATTTTATCTCAGCTCAAACACTAAGCCCAATATACTTGACTTTAAAAAACCCAAGGCCCTAACTAGATGTGTACCCATTTAAATTAAATCTTCTCTCACTCTTTCAACTGGACCTCATCATTGGGTCGGGTCGTGCAAGCCCCACCTAAATTTTTTGGGCTTGAGCTGGGTCGGGTTAGAGCAGACCTAGTTCATAATTTAAAAATTATTGGGTCGGACTAGGCGGATTTGGCTATAAATATGAAAGTCCATATTCTTTGTCGGGCCGAGTTTGGACTGAACTTTTTTCATGCTTTACAGGCTGCCCACTTGGATTTGGTTCAATTGTGCTTTTAGAAATTATTTATTCGAAAAGTTTTGGAGTTGGAAAATAAATTGAAAATCATAGGAAAGAACGAACGTACATAATAGTATTAAAAATCATTAACATATATCCTTAAGTATTGATGCAATCAATCTCAGAGACTATAATAAGTACAATTTAACTTTATACACTGTTTATACCAAAGCTCATATTGAAGATATTAATGTTGAATAAAATATAGGACTGTTAAGCACAGAAGCATGAAAGCCTATATCAAATCTCATATTTTTTTTTAATTCAATTCTTCCAATTTAAATATTTAAAGCGTATTGAAAATTCAGAATTTAGAGAATCCATTGTACCATTTTTTAAAGCATTTGTTTAATCCTATCACTATTATCAAATTTATATGGGCGGATTGAGTAAAACTTATCAAGTTCGAGTCTATTGAATTTAAATACCCTAAACTCAAGTTCGATCCATTAACTTTCGGACTAAACTGAACCATGACTTATAAGAGATTGAATTGAATTTTTAGTCAACGAACCCAACAAATATCACAAGACACAAGTCCATAAACTTCTAGACCGAATAACGAGGCTAGATGTGGGTGGGTGGGTTGGTTGCAAAACCCACCAGCCGTACATCGCTACATACTTACTCACTCACTCCTCTCTAACTCACTCACTCACAAACCCACCCCCACCCGCCCCACATCACCTATCATCTTTTTCCTCTCTAACCTCTTACCTTTAACTTCTCTGCTTCTCTTTCACGCCGCACATCACAACCGCGATCTCGTAGAGCTTCTTTGCCTTTCTTTTTCACGCTGTACAGCCCAACCAAGATCTCTCTCCAACTCTCTCTCGACCGCAATCTGTGACTTGGGAGGAGGAGCCGCCAGAGGTAGGAGCCGCGAGAGGTAGGCCTGAAGACCCTTCTCCAGAAGTAGGAGCCCCGAGAGGTCTTCGCTCCACAGGTATTAGGCTTATAATTTTCATCCCCCTCTCCGATACTCGACCGTTCTATATATCTATATATATATATATATTCTGCAAGTGTATAGTGTTATTTTGCAGTTTATTGATTTAGGCTTGATTCTCTAAGTACTATTTTTATACTAATCAAGGTTGATCAGTTCAAGATTTTCCGATCAAATCAGCAGCTATTAGATTCTATAGGTACTTGGAAAATGTTCATCTTATCAAATTTTAGAAATGCATATACCTATGAATACTAGGAATATGGAAAGAAAAATTGACAGGTCGGCGGCCATGGTAAACTGCCGACAACGGGACTGAATTCAGGAAGGTGGTTGAGCTTTTGCCTAGGGATTTTATTTTTTATTTCTTATTTTTCTTATTTTTAAAAAAGGAGGAGTGATTTAGTGCAAAAATTAGAGTGTTTTAATTTCATGCAATCATGATGATGTAGATTGGGTCATATTCACTAGATTAATCTAACGGTTAGCATTTATATAAATGCGTGTAACTGTATCGATGGTAAATGCAGATTCGCGCAGACCTATTTTGATCAGAATTTTTTTGAAAACTTACTTCGTTAAATTTATAATTTATTACTTTGTTAGTAAAATATAAGCTGTAAACGATCAATTTCTCAAATATTTACCTCCCATCTGTGTAGTTTTGCATATATTCCGCTCCCCTGTTTATTGTTAGTGATATATTTTGCATGAGCATTTGCCTTTTGTATCATTGTTAATAATTCATGAACTTATTTACCGTCTGTGATTAATTTTTGGTATTGGGCCGTCCACCTGCTGAGATTTTTTTTTTGGATGTGCTGCAGGTTTTAATTATTATTTTAATACTAATCAAGGTTGATCAGAAATTTTTTGAAAACTTACTCTGTTAGATTTATAATTTATTACTTTGTTAGTAAAATATAAGCTGTGAACGATTAAGTTCTCAAATATTTATCTTCGTTCTGTGCAGTTTTGCATATTTTCCGCTCCCCTGTTTATTGTTAGTGACATATTTTGCATGAGCATTTGCCTTTTGTATCAATGTTAATAATTCATGAACTTCTTTACCGTCAGTGTGATTTATTTTTGGTATTGGGCTGCCGAAGTTTTTTTTTTCCTGCTGAGAAATTGTTTATTTTGGATGTGCTGCAGGTTTTAAGTATTATTTTTATACTAATCAAGGTTTATCAGAATTTTTTTGAAAACTTACTCCGTTAAATTTATAATTTATTACTTTAGTAAAATATAAGGTGTAAACGATCAAGTTCTCAAATATTTATCTCCGATCTGTGTAGTTTGCATATTTTTCTGTTCCGCTGTTTATTGTTGGTGATATGTTTTGCATGAGCATTTGCCTTTTGTATCAATGTTAATAATTCTTGAACTTATTTACTCTCAGTGTGATTTATTTTTGGTATTGGGCTGTCGGAGTTTTTTTTTCCTGCTGAGAAATTGTTTATTTTGGATGTGCTTTTAAGTATTATTTTTTTACTAATCAAGGTTGATTAGAATTTTTTTTGGAAAACTTACTCCGTTAAATTTATAATTTATTACTTTGTTACTCCGATCTGTGTAGCTTTGCATATTTTCCGCTACCCTGTTTTTTGATGGTGATATATTTTGCATGAGCATTTGCCTTCTGTGTCAATGTTAATAATTCGTGAACTTATTCAAAAGTCAGTGAGATCTATTTTTGCCATCAGAGTTTAGGGGGGAGTTCATTTTCTGCTTTTTTTTTAATGGAATCCTGTCATGTCCTAATGCCTTATGTATGTCTTGGATATATTCTCTTTTGCTTTTTCTTCTATGGAGGATGATTTTGGTGGTTGGTTTTCCTGTGACATGTAGTTCATCGATGGCCAGAGCAGCACTGAAGTAAAGGTGTTAGACACCATTCATACCTCTGAGTACCTATAATCTTGTCATAATCATGTTAATCTGTAAGAAATTAAGAACATTGTTGTGAAGTTGTCCAATTGGAAAATCAATCTTAATATCTGGCAAATTGTTCATGAGGAATCTCATGGTTTTGAGTTGCTGTCAAAACATTTATTCAAACTGTAATCAAAACTTTATTAGCATTGTAGTGTTTTTTGGACAATTCATCGAAAATAATAGGTGTATTCAGTTCAAAAGTTGCATATTTGGAATTTAGATGGCCTGTATTTGTCTATCCAGTTGCATTTCAACCTGGCTGGAATGTAAGATGTTTATTTCCTTGTCTGTAAGGTTGAGGCAAGATTGAATATCTTCTACATAAGTAGATGGTAATCACATTTGTTTCATAATTAAACGGATTGAGATAGACATTATCTACTTATTGTTACCACTTATGATAAACATTGTCGATCATGATCCTTGAACTTGAATGTAAATTAAGGCTTTTGGATGTAAACCGAAGTCTCTGCCAATGGATATGTGCTTTTGGTTTTCTTTTTCAGGTTTGAATGTAGATTAAGGGTTGATTGCAAGTTGGATGGCTTGGGTTGCACCCTTTTGTGCTTTTTGGTTGCTTAGTGTAATTTTGTGCTTTTTTCGCTGCTTACCAGCCGTTGTAAGAAAATTATGATGTTAAATTATTTAAATTTAAAAAATGAATTTAATATTCAAAGTTGGTCAAATATAGTTTGATTTTAGTAGCATTAAAAGGAGTCATTTCAAGTTAAATTTGACCAAAAATTTAGAGTCTGATGTAGATGCTCTTAGAGGGCACCTGTTAGAGCTTTTAGGGCTCAAGATGGATGTGTTAATGGAGGATTTCACTGTAGGGGTTGGGGCAATCAAATTACCATCCTTGCCCCTAAATAGATCCGCCCTGCAGCCTGTATTGACTTAGTCTAAAACCCGCCACTTAAAAACCTAGTTGTTATGAAATTGAAAGTGAAAAAATTCCTTCATTGTGCTTGAATTGGCCGAAATTTCAATTTGAATCAAATAGCTACAAGTCCTTATATGCCTTCTCCTAAAGAGAGCAAGAGGCTTGCAAAATAAGAAGTGTGTGTGATACATTATATTTCTAAATTCATATCCCCCAATTTTGCAGTTAGAATTTCTTTTTCAAGTAGTCATTTAAAGTGCAGCAAAGCATTCAACCTTGGTGCTGAATAATTGTATTTGCACTCTGTATTTGATTCTAAAATCGCTTAGGGTGCGTTTGGATGAGGAACTTCAAAGTTCAATGGAACTTATACTATATTACTAAGATATGCAGTTAAAAACAAAAATTATGGGGATTTTAAGTAGGTGGTTAAGCTCTAAAAGCAGAAGTCAACTTGATTATGATATGCACTTAAAACCAGAAGTCAACTTGATTATGATCTCGTGTTAGGAGCTGAGTTTACAATAATTGGTGCACTAATAATTTGTGCGTTCTCAGGGGACTTAATGGGATTACTATAAGTTTGCTCACCATTTATGTTCTACATACGTGTTGATATGGCATATGTTACATGTAATTCGACGATTCTCTCATGAGGCCTGAACTTTTCAACTGTTGTTATGTATATCCCTTGGATTATGACAATGTGACCTATGGATGTTTGTGAAGCAATGCTTATAACATTCGGTTGATGACTATATGATTCACTAAGCTATTTGTGTTTCCTTTTTCTGCTAGACTACTGAAGAGGAGATTGACCTTTGCCGTTGGTGATGGTGGAAGTGTGGTGGTCCTTGTTAGCTGCTATTCCTGCAGTGGCTGCAGGACAGGCGTTTCGAGTGAAGAAAAGGCGTGCAGAAGAGCAGAGGTTGCAGAGTGCTAGAGGGAGGGAGAAGAGTTCCGATGAGATTTTTGTGTGTGAGAGGGTGTGCACATCCAAGAGAATGCTGAAAAAGGTTGGTGCTTTCTCCAAGGACCCGATTCCTGATACTTGTGTTACTGTCTGTGGCGTGTCTGAGCTGGATGCTTGTGCTGATGCTTGCGCGCGTTACTGTTTGCGTAAACCAGCATCAAGTACCTAATTGGAACGACATCTGCCTCCGGCGATGCCAGAGTGAATGCTTGAAACTCTCTTCTTCGAGCTCTCTATGAATGAGAAATATTGTATCACAAAGGGAGCTATCATAGAGTTCGTTTCTCCAATTTTCTCACATAATTTTCTGATATGAATGTATTTACGTCGGCTATGGATTTTAGACTCGAAAACGTGAACTATAGTGTAGTGCTTCTATGGTATTAAAGAACCTATATCAACCTCAGATATTGAAGAAAGTGGAAAGTGGCTCGGGGAATGTATGATAGATACGCTCTTTGATTGTCAGCTTGGTTGTTGGGTTTTGGCCGTTTAGACCGTTGGATCTGTTTGTGATTGGGCTGTTGCCGCGTTAAGGAATCTGGCCGTTAATATTGGATATCAACTTTATTCTTTACTAGAAGCTAGACCATTGTTATATTTCCGGCATAAGTTCATTATGGAGTTGGCATCTGCCCAAGATGTTCATTAATATCGATAATCTCCTACCAATTTGTTTATTTTCAGTATGACAAGTCCCTACATTTATGATATACCTAGTTAAAGTCCTTAGTTTTCATGTTTTGTTTGTGTTAAATCCTTAAACTAAGACAAGAAATACTAATATATCTTTTCTCTATCATCAATGGAAACTGTTCGACAACTAGTTGCCAGAGAAATTGCAATTATCTATTGACTAGCGATTGGATTTTAGCTATTGTTGGCTGAATTCTAACCCCGGTTGACTTGATTTCATACAATCAAATTCCTATAACCAGTTACTGGATTTTGACCACCAATGTCCGATTGAAAGCTAAAGGAATTGTAATTATCTACAGCGTGGTCTCACTGTGAGCTCCTTCCTTCGTAGTAAAATCAAATGATACGATTTGACAATGTTACTTACCAAATTATGATACGATTCGACAATGTTACTTACCAAATTTGAGGCCCATAAGGTGATCAAAATCTCTCGAGTCAACAACGACTCACCTACTTCTGTAGTCGGAAAATCTACAATTATCTACCGGGGTCTGGGGAGGAATTGCATCGTTTTCCGATTATAGAAATTTAACTACCGATGAATGGATTTCAATGATTGGAGTTTAATTGCATCGAATTCGGATGATAGAAAATTAACAACCATAATACTCCTCTTTTCCATATCTAAGTTATCTCAAACTAAAAAATAAAAAAACATAGTCATCAAAGGGACATTTAAAGATTGTCTTTCCAAACTTTTCCAAATGAGCATCATTCATAAAAGTAGCTAAAGTTGTCCGTTATGTCTTTATTCCTTTTGGTGATTATTCGTTATGTTTCCATTCAAAGTGTTTTTACATGGGTTTTATTAAATGGTGAATGTGAAGTTACATTTTTTAACTGAAATTTTGAAGTGTGCTCAGTGTCCATACATGGATTTTATTCAAATCTGACATTCAAGTAAAAAATTATGAAACTTATTGTGGAATCTGATGGCCGGCACATGGTCTCTCTATTGAAAGGTACTATTGGTACTGACAGCTATTGCAAATATGATATTGATTGAAACGAGAAAAAATGCGCTTGAGTTTAATTTTATCTCTCGGAATTATAATATGATATTGATTGAAACGAGAAAAAATGCGCTTGAGATCTCACACTAACGGTATCTCAAGCCATCCACATATTGCTATCTCAAGTCAGCATACTGATTACTCGTGCTTATTCGAAAGCGTTGTTCATAAAATTTATATCAATTATTCATTTGATGAAAATTATTGTTAAATATTTTCTAGATGAAAATTAGAATAAGTCTCTCTTGAATGAATAAATTCGAATTAATTCTAACTCTCATATCATAAAAAAAGAAGAAGTAAATAATGGAAAAAAGTAAATTATTACTGACATCAGAAAATGAAATAGTCGGGAGCCCCCATTGAATCACTGTCGAAGGTCTCATCCATTGAATCACTGTCGAAGGTCTCATCCTAAGTGATCCAAGTTTTCAACAATTTTGTTTTTGTTAAAATACAAATTATATGTTAGAGACTCACCTGGAAAGGGAAGGCACTGGACTTTTCTCTTCTAGTCTTGTCAATGGAGTGCCATAACTCTCTCAGAGGATAGATAATGTGCCATGGGGGATTTACCAACTTCATCTTGTTGGAGTTTTTCACCTGTCTATTCAATGCCTTTAGGAAGACAAACTTTTCATCCAAGGGTTCAAACTGTGCCACCTGTTTGATCAATGGATTAGATTGCTCCCTTCACCACCATACAACCTTAATGATGGGTGGCAGTGGCACCAAAATTCCATGAACTTGCTGCTTGTGCCTAACACATATCCATTGCTCAAGTCAAGGCTCTATTGTTCCATTTTAAGCCTAAATTCAAAGCCGCACTTAGAAATTAGTAAAAGAGGGCTTTTCCAATTTGGATAAGTTCACCTACTTTCATTCCATAAAAAGTCTTAGTCCTGATTTCATCCTTGCAATAATTTTTATTCATGTAATTATTGATTTCAAATCATTTCTTAATTTCGAGAAATTTTTTAATTGTAATTGTTGTTTCACTACGTAATATTCTACTTTTTATTGTTATTTTCACAAAATATATTCTCTATATGCTTAAAACTTACATCTTGTTATAAATAATGAAATTGACTTATTTAAAATTACATTTAAGTTAGAATCACTTGAAATTTGAAGCTTCGTGTTACTGTTTTGGTAGTATCTTTTTTTCTCATATAAGTTAGTCGAGTGCAGTAAATATAAACTGTAAATAAAAAATAACTTAATTTTTTTATTGTTGTTCAAAATGTAGTATTAGTTTTAGTCTCTTAATTTTTTTATATAATTACAAGCGTGTTATTACATATCATATAATTTTATTTTATTTTATTTTACGTAATTTACCTATAGGAATTTTATTTGTACACATTGATGAAAATATCGGTGAATATCGCCGAAATTTCGTTATTTTAGGTCGGAAGCATATAAGAAGGGGGAAAGAAATTCGCGTCAATATCGAACCATTGTCTTGTTTTGAGTCCACCGATCTTTTTCTGAGATCAAAACGATGAAGATACACTATTAATTCGTGAAAATCGGACGTAAATCGAAAGATATTTCATCGGGTCATGTTGCCGGGCCGGAAAACCTGAATTGCAGACCCGGCGGGAGGTAGGGGGAGACTGTTGTTAGCAGAGAAAACTGTATACATATATAATTGGCGTTATGTAAATTAACAAATTGTAGCCCAACAGAGTTGGCGTGGGCTTTAAGTTTTTTTAGGGGGGTCTTGGGTTCGACCCCCCAGGCTGCCAATATAATTGTTTTTTTTTTGTTTTTTCCCTTTTTATTCATTTATTCCAATTTTTCAAAAGTTGATCCTTTTTTTTTTTTTTCATTTTTTGTCCAATTTTATATATATCCATTACTTTCAATTTTTTAACAAAATTTGACCCTATTTTTTTATTTTTTTTCCAATTTTAAATATATTAAACTTATTTTATCCTTTTTCTTACATTGAATTTTTGTATGTTTATTGTTATATTTTTAACCATTTTAACATTCATTTATAGTAACTCACTTCAATTTATGTTTATATTTAAAATTTTATATTATTAGTCATCGTCAGAATCATATTACATCATATTTTTATTATATAAAAGTCATTTTATAGTTTTTATTAGTCCTATATAATCATTATTGGATACTTAAGTTTTTCCCAAAGTTTCATTCCAAATTTCCAACTTTTAGACTGAATTTCCGTCATTTTTGTTGACCGTAAACGATATTGATATCGATACCGATATTTGGGGTGAGATATCCGTAAACTTTACTAACGATATATCCGTCGATATCGATATTTTCATCCTTGATTGTACACAGTGATGAAAATGTCGCCAATATCGGCAAAATATCGACCGAAATTTCGTTAAAATTGGCCGGCGGCACATAAGGCGGGGGGAAGCAATTTCGCGAAATTTCGATATTTCGTTTTGTTTTAAGCTCACAGATCTCATTATTTGATGAAAACGATTGAGATATGACCAAAGTTCATGAAAATCGGACGTAAAACATGTGAATTCCAGTCGGGTCATGCCGCCGGGTCAAAAAATCCGAATGGCAGACCTGCGGGAGGAAGAAGGAGACTCTAAAATAGTGTTATTTGATTTACTTTATATGTAACGACCCGAACCGAGAATAATAATATTTTAATGTAAAAAGACTATTTTGCCCCTGAAGGGGGGAAACTTTGACTTTTGACCCGGGAAACAATTTGGACTTTGACCCATGACTATGACGTAGGTCGGGACGTCACGAATCCGTAGACAGGCGGCACGCCGAAATCGGAGTTCGTATGAAGAAGTTATGGTCAAGGAAGCGTTTTAGCGGACTTTACGAACCGAGAACAACGGAATAAAATATTAATTTATTACGGGAATCCGTGCCAACCTAATATTTAAATCCAACCAGTGGATTGGTGACAAGTGTCACCCATCCAAGCCTACACTATTCCCATAAAGCAACTTACACTATTTAATCCATTTTATATTATTTATTTTTCCCTCCAATTAACCCCAGCCCTTGGATCTACTGCCCAAATGCATCCTAGCCTTCTATTTTCATCTGCTTCCCTTATTCATGCACGATCATCTCTGCCTTTTCTTACAAACACACACATTCATCCCCCCATCACCCGTGCTTCTTCCTTCCATTTTCTCTTAATCCAAACACACGAACCAGCAGCCCTCACACCACCAGACGACCACGCCACAGCACCACCATTATCTGATCTTCATCACCGTGCAAACACCGGCAAACCACCAGCCCATTTCCCCGCCTGAAAATCCCGTCCAAAAACACGACCCAAAACACCAAGGAAACAGGTCCAAGAAGCAAACCTCGACAGCCACACCACCTCGACGCAGGGGAAGCTCCAGTCTGCACCGTGAGGACCCCAGGAGCTTAACTGGACGACGGCGCGGCCTGCGGCGGCGTGACGGCGGCGGTAAGACCCAAAACCCGAGAACCCGTTTTTACTCCTCTGTTTCGAACCAACGTGTTTTAGTGCTAGGAAATTGATTGTGTGATGTTAGAAATGTCCTAGGGTGAGAGACGAGTTGATCAGGACCGGTTTGGACGACGGGGACGGCGTGGATCACCGGAGAAGACGATCGGACGTTGGCCGTGAGTTTCAGTGACGAACTGGTGAGTTTCTCCTAGTTTTCTTTCTATTTTGAGGTTGTAGAACCATAGAACAGACCTAGACGACCCTATAGGGATGAACCCCGTCGAAAATGGTGGCCGGAATTGTACGGTTGAATCGGGTCAAGCCGTGGGTCGACGGCGACTCGGTTCCAGTCAAACGGGTCTGACCCGGTACTGTAGCATGATGACGTCATCATGCTGACATCATCATGATGACGTCATCCTGTCAGATATTGTCAGACTAGGGACCAATCAGAACATGCAACGTGTCACCTGACAAGTGTCAGTGATGACGTCATGCTGACGTCAGCATGACGTCAGCAGTACTGTAGCAACGTTGACCCACGCATTGACCAGGCGCGTGGGGGCGCGTGTGAACAGTGATTTTGGTGGGGCCGGTACCATTTTCAAGGTTTCGACGATACGGATCCAATGGAGGTGGTTTCGTGTCGATCGGAGATCGTTATATTAGTCAAAATGGGGTTTGAAGCACCGGGAATAGTGCCCGGGATGCGATTTTGAGGCGGATCTGTTCTAGGGTCTTGGTATTGATATTATAGGGTCCTTAAGTAACCCTCATGAATAATAATACAGGTTTATAGAGATCGTTGAGCAGCAAGTGTAACGACCCGTCCCAAATTCCTAGATTAGATTAGTGACTAATCACGATTAGTGAGGCTAATCCGTGATTAGTAGAGCGAAATCGGACGAACGATGCGAAATGACCGTTTTGCCCCTGGTGGTGGCAAAACGTTGACTTTTCATTCGGGCGGTCAAATGGATTTTGACCGATGACCGTGACGTAGTTCGTGACGTCACGAGTTCATAGACAGGTGGCACGTTCAATTCCGACGTTCGAGGAGGAAGTTATGACGTTCGGAAGTGTAGGGGCATTTTGGTAATTTGGGTGAATAGTAGGTCAAAAGTTGACTTTTTGACCGGGAGGTCCGATGGCCGAGGGCCGAAGACCGTTACGTAGATAAGGACGATACGAATCCGTAGACAGGCGGCACGTCGAATTCGGACGTTCGACGGCGAAGTTACGGTTCACGGAAGTTCCCGGTTACTATTCACGACGACACGTTTTACGAGACAAAAAGTGCAGTTTGTCTTTAGTGGGTCCAGTTACTTTTCAGCAACCAATGGATGAGTGACACTTGTCACCCATCCACTGGCCAACCTCACCCACTCATGCACCAAAACACTCAACCGTGCATCCAGTTTTCCATTTTTCCTCCAACCATTTCCCGATCCCATTCCTCTCATCTGTGCGACCCCAAACATCCAACCCTCACCCTATGATCATGACAGAGAGACCAGAGGGGGAGAGGAGGACCGGTGAAGCGTGGTGGCCGGCCAGGACGAAGCCACCGTGCGCGGTGGAGACCCAAACCCGAACGGTTACCCGGTTAGGCCCAAATCTCCCATTTTGTCGATTTTTACATTATGGATCGTTTTGGTTGATTAGGGAATGTTTGTTAGCTTGTTTAGGGTGTATAGAGATGGTTTTGAACGGGGGTTGACGGCTGTGACGCCTGGGGACGAAATCGGAAAACTGGGCCGTGGGGGGTTAATTTTTAGGGATCGATTTAGGGGGATTTAGCTTGTTTGGTTAATTGGGTTAGATAGGAAACTTGAAAATAGGAATGTAGGAATTAAAATGGAAGAAAACGGATGAGAAATGAGGGCGTCGGAGACCTGGACCGGTTACGCCGGTCCAGTTGCAGGGGTTGGACCGGACCGGGCCGGTCGGACCGGTTCGATCGAAGGAAGGGGATGCACTGTAGCGGCGCGTGGCTCCCACGCGCAGCCACTTCAGGCGGCGCGTGCTAGGGTTTTTGGGTATGTGTTCAACATACGAAATCATCTATTCGATGTAACGAACATTTTGGGACTGGTTTCGTGTCGATCGGACACCGTCTCGATATGTTTCGGGGCATCGGAAGGTTTAGGTTCGGGATTAAAAATAGTTAAAAATACGGGAAAATTACGGGGCTTTGGTAGGAGGTTAATTAAGTAGTTAGTAACCTTCTATTACGATTTGGACAGGTTTGGGAGTCCCGGTGACGGTGATCGGCTCGGGGAGCCGTATGGCACGCAAATCGAGGCGGCAGCTCGGACGGTCTGTGAGTGGACCTTGTTTTCTAAATTGGTGCATGCATAAATGTTTATTATATGTTTTATTACTTGTTTGATGATGCCATGGGTGCATTTGTATGTGGTTACGTATAAGCACGTATATAGAGGTTTCGGCCTTATACGGTGCTTATACGGGTCTGTATTTCTTTATTGATTTAAATGAACTGAATTTGGATTTCAAAATGATAAACTCGGGTATGAGACCCATTTGGTTTTGTCTCGGGCATATGACCTCAGATATCGGGCACGGTGTCCAACTGATGTCCTATGTTCGGGTACGAGACCCAGTCACTTTACGGTTTTGATTTCAGGTCAGGAAACCTTAAATGGATTCCCAGGTTCATGACGGTTTATGGGAACCGGCATGAACCCTTGTTATGGTATCATGGTTCATGACGGTTTACGGGAACCGGCATGAACCCTTGTTGGTTATTACGGTACATGACGGTTTATGGGAACCGGCATGTTACCTCGGTTATGTTATTACGGTACATGACGGTTTATGGGAACCGGCATGTTACCTGATTATGGATATTATGGATCATGACGGTTCAGGGGAACCGGTCATGAATGTTTATGTTATGTATATATATGTTCGTCTACCTTCCTTTACTTTTATTATCTCCTCCGGGGAGGGTCGTTGGCCTGGGTGGACCCCGGAGTAGTCACGGAGCACCGACTGAGTGGAGTCACCCCCCAGTTGGGTTCCTTACTCTCAGGAAGGCTATGATTACTATTACCTCGGGTAGGGTCAGTGGTCTACGGACATTGATCTTGACTTTGAGATGACTCGGATTGAGACCCGGGTAGCGCGCGCGTGGCTTTGGATACCGTGACAGGATTGGTTGTGTGACTTATATATATGTATGTGATGGATATATGATATATGATATGTGGTGTGTACAGGTGTGCACAGGATTTGGGCAGTGGCCCGTATGGTCGTTTTCATTGTGGTCCTTTCGACCTTGGTTTATATCTGCTTTGGGCTTAGTCCCACATATGGTTTGTTTTGGATAAATGGTTTTCGAATGCATGCATGCTTTTTAGTGGAGGGTACAAATGTCTTCCTTATTAAATGTTTTATCAACTTTTGTTTTGTCCACTCACAGTTTTTAATGTTTTGACTGCCCTTCAGGTTGACATCGGATGTGGACTGTAGCAGAGACCGAGATATCACATACCTCCTCCGGATCCTGGCGTACTCTGATAGCCCGGGAGGGCAAAGGACGAAAATATCCCTTGTCTGACACTTCGTGTCAGACGGGAGCAGGGTCATCCTGTAACAACCCGTACCTACGGGAAGGGTAAAAATGTAATTTCTGTGAAGTTTTGTAAAAAGGACGGTTTTGCCCCTGTGAATAGTAAACAAAAAGTTGACTTTTTGTAATATTGATTGGATGAGTGTTAGCCCTTGACCGTGACGTAGGTTAGGACGTCACGAGTCCGTAGACAGGCGGCAGGTTTGATTCGGACAACCGGAGGAAAAGTTATGATGTACGGAAGGTTGGGGGCGTTACCGTAATTTTGAGCTAAAAGGGAAAATGTTGACTTTTTGGAGGATGTGTGATTTTCACGTAGACCGAGGACCGTTGGATAGGTCTCGACGTCCTGAGTTCAACGACAGGCGGCACGCTGTCATCGGACGTCGGACGGAAAAGATACGGGTCTGAAAAGTCTGAGGGCAAAATGGTAATTTTGTGCAGAAGGGCATTTTGGTCATTTTCCCTCAGCCCAATCAGATAAGGGCAAGTGGCAGATATGTTGGGATGGCCAATGGTTGATGGACACGTGGGGGACCCTAGATGGTTCCAGGAGGAACTCAAGTGTGCACGGCCACACCTTGTACAAAAATCAAACCGTGTTTGGGTTTGAAGCACAGAAAACAGAGAGGAGTTTGGGTGAGGCGGTGATCGATCTGGAGGCCAGGGAGAGTAAGGAGTGACTGGTGAGAGTGACAGAGAGACGTGGGTGAGGTGCTGATCGTGTTTTGGGATTGGAATCGTGCACGGCGGCACGGTGGTGGTGCGGCGAACGTTTGAGGAAAACAGAGGAGATCGTGGACGGTGGAGGCTGTTGTGCCGTGTGGTGAGGCAAACCGAGGCGGTAGGAAACTCAGGAGGTTGAGGGGAGTCCCACGAGCACGGTGGTGGTTGACGGTTCTCACGGCGGCGCCGGAATCGAAAGGTAAGCCGTTTACTCTGTTTTTCGTGGCTTTTTCAATTGCAAAGTCGTGATGATGGGCTTAGAGTCGAGGGATTAGGAGGTCAGGGTGTTGATCAGGGAGGTCTTAGGCGTCGTCTGTGGTGGTTGCCGTGACGGGAGGTTCACGGTGGCTGGTGGTTCGACGGCGAGTATCCAATACTCTGTTTTGGCCGTGATTTCAAACGTGAAGTCGTGGACTTCGGGGATGAATCGACGGATTCTGTGAGTTGGGTAGGACTCAGTAAGGTCCTAGGGTGGTGCTGGTATCACCACCGTGAAGGGGGAAGCTGTGGACGGCCGGGAAGGAAAACAGAGCCACGGGCAAGGTTTTTCGAGGTTGAAGACGAAGGGTTCTAGGCCGTGATTGCTGGATTTTAGGACTGGGATTGATTGCAGGGAACTGGACGAAGCTAGTGGGATTGAAATGGAGAAGAATGGTGGGTGAATGGCGGAGAACCGGTCACGCCGGTTCAACTGTGTTGAACCGGGTGACTCGAGGTTGAAGGTGACTGTAGCAGGCGCGTGAGGCCCACGCGCAGCCACTTTGGGCGGCGCGTGGGGGCGCGTGGGGAGGAATCCGGTTAAGTGTCCAACATGAGTTTAACTCTAAATGTCCTAAGGAGTCCAATGGTATAGTTTTCGGGTTAATCGGACGGTGTTACGGAATGGTTCGGGAATCCGTACGGTTTAGGGTTTATGATTAAAATATTATTAAATTCCCGAAAAATTGGGGAAAATAGGGAAGGTATCCTTAATGTTATTGTGACCCTATTTGGTATCTATTGACAGGACGGGAGACACCGGAGACGGTTGAGGAGCGCACGGAGCGCGAGTGACGTGTCGTAAACTGTGAGTGGACTTTTTCTTATTTCCGAGCATGCCAAACTGTTTTAATTACTGTTTTATGATTCTATGTGTGTTTTTATGTTTTACATGATGGTTATTCGTGATTGAGATGTTTGCACGTTTTTCGAGATATTTTCGGGGTTTTACACGTTTTTCGAGAAAAAGCCGATTTTCAGATTTTGATGCTATATTTGAGAAATTCACCCTATAACTGTTTTCTGATGATGGTAAATGGGTTATGAAACATGGTTAAGGATTTCCTATGGTTTTTAGTATGGAAATGGATTTTCCGGATTTGGGTTCGGAATGTCGGTTCTGAACGCCGGAAGGGCTTCAAACCGGGGATTTCGAATTCGGATTTGGTGATGGATTTGGAATTGGTTTTACACTGGATATGGATTGGATTTGCTGGATCTGGATATGGGTTTAAAGACCCGGATTGATATTGATGGGGGACGGGCCCGGATTGAGTTTAAAGACTCGGGAGTTTAAAGACTCGGATATTATGATATTACCCCCATAGGCCTATTGAGTTTAAAGACTCGGGAGTTTAAAGACTCGGATTGATATGTGAGGCCTGGTTGAGTTTAAAGACTCGGATAGGTCCAGCAGGTTTGATCGGGTTATACTTTGGTTTCTTATGATGTTTTATAGTGTATCTGTTTCTTATGGTATTTATAGTGTCTCTGTTTCTTATGTTTTTCATATTATGATTTTCTAATACTTCATTGGCATGCCTGGTTTTAAACCGGAGGGAACAAATGATTTTATTTTCCTTACGTTGATTTGCTGGTAAACGGTTTTAAAACTTTTATTCTTTTTGGTCCACTCACATCTTTGGTTTTAATTTTCCCTCCAGGTCGTGGTGATAGCGCCGGGGTGAACGTTGAGGCAGAGATCGAGGCATAGGGCTTCCGACGTTCTTCCGTTGCGGACTTAGACTTGTAGGACTTTTGGTGCCCATTTTGTAGAACTATGCTCTGACTTACTGTTGTATATATTTACTCCTTCGTCTGATGGTTATGCTTATAGTTGTATTAAGTTTATTTTGGTTTTGTAAGTGTGATTGTCAGACGGGAGCAGGGTTCATCCCGAGTATCGAGGTGATATTTGGGACGGGTCCTGACAATTGGTATCAGAGCATAGGTTGTGTCAATTTGTGTTGGGTCTAGGTTGTTATACTAACTCTATGCCTCTTTCAGCGTACGATTGATCATGCCTCCGAGACGTGAACCCCCTCCACGACCTGAAGATGAAGCGGCGAGAGGGACTGAGAGCGCTTCGATCGAGAGAGCCCAGAGGCTTGGGGCTACTACGTTCAGCGGTGGGGCTGATCCCGAGGAAGCTCACCGATGGATCACCCGACTAGAACGTATTTTTGGGGTGATGCACTGTCCTCCCGAGGATCGGGTATTGTTAGCCACTTTTCTGTTGGATGGAGCTGCCTACGAGTGGTGGTATACGCTGGAACTGTCCGGCTGGGATGCACATACTGTGACCTGGGAGACTTTCCGGGAGAGGTTTCTAGATCAGTACTATCCCCGTTCTTTCAGGGATGCGAAGGAAGCGGAATTCCTTCACTTGAAGCAAGGAAACTTGACAGTGGCTGAGTATGAGCAGAGGTTCCAGATGCTATTTCGTTTTGCTCCGGCATTTGTGGCGACTGAGGCGGAGAAGTGCCGCCGGTTTGAGTTGGGTCTCCGGGGAGAGATCAGGGCCATAGTGACAGCCGGCTCTTTTGCTACTTTCCGAGAGTTGTCTGATGCTGCTGTCAGGGTGGAGGCCAGTTTACCTGCTCGGCCACAGTATTCGGGCAGTGTTCGACGCCGGGAGCAGTCATTCCCAGGAGCATCGAGTCAGAGGCCCCCAAAACGGGGTAATTTTGGTGGATCACTATCGGCTGGTGGAGCCCGGTATGGTAGACCAGGCAGTTTCCAGGGCTCAGGATTTCGAGGAGCTAGGTCACAGCCGACTCCTCAGGCGAGTGCGACTTCAGTGGCTTCGACAGGGAGGCATACCGGTGGACCCGGTAGAGACACTTGCTTCTACTGTGGGGAGCGAGGACATTTCCGTCGGGAGTGCCCATTGTTAGCTACGGAGGGTGGAGCAGGCAGAGGTGCAGCAGAACCCGGGCGGAGTACTGCATCAGTATCAGGGGCGGCAGGCCCTAGGGGTGGCGGTGGTGCCACGAGCAGTTCCAGAGGGCGCGGTAGGTCGTCGGGACCTCAGGCGCGAGTTTTTGCTATGACTCAGCAGGAGGCTAGGTCAGCACCGGGAGTGGTGACAGGTACACTCACCATACTTGGTCACACTGTTTTTACTTTGATAGATCCCGGGGCTACCCATTCATTTGTAGCTCGGAGTTGTAGTCTGGTTAAGGAAAGGGAGGTGTCTACTTTGGATTGTGCGTTAGGAGTGAGTACACCTACTGGGGAGGTGTTGGTAGTGACTCAGGTTTTGAGAGAGTGTCCGGTACTGGTAGGCCAGGTGGAGTTACTGGCAGATTTGTTACTCTTGGATTTACGGGACTTTGATGTGATTTTGGGTATGGACTGGTTGACGAGACATCATGCTTCTATCGAATGTTTCGATAGGAGAGTGACTTTTCGGAGTCCCGGATTATCAGAGACTACATTTCAGGGGGATCAGCGTGCACTTCCTACGGGAGTTATTTCGGCACTCGAGGCTAGTAAACTGTTACGGAAGGGGTGCCAGGGTTACTTAGCTCATGTGGTGGATACGCGTGCTACGCCAGAGAGGGCGGAGGATATACCAGTGGTACGGGAGTTTCCCGATGTTTTTCCCGAGGAGTTGCCAGGACTACCCCCACACCGAGATCTTGAGTTTACGATTGAGCTTCTACCAGGTACACAGCCTATTTCTCAGACTCCTTATCGTATGGCACCTGCCGAATTGAGGGAACTTAAGGCCCAGTTGCAAGAGTTGGTCGATATAGGATTTATTCGACCGAGTACGTCGCCTTGGGGAGCACCTGTTTTGTTTGTCAAGAAAAAGGACGGAGGATTGAGATTGTGTGTGGATTACAGGCAACTGAATAAGGTAACTATTCGGAATAAGTACCCCCTACCCCGGATTGATGATTTGTTTGACCAGCTCAAGGGAGCACAGTATTTCTCGAAGATTGATCTTCGCTCCGGCTATCACCAGTTACGGGTTAAAGAGGAGGATATACCGAAGACAGCTTTCCGGACCAGGTACGGTCACTATGAGTTTGTGGTGATGCCTTTTGGTTTGACTAATGCCCCAGCAGCTTTTATGGACCTTATGAACCGAGTGTTCCGGCTCTACTTGGATCGTTTTGTGATTGTTTTCATTGATGATATTTTGGTGTTTTCGAAGAGTGCGAAGGCGCATGAGAAACATCTGAGGATCGTGCTTAAAACGTTGAGGGAGCATCAGTTGTATGCGAAGCTCAGTAAGTGTCAGTTCTGGTTAACCAGTGTTGGGTTTCTTGGCCATGTGATTTCGGCCGAGGGCATTCGTGTGGATCCTCAGAAAGTTGAGGCGGTAGCCAATTGGGAACAGCCTAAGACGGTGACGGAAATTCGGAGTTTTCTGGGTTTGGCAGGATATTACCGGCGTTTTATTGAGGGCTTTTCTATTCTTGCAGCACCGTTGACGAGGTTGACACGGAAGGGAGTTCGGTTTGAGTGGGATGAGAACTGTGAACAGAGTTTCCAGGAGCTTAAAAGGCGGTTGACATCTGCTCCTGTGTTAGCCCTTCCAGATGATAGTGGGGAGTTTGAGGTGTACAGTGACGCATCTTTACAAGGTTTGGGTTGTGTCTTGATGCAGCACGGGAAAGTGATTGCTTATGCTTCCCGGCAATTGAAACCCCATGAGGTGAACTACCCTACACATGACTTGGAACTGGCGGCGGTGGTTCATGCATTGAAGATTTGGCGACATTACTTGTACGGTGAGAAGTGCAGGATCTTTACGGACCACAAGAGTTTGAAGTATTTGTTCACTCAAAAGGAATTGAACCTCAGACAGCGCCGTTGGTTGGAGTTACTGAAGGACTACGACTGTACTATTGAGTATCATCCAGGGAAGGCTAATGTGGTAGCCGATGCTCTGAGCAGAAAGTCAGCTGGTTCTTTGTCGCATCTGAGGACAGTACGGTTACCTTTGTTGGTTGAACTCCGTAAGTTGGGAGTAGAGTTGACTGTGGATGATCAGGGAGCACTCCTAGCGAGTTTCCATGTGCGACCCGTTTTGATTGATCAGGTGATTGATGCTCAGTTTGAGGACCCTATTCTGGGCATCATTCGGATTGAGGTCGAGGCTGGAGAAAGACAGGATTTTGAGATCCGTGAGGATGGAGCCTTGGTTAAGAATAGACGGTTGTGTGTACCTGAGGATGAAGTTTTGAAGAAGGTGATACTGGATGAGGCTCACTGTTCAGCTTATGCGATGCACCCTGGTGGGACCAAGATGTATCGTACACTTCGAGAGCATTACTGGTGGTCAGGGATGAAACGTGAAATTGCAGAGTATGTCAGTAGATGTTTGATTTGTCAACAGGTAAAAGCCGAGCGGCAGAGACCTTATGGAGCAATGCAACCTTTGCCGATTCCCGAGTGGAAATGGGATCACCTGACTATGGATTTTATGTTCAAGCTTCCGAGAACACCGAAGGGACACGATGGTGTGTGGGTTGTTGTGGATCGACTTACGAAGTCTGCTCATTTCTTGCCAGTACGAGAGAACTTCAGGCTGGAACAGTTTGCACAGTTGTTTATTAATGAGATTATTCGATTGCATGGGACTCCGGAGTCGATAGTATCTGATAGAGATCCGAGATTCACTTCTCGTTTTTGGCAGAGCTTACAGGAAGCTTTTGGGACTAAATTACACTTCAGTACTGCTTTTCATCCTCAGACTGATGGGCAGTCTGAGCGGACTATTCAGATTCTCGAGGATATGATGCGAGCTTGTGTGCTTCAATTTCAGGGTACTTGGGAATCACATCTGCCTTTGATGGAGTTCGCCTACAATAATAGTTTTCAGGAGAGCATTGGGATGGCTCCTTACGAGGCTTTGTATGGGCGGCAGTGTCGGACTCCATTGTGTTGGACTGAGGTTGGAGAGAGGAGGTTGACTACTTCTGAGCTGGTGGAGCTTACTCAGGAAAAAGTGGCGTTGATTAGGGATCGATTGAAGGCAGCGCAGGACCGCCAAAAGAGCTACGCTGACCGTAGGATCAGGGATTTGGAGTTTGCTGTTGGAGACTGGGTTTTCCTGAAGTTATCTCCTTGGAAAGGAATTGTACGATTTGGCAGACGAGGGAAGTTGAGTCCTCGTTACATTGGACCGTATGAGATTTTGGAGCGGATTGGTCCTGTAGCTTATCGGTTGGCCTTACCAGCAGATTTGGAAAAGGTACATAATGTCTTTCATGTTTCCATGCTTCGGAAATATATTCGAGATGATTCGCATGTTTTGGAAGCACAACCAGTGGAACTGAGGGAAGACTTGAGTTTTGAAGAGCAACCTGTTGCAATCTTGGATCGGAAGGATAAAGTGTTGCGAAGGAAGACGGTTCCCTTAGTGAAGGTATTGTGGAGGAATCATCAAGTCGAAGAAGCTACTTGGGAACCCGAGGCCTTGATGCGAGAACAGTACCCTTATTTATTTCACTGAATTTCGGGGACGAAATTCTTTTTAGGGGGGTAGATTGTAACAACCCGTACCTACGGGAAGGGTAAAAATGTAATTTCTGTGAAGTTTTGTAAAAAGGACGGTTTTGCCCCTGTGAATAGTAAACGAAAAGTTGACTTTTTGTAATATTGATTGGATGAGTGTTAGCCCTTGACCGTGACGTAGGTTAGGACGTCACGAGTCCGTAGACAGGCGGCAGGTTTGATTCGGACAACCGGAGGAAAAGTTATGATGTACGGAAGGTTGGGGGCGTTACCGTAATTTTGAGCTAAAAGGGAAAATGTTGACTTTTTGGAGGATGTGTGATTTTCACGTAGACCGAGGACCGTTGGATAGGTCTCGACGTCCTGAGTTCAACGACAGGCGGCACGCTGTCATCGGACGTCGGATGGAAAAGATACGGGTCTGAAAAGTCTGAGGGCAAAATGGTAATTTTGTGCAGAAGGGCATTTTGGTCATTTTCCCTCAGCCCAATCAGATAAGGGCAAGTGGCAGATATGTTGGGATGGCCAATGGTTGATGGACACGTGGGGGACCCTAGATGGTTCCAGGAGGAACTCAAGTGTGCACGGCCACACCTTGTACAAAAATCAAACCGTGTTTGGGTTTGAAGCACAGAAAACAGAGAGGAGTTTGGGTGAGGCGGTGATCGATCTGGAGGCCAGGGAGAGTAAGGAGTGACTGGTGAGAGTGACAGAGAGACGTGGGTGAGGTGCTGATCGTGTTTTGGGATTGGAATCGTGCACGGCGGCACGGTGGTGGTGCGGCGAACGTTTGAGGAAAACAGAGGAGATCGTGGACGGTGGAGGCTGTTGTGCCGTGTGGTGAGGCAAACCGAGG
Organism: Prinsepia uniflora; assembly: GCA_032719365.1. Taxonomy (NCBI): domain Eukaryota; kingdom Viridiplantae; phylum Streptophyta; class Magnoliopsida; order Rosales; family Rosaceae; genus Prinsepia; species Prinsepia uniflora. The sequence goes on along the minus strand of CM064876.1, from coordinate 1,204,699 downwards.
CGGTAGGAAACTCAGGAGGTTGAGGGGAGTCCCACGAGCACGGTGGTGGTTGACGGTTCTCACGGCGGCGCCGGAATCGAAAGGTAAGCCGTTTACTCTGTTTTTCGTGGCTTTTTCAATTGCAAAGTCGTGATGATGGGCTTAGAGTCGAGGGATTAGGAGGTCAGGGTGTTGATCAGGGAGGTCTTAGGCGTCGTCTGTGGTGGTTGCCGTGATGGGAGGTTCACGGTGGCTGGTGGTTCGACGGCGAGTATCCAATACTCTGTTTTGGCCGTGATTTCAAACGTGAAGTCGTGGACTTCGGGGATGAATCGACGGATTCTGTGAGTTGGGTAGGACTCAGTAAGGTCCTAGGGTGGTGCTGGTATCACCACCGTGAAGGGGGAAGTTGTGGACGGCCGGGAAGGAAAACAGAGCCACGGGCAAGGTTTTTCGAGGTTGAAGACGAAGGGTTCTAGGCCGTGATTGCTGGATTTTAGGACTGGGATTGATTGCAGGGAACTGGACGAAGCTAGTGGGATTGAAATGGAGAAGAATGGTGGGTGAATGGCGGAGAACCGGTCACGCCGGTTCAACTGTGTTGAACCGGGTGACTCGAGGTTGAAGGTGACTGTAGCAGGCGCGTGAGGCCCACGCGCAGCCACTTTGGGCGGCGCGTGGGGGCGCGTGGGGAGGAATCCGGTTAAGTGTCCAACATGAGTTTAACTCTAAATGTCCTAAGGAGTCCAATGGTATAGTTTTCGGGTTAATCGGACGGTGTTACGGAATGGTTCGGGAATCCGTACGGTTTAGGGTTTATGATTAAAATATTATTAAATTCCCGAAAAATTGGGGAAAATAGGGAAGGTATCCTTAATGTTATTGTGACCCTATTTGGTATCTATTGACAGGACGGGAGACACCGGAGACGGTTGAGGAGCGCACGGAGCGCGAGTGACGTGTCGTAAACTGTGAGTGGACTTTTTCTTATTTCCGAGCATGCCAAACTGTTTTAATTACTGTTTTATGATTCTATGTGTGTTTTTATGTTTTACATGATGGTTATTCGTGATTGAGATGTTTGCACGTTTTTCGAGATATTTTCGGGGTTTTACACGTTTTTCGAGAAAAAGCCGATTTTCAGATTTTGATGCTATATTTGAGAAATTCACCCTATAACTGTTTTCTGATGATGGTAAATGGGTTATGAAACATGGTTAAGGATTTCCTATGGTTTTTAGTATGGAAATGGATTTTCCGGATTTGGGTTCGGAATGTCGGTTCTGAACGCCGGAAGGGCTTCAAACCGGGGATTTCGAATTCGGATTTGGTGATGGATTTGGAATTGGTTTTACACTGGATATGGATTGGATTTGCTGGATCTGGATATGGGTTTAAAGACCCGGATTGATATTGATGGGGGACGGGCCCGGATTGAGTTTAAAGACTCGGGAGTTTAAAGACTCGGATATTATGATATTACCCCCATAGGCCTATTGAGTTTAAAGACTCGGGAGTTTAAAGACTCGGATTGATATGTGAGGCCTGGTTGAGTTTAAAGACTCGGATAGGTCCAGCAGGTTTGATCGGGTTATACTTTGGTTTCTTATGATGTTTTATAGTGTATCTGTTTCTTATGGTATTTATAGTGTCTCTGTTTCTTATGTTTTTCATATTATGATTTTCTAATACTTCATTGGCATGCCTGGTTTTAAACCGGAGGGAACAAATGATTTTATTTTCCTTACGTTGATTTGCTGGTAAACGGTTTTAAAACTTTTATTCTTTTTGGTCCACTCACATCTTTGGTTTTAATTTTCCCTCCAGGTCGTGGTGATAGCGCCGGGGTGAACGTTGAGGCAGAGATCGAGGCATAGGGCTTCCGACGTTCTTCCGTTGCGGACTTAGACTTGTAGGACTTTTGGTGCCCATTTTGTAGAACTATGCTCTGACTTACTGTTGTATATATTTACTCCTTCGTCTGATGGTTATGCTTATAGTTGTATTAAGTTTATTTTGGTTTTGTAAGTGTGATTGTCAGACGGGAGCAGGGTTCATCCCGAGTATCGAGGTGATATTTGGGACGGGTCCTGACACATCCCGCACTAATCCCGGGGGGATTGGGATGGGTCCTGTCAACGTGGTATCAGAGCATAGGATTGCTCATAGGATGCTTATTAGAGCGGGGTTGTCTCTATTCGAGCAACCGTGTAGCTCCTGGAGTATGTACGCAGGTCGAGGATGTGATATCTCAATGGGCTACAGTTCGTGGTCAACCTGATTGTCGGGGTGCCGGTACGATAGTTGGTAGGATTGGCAAGCCTTGGTTCGGCACTCGATGCCGGGGTTGCCATAGTTCTGTCAAGGTTGACAGTGTGGGACCCTACGGAAGGATTAACGTGTTCGTATTCTGGAGTGTGATCGTGAGACGGTTAGTTGGGATCGTCTTTCACGATGTCGTAGGATTGGTTCCGACGACTAGCTGGGAATTGTGATCATCGGATGATCGGATTTGGTTGAGTTAGATAGATTTACTGCAGTTGGCAGTTAGCAACCGGATTCGAGGAATCCGAGTTGGATTGACGGTAGGATTGGATTGACGTCTTTATGATGTCCAGACCGCGGGGTCGGTCAGATCGTGGATTTTACTACCTTATGCAGTTGGGTTCTGGGGAACTCTAGGTGTGATTGTGGAACCCTATCTTGGTGGGTATGGTTCGGAAAGGCGAGTTGACGAGTGGTATGACTTGGACGACTATTCGGATTTGGGGTTCGTTAGTCGGTCTAGTCATGTCAGCTTGTGTTGGGACTGCACTTCGCAGTCAGGGTTGTACGTATCGGTTAGACCGAGTTGGTTGTCGTGCTACTTCAGTTGTGGGTTGGTGCAACTAAGGTCGCGGGTGACCTGGTAGACGACATTGGGATAGTCGAGTTGCGACTGGTTAGAGTTTGGTTGGACAGGTTACCAGGGTTGGTACTTGTCGATGGAATCCCTGAGTGGGATACAGAGTAGTTGGTACGGGCGAGTGATTCCGTTGGATGCGAAGTCTGGATGTCTAGTCGTTAGGTCTGCACGAGGTTGTGGCAGACGCTACTATCGATAGACGTAGTCGAATTTTATCTGGTTGAGTAGACTTAGGTTGTCATGACGATTGTGACGATGGGATTGTCAGTCATAACGATGGTACGAGGTGCGTGAATAACGCATATGTACGAGCAGTGATTCTGGATTCGACTCGGTTACGGCTGAGTGCGATCGCAGAATGAATTGGGGACGTTCGGGGAGCGTTTCCTTTTCCCGTATGAGCTGTCAGGGTGACTGTACCCAGAGTTGTCGGGTACGAGGGAGGCAGAGTTTCTCCTATTCGAGCAGAGGTACGGGATCGTCGCTCGGTATGAGCGGAGATCCAGGGTGTCAGTTTTGCACACGGCGTGTTGATACTGACACTAGTTTTGGTGATAGTGCGTGGTGCTGGTGCTGGTGCTGGTACTGGTGCCGGTGATCATGATGACGATGAGTTACGGATCGGGGTGTGACTCCGTCGTAATGGGCATATGTTCGGTATCTGTGGTTCAGGAGTGGAACTCAGATAGAGTTAAACTGGTTAGGGGACACGTGGTTGATGTCAGGGTATGTTGTTTCCAACCTGGTTGGAACTTCGAAATCGCGAGAGGTTGCGATTGAGGTGACGAATGGAATGCGGGTTTTCCGCATTTGTAATGGGTATGTCGAAGTCATTTTGGGTGAATTCTCAGGTTATACCATAATTGATGGTGGTAGAGGATGTAGATGTTATTGATGTTGTTAGTTGTCACTAGTACACTGCTCGTGTATTGGGTGACTCATATTTCTCATTTTCTGCTTGGTGGCAGACGATGTTGGGTTACATGACGTGGTGAGTGCAGCGAGTTTGGTTGTCTGCACATAGGACGAGTTTTGATGTCATCGTCTTGGATCATTCTTGATTTTCCTCGGTGGAATGACAAGGATCGATACGAGGTAATCAGTGAGAACCCACAGTCTCGGCGTGACTTGTTGTAGACTAATCTATTTAAGATGTGGGAAATGGTCAAGGACTTTGGTTGGCGTGACGATCCTCGATCGTGACGTCTATGGTCGGTTGACGTCGTGTTGGATCTGGATCGTGATTTGGGTATCCAGATAGGTGGAGAGTTTATTACTCTTACTTGGATGTTGAGTGGAGCATGATGGGACTAAACTTCTTTTCGAGGTAAATCCCATATGGCTTATTACTCGCCTGAGTAGTTGTCCGATGAGTAGGTGTCTGGCGAGGTCGGATTTTGTCTGACCTAGTGTTGTGTTGATGTTGGGATTGATTTCTCTATGAGGTCAATCTAATGTATGGTGTGTAATCGGTTGATCAGGTAACCGATAGGTTTGGTTTTGGTACGTCTCGGTAGACGTGAACGATATTTCAGGTTTTGGAATCAGATTTCTGGATGACGATTCAGGATTTGATTTTGGAACTTGAAAGAGGATTTCTGTATTTGGGTTTTGGAATCGGATTCTGGGTGACGATTCAGGATTTGATTCTAGAGCTTGACTATAGATTTTCTTTTATGGATTTGGGTTCGGAATGGTTATTCCTAATACTAGTTTACGGAATGATGATTTCGGATTCGAATTTGGACATGATTATGGATATGATTTCTGGGTTTGGATTCGGGATTTCTCAGGAAATTTCGGATTTGGATTTGGGAATAGATGATGGGTTGGAGTTTCGATTTGTCTAATGCTGGATTGGACGAATGAACTCCATAATTGAAACGTGATTGACTATGACCTAGGTGGTTGTAGTCTGATTAATGGGTAGAAGTACGTACCTTGTACGTTGTTCGAGGTACAATACCAGGTAGACTTGTCGTGCCTGGTGACGGTATATAGGATATACCAGTGGTACGTGGTGAGCGTGTTGGTAGTCGGCTTAGTTCCGATACCATTGGATTAGTCGGGGTCGTGGACTGGACATTGGATACTGTGCATTGGGTCATAGTGGTTCTGATGAGTCTAGTTACACACAGGTCGAGTGAAATGCTTGTGGTTAGTGTAACCACGAGTGTGTGTCATATCAGTTTGCGACTGACGACTGTCAAGTACTGACAGTTTGTAGGAGGTGTCAGCGTGGATCCTGGTGTGAGGTCTGATGACTCCCAGTGGGAGCAGACGTCAAGATATCTTAGTGACTGAGTAAGGAACCGTAGAGTTGTTTATGTCAGCGAAAGGGTAGATTTGACAAGTGGGTCGATCATAGGATACTTGGGCTACTCTGATACTGACAGGTGGTGTCAGTTCGGAGCGTACGCCTTCTGCTATTCGACGTGGTCGAATGTAGACGAGGCGACATGAGCGTTAGTGGTACGTCTGGTTGCAGACGAGTAAGTATTGTTCTAGTTGGTTGGTGTACGAGGGTACACGTATTTCGAGGTTGATTCTACCTTCCACGAGGTGGATGTGGAATCAGAATAGTTGGCGTTTCGAGAACGAAACTAATTAAGGAGGGAAGAACGGTTAGATTAGGTCGGTTGGAATTTCGAGGACGAAATTAATTAAGGAGGGAAGGTTGTAACGACCCGTCCCAAATTCCTAGATTAGATTAGTGACTAATCACGATTAGTGAGGCTAATCCGTGATTAGTAGAGCGAAATCGGACGAACGATGCGAAATGACCGTTTTGCCCCTGGTGGTGGCAAAACGTTGACTTTTCATTCGGGCGGTCAAATGGATTTTGACCGATGACCGTGACGTAGTTCGTGACGTCACGAGTTCATAGACAGGTGGCACGTTCAATTCCGACGTTCGAGGAGGAAGTTATGACGCTCGGAAGTGTAGGGGCATTTTGGTAATTTGGGTGAATAGTAGGTCAAAAGTTGACTTTTTGACCGGGAGGTCCGATGGCCGAGGGCCGAAGACCGTTACGTAGATAAGGACGATACGAATCCGTAGACAGGCGGCACGTCGAATTCGGACGTTCGACGGCGAAGTTACGGTTCACGGAAGTTTCTGGTTACTATTCATGACGACACGTTTTACGAGACAAAAAGTGCAGTTTGTTTTTAGTGGGTCCAGTTACTTTTCAGCAACCAATGGATGAGTGACACTTGTCACCCATCCACTGGCCAACCTCACCCACTCATGCACCAAAACACTCAACCGTGCATCCAGTTTTCCATTTTTCCTCCAACCATTTCCCGATCCCATTCCTCTCATCTGTGCGACCCCAAACATCCAACCCTCACCCTATGATCATGACAGAGAGACCAGAGGGGGAGAGGAGGACCGGTGAAGCGTGGTGGCCGGCCAGGACGAAGCCACCGTGCACGGTGGAGACCCAAACCCGAACGGTTACCCGGTTAGGCCCAAATCTCCCATTTTGTCGATTTTTACATTATGGATCGTTTTGGTTGATTAGGGAATGTTTGTTAGCTTGTTTAGGGTGTATAGAGATGGTTTTGAACGGGGGTTGACGGCTGTGACGCCTGGGGACGAAATCGGAAAACTGGGCCGTGGGGGGTTAATTTTTAGGGATCGATTTAGGGGGATTTAGCTTGTTTGGTTAATTGGGTTAGATAGGAAACTTGAAAATAGGAATGTAGGAATTAAAATGGAAGAAAACGGATGAGAAATGAGGGCGTCGGAGACCTGGACCGGTTACGCCGGTCCAGTTGCAGGGGTTGGACCGGACCGGGCCGGTCGGACCGGTTCGATCGAAGGAAGGGGATGCACTGTAGCGGCGCGTGGCTCCCACGCGCAGCCACTTCAGGCGGCGCGTGTGGGCGCGTGCTAGGGTTTTTGGGTATGTGTTCAACATACGAAATCATCTATTCGATGTAACGAACATTTTGGGACTGGTTTCGTGTCGATCGGACACCGTCTCGATATGTTTCGGGGCATCGGAAGGTTTAGGTTCGGGATTAAAAATAGTTAAAAATACGGGAAAATTACGGGGCTTTGGTAGGAGGTTAATTAAGTAGTTAGTAACCTTCTATTACGATTTGGACAGGTTTGGGAGTCCCGGTGACGGTGATCGGCTCGGGGAGCCGTATGGCACGCAAATCGAGGCGGCAGCTCGGACGGTCTGTGAGTGGACCTTGTTTTCTAAATTGGTGCATGCATAAATGTTTATTATATGTTTTATTACTTGTTTGATGATGCCATGGGTGCATTTGTATGTGGTTACGTATAAGCACGTATATAGAGGTTTCGGCCTTATACGGTGCTTATACGGGTCTGTATTTCTTTATTGATTTAAATGAACTGAATTTGGATTTCAAAATGATAAACTCGGGTATGAGACCCATTTGGTTTTGTCTCGGGCATATGACCTCAGATATCGGGCACGGTGTCCAACTGATGTCCTATGTTCGGGTACGAGACCCAGTCACTTTACGGTTTTGATTTCAGGTCAGGAAACCTTAAATGGATTCCCAGGTTCATGACGGTTTATGGGAACCGGCATGAACCCTTGTTATGGTATCATGGTTCATGACGGTTTACGGGAACCGGCATGAACCCTTGTTGGTTATTACGGTACATGACGGTTTATGGGAACCGGCATGTTACCTCGGTTATGTTATTACGGTACATGACGGTTTATGGGAACCGGCATGTTACCTGATTATGGATATTATGGATCATGACGGTTCAGGGGAACCGGTCATGAATGTTTATGTTATGTATATATATGTTCGTCTACCTTCCTTTACTTCTATTATCTCCTCCGGGGAGGGTCGTTGGCCTGGGTGGACCCCGGAGTAGTCACGGAGCACCGACTGAGTGGAGTCACCCCCCAGTTGGGTTCCTTACTCTCAGGAAGGCTATGATTACTATTACCTCGGGTAGGGTCAGTGGTCTACGGACATTGATCTTGACTTTGAGATGACTCGGATTGAGACCCGGGTAGCGCGCGCGTGGCTTTGGATACCGTGACAGGATTGGTTGTGTGACTTATATATATGTATGTGATGGATATATGATATATGATATGTGGTGTGTACAGGTGTGCACAGGATTTGGGCAGTGGCCCGTATGGTCGTTTTCATTGTGGTCCTTTCGACCTTGGTTTATATCTGCTTTGGGCTTAGTCCCACATATGGTTTGTTTTGGATAAATGGTTTTCGAATGCATGCATGCTTTTTAGTGGAGGGTACAAATGTCTTCCTTATTAAATGTTTTATCAACTTTTGTTTTGTCCACTCACAGTTTTTAATGTTTTGACTGCCCTTCAGGTTGACATCGGATGTGGACTGTAGCAGAGACCGAGATATCACATACCTCCTCCGGATCCTGGCGTACTCTGATAGCCCGGGAGGGCAAAGGACGAAAATATCCCTTGTCTGACACTTCGTGTCAGACGGGAGCAGGGTCATCCCGCACTAATCCCGAGGGGATTGGGATGGGTCTTGTCAGCAAGGACCGAGTGTGAGTGGGCTGTTTGATTTATAAAAGGCTTGCATGCATAAACTGTTTTACTATTTCCACTGATGAGTCTTATGAACTGTTTACATATGCTATGTTTTGGGCATGAGACCCGTCTGGATTATATGTGGATTTTGTTTGGGATGTCCGGGGGACATAGGGTAAACTATACTGTTATTGTACTGTACTTTCCTACCTGTGTATATTGTCTCCTCCAAGGAGGGTCGTTGGCCTGGGTGGACCCTGGAGTAGTCACGGGGCTCTGACTGAGTGGAGTTGACCCCCGTTAGGCTGCTTACTCTCAGGAAGGCATGTTCATATACCTCGGGCAGTGACCGGGATACCGGGAGCTGATGTACCTAGAGAGTCCCGGGTGTGAGACCCTGAGTGGCAACACGTAGCCTTAGAACCGTGACATCATTTGGGTTGGGTTTTACAGTGCACTGATATGTTAGTTTCACCTTTCGATTATTATTGTGGTTTATTTGTTATGATTTCATTATAATATTATATTTTCACTGCATGCAAGATTTGGAAAACGGAGGGGTAAAACCTTATGATTATTTTATTATTAAATTGATTTCTAAACTGTTATTTTTGGCCCACTCATCCTTGTTTTACTGACCCCTCCAGACCCTGACACGGAAATAGAGGAGGAGGACCCGGAGGAGGAGGCAGAGGTTTAGTTTGCCTAGCTGTGCACCTGTACACCCACTTGTGGGTAGGTTGAGCACCGAATAAATGTACTCTGACTAGTGTGCTCACATGTTGTATTTTACTTTCCCTTGTCTGACAGTATCACTTTAAACACTGTGGTTGTACGTTGTCTATCTATTTAAGTCTTCGGTTTTTATTTAAGGGTAATTTTGGTATGTTTAGAGTCATTGTCAGACGGGAGCGGGGCACGTCCCCGGGTGGTCCCAGTGGGATTGGGACGGGTCCTGTCATTATATATTATACCATTATTATATTGTCAACTATGTTGGGCTAGTTGAGTTGGCTGGGCTTTAGAAATTTTTCCTTTAAATAACCAGGGGTCCTCGGTTCGAACCAGGACCCTCCCATGCTTTTATTTTTATTTTTCCAATTTTAAATATATTTACTCATTTTATAATTTTTCTTCCATTGACATTTTTTTTTGTTTATTGTTATGTTTTTAATTATGTTAACATTCAATTATAGTAATTCATTTCAATTTATGTTTATATTTATATTTAAAATTTTATATTATTAGTCATCGGCAGAACCCTATTATATCTATTATTCATCATATATTTATTATATCAAAGTCATTTTATAGTTTTTATTAGTCCTATATAATCATCATTGGGTACTTAAGTTTTTCCCAAAATTTCATTCCAAATTTCCAACTTTTAGACATAATTTTCGTCATTTTTGTTAACCGTAAACGATATCGATATCGATATTTGGGACGAGATATCCGTAAATTTGACTAGCGATATATCCGTCGATATCGATATTTCAATCCTTGATTGTACATCAAAATATAATTTACCTATGAGATTTTTAAATTATACAATAAAATTATATTATACGCAATATACCTCTCTCAGATAGAATAGAAAAATAAAAAATACACAGATAATTATTAATTTACTTACGAAAGAATAAAACAATCAGGATTAATAATTTACCTACGAAGGAATAAAATAAAATAAAAAACTTAATAAAATAAATAAAGTGCCTGTAAGTCTATAATTATTCAAAATTACCATATACTATATGTGAAGTTTGGTGGATTAAAATGATTTTTATTAGGGCAATTAACTCATAGGTCCCTACTAACATGTAAATTTATTCAAAAACTTGCATATAGAAAAATTAAACTCATAGGTCCTTTGACTAATCAAATGACTATACAATTTAAAATAGACCATAGTTTTTATATAAATTACAACTAATGCCATCTAATTGTAAACTAATCCAACAACAATCTAAAAATCACTTACCAAAATTTATCATGATTTCAACATTACTTTTTATTTTTTTATTATAAGATTATATTGAGAATTATTAAAATATTACTCCTATTTATATATTTTTTTTCACTTGAGCATTTTAAAAGTAATATGAATATCTAATCTAACTTAAAGTAAGATAATTAAAAGCAGTAATTCTTCAAAAATACTTTTAAATTTAAAAATTCTTTATCTTCCGATATTAAATAATTTGATTAATTTCGTATAGTTTAGGGTTTAATTCTTGAATTTTGTACCAAAATTCAAGAATTAAACCCTATGTCGTACGAGTTTTCACCACCATCTCCACACCACCAACACCCCCCCCCCCCCCCCCCCCCCCACAAAAAAAAAAAAAATTCTATACCCTACCGTTGAACCCCAGACAATACGGATTTTATTTTATTTTTTCTAGAAAAAAATTCAATCGTAAGTATATACAATATATATATATATATAATATTTATTATATGTATAATATAATAAATGCTCCAAGAGGTCAAAGAAATCAAACACTAAGGGGCACATGGGGTAAAAAGGACAAAAAAAGACAAAAAAAGGGCACATGTGAAATTTCTTACTTATAATTTCTGTTTAGGGGCTTTTGAATAAAAAAAATTTGAAGTAAGGTCTTATTTTGTTTAATATACAAGTATTAAAGGTTTTAAATAAAACTAAAAGTTATTAAGGATGTAACAATATTTACTCTTTTTATTTCTAAAACAAAATTGAAATTATGAAATTTAATTAGAATTATCTTATTATATAAAATATTAATATCTAAATTTTAAAAGTTATTCATTTATATCTGAAAAGTGTATAAATGATATTAGAAAATTTAGAAAAACAATACAATAAAAAAAACATAAAAAAAATCTTAATAATTCAATAAATAGACTATTTTATATGTTTAGTATGACTATTTTATTTAGTATATTTAAAAATTAGACTAATTTATAATTATTTCTTAATATTATTGTTTGAATTTTCAGATTCGTACTGAGAATGGAGAGTGCAGGGAAGAAAGGTACTTGGGAGTTGGGACTATGAGTCTATGCATGTTTCTATATATAATGAACCATGGTGTTGGACAGTTGGAGTGAAAAAAGAAAAAACAAAAGCTCATCAAACAAAGACAAAAAACAACAGGCACTACAATCCAATCTCTTTTCCGAAATGGAAAGTTACCATCTTCTTCTAACGATGAAAAGGAGGAAAAGAAAACACAAACACAATTTACCTATGTTTTGCCATGAACAATCTGAACAAAATCAAATAGAACAAAATTATTTTTGAGCTCTCATCTACCCATCAATGGCGGAAACCAGCACTAGCAACAGTTTCTTTAACACCAATGGCTCACCAATTTCCAACCTAGCCCAAGACCACCTCTTTACAGTCTTGCTTCTCCTCCCTGTAGATTCGATTCTTTGCTTTGCCATGACCTGCAAAAAGTTTAGAGCTTTGACATCTTCTGATAATCTGTGGGAGTCCATATGCAAGAGGAACTGGGGACCCAAATCAGTTGAGGCTCTCAAGGCTTCAAATTTTCATCATCAGCTGCCTTGGATGAGGCTCTACAAGCAAGTCTCTAGGGTTGATTCTGTTTACTGCCATAGATTGTCTGACCCAGATGGTGAATTGGTGTTTCCACGTCCCAGGGCCTCTCATTCCCTCAATTTTGTGTCTGATTGCTTGGTTTTATTTGGTGGTGGCTGTGAAGGAGGTCAGTCACTTCATCTTTTTGAAAAATCCTATCTTTTTCTCTTTTTTGTTTATGTTTCATGCATGAATACTATATGCTCTTAGTTTTGATGATTGGTTGTTTAATTTTGTTTATTTAATTGGGCTTGTTAGATGTCTTCTTCTTGATGTTTTGATTTAAAAAATTATACTGCTTGAGATTTGCCACATAACTTAATACTTTATTGAGCTTTATGACACACTGGCTAGGATGAAACCCATTCTATATGCTTTGTTTACAGCTGCTATTTTTTCATGCCCTTCCTTCTTGTTCACAGCAGGGAGGTTAGGTAGTACAAGAGTTATTTTCCATTTTCTCAAGATTCAGACATATGATTACAACTGTAGAGCTTCTCCGATTCTGTAGATGATGAAAGCCTTCAAGGATACTTTTACCAACTAGGAAACCTACATATTTTCATAACTGCAGAAATTTAAAAGAACATCTTGAGAATAAAGGACTGGTTGGTTTAATTCTGATATTCAGAAACTTTAATCTTTAGGGCTCTAAAACCTCATTCAAATGCCTCGCTTTTGTAGATAACCTGTTTCGAACTTCTATGACAGCAATGAAATTGTTTTAGAAACGATTTAAACAACTGAAGAATGTGAGTCTGCCTTTCTGCAGCTGAATACCAGGTCTAAATAGTAGTTTATTTCCCAGTTTTTTCATGGTTACTAAGAGAGGCAACCTTACTATATAGATTGGTTTAAGTGTACTGGTTGGTGCAGTCTTGCTAGGGGTCAATTCTAATCTCCATTTGGAATGACTCCATAATTAGACATCAAATTTATTACAGTTGTATGCCATGTACCAAGATATTGCACAAAAGGGCTCTTAATATGGCAATTCTCATGCCAAGTAAATTTCATACTCGATTACTTGTCACGAGTAAGAAGAAGAAGTTGAGACTAGACCCATGTGATCAGTTGACTACTAGTTTTGAGGGTTTTCTTTCGTTATTTTTTTTTTTCATGTCATAAGTTAACATTAGAGTTATAGTTTGAATATATCCTCTCTATGTGAGTCAAGAAGGGCTCTGTAAACTGTAAAATAGCTAAACATCAGCCAGTTGTTTTGTTTCTTTGCAGAGTACAGACTTGTTTGGAACTTCATTCTCTTTTACTTAACCTGTTACCCTTCAGCTCACAGGTGTGGGTTGCCTGATTAGCTGTGTAATGCTATTATTTACATTCTGTCGATCTTTTATCTGGACAATTTATGAATCACTGGAAAAGGCTGCAGTCTTTCTTTTTTTGATCGAGGGAATCAATCAAAGGCAGAATTCTCAGTTTGCGTTTGCATGCTATATATATTTACAAGTGTAGTAGTTGCAAACTCTGAGATTCTATCATTTTTGTCATACTTGCTTACGGGTTTTCATCAGCCTGTAAAAAGACAACATTTTCGATATCTTTGTATCTGAATAAAACAGATTGATTTGGAGAAATTTATAAGAAATTGGAGCCTATTTCTGAGAACCATCGATTGAGTTATGCAAGATACTACAAGTACATGATAAATCTAAAACCATCGTAGATCTACAAGATACTACAAGTACATGATAGATCTATAAGTACCTGGTCGGAACATGCCCGTGTTTCCTTGCTTTTTACTGTAATTTCACTATCTGATTATCCTGGTTCTGTTATCTGTTATTTTAGGACGCCATCTAGATGACACATGGGTAGCATACATCGGTGATGATTTTCGGAGACTGTTGAAATGGCAGAAGATCAATACAGGCATTCCAAGCGGAAGATTTGGGCATTCGTGTGTTGTACTTGATGATTTTCTTGTTCTATTTGGAGGAATAAATGACAATGGAAACCGTCACAATGATACATGGGTAGGTCAAGTAGCATGCCATGAGACCCTTGGTATCACACTCTCATGGAGGCTACTTGTCGTTGGGTCCAATGCACCTTCCCAGCGAGGGGCTCATGCTGCATGTTGCATTGAAGGCAGGAAGATGGTTATTCATGGAGGAATTGGGTTGCATGGAGTCAGATTGGGTGACACATGGGTGTTGGAACTTTCAGAAAATTTTCAATTTGGAACTTGGTATGAAGTCGTTACTCATCCATGTCCACCAGCTCGCTCTGGACACACATTGACCTGCATCGGGGGAACCAGAACAGTTTTATTTGGAGGGAGAGGATTGGGCTATGACGTGCTTAATGATGTCTGGTTCTTGGATATTTATGATGGTCATCCAAAATGGGTGCAAATACTCTATGAGTTACAAAATGTTCCTGGAGGAGTTTCCCTACCGCGAGTTGGTCACTCAGCTACACTCATCCTAGGAGGTCATTTGTTGATTTGTGGGGGAGAGGACTCATGCAGACACCGGAAGAATGACTTCTGGATTCTGGACATAAGTTCCGTGACATCCATCACAATGCAGCCAACTAGACTGAACTCTATGCAGTTGATGACAAAAATGTGGAAAAGGTTGAAAGCAAACGGCTATAAACCCAACTTCCGGTCATTCCATCGTGCCTGTTCAGATAATTCTGGGCGTCACTTGTTTGTGTTTGGTGGAATGGTAGACGGATTAATTCAGCCTGCTGACCCAGCCGGGCTGAGATTTGATGGAGAGCTCCTCCTTGTGGAGCTTGTACTCCAGCTATAAGGAAAATACCACTAGAACTAAGGTAAACTTGTTTTCAGGTTCTCTCTTTTGTACCATGTCTTGTACATAGTAGCTCATTACTTGCTCTGTACATCTTTGTTGGAACGAGATCATCTTGTTGTCCAAGAAAGGAAAAGAAGTGAGATTATCCAACGAATTTCGTGCATTGTTCTTGTTCATGGTTTTCAGTGAGCTCGTCGATTCTAACTTCATGTGTGCATTGTACTTGTTCATGGTTTTCAGTGAGCTCGTCGATTCTAACTTCATGTGTATTTTGAGTCGCTTCCACACCATTCCAGTCAGTAAGGAACCTGCAGCATATTTATTCATTGTTTGGAAATGGCAATGCCCCAACCTATGGAATAATTGTCATTTTTTCCTTTTCCTTTCTTCTCTAAGTACTTACCTTGCAGGTAAGGATTGGGAAAATTCTCCAGTTTAGTTAGGTTCCTCACTAGTGTCAGGTTAAAAGCTCATCTGCTTACGTTTTTCTTTGCTTTAACCTTGGGTGAAACCTACGACACACAGTTTCCTTTACCAATTTTTATTTATCTTTTTTAATGAAGTTATATTCTAGTTTAATTTAAATCCTGGAAGGCATTCAATCTTGGTACCAAAGGATACTGTAGACTGGAATTCCCTCACGAACCGCCAGAAAGGAGTTCGGGATGGAATTCTGAAGATCGCAACTAGTACTATTAGTGTCTTATGGGTATTTCTACTCTCTCCATTATGGAGTGCAAGGTCTTTCTGTGCTTAATGATAGTGAACTTGGGTTTTAAAAGGCAAACAAAATAAATCGTCCTCAAAACAAAACCTGCTAGCAAAGGCAAAGACTCTACTAGACCTGTAAAAGACTACAAGATGGCAATAGGCGTTGAGGCTAACAATCCTACTCCCAAATCCGAACGCTGTCCCTGGCACTCTCATTAGCAAGAATGGCTTGATTTGTATCAAAAAGAACAAAATAGAAACAACAATCTTAATACTCAACCGTACAAATGGAGATGATGAATGGAAAATTTCGACCGTTCACATGAAACTCGAGTTCAAATACAATGTTCCACAAGCAGGGCTTACATGTAACAATGAACAACAATGGAATTACAGTAATGGAATCTGTCATAAGATCGCGTGTAAGCAGGTGATTTTCCCATTCCGTATCCAGAAATTTTTGAATCACTATGTATAACAGAAATTGGATTTGTCGCAAGGAACATACTTGTATTTTTGTCACGCAATGAGGAACGGTTAGAATGGCAGAGAACAACGCTACCAAAGAATCAATAGGAACCAATCATGAGCTCAATCTTAACTTCGTTCTCCACAATTCTCCAATTACCTTCTTTGGTTGTGGATTTTCTGGTCCTTTGTCTCGCTGTCCGGATGTAAAATACAACCACCCTTTCCAGAAACCAACTAGCGTGGTTTTGACTCGAAATGGCAACTTCCCAATAACTGACCAGTTCTGCAATCATAAAAAAAAAAAAAAAAATCATTCATTAGAGGACATTAATGGCCCTAGGATAAGAAGGGTAATTATTTTATTTTATTTTATTTTTTTATCATTGACACCCAGTATTTCGAAGCTTCTAACCAAGGACTAATCTACACCGGGGCCGGGAAAACTCACATAGGCATTTCAGCCTCCACCTAACCACAAGTAAAATGCCCTCACATAGGCATTTCAGCCTCCACCTAACCACAAGTAAAATGCCAGTTTGCGTGTGTGCGTGGTTGCATATTATTGTACCCCTTTGTTTATTTTTCAATAAATTCTTTATTTAAACAAAAAGGAAGAGAAGAGGTAGTTGAAACCATTGTGACACCAAATAACCTCCTTACTAAAAGTGACTGCCTTGCCGTTTGCGTGTGTGCGCTTCCTTAATATGCGTGTGTGTTTGTATAAACAATTAAGGCAAAAGGAGAGTGTCAATACCAGTGTATTCAAATTAAACTGGAATATTTCTCCAACCAAAGTCATCTTCTTAGTCACAGGGTGCTTCTCTGTGGTGCCTCCAACAATAACGATAGAATTGTTAACAACAACCCAAGCAAATTCGATATGGGAATCTGGCTTAGGCATAGGGGGTAACTCTTTCCATTTCATCTCATCATCAAGCATGTAAACATCACTATATACAACCTGAAACAATGAGAACAAAACAAAACTAAATTTAGTCTATGAGAGGACAAGCCCGGATTTGAAATTTGGTTTCTTGGATTTGTTTTGCTACTATGTTAATGTAGGGCTCTGAAGCTTCCACTACGTAATTGACCGGTTCCATTCAAAACAGTTCATGATCCTAACTGGGTGAGTAAAATATGTGTAAGCATGTACGTATTTGCAAAGCCTGAAAGAGATCCATCACAGATTCTTTTCATCCCAACGACGGATGACATAATACATTGAGAAGAATATATCATGGATTGCCTAGAGCCGCAAGAAACTGAGATAACCATTTGTTGTTGTGAACAAAACTCAGTAATAATAACTAATCCAAAAAAGATCAACAAATATATGTTCTTACCTCATTCCTACGGGAGCACTTGAAGATAGGTGATCCAGGTTTGGCCATGAAATCACCCTCTTGACCGCCAATAATATAAAGGCGATCATCAACAACTATACAAGCCCTACAAAAAAATCCCAATTTTAGACTATATCATTGGTGAGATTCAATGGATGGATTTAGCATAGACAAGTAAAAGGTTGCATATTAGGTCATACCCCCTTGGCTACAAGACAAGCAGTGTGGGGTTGGGGGTACTAGACGCAATGAATGATGAAATGCTTAGATACACAAATGCAGCAAGAATAAGACAGAACAGACCTATGAGGTCCTCCTCTGGGAATAGGGATTTCAGGCCTCCATTCCTTTTCTAATGCTCTTCCATCTTTTACAGCAAGACTCCAATGTTCTAATCCAGGTGTATACCGATTCTCCTTACTACCACCCATTACATGGAGTCTACCTCTCCAAAGTTGAGTTGCTGGTGCGTACCTGAAATTACAGAGTTAAAACCATTCATCCTAAGCATGAGCTACAGAAGAACAATTATGTATGAGTTACTTTGGACTGCAAATACTTACTAATAGAAATCTGACACTAACAAATTGATTTTTCAGCTCACACCATCAGTAATACAAGCTCATTAAGGCAAGCACAAACCTAGGAACTGGTAGAGGGGGCATGTCCTGCCACTGCTTGGTCTCAGTATCAAGCACAAACGTATGAGCTGTGGGCCCTCCGCATTGTGGCCCATACTGCCCTGTGACAATGTAAATGTACCTTCCATCGGTTACCATTCCTAGATGTGAATGCGCCATCTCTTTTGGCATATCAAATCTTCCTCCCCATGTATCATCACTGAAATTGTAGATATCAACATGTGAATGTACCTAAAGTAACAATAAGCAGCAATGTTACAGCCTTTTCTATCTTTTGGTGAACCAGTGAACACGTAGCTAATAAAATACATTTTTTGTAGTTCCACATAAGCAGCAGGACCTGATCTATTCCCAATAACAGCAGTGATGATGGTTCCTAAAAATCCCTAGTTCACTCAACACAAGGACCTTCTGCTAAATCCTATCAATTCCTCTGCATTATCTGTTGAAGCCCTTCTCTTTGATGAAGCAGATTGTCGGTACACAACCATTGCTAGTTTCTACATCATTACATTGTTTCACATTTTATTTATTTACTTCTGCCTCCACAATAATATAGCATGAAATAGCCGTATTGCGTACTTCCGAGTTATACTAATCAAGTTTTCACATCTAAAATTTTCATCCAAAGCATACTGCTCTCATGATTATTTTCTGATTAGTTTCGAAGTTATTTCCACAGAAGCAAGAATAATCAAGGAACTACGGCAGATTTAAAGAAAACAGAAGAGCAATCTAGTTAGGTAAAAAAATGACAAGTTGGCTGTCAAAAACTAAGAAACTAAGCATTTTAATCACAAACATGAAAAGCCTGAACAATTTAGTGGAGACAGTATGAACATATGAAAAAACAATTTAGTCAAGGAGCAATACAAGGTTCTCACATAATTAATGGTACCATATCCAGCAAAGACGTATAGAAGATTCTTTATCTGTATAGCAGCCCCATCCAAACGAGGTACAGGTGCAGGAGCCATCTCTTCCCATTTTAATTCTGGTCCGGGTAAATCAGCAAAGGTTGCTGATAAAACTCTTCCAGGAGCAGTATCATTTCCCTGTAGGTGATATAAATAATGGTCAATAATCAGAGCTGAAACAAGGGATAGATTATAAGTTTCAATTGCCATTAATTTTACATAACTGGAAAAAGAAGATTGTAGAAGAGAAGTAAAAGGAGAAATTATTGGTTTCACAAAAGACAGAAAGTCATTTTGCATAACCAACTGAAGGAATTAAAGTACGATATCAGAACGATTATGTCCCCGCAGAATTTACTCATATCCAAATAACAGAAAAATCTAAGATCTAACTTCATGATAACTTCACTACTCTTTTCTTTTTCCCACATTTTCAAGTGAAACCAGAAAAGCATTCCAAGTATAAGATAACAGCAGTTCATGCAACTTCATAATGCACAATATGCTCAATTCTAAGATCCCAAACTTGTATCTATTTTCTTCTATTGAATCTTCTCATTACCCCAAAAAATAAATCAAACTGAACATCCACTGAAACTAATCAAATCAAAGAAAATGAACTTCAACAAAGTAACAAAGCAAACAATTATGCATATTATTTCATTTTCCACCATTTCTCCGAAATTGAACAATACCATATGATTTCCCATCAAGCAGACAAAATCTGCAACACGGGAGTGAATTAGCTTGTTGAAATCCACAGAAATACTATAACTATTAACTTGAACTTCAACAATCAATCAACTCTCGCACCAAGAAAGAAGAGCACCAATTCCTTTGTGGAACACTCCCTAACAAACTAAACAATACCCGGATGCAAATATTCATTCAAGGTCATCAGCAACAATGAGATTCAACAGAGGCAACCAAACAAACTAAAGGCACACTTCCTGAACCAAATTCACATTAAAATAAAAAAGCCTAAACCAGCAACAATGAGCATCAACATAGCAACCAAAAAAATATCATCTTTCCCACATTTTCTCACAAACCAGCCGATACCCAGATGAAAAATCACATAAAAAAGCGAGAATTCAACAACCATGAAAACAAAAATGCAAGCAAACCTTGGTGGGTACTTCATGTTTAATCTTGACGGGGGTAAGGATGAGACCGGATTTTGAGATATCAGCAGGAGGAGCCCAATTGTAGGCAATGGAGAGATAAGAAGAAGCAAAACGAGAGGATGAAGCCCAGATGAAATCAGCAATTAGAGCTACACCCAAAAGCCCAACGCATATCAACACCAACCGAGCCCCCGATGCGTGCTTGGCGGATGGCCTAACCATCTCATATATAAAATATAATAATACCAATTGATGAATCGAAATTTTAGAGTCAGAGCCTCAGAGAGAAAGAGAGATATGAACGTTGCAGATTTTCGTAGTTCACTAATGGAGTGTGGATGAGCAGCGCATTACGCGCTTTATGGTTTCTCCTAGTTGGAAATGAGAGTGACGGTGGACGCAGACGGAGAGACAGCCCGCCGCTGATGCACAGTGACTGAGGTGATTCTGCAATTATTAGTTTTTTCGGGGGCCAGAGAAAATTTGCTCCTTTTTCTAGGAATTTATACCTATGACTGCGTAAAATGAAAATCCTTACATAAAAATCACTTTTTTATTTTTCTTTGTAAGCTACACAATTTGTAATTTACCGTCTTCTTGGTTGTGGTTAGAGTAATAAATATTGATCTAGAACTATTTATTATATAATATTTGGATCCACTCCTTTAGTATTTTTTTTATATTATTTTTTTAATTTTTTTTAATTGTCGTTGTATATATATAATAATAAAAATCGTTCAATTACTAAATCATCATTTGAAGAACATTTATGTAAAAAAAATCAACAAAATTAAAAATTATTTAGTCATTCATATATATCAATCAAATGTCCGGAAACCGTAAAGATCTTAATTGTTTTCAAAATCATTGGTTTATTTAATACATATAAGTGGTTAAATGATATTCAATCTTGTTGATTTTTACTTAGATAATCTCAAAATGATTATTTAAAGAATGAACGGTTCTAATTATGATATATGAATAACAACAATTAGATAAATTAAAAAGGTGGTACGATGATGTACCATTAGGGTCAAATACAAGTATTGTTTTAACGAAATTAACAAAAGGATTACACATGGTGTATGCACCTTATAATATATTTTTAAAAAAAAATTAAAAAACCAAGTATACATATTGAGTATCTACAAACATAAAACCACCTATTACACAATAGAGAAGAACGAAAGCTCATATTAACGTAAAATATACGAATGTATCTTTATCTCGAACATGAGGGGTTTTAACCAACACGCCAATGCCCAATTAGCCGTTATTTTACTATATTTATCATCGCCGTTTAGTTGGAGCAACTGTCACTATTTAAGTTATAAGAGATACTAAATTCAAAAGAAAAAGAAGTTTGGAAGTTTGGTGCATAAATAACTAAACCATTATTTAAAAAAAAAAAGTGCAATGAATAATTTGTAGAGTGCCAAAATCAACTCCTTTAATAGACCAACATTTTTTTGTCTAAAGGATTTGGCTTTATAGGTTTTGAGAAGTCAATTTGATACCTTTAAAGATCCTTTTCATGATAAAACTAGCCATTGTTAAGCAATAGAGCACGCATATACATTTGCATCAACGATAAAGGGTCCATTCAATTAGAGTACTGTGCTCACAATCTCAGTCCCTAAAGTGCTTACATTTGGTTAAAGCCACATTCATGAGTAAATCTGATAGAAAGAAAGAATGCTCCACTAAGAGTCAGACAGATTGATAAATTCTCAAGCATGTTGAGAAGGGCAAACTGATAAAAAGAACGCATTGGAAAAGAGGATAAAAGGATATACAAATGACTCAATTTTTTTTTTTCCTTTCTATTTCACATTAACTCAATCTAATTAAACATGTAAATTCCTTGCTTCATCAACAAGCCACCCCATTACAAAAGCCTTTCAAATCTTACTAGAAGAAGAATACAATAGAAAGGGAAAGGAAACCTAGAGAACTATACATCAAGTTAAAAAGGAATAAACACCACCACTACCACCCCCATCTTAATCTGTTACACAACACAACTTCTTCCCCCTCCAACTGCCCGTCATCACGAGCGTCAATAATAATAGAGAGCGAAAGAATACTCTCGAAAGAGCAATACCTAAAAAAGTTTGCAACTCACTTTTACTGCTAAACTGGTATGACATCGTTCTTTGATGCATCATCACATCTCAAAACAATGCCGTCAAGGCTAGCTGGGAAGATGAATTTTCCCCACTGGCATCCTGTTGTGATCGGCTCAGGCGGAGGAACAATCATCAGCACATTCTCATTTCTTTGGACAACTCCCATCACACTAACTGTGCTTCCTTCTTTAATGTACCTGAAAATACGCACTCAAGTTTAGATCTACAAAAACCACATTGATTGGGACCCATCAAACTCAAATTACTTTGTATCGACATGTTCATAAATCTTATTGAATTTATGTACCTGATATATATAGAAAGGGTCAATCGTTGTAAGTAATCACATACAATTAAGTTCCCATACTATAATTTTATAATTAAACTCTATTAAATATTTTTAATTCCATATGTGCCTTCAAATAATCTCATTCTGTAATTTTTTTACTTTAATTTACTGCTAGATTGTTTAGCTGACTCCAAATAATCTCATTCTGTAATTTTTTATTTTAACTTACTGCTGGGTTGTTTAGCTGACTCCACTCTACATAGGGAAGACTGGGAATAAACAGCAGGAGTATCTGCCTTTGCTACCCAACTTAATGATAATGCCATCACTGAGTGAAACATAAATACCCCTCATAAACTCCTTATAAAATGCATTTATGTTTACAACAATATAAGAAAGATATATTATGAGATTAACAAATAGAAGCATTTATCATTTATACTAGAAAGATGCTACACTTACCAACTACTTATCCAACTTCTTTTCGGAACTAATGTGAAACTGTTGCTACCTTTTTCAATAGAATGGGATATAGGGCTTATTGTATGCCATATAGGTTGGGATAGAAAAGTTGGGAGGAAAATTGGGATAGTAGCATTAATTCTAGTAAAAACAATAAAGCATTCAAGTAAAATTAGTTGTAAGACAGGGCTATTACCCTTCTTTCAACCGCATGACGCGATCATCGCTTGAAAGGTTCCGCTCTCCCAACCACCTAACAAACTCTGGAGACAACTGTTCAACAGCGGGATTCACATCAATGACAATTGAATCATCAACAGAAGGAGTCACCCTTGCCCCAGAGCCAGTCTTAACCAATGCTCTTAACCCAGATTGGAAATCAGAGATGTAGAAATCTACCACGCGCCTCTGCCAAATGACATAAATAGAAAACTTTTGTCATAAGTGTGAAATCTAAAACCCCGAGCATTTTTAAGCCTGGTAGACACAATTGTCGTCCCTCAGAATTATATAATGGCTCCTTGCAACAAAAAAACATGTAAAGCAAGAAGGCAACTAAACCAGAAGTAAATATATCAACAAAATTCAAAAGCACTTAGTGGATTGGAAATCTAGAATTTTACACTAAACATGAACATCGGAACACAAAAAAAAAAAAACTGTTTTCATTTTTACTGGCATGCACAAGAATCAGAATTAGCCAACCATTGAGCCTTAAATCTTTTGGAAGAAGTTGATGAGATAAGAAATCAGTATTAATTATGAAAACCTCACCCCTCCACCCCAATTAAAAAGGTAAAGAAAATCAGAAATAGAAAGATTATGCACTATCCATCAAATACTAAGCTGACTTTCAGGTACTCACTTCTATGGACCTGAGCCCCCAAGTAAAGCGACGATGTGTAGAGTTGGCAGCTTTTGATTCCCATCCTCGATACTCATATAAACTTGTAGATGTATACACACATCTTGGAACCTTTTGAAAAGATGATTCAAGGGGCAGATTGCTGCAAGTGACCACCTTCAAAAATAGACAAGATAACTTATGAATATAATGAAAAATAACCAAACTCAACAAAAGGAAAACATCAGAGGGCATAACTGATTTATAGAATCTAGAAGATATATACTATACAGGAATCAAATTTCCAGTAATTAAATGCTTCCATCTATCTCATCCCTCCCACTTTCATGGGTCTCAATAACAGTTATATGCAATAAATTGTAATCTATAACATATTAACTTACCCCTGAGACCTTCACAAATTGCCCATTCTTTGCAGTCCTCAACTCGGAATCAGAATAATTTGCAATATAACCTATAATAGCTCGTCTTCCCCAATAAGTATTCCATGTAAATAGCGTGGCAACTGCACCGAAAAGGATCGCAACTACAATGAGGAGATATGCATTGTGGACTGCACCAAGAATGAAACCACCAGCTATGAACCCCATCAGGAAAAGAAGAATCAAAGACCACAATACTAGCTTTGGGAAGCTCTTCCTAAACGAAAACTTGTCATCTTGGCTAAGAGTAGTAATTGCCTGATTGTGGACAACGGACGAACCTTGTACTTTCATTGATCCCTTCGACTCCAAAGGACCAGATATCTTACGAGGAGCCCCAGAGGCATTTAGTGGGCCAGAAGAAATGGGTCCAGATGTAATGAGACCTGTAGGGAGAACAGGAGCAAGCGGTCCAGAGTTTTGGCGGCCAGTTGGTGTTAACCCACCAGATTGAGGACCAGACAACTTCTTTAGAGGTTCCCCATGCTTATTCAGGGGTCCAGAACTTGACTTTTTTACTGAAGCTGAACCAGGCATGCCTCCAGATGATACTGGACCTGATGTGGTATAGCCAGCACGAACTGCAGCATTAGGGATTGGTCCTGAATGTGAAGAGCCAGTCCGTGAAGGAGGGCAAGATATGGGTCCAGATTTTCTAGACGTGGAGCCATCCAACATCTTACCTAGGTCTCCTGACTTCTTGATATCCCCACCAGTATAGGGCATTGCAGCATAGCTCATAGTTGGAGTCCTTTCCTTTGGTTGCTCTGGCAGGCCTGATACGTAAAGGCCATTGCTGAGTTGATGAGATGGGAATCTGGAACCCATATAGCTACTTTCAAAGATCCCACGAGGTATTACACAAAGATTCAAAGCAGACTAGCAGTTCACTGATGTGACCCTCCTAGGAACGAAAAAGGCACTACAATAGTTAGAATTGTCTCATCTCTTATCTTAAACCAATGTAGCAACCCACATCCACACTCACTATTGTAAAACTTAACTGAATAAGAGATTACACTGGATGTGGTAGTAAATTTTAAAAAAAATGTTGTGGTTACAAAAAACTAAACCACAATGTCTTCTTAGATTTCCAGTAAATCTAAAACAAAGTTAACAAAGTTAAATTACATAAATTATTTGTTGTAGAATTGGTGAATTTTCTGATATGATTCACATAGCCAAACGGCTGTATATATATACACAAGTGTAGGGAGATAAGATCAGGCAGTTATATCTGTCCTAATCTTATCCTAACAGCAGTTAGTAACTGACTAACTGCTAGTAACTACCTAGGACAGATGTCTAATGTTAATGTACACGTGTATGTCTACCTATACAGGTCTCGTAGTGTTCTGTCCTACAGCTCTAGGATTATACTGGTGAAGATGTCCGCCAGTTGATGAGCTGAGGGGACCAAGAGGACACTGTGTGTTCCAGCAGCAACCCTTTCACGAAGAAAGTGGTAGTCAAAGGCGATGTGTTTGGTACGAGCATGGAACACCGGATTGGCTGTCATGTGTGCAGTACTCATGTTGTCACAATAAAGTCGAAGGGGCAACTGAGGAAGGATCTGAAGTTCTTGCAGGAGGCTTAGGATCCAAATTGTGTCTGCACAGGTGTAGGCTAGGGCACGATATTCCGTCTCTGAGCTGGAACGAGTGACAGTTTTATGTTTCTTAGCACACCAGGAGATCAGATTGGGACCGAGAAAGACGCAGAAATCAGTAACTGATCTGCGTGTGTCAGGGCAACCTGCCCAGTCAGCATCCGAGAAGGCTTGTAGGCGTAGGGGGAAGCGGGAGCGCTGCAGGAGAAGTCCTGTGCCTATTGTGCCTTTTAGATACCGCAGGATGTGCTTGACAGCAGTAAGGTGGGCATCTGTGGGACGGCTCATGAATTGGGCTACATTGTGAACAGCATAGGAGATATCCGGCCGTGTGAGTGCCAAGTAAAAAAGGGCACCCACCAGTTGTCTGTAGATAGAGGGATCTGGGAAAGACTGTCCCGTGGTGGCAGAAAGAGCTTGTTTTGCTACTACAGGGGTAGAGGCAGGTTTACAATCAGCCAGGCCACTGCGGTTTAGGAGCTCAACATCGTATTTGTTTTGTGTTAGAGTGAAGCCAGTGGGAGTGGAACGAGATTCAACACCTAGGAAGTAGTGTAGGGGACCCAAGTCTTTGATATCGAAGGCACGGGCTAAGGCTGTCATGAAGGTAGACAGTGCCTCTTGGGAGTTTCCTGTCAATATGATGTCATCAACATACAGTAGCAGATACATGATGCATTTATGTTGATGAAAAACAAACATTGAAGGGTCTGCCCTGCTTTGACAGAATCCATAGTGAATGAGAAAAGTGCTGAAACGGGCAAACCATGCTCGTGGAGCTTGTTTTAGGCCTTAGAAAGCCTTATGGAGGAGGCATACATGATTAGGGTGTTGGGAATCAATGAAGCCAGGGGGCTGAACCATGTAGACTTCTTCATGTAAAGTGCCATGGAGGAAGGAGTTAGTGACATCCATTTGACGGATGGGCCAGCCAAGAGAAACTGCAATGGCTAGAACTACGCGGATGGTTGTTGGTTTGATCACGGGACTGAAGGTTTCATTGTAGTCGAGTCCCTCTTGTTGGTGGAAACCTTTGGCAATGAGGCGGGCCTTATAGCGTTCGATAGGGCCATCTGCACGCTGTTTTAGACGAAAAAGCCATTTACACCCCACGGCATTGGCATGAGAGGGAAGGGGAACCAGGGACCAGGTGTGTTGCTTCATAAGTACAGTTTGCATAGCCGCTGTCCACTCAGGAGATTTGGAGGCCTGTGTGTAGGAGGTTGGTTCGGGTGTGGTAAGTTTAGTAGTGTTGAAGGCCTGGGGCAGGGGATATCTGGAGGTATACAGGAGGTTTTGGGATTTTGAAATCCCAGCCTTGCTGCGGGTAGTCATAGGGTGAATATTGGGGGGTCTTGTAGGGTAAGAGGAGGATGAGGAGACACCTGGAGACGCTGCAGAACTGATGGAAGAGGACTGGTCCGATTCAAATTCTTGTAGTGGTGAGGATGGTGGTGTGGGTGGAGGGGAGGAAGAAGGATTGAGGGCTGGTGGTGCTGGGACTGGTGAGTGAGCAAGAAGATCGAAGGAAATTATGGGGGTGAAGGATAGGGGAGGGTTAGGAGGGGATGACTTGGGGTAAGGAAAGTCATGCTCATTGAAGACAACATGGCGGCTGATATAGACTCGACTTGTGGTTACATGTAGGCAACGGTACCCTGCATGGTGTGGGCTGTAACCAAGGAAAATACAGGGTAGGCTGCGGGGTTCCAGCTTGTGTTTAGTGTAGGGTCCAATGAAGAGGAAGCACAAACAGCCAAAGGTTCTGAGAATATGATATGGTGGTGGTTTACCATATAGTTTAGTGTAGGGAGAGGTCCAGTGAAGGGTAGGGGTGGGTAGGAGATTAATGAGGAAAACAGCAGTGGTTATAGCATCAGCCCAGTAAGAGTAAGGCAGACCTGCTGTATGTAGGAGGGTTCGTCCCATTTCGAAGATGTGACGGTGTTTCCGTTCAGCTAACCCATTTTGCTGTGGGATGTGGGGGCAGGAAAAACGGTGGTGAATGCCATGTGCGGAGCAAAAGGCTTGGAACTGATGATTAGTGTATTTGGTGCCACCATCACTCTGAAACTGAGTTATATTTGTGTGGAATTGAGTTTGAACATAGGAATAGAATTTTGTGAAATGGATGAATACTTCAGACTTGTGTCTTAAGGGAAATATCCATGTAAATCGAGTATAATCATCAGTGAACAGTACAAAGCACCGAAAACCAGAGACAGAAAGTACAGGGGACATCCAAACATCTGAATGGGTTAAAGTAAATGGTTTTATTGATTGATGAACAACAGAGGAAAAAGACAGACGAGTACTCTTATTGAGAGCACATTGATTACAAAGGGTGCAGAATTTAAAGATACAAGAGTGCATAATTTATTTTTGGTTGCCACCATGCAAAGGACTTGGGAAGAGGGATGTCCAAGCCGCTGGTGCCATAGGGATGGGGCAGCACTGGTGAGGAAGGCTTGGGGTGGTGCGGATTGCGGTGTGATCTTGTAAAGACCATCTTTACAGAGGCCTTGAAACAGAACTTGATCAGTGAGTAAATCTTGAATAAAAAAAAAGGTGGGGGAAGAAGGTAATTTTGACTTGGTGATCTTTAGTGTATTGAGAGACTGAGAGCAGATTCTTTTGGATGGAGGGAACATAGAGGACCTCAGAGAGTTGAAAATTGAAAGGACCAGAGGATAAGGAGACTGTACCAGTTTGGTGGATGGGGAGGGTGGTGCCATTGCTGATCATGACTTGTTCAGGGGAGGAAGTTGGAGGTTGTGGGGAGGAGAGAGGATCCATGGTGACATGGTGAGTGGCACCTGTGTCCGGGTACAAATTTGGATCTAAAACGTTGGCGAGGTGGAGGCCAGCGAAGGCTTGGGACAGGTTGTGATCTGTAGACTGGAACAGATTAGGGCAGTGAGCAGCAAGGTGGCCATGGCAATGGCAGGACCAGCATTGAGGACCGGTGGGGCAGTTGGAGGAATATGGAGATGATCCGAGTACACCAGGGGAAGGATTTGGGGAGTAGACGCGTGGAGAATCACGGCGGTTGGGGAAGCGGGTTCCACGACCTGGTCGAGGGCCTCGCTGAAAACCAGAATGTCCACGGTGAATGGCAGGTCCATGGTGGGCAGTGTACAGGGCGATGGGTGGATTGACAGCAGCAGGTTGGAGGGTGGAGGCTTGTTGGGCATCAAAGGAGAGGAGTCGGGCTCTAAGATCAGTGAAGGGAGGCAGAGGAGGAAAGTTGAGCATGGCTGTCACAAGCATGCTGTATTCTGAGCCAAGCCCACGTAAAACAACAGTGACCAAGTCCCTGGAAGAGAATGGTTAGTTGATGACAGCAAGAGAGTCTGTGAGTGTTTTGGCATGGTTGAGGTAGTCAGAGACAGATTGGGAGCCTTTCGTGAGAGACATGAGTTGGAATTTGAGGTTAGTGTCATTTGCTAGAGATTGTTGGGAGAAATTTTGGCGTAGGCATTACCTGATTTCTCAGGAAGTGTTCAGTCCAACAACCTGAGATAGAACAGGTTCTGTCAGCGTTACTCGAAGCATGCTGATGAGAGTTTGATCGATTTGGTACCACTGGTGGTACGCAGGATTAGGCAGAGGAACAGAAGACGCAGTAATGGCAGAGGATAATGAGTCGGATTGGGGAGAGGATTCATCATTGACTGGAGAGGGAAGGGTAGGAAAGGGAGGGGAATGAGTTCCATCGATGAACCGCCAGTAGTTATGGCCGATCAGAAATGGTTTGATCTGGCTTTCCCAGAGAAGATAGTTTGATTCAGTGAGTTTGATGGACAGTAGGGTTGAGACATGATTTGGTGAGATTGAGGGGGAGGCACAGGAGTCACTAGCCATGACAGGAAGGAAAGGAGGATCGAACTATGGTGGTCAGACGTTCTGCTCTGATACCATGTAGAATTGGTGAATTTTCTGATATGAATCACATGGCCAAACGGCTGTATATATATATACACAAGTGTAGGGAGATAAGATCAGGTAGTTATATCTGTCCTAATCTTATCCTAACAGCAGTTAGTAACTGACTACCTGCTAGTAACTACCTAGGACAGATGTCTAATGTTAGTGTACACGTGTATGTCTACCTATACAGGTCTAGTAGTGTTCTGTCCTACAGCTCTAGGATTATACTGTCGTACATTTATATATCATGGAAACTTAATCACAAAGTTCACAATGCATTCCGAATTTATACACCACTGAAATACTCAACACCCAAGTTGCGCTCTTTCTTGTATATACCCACAAGACAATCTATATTTACTTGTACAAAAAAATATTCTCAATTAAAAATACCAGGGCTAAATATAAAAGTAGCATCAACTCTTCAGCTGTATCGAGAATACATCACAGCATGTACAGGACATATCTTATTTGGTATGAAATCAATAACCAGGATTTGATTTGAGCCACTTATGAAACACCAACCGAGGAATCAAACAGCCCTACCACTTAAATGTAAGGAAACAAAACCGAGCTGTGTGTTGGATGTGCATGTGCATGCATAACACCATGTTCATGAATCACAGAGAGGAAGTCAAAGCAGCAAAAAGTGATCTCACTGTAATTTAGAAGTTGACTGGAAACAATCTTATGTAAGAATCTACAGTTCAAACTTCATACTCATATGCAAATTTACATTTTTTAAATTAAACTGTATACCATTTTGAGACACCATC
This sequence comes from Prinsepia uniflora, assembly GCA_032719365.1. Lineage (NCBI taxonomy): Eukaryota > Viridiplantae > Streptophyta > Magnoliopsida > Rosales > Rosaceae > Prinsepia > Prinsepia uniflora. The sequence goes on along the minus strand of CM064876.1, from coordinate 1,174,227 downwards.
CAAACTCAAAATAAACAATATCATGAACCAACAGAATTAAGTACAGGATCTGTAATAACAACCATTCCAAACAAGATAATCATGAAATAGAAGGAATTAGAGGAAATTTGAAGTAACAGAATTTTCCATTTTTAGAAAGATGTAAAAACCAATTATACCTCAAAAGCAGAACAACAAAGAATGCCCACATCAGCATTTTGCACCTAAATCAAAAACATGAAAAAGATCCGGAAAACAAATACAGAATTCCAGTGTAATAGACTTCTGAGGAGGGTTTTAGCTATATTAATTCCTAAAACAACAAAAGAAATATTCAAACTTTTGGTTTTCAACTTCTCTAACCACTCGTTCTCACCAACCAAACAAACTCAAAGAAACGAAAACAAGCCCAGATTTCATTGAAGGTAGGAGTTGGCAACTTGAAAATAATATGAGGACATGATTATCAAAATGCCACAGCCTTTCCATATATACAGAATTTCACCAAAATGGCACCATCTTTAAAGACCAAACATCCAAATGGCCAAACTTGCAGCCCAAAGCAAGAAAATAAACCATACCCAAATCACTATTTTGAGCAAACAGTAAGAAAATTGAAAAGATCTAAGAAAACAAGCAGAGATTGACTCTGAAACTTGAACGGACAAAGAGTAGCTGACTGGAAAAAAAAAAGGCATGGGCAATGGCAATTGGGAAAATTATTCACATACCTGAATGGGAAGCAGTGAGAGCTGAAATCTGGAGATTTGGAGACATCATGGCTTGACTGATAAAGACAAACAGCACCATAAAGAAAAATCTCAGACTCCCCCTAAATCTTTTTGGGTTTTTTCTGTTTGTTTTTCCCACTAGTGAGACACTTGCAAGAGCCGCAACGACTGGTGGGTGTTGTATCGTCCGGCCAAAACCTCCGAACCCAAAGAAATCGTTATGTGATTACTTAAAGGATCAATTCCAAGGTATACACAAAAATTATATACGATTTATTTATATAGCTCGCATACTCTGTATATTACTATTTTCTCCGATAATAAAAAATAAAAAATAAAAAATCGTAGGTTTCAATTACAATGACATATTTCTCCTCGATATTCATGCCTTTTCTTTTTTTGGATCCAAATATATTCATGCCTAAGGCTCTAATTTTTGTGGGGCTACTTTAATTGTTTTTTTTTTTTTCATTTTGCTCTGTTTTGTACGTTTTGGTTGTTATAATATGATGTACAAAACTACTACTAGTCAGTGGTCACAAGTTAGGGTTTTATTGTTTACACTAAAGAAATATGGTAGGGTTTTATTTTTATCCCAACCTTCCAAATCTTGAATTAAATTTAATTTGTGTAATCTCTTTATAAAACTTAATATTGTGATATTTTTATAATTTTTTGGTGTTTATGATAAAGAAGGCTCATGATTGTTTTAGATGTCAATTTAGTAAAGATAAATTCGGACGAAAATTTCACGTGTTAGACAATAGTCTGTTTTGATACCTGAATTTATGTCTCATAGTTAGATAGTGTGACATGTTTATGGTGATAGACCGTGAATCTGTATCTCGTTGTTATATGGAATAACATGTTCTCGTGTTAGATCGTGAATTCATGGTGCAAATTATGATAAGATATTGTTTTGATGCTAGAAATGAATTTATGTCTCATGGTTAGATAGTGTGACATGTTTATGGTATCAGACTATCAATCTATGTCTTGTTGTTAAATGGAATAACATCATCTCCGATTAGATTGTAAATACGTGGTGCAAATTATGAGAATAAATTGTTTTGATGCTAGATAATGAATTTATGTCTCATGGTTAGATAGTGTGATATGTTTATGGTGTCAAACAGTGAATCTTGTCTCGTTGTTAAATAAAATAACATCTTCTCGTGTTAGTTTGCAAATTCGTAATGCAAATTATGAAAATAAATTAAAATGATACAGCCTGGTCCCTTGACACCACAAACAAATTTTTCGAGGAAATTAATATATGGAAGGGATTAAATTACACACAATGCCTGCAACCTCGTGTTTTTTTCACATTATGCATTCACTAATGATTGCAAAACATATACGTCTCGATATGGACAAGGCACTCGTGAATCGGCTGCGTTACTCATGCTCTTAATTTATGTTGAAAATAGATTCAAAATTATAAGGAAGTTGTACTGTGTTAGACATTATGTACATGGACTACATGGCATGTTTTTAGGTGCCAGACTCTAAGGGTGTGTTTAGTATACCGTATTACACTCTGGATAGGCTAAATAATCTGAAATATGTGTTTGGTACCAGTCGTATTAATTAGTCACGGTATAAGTTAATACGGTTGAATATTTTTATACGGTCCAGACACGCTAAAATAATACGCTCGAAATTGTCCGTATTAAATAGTCGGATAATTAGTAATCTTGTAAAATATAATAATAATAATAATAATAATAATAATAATAATAATAATAAATAGTAATATAATAAAAATAAAATATTAATTTAGTAAATATTAATAATAAAAAAGTAATAAAGTAATAAATACTAATAATAATAAATTAATAATTAATAATTAATGATATTTTAATAATAATAATGATAAAATTAAAAATAATTAATTAATAAATAGTAATAATAATTATTATTAAAATAAATAATAATAAAAATAATGACATACATAATTAATATTTAAGAGCTAAGGATTTCGTCAATTACTATAATATAATCCGGTCAGTATAATATAGTCAGCATTCTAATCCGGAAAAGTACCAAACGCCCGACTAAATAATGTAACAACCCGTACCTTCGGGAAGGGTATAAATGTTTTTGTAAAGATTTGTATAAAATGATGATTTTGCCATTGTGAATAGTGCGTCAAAAGTTGACTTTTTGATTTACAGGTTGGATGAGTGTTGACCATTGACCGTGACGTAGTTTAGGACGTCACGAGTCCGTAGACAGGTGACAGGTTCGATTCGGACAATCGGAGAAAAAGTTATGACGTTCGGAAGATTGAGGGCGTTACCGTAATTTTGACTAATCGAGGAAAATGTTGACTTTTTAGTGGACTTGTGATTTTCACGTAGACCGAGGACCATTAGATAGGTCTCGACGTCCTGAGTACAACGACAGGCGGCACGCTGTCATCGGACGTCAGATGAACTAGTTACGGGTCTGGAAAGTTTGAGGGCAAAAAGGTAATTTTAACACTAGGGGCAATTTGGTCTTTTTCCCCTTAAGCCCAATCAGATAGGGCCACTTGTTTTGAGTGGATTGGGATATTTTGTGTTGGTCCATAGGAATTGGACACGTGGGGATGGTTGGATGGTTCTAGGACGGTCTCAAATACACACGGCCACATTATGTGTTATTTTGAACCGTGCATTTGGCTGTGAGAACCAAGAAACAGAGAGGAAAAATTTGAGAGTGGGTGATCGATTCTGTGTTTGGGTGAGAGTTCTGTGAATTTTGAGAGTGACAGAGAGAAGAAGAGAGACTGGTGATCGGGTTTTGGAGCTGAAATCGTGCACGGAGACACGACGATGGACGGTTGAGTTTCTGAGAAAACATAGAGACGGTGGCACTGTGGCGGTGGTTGTGCCGTGTGGTGGCTCAAACCAAAGCAATAGGAGGCTCAGGTGATTGCAGGGGACTCAACTAGCACCGTGGCACGCGGCGGTGCAGACGGCGGAGGAGGAATCGAAGGTATACCCTGAATCCCCTGTTTTCCCGTTTTTATTGTTTTCAAAAGTCGTGGACTTTAGGCTAGAGTCAAGGGAATTGGTGAGTGAAGTGAGGTTCAGGGAGGTCCTAGGAGTCGTCTAGGATGGTCGCCGTGACGGGGGAGGACCTGGGTGGCCGGCGGCCAAAACAGGGCTCACGGGCCGTCTGTTTCAAGGGTGAAGTCGAGGGGTTTTAGGCCGTGATTTTTCAATTTTAGGACGGGGTTTGATTGCTAGGGACTGGACGAGGCTATTGGGATTGAAAGGGACTGAAATGGTGGAGGAATTACAGAGAACCGGTCACGCCGGTTCAACACAGTTGAACCGGGTGACTCGAGGAAGAAGAAGCACTGTAGCAGGCGCGTGAGGCCCACGCGCAGCCACTTTGGGCGGCGCGTGGGGGCGCGTGGGGAGGATTCCGGCCAAACTTCCAACTTGGTTTTTGTTCTAAATGTTCTAAGGAATCCATTGGTGTAATTTTCGGGTTAATCGGACGAGGTTACGGGATAGTTCGGGAATCCGGACGGTTTAGGGTTTAAGTTTAAATTACGAATAAATTCCCGAAAAATTGGGGAAATTAGGGTTAGTATATTTGATGTAATTGTGACCCTATTTGGTGCCTATTTACAGGACGGGAGACGCCTGAGACGGTCGAGGAGCGCACGGAGCGCGATTGACATTTTACGATTCGTGAGTGGACTCTTTCTTTCCTTACGAGCATGTCTAACTGTTTTATTTATGTTTTATGATATGAAATATGGTTTTTATGCTTTTTGATGGTGATTATATGTGGTTGATATGTTTGCACGTTTTTTCGAGACATTTTCGGGATTTTGCACGTTTTTCAAGAAAAAACTGGATTTTGATTTTGGATGTTAAGTTTCATGTTTTCGCTCTAGAATTGTTTTCTGATGGTTATAAGTGGATTATGAAGTATGATTTTGGAAATCAAGGTTTTGGTTTTGAAATCGGATTCCGAGAAACGAAATTTGGTTTTAAAGTCGGAAAAGGTGGATTTCCGAATTTGGGTTCGGAATGACGATTCTGAACGCCGGAAGGGCTTCGAACCGGGGATTTCGGATTCGAGTTTGGATGTGGATTTAGAATTGATTGTTAAATTGGTTTTGGATTGGATTTGCTGGATCTGGACATTGGGTTTAAAGACCCAGATTCTGATTGACGGGGGACGGGCCCGGATTGAGTTTAAAGACTCGGGAGTTTAAAGACTCGGATATATTGATATTTCCCCCGTAGGCCTGTTGAGTTTAAAGACTCGGATTACATTTGAGGCCTGGTTGAGTTTAAAGACTCGGATAAACCCAGCAGGTTTGATCAGACTTGGATATTTGTGGATTTGGTGTTATGATATAATCTTGTTATACAGTTTTATGTTGTGGTTTTCTGATACTTAGTTGGGCATGCATATTTTAAAACGGAGGGTAAAATCTTATTGTTTCCTTTAAACTGTTTTACTTCTAAATCGTGTTTGAAACTCTTATTTTCCTTCAGTCCACTCACACTTTTGATTTTAACTTACCCTCCAGGTCGTGGTGATAGCGCTGGGGTGAACGTTGAGGCAGGGATCGAGGCATAGAGCTTACGACGTTCTTCCGTTGCGAGACTAGCATAGTAGGATTTTGTGCCCATTTTGTAGAACTATGCTCTGATTTACAGTTGTATTATATTTACTCTTTCGTCTGATAATTATGCTTATAATGGTGTCGAGGTTATTTTGGTACTTTGAGTGTGATTGTCAGACGGGAGCAGGGTCCGTCCCGGGTATCGAGGCGATATTTGGGACGGGTCCTGATAAATAATCAGTCTATCCGGTGGACAGATTAGTCTATCCGATTGAAATAGTCAGTACAGTACGACATACCAAACGAGGCCTAAGTTCGTAATACACGTTATGATAAGATCCCAAAACAACCGTCAGGAACCAGAATCGGTCCAAACATTTAAAAGTTTAGGGCGAAAATAGAAAATGTACATTTAATTCATCTATTGAACAATTAAAAACGTAAATTTTTCTAGACTGGTTATTTCATTTTTATACTATGAGGCTGCGTTAAAACACTGTTAGGGAAAATCTAGTGGAACAAAACTCCTAACAAAGAAAAAAAAGATCTCATGTCCAAAACATTACATTTAGTTCACACCAAAAAAAAAAATCAAATTATATATTTCTAATTGTATATAGATGAAAATATTCACATTCAAAACTATTAGACTAAAACGTTTATATTCAATAAAAGCATTTAGCCTTCAAATGAGAGCTCCATTATTTAGAATTTGAACCAATATCAAATTTATATACTTCTATATTATTTATTTATCCGCGTACTTTATTTATTAATTAATTAATTTATTTTATATATATATATATAAACTTTGAAAATGATAATTAATTATCATTGAACTTTGAAAATAATAAATTACGAAAATTAAGTGAACACGTCTCACCATGCAAAACGTATATGTCTACATGTGGACGATGCACCCATAAACCGGCTACATTACTTATAATTACATTGTTAAGATATTCAATATTGATATGTATCCAATACAATGAAAGGATCACACTTTCAATTGGATAATCTGATTAAAATTGAATTTAATGACTCATTAAATTTACAATTAAAATATAAAATCAAAACTAATCCAATATGATAATAATTCGATCCAACTTAATATGTTATAAACCTTGTATTGTTTTATAACTAGTGCATGTGCATAAGCGTAATTTCAATGCATTAAAAGTAGGCTAAAATATTTACTAAATTGTAAATTAACCAAATTACAAAGCAAAAATTACCAAAAAAAAATGGAGATATAAATGAAGAGAAATGATACATTGTATTGTACTGACTATTTCAGTCGGATACACTAATCTATCTATCGGATAAATTGACTATTTAGTCATGCGTTTGGTGCTCGACCAGATTAAAATGCCGACTATATTATATACTATACGAATTATATTATATTTTATTTTAATTAATTATTGATATATTATTTATATTTATTATTATTTTTATTGTTATTGTTATTATTATTTATTTTTATTAGTAGTATTATTATTATTATTTTAGTAATTTATTATTATTATTTTCAAGATTATTAGTCATCCGACTATTTAATACGGACAATTTGGAGAATATTATTTTAGTATGTCATGATCGTATAAAAACAGTCAATCGTATTAATTTATACGGGGGCTAATTAATACGAGTGATACCAAACACTGGTTTCGTATTATATTATCTTATCCAGTTCCTTATACGGCGTACCAATGTGGAACCAATGAGCGGTCTTATTTCAACAAATTAAGCAAAATTTTATAAATACTGTTTTAAATGTATTCTTATTAGATGATAAGTTAAATATGATGAGCATGGATTTATAAATTAAATATGACAACAATCCGAGACTACCCATAAATCTACTGCTGTCTTATAATGGACGATCGATACTTATGAGTCATGACGTACAGTCCCCTAATATTCTTATATAAAAAATAAATATTTTCTTACTTTCTCATTGAATACATTCTTATTAATCTCATGCGTCAAATTGGAAACTTCATACCTCTCACTATATTAGTGGAGACAGACAAATCAAATAAGGCTTCCGTTCCAACTTCTGACTAGCAAAGATATCTAATCCTTACAACTTCATGTGACCCAAAAACTAACCACTAATTTTCATTGGTGTTTTCACTAGTGTATGCTGAACCTCAGAGGGTAATCAAATAAATGTGCAAATTGTGAGAGAACAAAGCAATTTAGAGAGGCAAGGGATTGAAAAATATACTATTGACTGATGAATATATAACACTTTTCTTTATAAGAGTCTTCTCAAACTTGAGAATATTCCCACTACATGAAGCCACACCATTGCAGAAACTTTCAAACCCTAGAAAAAACGATGGATAAGAAATTTCTAAAATCTATACACATGGAGGAAAAAAAAATTTAAAAAAATTCACATCGTCTTAAACCATCAAGCTCATCACCGTTTATCACTACAACAACACCACCACCACAACCGCCACCACCCACCATCAATTTGACATTGTGAACAAAATATATCTCAAAAGAGAAATACCCGAAAACGTTCATAGAGCACAAACAACTAAACAGGTATGACATCATTTTTCGATGAGTCTTCACAGCTCAACACAACCCCATCAAGGCTAGCCGGGAAAATACAACTGCTCCATTGGCATCCAGTTGTCAATGGCTCTGGCGGAGGGACAATCATAAGAACATTGTCATTTCTCTGGACAACTCCCATCACACTTACTGTGCTTCCTTCCTTGATGTACCTGCAAACGAACATCACTCGAGGTTATGCAAGATGGACTTGGATTAAATGAAGATTACAACTTCTTTTCATTTTCATTGAGAATATTTATAAGAACCCATAATAATTAAACAAGAGATAAGTATTTACCCTTCCTTCAATCGCATTGTCCGTTCATCACTTGAAAGATTCCTCTCTCCCAACCACCTGACAAAATCGGGAGACATGTCTTTGTTTTTTGGGTTAACATCAATAATGATGGACTCATCAACATAAGGAGTAACTCTTGCTCCATAGCCAGTCTTAACTAATGCTCTCAACCCGGACTGGAAATCAGAAATGTAGAAGTCCACCACATGCCTCTGTCAACATGCACAAATGGGACAGTTCAGCATTTAAAATCTTAAACTTCAAAAGGTAAATGATATCTTCATACTAGCACATTAGGCCTCCACTTGTCACCTACAGAATTTCAAGTGAGAAGGAAATCTTCTTTTGAAAAAAGAAAAAGATTAGAAAAAGAGGTGCTGTAGCCAGAATGTAACTAAAATGTGTAGTACACACATGATACACCACAAAGGCAACCACCCACTTCACTGTACATTTCTTTTGTATTGTTTTCCTTTTTGGTTATAGAATTGAGTAGATTATGAGGCAATGAGGAAACAATTACAAGCCTACTAAATTGTAAGGCAATTAAGCATGAACATGAAATTATAAACACATATTTAAAGAAATAAGAAAATATCATTCTCAAGAGAATAAACAGAATGGCAAGGATATACATTTCAGATTTGTGTGCGCTATGTCTTTCCATGTTCAGTTAAATTGTTAACCCTAGAAGCATCCGACTTTCAAAATTCTAAATCATAATTTGATCTTGCCAGAACCTTCCATCTACACACAGGTCATTGGCCAAGGTGGCTAAGGTATACATCAAAAATCCTTTGTATCTTTTGAAGAGTACAAAACTTACCTATTTAATACATACCATTATACAAATAACTCAAATGCTCTATTTAAACTCTCAAGAAGTGCCTAATTATGACTTTGAAAACTGTGAATAACAACAATATGTTTTTAGGAGTACGAAACACTAATTAATTTTTTTTTAAATGTTAATAAAACTTTTTTTGAAGTCTGAATAAACCATTTATACGGAGATACTTGTTGGAGATTATTCAAAAGTATCTATGTCCATATTGGCTATGGTTCTCCAATAGAATTATTCATGCAACATAGTTCCAAAAAAAAGTTCTCACTTTTCAGTTTCTCACCTCTGACGACCTAAGTCCCCAAGTAAATCGACGATGTGTAGGGTTTGCTGGTTTTGAATCCCATCCTCGGTACTCATATAAACTTGTAGATGTGTAAACGCATCTAGGAACTCTTCGGAAGGATGACTCAAGGGGCACATTACCGCAAGTAACCACCTTCAAGAATTACAAAAAAACATAACATCAACTACCGCATACTATTTTTAAGCAGAAGGTAACTGAAAATGGATGATGAATCACCAAGCAACAAATACCAGCCAGGCTATGTTCAGAGTCACAATATATCTATATCACTGTTTGAGCGTGCACATAAGATGTACTCTTTTCAAGGTATTTCTCATTCCAAAACATATATGCTTTATATTAACGTAAAATTATAACAATATGGGAAATATATAACAATAAAACGCAGATACAGATAATGCAGCTACTACCTTGTAAGAAAAGATGGCTAAGGCTAAGCATTATACTCAAAAAACTTTTGACCCACTTGAGTGCTTCCTTGGAAGTTTTAATTACTTTGGTTGATTTCAGTATCTTTTGGAGTAGGAGTACATCTACTGTTTTTATTTCAACTTAGGAAATAACAAGGTTTTAGATTAGTAGCGTTCGTGTATGCATTTCAAATGCTACTACTTTACTGTCAAGGATATTCTGGCTATAAATAAAATTACCATAAAAGTTATTACCACTCAAATGGTTATAAATAAAACTTAGAAAGTTATGGCTCAATACTGTAATATTTCATTACAAATAAACTCAACCTTCCCTTTTGATAAATGGAACCTGACCAAAGTACAATATTATTCTTTATCATTTTCAGCCTCAGTACTTCCATATAAGAATTTCCATTTGACATCAAACAGAACTTAAATATTCCACTTTACGGGTAGAAACTGCATGTTTTATTTCTTGGCTGTCCTGCATGACATATGCATAACACACAAACGAGCGCACAGAAATATACATAAACATGTAAAGTACAAAGGCTTAATTTATTTCAATTTAAAACTCTTAATTACAAAATATTTTAAGATTAACATGCAGACAGATCTTTTTTAAGTATTGCATCAAAATGTCAAAGTAAAAGGATTATTCAGAATGTTAAGGCTTATTTGTGTAACTTTCACTATAACAAATTAAGTAATTTATCTAAACGTTGAGTTCTATGTATGGTAAAATTGACGCACACACAGAGATAAAAACAACTTAGTGATGTTATTTGAGATCTAAAGGCAGAGAAGAAAAGTATCAACTGCAAGTAGAATCTCTATAGTCATAAATATCAAGTAGAAGATAACCCAAAAAGAGGATGTGAACTATATAAATTTATATAAGCATTGGCAATGTCACATACCCCAGACACTTTCACATATTGTCCATTTTTAGCAGTTCTGAGTTCAGCATCAGGATAATGAGAAATGAATTTCACAATAGCATTTCTTCCCCAACAAGTATTCCAAGTGAACAAAGCAGCAACTGCACCGAAAAGAACTCCCACAACAGCAAGAAGTATGGCATTGCGCACCGCTCCAAGAATAAAACCACCAGCTATGAACCCCATCACAAATATCAGTATCACAGACCACAATATTGTCTTTGGGAAGTTCTTTCTGAAAGAAAATTCATCTTGGCCAAGTGTAGTCACTGCTGGATTGTGAGCAACATTTGAACCTTGTAATTTCATCGATCCCATTGAGTCTAAAGGTCCAGATACCTTCCTAGGGGCTCCCGCGGAATTTAGTGGACCTGAAGAAATGGGTCCAGATGTGATAAGCCCTGTTGTAGGAAGAACAGGTGGAATATGACCAGAGTTTTGACGTGTCACTCCACCAGATTGAGGGCCAGAAGACTTCTTCAATGGTTCCCCATGCTTATTTAGTGGCCCAGAATTAGTCTTTTTCACAGAAGCAGAACCAGGCATGCCTCCAGAAGTTACAGGACCTGAAGTAGTATAGCTAGCCCGAGCTGCAGCATTGGGCATGATAGGACCTGAGTGCGAAGCAGCACCTCCAAATGATCCAGTCCTTGTGGGAGCACTAGTCAGTTGTCCAGACTTCCTAGACTTGGACCCATCCATAGGGATATCAAACATTTTCCCAAGCTCTCCTGACTTCTTGATATCACCCCCAGTATAGGGCATGGCCGTTGAGCCCATCGTAGGTGCTCTTTCTTTTGGCTGCTCAGGCCTGCCTGATACATAGAGGCCATTGCTGAGTTGATGAGATGGGAATCTGGAACCCATCAAACTTCTTTCGGGGCACAGGATAAAGGCACGAGATTGATCACGGATACTCAAAAGTCCTACTGACAGATAGAAAGAGAAGTCATTAGATATTGTTCATAAAAAATTAACCAGCCGACTACTTATGGAAATCAAGCAATAGTCGTTATGGGTTTAATGATATATCAAAGAAAAAGTAAACAATTCTTTATATCATCTCGACTTTCAAAATGAAGCACAACATTAGTAAATTTGAAGAACATGATGACTTATATTAGATGTGGTCTCAGAGATCGAGTATTAAGAGCAGAATATTGTTGTGCGGCGACAGATATATCTAATAATTAGAGGTTACTTCATACTGCAAAGTCCTATTTTGCAATTGTTGGGTAACCCAAGAAATTAAGCAAAAATAATTCAACTGCAATAGAATTGCAAGTCAAAATAAATCCATCTCCTAATTACTGGGATTCTAGTCTGAAATTTACGATCCTTGGAACAAATTTTCAGTAATGAAAGATCTGATGCAACAAGAAAGAATTCTGACAACTTCTTGATCTCAGAAAGATTGATAGGCAGGAAAGTAAGGACTCTCAGGAATATCTTAAATGGCTCTGTCCTCAAGCTTCTTTTTGTACTTTTTCTCTAAGAACTGACAAAACCCAGCATTCAAAAGTTGCTTTCCACATTTTCTCATCAACCAACCAGAGTATGAAAAGAAAGTAAACTGATGAGACCGACATTCAGCAAAACAACATATACAACACAATCATCCACATTTAGCAAGCACAACAAAAATTAAGTGATTCCCAAAGTAAAAGTAAACAAAAAGGATCAAAATTTACAACTTTCAGAGCCCAAATCAGAGAAACAAAGCATACCCAGATCACCATTTTGAACTACAACGATGGCAATGTGGAAGATCTACAGAAATGAACAAGAAATTTCATATGGGTTGGGAGCAGATTGTTGGCAATGCGGGAAGGGGCAAAATAGGAATAAAAACGGGGTTAGAGTAAGAGTAATACCTGAGGAAGAAGGAAAAGATTTTAGTTTGCTGAAATGGATCAAAGACAGTGGTTGAAGTGGTAATAATAGCAGTAATGATTCTGCTGGTGAGAGTGAGATCCCATCTCCATAGCAGTCACAATCTCTCTCTCTCTCTCTATCTCTGAAACGCTTTGTTTCTTTCTCTCTCTCTATAAAAAGTCTCTCTCTTTCTCACTCTTGAAAAAGCCGCAACAACTGGTAGGTTGTCTCATCCGGCAAAAACCACCAAACTGTGGAGTAAAATGACTTCGGATAAACAAAACATTTTATTTCAATATCCTCAAAAGTCACCTTCCTTCCACCTTCCGCCCCCTCTCCTTCTCTCTCTTTTGCATTTTTTTTTCATTTTTATTGGGGCTTATCTTTATTTTTCAGATATTTTCCCCTTAGGGAAGCAATCACGATTCTTTTTTCATACCATGATATTAGTTGTTTGATTCTGAAATGGACCAACTTATGAGATCCGTTGGGAGATTTAGAACCAGTCATGTGGTGTTTTGGGCCCGTTGGGGGCATTGCCACTCGGCAGATATCCTACAAAAATAGGGACTTGACACTGGTGTGGTGTTCGCCGAAAGGGACTCCGATGCCTAAATTAGTATCTACGTGAAAGTAATAGTAATCTGGAGGGGGACTCTTTGCGTTACCTTTGTGAAGGGTTTCAAGGTATTTATATTAGTCATAACTGCGGTAGTTGGGCTACTGTTTGGGAGCATGTCCTGTTTTGTGGTTGAGGATCGTCTGGTGGTTCCTGGATATCCGGGGCCGGCGCCAGCTGGTGCCCAACCTGCCCTCGTCTGGGAGTTGTTGTGGCAGAGTTGGTGTCAGGCAACTGTTGCAGCCAGCTAGTGCCTGTGTTTCAGCAAGTGCCGAATGGCGGCCCTGTAGAGCATGCCGGTCGGTCGTCCATGATTGTGGGGGTGCCGAGCGGGGTACCGGTCGGCATCCGTTCCGTCGTGGTGATTCCCGTGCTCAGAGGGTGGTCGGTCGATATGGTATCAACATTAGTGGATGAAGATATATGTAGATATATTTATAATATTGAGTATGAATTGTGACCTAATTGAGAAGAAAATCATCACATCTTACTTGTTTTTTTATACATAAAAAGAGAAATTCAAGCAAAATTGAGCTCTTAGGGCAATTACAATTAAAGATATCAAATTTCGAAACTCCTATAATTTCCCTTGGGAGAAGTCTCTTACATCTTTGGTACATGTCTTTATGATGTTCAGTCTCTACTAACAAACCCGCTATAAGATTAGCTTCTCGAAACATGTGGGCAAAGCTAATAGCTTGAAATCTTCTACTCCATCGTCTAGAACTCGAAATAATCATAAACATTTACACTATTAAGTCTTATTTTTTTTTTAAAAAAAAAGACACAACAAATTTGATAGATTAAATTTTGGAAATAGGTAGATGAGAGCCAAGAGTTGGGTAATACCTTGAAGGCCTCTTTCAATATCATTTTGAAGGGGGCACTTATTTGACATAAGAACCTACCACACTTAAGAAATACAGTTGTCTTTATTTATTAAAACTTAATAATCATTATGAAGTAAGTAGCGTAAGCTCAAATTCTAGTCCTAAAAAAATATTTTGTACTAAAAAAATATTTAATATTGAAAAATCAAAACTTCAATAATATGAGGTGAACGTATGAGAAATCTTGTATTTAGAAAGTATAAGAAAAAACTTAAGACAAATTAATAACATTTTAGAAATTAAAAAAAAAAAGAGTTTGAATAACAAAAACAAAAAGTAAAACATCACTTTTTAAAAATTTATAATGCGTTTAATAATTTATTATGAGCAATAAAAATTTGTTAAATTCTAATATTTGAAATTAAAAAATATATATATTAAACACACGTTTCACAATAGCGTTTCGTAAATGTAAATTTTAAGACCGGAACAACGATTCCATTGTTGGAGTGCGGTGGTGCTTGTGCCGATGGGTGGTGTAGGCGGCAGTGATAGTTATGATAAAGGGTGGCAAGTAATGACTGAGGAGATGGTGTGGTGGTGACAGCCATGGAAGTGGTGATGCCTTGGTAGGGTAATGTATCAATTTTTTCAATTAAAATTCTAACATGTGTTGGTCGTATTTTTGCAGACACCAGAAACATCAACGTGAAATTTTTTGGGTCAATATATGTGACATTTTTTTTTTATATATCTTATGTTTTTTATTTGGATAATTCACTCTTCAAAAATTGATTACCAAAACATTTCAAAAGGAAAATTGTTGTGTGCATGCTTGAATTTTGCACTAATTTCAAGTATCGTCCGTTAATTTTATTTTCAATAATAGACGTTCATAAGTTATGTCTAAAATTGTAAAGATAATCATTCTATTAAAATTTTCAACGATTTATATTAATTATAAAAAAAAAGGCTTCCACCCCTTCTCGATAAATTTCCAAGATCTAATTCCAATTTTTTCTTATGTAGTGGAAATGCCTGGCAAGACCCTTAAATACCGTACAAGAACGACGTTGACAATAATTGTGCTTAATTTTAATTTGTGTCCAAACAAACCCTTAGTATCCCAATTTTGCTTCTACTTTTTCACATTATTTAGAAAAAGAAACTTGAGTTTTGCCCCAAAAAAAAAAAAACTTGAGTTGGATTAGGCAGCGTGTGGGGGCTAATTGGTTTGTGTGTGGGGCATGAGATTGAACATTGAAGAAGGTGAGAACTAATAAGAGTTGGTTTACAAGTCAATTCTTTTTTATAAAAAAAATTATGAACTCAAAAACATCATCATTACAAGCATGACACATTTCACCATATTAAAACCCTTAATATTCTCAATTTTTTTTTTTAAAGGAAACTTTCATGTGCAAGTTCTCTCCAAAAATGTTCAACTTGAAATTTTGGGTAAAGGCCTCTCGACTCATCTTGGGGCAATGATCTTGGGGCAACATGGTATTCAAAATATCATTTGGAAGGATAAAAGGTTCAAAATTTCTTGACTAATTTCACTTTGCTATCATTTCATAAGTGTTCTTAATTTTTTGGTGGTGATATTAGGCCAATGGTTTCTTGAATGAATGAAATGGATAAATGTTTAAAAAAATCTTACTTCACCCTAAAGAGATTGAATCGTTCAACATTTAATAAATGTTAAATAAATTAAATACGCGTGTTGATCGGTTATACTCAATGTCCTTTTATTTGCACTCAATTTTGAATAAGTTAATTAATAAAACGTAAACTTGCATGAATGCCTTTTTTTTTTTTTTGCACTTGATTTTAAATTTTTGTTTATGTTGTTTAAATGGATTCCTTATCCAAATATGCATGAGGTGGGATATCTCCATCAATTACTAATAAATTATAACACATTATACCACTTTCATAAAGTTGTTCCTTATGTATAATAAAAATAGTTACTCAAATTATATTTGTTATCATGTACTCCACCTCCTACCTCTAGGATCTAGCAAAAAGAAGATCACTTCATGGCTAAACAAAATATATACTCACGTAATGAGTAAATTGTGTCAAAAAAAGAAAAGAAAACTCAAATCCCACCTTAATGAGTAAATTATTCAAATCAGTCCAAAATGGTTGATAACCAAACATTGCAAATGATCTCACTATTCTTCTTTGAGATAATGAAAGAAAATCCAACTAAAAAACTATTTGCTCTTGGATCCCAAACAGATTGGAGACACACCATATGTTTTGAGATTTCCCTTTTTTCTTTTTTCGTTTTTTAACTAAGTACAACTCTCATGGGAAGTTCTAATTTCAAAGATGGGATTTTTCTTCCCTTCTTTACATTCACGACAAAAAATTGATTTTTACCTTTTTTATTTTTTGAATAATGAAAGTTTTGATGCTTACACAAGCGAAGTATACAAATGGGAGATTATCTCATTCTTCACATTCACGACAAAAAATTGATTTTTACCTTTTTTTTATTTTCTTTGTCAAGCTTGTGGGAAGTTATAATACCACTAATGGGAAATTATCTCATTCTTCATATTCACGACAAAAAAATAATTTTTACGTTTCTTATTCGTCGAATAATGAAAATCTCGATCCTCTCGCACATGTGATGCATGCAAATGTATAGTTGAGAAAATGATAGAAGAACAACTCTGATCGGAGACAAACTATTTTGTTGTGAGATGTCCCAAAAATAATCCTTGCCGGAAGTTCTTATTCCGGCAATAGAACGCAGGTTTCTCATCTTTCACAGAATCGCATTCATGACCCAAAAAAAAATAAAAATTTTACCTTTCTTTTTCATTGAATAGTAATAGTCTTCAGCCTCACATATCCGATTTGTTATGAGATTTCCCATAAACAACCTTTGTGAAAAGTTATAATGTCGGTGATAGAATACCGCTTACTCCTTCACAATCACGACAGAAAATTTAATTTTTACCTTTTTTTATTTCGTTTATTAATGAAAGTCTTGCTCTAGAGAATGATTGAGCACAACCCTAATTGGAGACAAGCCATCGTTGTGAGACCTCGCAAAAACAATATTCCTCGTGGGAAGTTACTAATTGTAGCAAACACTGATTCTTCCTTCACATCGCGATAAAAGTTTAATTTTTACCCTTTCTTATTCGTTGAAGAGTAAAGGTGTTAAGCACTTGATCTTTGTCACACACGCAATCTATTAAAGGTGTTGATCACTAGATTAGTAGATTCTCATCGATATACAGTCAATCTACGTAAATTAAATTGGTCTCTTGATCCTCATTACACACTCGATATATATATATATACACACACACGTAGTTGAGAATAAAATCGAAGAACAATCCTAATTACAACTTATCCAGGGCATAAGCGTCTCAAATGCTACTTGATCATGCACATTATAATTAAACCCTAGAGTGGATCTACATAAAATAAGTTGATCATTTGATGTCAGTGGCGTAGCTAGAATTTAACATCAGATGGGGCATAATCATTTTCTTTCAACAAATATGTATTCTTAATTGATTATTTTATTTATTAGTTGTCGCACATTTTTAAGCATGTTATAGAAAATTCCACATTTTAATAAATTATCAATGACCATTTTTGGTGATTTCTCAATATATATATATGTTTTACAACTTTATTTTTATTATATTTTTCACTGTGATCCATATAATTCATAATCTTAAATCTAATAAAATATTAACTTAATAAAGTTCATAAGCTCCACTATCATTGTAAACATTGATAAATGAAAAAAATAAGTAGATTAATAGAAATTAAGAATTGAACCCTTTTAAAATATGAAGTAATTAAATATATTTTATGAATATTTGTAGTTAAGAAGAAAATTAGCAAAATAAACAAATAAGGTAAAGTACGATTAAAATTTTAGATTTTTTATATGTATATGATAAATTGGTATAATATCATGTATAATATAATACATAAAAATTTAGTACAAAATTAGAAGAGAAAGTAAAAAAATCATGCATAGTAGATAAACAATATATATATATATATATATATTACATTAGCTATATAAAATATTGTATATGTTATATCTTTTATATTTTATATAGAAAATAAAAAATAAAAAATAAAAAAGAGTCGCGGCGAGGCTCCCCTTGGGCCCTAGCTAGCTTCGATTTTGATCAACTTGATTCGTGTCACACACGTGATGTATGTAAGAACGTAGCTGAGAGAATAATCAAATAACAACCCTAATTACGACAACTTAACTAGAAAACTTAAATGTCTCAAATGCTACTTGATCGTCCACATCATAATTAAATCCTAAAATAGATATACGTAAACTAAGTTGATCACTTGATTCTCATCATACATGCAATGTATGTCAATACTCGATACGTACTGAGAGAATAATTGAAAAACAACCCTAATTACGACTTAACCAATTAAGAAGCTTAAATGTCTCAAATGCTACTTGATGATCCACATCATACCCTAGAGTCGATAGTCTTAACCAGCCAATAATCATATGGACCACATATTTGAATCTCTTAATACTGCAGGGATACCACTGGCAGTGACACCCTAACAGAAAAAGAAAAAAAAAATTGAATGCGTGATAGGCAAGGGACCAATCCAATTATCCACACAAATAAAGAAGTATTCAATTTATGCAGATGAGCAATTACTAAGAAATATTAATTCTTTTTAAAGAGAGCTGGTGGGTTACATGATTGAACCACAAAAATTCGAAATTTTCAGTTGGCTGCAGTTGGATTTTGACAATTTGTTTTCTGTCTTGGCCTTACATTCCTGTTATATTGTCCTTTTTGTTTCTCAATTTTGAATACCAAATCAAATGCAGGAGAACCATTAAAAGGAGAACTAAGCTAAACTTGGTTCGGTGACAGCACACCGAAACTGACAACACTATTCAATGGCTGGTCACAAAACTTTGTTTTTATTGTAGATACACAAAAAAACACGTCATCAACTCTCAAAATCACTGTTCAAAATGAGGGCAGTTTAGGCACTCGAAGATGATAAATCGCACCGCATAATGATTAAGCACCGAAGTGAACTTGTGTGTACATCTTTATATATATTTAGTTCGATAAGTTCTTATATATATATATATTTAGTTATATATGTTATTTTATTTATTAAATACTTAATTAATAATATAAGTATTAAGTAAAATAAAGATAATAAATTAACAAATATAGAATGTTGTATAATAAAATTAATAAAAAGTTTATATTTTCAACATGTATGATTCTCAACTCAATTTATTTATCTATACAATTGATTTTTGTTTTGATAGTATTCATTATATTATTAATTTATTGAATTTTGTCTTTAAAAAAAACCGTCTAAGCTCCCGCCTAGGCGCTAGGCCCTTATCGACCCCCCTAGGAGCGTCTCGTGCAATTTTGAACTTTGCTCAAAATACACTAGGAGCCACAATTTATTTCATTATGCACTAGAAATGAGTGCAACATTAGAAATATTGCGCCATTTAATTGCCGTGGTTACTGATACTATTTAAAATGCTTATGTGTTAGTTAAGTGGCAATCGTTAAAGAGCATTTTGGACAATTTTCAGTCAAACTAATTCACGGTGAATCATCTTCTTTCTCTTCCTTAAGAGATCTAAAAAAATCCACACTATCAAGACCATTATATCCCAACCATTTAATTAAATTTAGTAATTAGAAATTGATTTAAATTGCTATATTATTTTGAATGTAGCCAATTATCCGGTCAAAATACAAAACTAGATCGGTTGATCCTTATAATGGAATTTTGTCAGAGGATCCTTGCCCAGAAAATCCCAATCCCCTTCCTCGTCTTCTGCAACATTATACTTCAGCCTCAGCCTCACCTCCCCCTCCTATACAATAAGCCCATAAGTGCGAGAGCCCAAGCCCGGCCAGATCTCCACTCTACCACCCCTTTCCCGCCGCCCCCACTCCATTAAAGGAAAATTCGGCACAGAAGCGAGTCCATTATCAAGCGACCTTTGCAACTTACAATTCTCGCTCTGTCTCCCCTTAAACCCTTCTCTGTCCGTATCTCCCTCCAAAACCATGGTAGACGACATGGATTCTGATACATGCATCGACTTCAAACGAACAATCAAGGAGATCCAAGAAACTCATACTCTCCCACAACAACCTAATTCTCCATCTGCAATTCTGAGACAAGATACACACTCGTCTTTGAGTGTTTCTCCGCTGAAACAAGACCCAGATTTCATCAATAAGAGTCATCCTTCTGTCGTGTTTGACTCATCCAAGAAGGTCAAGCTTTCACCTCTGTCCTAACTCTCTGAGACCAAATTAGAATTCACGTTCGAAATCAAACTTTAAGATTCGACTCACTACCAATTTGCAGAACCAAAACCTTGGATTCAAGACTCACCGAGACTCAACTCACCATCGTCGTCGTCAATTCGCAGGACCCGAACTTTGAAACTCGACTCACCACCGTTGCACTCGCAATCTTGTCGACATCGTCTCGCTGTTGCACACCCGCGCACTCGTACTGTCGCACAGCCGCCCACTCGCACCGTTGAGGCCTCAGGGTCCGTCTCTCTATCCTCTCTCAGCCTGTCTCTCTCTGTATATATCTCTGTATCTCCCTCTGTCTCTCACTTCTGAGACTGAAATCGGAGCGATGTTGAGTTCTAGGGTGGAGGGAGGTGGGACTCTCTCTCTCTCTCTCTCTCTCTCTCTTGAGTTGGGTTGCTGAAATTGGGGTTAATGGTTGATGTCTGCTGAAGTTGAAGCTAATGGGTTGCTGTCTTGCTGAAGTCGAATTGATAGTGGTGAATGGTGACATTGAATAATAATGGTATGGGGTTAGGGACGGTGAAATGGGTTTTTTTAAGGAGTGAATAAATCCTTATTTTACGTGGGTATAAATGAGTTTTATTCCCATTCACATTCATACTCAATTTTTGAGGGTTTATCTAAATCCTATTTATTGGGTAATGGATACCCATGATATTTTATATTTATTTTCTCCTTTCAATTTTTTTTCTTTGTGTTTTATTTTGTTTTAATTTCTAATTTTTTTATACCTTTCAATTTATTTTGCTTCTCTTTTTTCTTTTTACTTCTCATTTTTCTTTTAC
Organism: Prinsepia uniflora; assembly: GCA_032719365.1. Taxonomy (NCBI): domain Eukaryota; kingdom Viridiplantae; phylum Streptophyta; class Magnoliopsida; order Rosales; family Rosaceae; genus Prinsepia; species Prinsepia uniflora. Next base: position 1,153,099 of record CM064876.1, on the reverse strand, counting down.
TTTTTAATTTTTTTTTACTTTCATTTATCTTCAACTTTTTATTTTTAACTTCTAATATTTTTGTTCTTTTAATTTTGTTTGCTTTTTTTTTTGCTTTTCATTTTCTTCAAATCCTCTCAATTTCTATTAGAGTTTTTGTTACAATCCGTCTTAAAATTTAAAGTAGAATTAGTAAATGACCAATTTACCCTTCTATCCGTAATTATCAAAATTTGTCGAGTTGACCAAGACTAGTGAATGAGTTATTTGAGAATTTGACTCCGAAAACTTTCTAATTAAATGAAGAATGAGTAATAAATGTCGAAATGGAATTCAAAACTTAAAAAAAAAAACTCATTAAAAATTTTATTATAAACAATTTTTAAGAATTTATAAAACTCCCTTTAAATTATTTCATGGTTGTGAAATCTTAAAAAATTTATAGTTTACTTTGATTTTTGTTAAATCATTTAAAATGAATTATTTAAGTTCTTAAAAAAAATTGATGTTAATATAAATTCGTAACATTTTTGTGTATAATTTTTTTGATGAAAGATGAAATAACTGATATTTAATTGAAATAAAGTAATTTTAAATAATAATACCTAATAAATAAAATAATGGTAAGAATATAAAGAAAAAAAATTAGTAAAGGGAATAAAGTGTTAAAAATTCATAGATAATTTGAAGAATGGATAAAGAATATACTTTAAATTTAATGGGTATTAAATACCCTCAATACCCATGGATAAACCCTTACCCTACCTATTAAATGATGGGTAAATTTTTACCCATCTAATTTCTACCCATTTCAACAATACCCATGGGTACCCATACCCATGGATAATTATGACCATCCCTAGTCTGGGGCTAATGGGTTACTGTCTTGTTGAAGGAAAGCCTGAGGCTGAGGTATAATGTTGCAGAAAAGGAAGGAGATTGGGATTGGGGTTTTCTGACGATGGATGAGGAAGAGGAAGAAGATGATGCACTGCGCATCATTTTGACTGGAAATTATCCAAAATGCCCTTTAATTATTGTCACTTAATAGCCACATAAGCGACTCTTCTCTATCCCCGCACCCCCTCGACCTATGTTTTTCTTTGTTTTCTGCCTGAACCTAAGCTTTCTCCTCCTTGCTCTGCCCTCCTCCGTTTCTCCTGGTGCGGTTCGGGTGGTAGAACTTGCAGGTGGGCGGCCTTGGGGCCGTTGGGTGGTCGGGTAGAATCCGAAATTCATAAGCCATTTTCTTCTTGTCTTCTTTTCTTGCTGTTCTTTTTTCTTTTTTGCATTTGTTTAGTTTTCATTTTGACTTTTCTGCAGTTTGTTTTTTGGAGCGGGGTTTCTTTGGTTTTATTTTTATTTTTTGTTGGTTTTACTGCTAGTTGTGTTTAGCGACTCCTTTTCTATTTTTAGCTATGCCCCCCGGGCCGTCCCGCCACCTATGGCATTTTTCCGGCTCCTTTTGTTGTGTAGGCTTTTCCTTCCCCTTCTTTGGAAATCTAAAGAATCTTCCTAAATCTATCTTCCCATCTTTATTCCAGCTTTCTTCCACCATGCCTGAATTCTTTTCCCTTCCCTCATCCAATGCCCTTGTCAGTACTGGAACTTGAACATATTGCTACTGAAGTTCAACTCTGAACCCATTGGTTGTTTTTGCATTGGGTTGTCTACAAAGTGCTTTTTGCACCCGCCAAATAGATTATGGGAGCGCTCCTTGCGCGAATGACTTGTTTATTCCCATTTTCCGCTGACTTCTTTAGTTTCACCTTCACTTTTCTTACTTCTGGTGGTTGTATGTTTGGTGGTTTGCGGCGGCTAGGGTGGCGGTTGAAGGCTTCAGGTTGGGTGATAGCGGCTTTCCATTTTGTTTGATATAAGGTTACTTTTGGGCAGTGTCAAATTTATATTGTTGGACTTGTATACTAGGGGTGGCAATGAGTCGTGTCGTGTCGGGTTCGTGTCATGTCATGAATTCTATTTTACCTATTTATACCCAACTCAAATCCGGATCGTTTAATAATCGTGTCAAGAATGTCCAATCTGAACCCGACCTGTTAATGACCCGTGTAACCCGTTTAACCCATTTAATAAACAGGTTATACTCAAAACCCGATTAACCTATGACTCGTTTGACCCGTTTAACCCGTTTAACCTATTTAAATTATAAGAATTAATATATATTTAGGTATGTAAATGGGTAGATATATGAGTTAATAATGACATGTTCATTAAATGGGCCAATATATAAGCCAATATACGGATTAACCTGTTAACCCGATCTACTTATTTATTAAACCGGTTAACAAGTCATTATACGGGTTAACAGGATGACCCGAAATCCACATGTTTAATAAACGGGTCATAACGGGTTGACCCGAAAATGACCCGAAATTTTAATCTTGCGGGTTGACCCGGATAAATTTCGTGCGAGTTTCGAGTCGTGTAAAAAATTGTCATCCTTATTGTATACATATAAATTTGGTGTTATTTATGTGTATACTTATATCCCATTTAAGTTCTTTTCTTTATGAGTTTTCATTGCTCTATAATGTTTACTTATTAATGAAGTTCTTATTTGCTTGATAAAAAAAACATTTTAAACGGCATTAGTAACGACGTCAGTTAAGCGGTGTAACATTAAATCCATTTTAGTTGAACGAATTACAGTTTCTAGTGCATTTTAAAATTTGCTAACACGTTCTTTTATCACTTAATAGTCATATAAGCATTTTAAACGACATCCTAAATCCATTTCTAATGCATAATAGAATGAATTATGTTTCCTAATGCATTTTGAAATTTGCACACACATTTCTAATGCATTTATTGTAAAAAAACCTTGAAACTTTAATGACATAGTGTGTCATGCTATCAGATCATATAGCACACTTCGCAAGAAAAAACTAAATGTGATATGCGAAAAATCTTTAAGTTTAATTTCTTAAAAGGTGAGATCAATATTAATGTGAATATTATAATTCCTCTACTTGTCAATTTTTTAACCTTTTACTTCTCGACTTTTGATCTAGTAAAATTCTTACAAGGTTACACCTGCTAATACGACTTTTGTAATAATATCTTTACACATGCTAGTGCAGTGGGAAGTCTTATGTAAAAAAAAAGAAAAGAACAGTGTATAATCAATAGGGTCAACCGGCAACACAAAAAGTAAAATCAATATCCAACATAACTATGATGAATGGGGTCAACCGGCTAGAATGCATGACTATTCTTCTTCCGGGAAGGCAAAGAAATCCCCCCTATGACCCTTTTCTTCAATATCTTTGTATAAAACAATTAAAAAAAAATTAAAAAAAAATCTTTTGAAGATTTAGGTTCCTGCCACTGTGAATACTGGTCTGAGCCTGCCTTTGCTGTTGCTTTCATATTTGCAGCTGTTTTCCAAGTGTTCAACTCAGTCTCACTCGCTTTGATTGGTTTCTTTATCTTTCTATTAAAGTTTGTTTTTTAATCATTTTGGCTTACAATAAAGGTTTCCTTCTAACAGAAGTAACATATATCCCAATTTATAGAAACAACAAAGGGCAAATGTCTACTATGAATATAAAAAACTTTATGCAATGCAGGGAGATTCAACTAAAGAACTCATCAAACAGTCAAAATGGTAGATGCGGCTGATTACAGAGCATACAGCATCAGAGCTCCATTACCTAATCTACTTATTTGGGGCTTGTTCATTCACTCTACTCAAACACAAACTATAATATCTGATTATCGATGCAGAAAGCCCAACACTATTGACAGATAAGAAAAAAATGAAGGTTTACGCAAGAGCGGATCCTATTTCAGCTAAAGCCAATTGTATGCATGAACAGAGCGAACTAATAGCATAATATTGATAACTTGATGTCACAAGCTCTCTCAGACACAAACCAAACCTTTAGACACAAACTTATAGCATCAAAATCCAATCTTGAAAGAAATTTCCCTTTCCAAAAAAGAAAGGATTAAAAGATATAAGAAGATGCATATCGTCACTGTTCAAACGCATTTCAAGATAACATAGTTACTTCAGATTCGATAACAAAGGACTCCTGAACTCGGTAGATAACGAATCAGCTATAACATCTGCTCTTTCGAAATTGTGCAAAACCAATGTGAAATAACACTAACAAAATAGCATGGCAATGATATATCATCTACAACATGGTAACCCTGAGAATATTTGGTCGCAACAACTTCATCACTACTTTCAATAAGGCATTATACTGAATCACAGATTTTTAACAAGATGTGCAAACCAAATGTTTCGACAAATTTATTTCTTTATCAAATTTATCATTACTATAGAATCTAAAACAATAACTACGAAGTTCCATAACAAATTCACTGTCTTCACATATCACTTACATGTAAAATTCTGACTAACAAAACAATGCTCATTAACATCCACAACAAATAATAAACTACAATGACAGATATGAAATTGAAAATCTCGTGCATAACATGCGTCAAAATTTATATATTTCATCCAGAATTCAAACTTATCACATAAGCCAATACATTATAACCCATAAAAATCTAAACTTGAGCTAAACAACAAATACTTTTCCTTACCCAATGGATCAAAACCACTCATTTCTCGCTTAATCAAGCCATTCCCCTACTGTTATTGAGAATTGAGCCAAGCGTACCCAGAACCGCAAAAGCCAAAAGAGGACTAACATCCAAGGTGTCGAAAATCGGCGGGATTATATTGCGGAAGAGGTTCAAATAAGGATCACAGAGGTCCCGAATTGCCGAAAGGGGTTGACGGTCCCAAGGAATGTTGGGGAACCAACTGAGCAAAACCCTAACCATCAAAACCCCACTGTAGATATCGAGCCATTTGGAGAGTCCGGCGGCTACCACGGTCAATGGAGTGTTCAAATATCCACTTGGGCGGTCTCCGAGCGCCGCGAAGAAAAGGGGTCCGGCTGCGGATCGGAGGGCGGGTCCGAATTGGGATCCGAATTTGAAGAGTGAAATTGAGAGGTTGCGGACGACGGTAAGGGTGAGGGCGAAGAGGGTGGCGAGGGTGCGAGTTGGGAGGTTGGATAGCGGTGGTGGAGACGCAGCTGGGTTGTGAGTGATTAGGGTTTGGGGTTTTGTGGTGAGAGAGGCACAGAGGGGTCTGAGGGGCCTGAGAGAGAGGTTGGGCATTGATTTGGGGTTGAATTTGAAGGTGGGAGTGGAGAATGGTTTGAGCTTGGGTGTGGGTTTGATGGGGTTTGGGGTTCGGAAGAGGATAGCGTGAGAGGCCATGACTGACGCCATGGTTGCTTGGAATTTTTCCTCTGGTGAAAGAAGCAAAGCGCCCGAGTTCCTTACTGTTGTCTGGTGTATAAAAGGCCTGGTGGTTTTCGTTTCCAAACTATTCAGATAAAGTTGGAAGCTAAGGGCTTATTTGCAAATTGCAAATTCCAAAGGTGTTATATTTTTCATTTTAAAAAATACGAAATTATAAAGTAGTAGCATAATTTGTTTTCTACATCATCCAACAAATTTGTTTCCCCCCCTTTTTTTTTATCCAAGGTCCTGAATCTACGAGATGTCCTGGGTGGACCAAGTGACACTTTTAAATTGTAATCACGCCTAAATTAATCTCCGCTCGCACCGGACCAACCTGTAAGGGATAAAGTGCTGACCAAAGTGGTGATTCCATACGAGAGTAAGGATTCTCGAACTCCAGATTTCTCTTAAAGAATGAGAGTGTTGAATCACTCACACCAACCACTTTGGTTTGTTTTCTTTTTCAAATACAAAGGAGTAACATAATTAATAACTTTATTGCGATAAACTTTCATCCATTGTTTTTTTTTGTTAAACAAAAGATTTTAAAAAACATAAGAGTTGGACCCAAAACGGGACCAAGAGACGAAACTCAATAAAGGTTAGTAAAGAGCACAACTGCCCATAAAAGTCAAGCCAAATAGAAGCAGCCACACACGACCACTAACACCACCCACTAAAGACTAATATTCCACAATCGAGCCCACACTACCAACAGAGAATAGTAGGTCAGTCGTCAATTATAAAGTAGGTAAAGAGAAAAGGATTAATGATATTCAAACACATTTTAAAATTATATTAATTGAACCATCTAATTTGATAATTATTGAGATGTTATTTTAATAAATTAAATCGATCATTTTTTATTGGAGTTGATAATAGGTCGTGTCGTGTTATGAATTTTGTTTTACCTAAATATGTCTAACTTGCACCGACCCGTTTAATAATTGTGTCAAGAATGTTCAACCCGAATCCGGCATATTAATGACCCAGGTAACCCGTGTAACCTATTTAATAAATAGGTCGTACTCGAAACTCAATTAACTTATAACTCGTTTAACTTGTTTAATATGTTTAACTTATTTAAACTATAAAATTTAATAGGTATTTAGGTAGTTAACATGGGTAGATATATATATATATATATGTTAGTAATAACATGTTTCTTAAACGGGTTAATATATAGGTCAATATAAGAGCTAACAGGTTAATCTGAAAATCTACCAATTTATTAAATGGATTAATAGGTCATTATATGAGTTAACAGGTTGACTCGAAACTCACCCGTTTATTAAACATATTATAACGGACTGACTAAAAAATGACCTGAAATTTTAATCATGCGGATTCAACCGGATAAATCTCTTATAAATTACCCTTACTTTTTATAGATAACATTCTTAATAAATTTAATTTTTATAATAGATAGAACGTCACATCCATGTAATATCAAATATATCAAATAATATAGTCATTTAAATATATACAAGCAAATAGCAGCATTCATTTTTGTAACATTTAATTATATTTACTAAATCATTATTTTTTTTTATGGATACTAAATCATTAATTAGTAATCTTGATTAATTCAAGCCTAGTATATAACACACTGATAAAATATTTGGGTCCAACAAAAAAAAAAAATATTTGGGGAAAAGTGTGCTAAAAATCAGTTCGCTATGAGAAAATATCGTATGAAAAATCAGTTCACTTCGTTTATTATTGTGACTCACTCACTAAAAGCATAATTAAGTATAGAAACAATAATTTTCATGGGCCAGTCATATGTCGGTCAGACCGACACATAGTTCTCACACGTGTCGATCAACCAGACAACAAGGTACAAGCAAGCGCCACGTCAGCCCATCTGCAGCCGCGCTAATCAGACACGTGTCGACAAATCTTCACAAAACAGCAAGTTGCATAAGCTTAAAACCACCGCGTATCATATTGAATATCATTCCCTTTCTGCATATGCAATGGAGTCCAAACTTAGAACTTCTTTTGTATGGGTCGTTCTCTGCGTATTATTCATCACCGCTTTTGGGCCACCCGTGTTCGGCGGGGGCAGCGGAAGCGGCGGAGAGCAGTATAAGATGGCGGAGGAAGATAGCGATGCCGCTGCAATAGTAGAAAAGCCGTCTATGTGGGAGACGACTAAAAATGCCTTCTCTGTGTACACGTCTTCACCTTTGAGGATTCCAAGCTATTTGGAGAAGGTCAAAACCCTTTTTAACCAAGTTCATGCTTCCTTCTTGTCTCCAGATGTAGAGTAAGTCTATTTACTGTTTTCTTCTCGGTTCGTTTTCTGTTTATTGTCAACACGTACGCTCTACTTTAATTTATTCAATTTCCTGCCTAAAAACAAGCATCGAGCGATTGATCAGGTCCCGGTTGGGTATGTGGCGGAGCCACTTGAAGACTAGAGGGGCCTTAGGTCCCAGTGGATGCTACAGTAACTCCAGATTTAAAAATAAAATAAAATAAAACTCAGGCATGATAGTAGTCTTCACCCTAACACCATAGTTGAAAGAGATTCTACCCGCGAACACCTGACTCCATTTGGAGTACGATCCAAATCACCAAATCGACCGACCTAAAAATTCAAAGTAAATTGATTCTAAAAAAGACTTAGTTAGCTATGCTAATTGAATAAATGTCGAGTTTATAGAATCAAATTCGGTACGAATTATATATACCATAAATCACCCATACCATTTTTTCACCGATGCGCGAGACCCACCTCCTGTTCGTTCTTATTTCAGTAAATATTTCAATTATTTGTGTTGCATATTGTGATTTTTCTCTCTCGTGTAATTTCAATTTACCTCTTTTTGTTTATACACGGAGTGTTTACGTAGTTGAGAATGAAATATATACGAAATATACCGAAGTTTTAATTAAAGAATATAGAAAAGATCATTAAACAAAAAATACATGTGTATGTATATATATGTCGCATCTACAAAAAAAAACTAGTCCATCTTTAGTTAATTATGTGGGATTAATCAGTGGTGTGGTAGTTTCAGGGCAAGGAGCGACGATGTTGAAGGCGAAGCAGGTGCTGGGGAGAGGCTGAAAGAGGGGCTTGGGAAGAGTTTTGGGGAGAGCAAATCGACGGTGGAGGACTCGGCTAAATCGGCTGCCGGATTAGTTGGAGAGACCCTGCAGAAGGCAAAGGAGAAAGTGAAGAGGAGTTTCACTGATAGAGGAAATAGGGAGACTACAGAACCTCAATCTGAGCTTTAGGTTAATTCCTAAATATTACATAAATTTTGAGGTTCAACGTGTCTCATTTTTTTTTTTGTGTTCCAACTTCCAAGTGTTATATTAATAGACTAGTGATGTAATTTATTTACTTGTTTTTATTTTTGGGCCAAATTTTTTAGTTTGTGAGGTTTGATTTTATCTTCATAATTAATAAGGAATTTAAAATTATTGACCAATTAATTTTAACAAAAATTCGTCTATTTTTACATAAATGTCACTAATAATATTATAAATAATATTTTGATATTACAAACTAGGGAGGAGATCCACTACACTTTCTTGAATTTGAGGGCGATTGGCTTTTCAAGCCCACAATTTTTTTTTGTCAAGAATGAGAATTTATTATTATTAATTATATAGTAATACAATTATAGTTGATAATTATTTATTAATCATCAGTTTCCCCAGTATATCATATTCAATATTTCTAAAAAAGAAAATTGATTAATAAATAAAATCATGAGCTAAAGAAAAGGAGTGTTTTATACTTGTGCGATAATGTATTATTGTATTTATATTTCGATACTCACTACATCCTTTCTCTAGAAATCCACTCCTCACTTAGTGTTTTTTTTTTCTTTCTAAAGACTCGTAGCCTAATGTATAATATGCAAGCACTTATATGTTTGGTTCCCCTTTTTTCTTTTGTTGTTGGTCTTTCTTTTAGTTTATGTTGTTTTTCTTGTGTTGTTCGCTAGTTTGTTTGTAGCTTTATTTGTAGTTTTGTTATTTTTCGTGTGAAATGCATTCTCCGTTCAAAAATATTACCCAAAAAATTATAATATAAAAAAATTTCAAACTTCCCAAGTCATCTTCTACTCTCAATTTACTTTTGAATTTTTGAATCGGTCGATTTGGTGATTTAGATCGGAATCATACACTATTTGAGATCAGGTGTTCTGAATCGCGAGTCGGACCTCCTTTTACCGAACCAAGTAACAACATTGAGCTTTCCAAACCCCCCACAAGTATAGGCAACCAAGTAACAACATTCTTCCATTCTTCCTTAACCGTCAGTATCTTGAAGCTGTGGTTGAATAAGTAGACAAGTCGGACTCACAGCTTAATAGTCTGGTCAGAATAGTTCATGCATGCATTAGGAGGCTATATATATATGTTATTCTGTTTGTCAGATATCAATCCTCTTTGCCCTTTGGATACGTTTTAAACCAAACTCATTTGATTGATTTTTTACACTTTGCAGTATTTTGAGATATTGGAAGCAATTAGATAAATGAAAAATAAAATTGAAGCATGGACATTAATTTAAAACTTCGTATGTATGCAGCTTAAGGATTCTGGTCTGACAATGAAATGGTAGGATACGCATCTCGGAAAATCGAAAATTCCTAAATGCTTTGAGAGACTCAAAGCAACTTGTGCTGGCTTTCATAGCATCTTTTTCTCTTGGACCCCTCGTTCCTCAAATACGGTAGGAAGACGACTCACTACTGGGACGTCTAACTCTCATGTTCAAAGGATGATGAGCGGGGATATGTAGGAAGATGACTCACTACTGGGACGTCTAAGGTCTAACTCTTGTTTCATGTTTACTCTATGGTTGTTTCTGCAGACTGTTTAGGTGCTAGTTGTCATTTATTTTAATGTAATCTTTTTCTTGTCCTTGTTCCGTTTGCCTTTCTTTGGCCTTGCAATGAAGAATTTTCAGATAAAAAAATCTCTTGCCATTTCAAATACTAAAAGGATGATAATAGATCGAGATGAAAGTGGCATGCGGCTCTTGGAAAATGAAATGGTAAGGTGCGGTGACCGGTCCAAACATTTGAAAATTCAGAATAATAATAAAAAATACGCTCTTAATTTATATATATCTAATTATTAAAAATATAAATCTAGATTTTTTATTAACCGATTTTTTTTTTTTGCAAAATCACTTTCTTAATTTTTGAATTCTTAACTATTTGAAAAATGACTCATATTAATAGCCCGTTGATTTTCTCGGTCTGCTTTATTTAATTTGTATTAAAAAATATTTAATATATTATTATTTTTGAGTCCTATATCATTATGAACTGAGAACTTACAGCCCCTTTTGCCCACCCTTATAGCCGGCCCTTTAGCTGTGCCGGGTTGAAGATGAGAGTATATGGTATATGCTGCTCCAGAGTCCAGGTTGAAGATGAGAGTATATGGTGTATGCTGCTCCAGGTTGAAGATGAAAATGGTGTGTGCGGCTGCTCCAGGTTGAAGATGAGAGTATATGGTATATACTGCTCCAGAGTCCAGGTTGAAGATGAGATTATATGGAGATTATATGGTATATGCTGCTCCAGAGTCCAGGTTGAAGATGAGAGTATATGGTATATGCTGCTCCAGGTTGAAGATGAAAATGGTGTGTGCGGCTGCTCCAGGTTGAAGATGAAAATGGTGTGTGCGGCTGCTTCAGGTTGAAGATGAGAGTATATGGTATATGGTATATGAAAAAACTAGGCCTATATTCTTAAAATATTATTAAGAGTTATTCTAATTAATATATAATTATTTAATTTATCTTATAAAGTCATTAAAATTTACATTCTAAATTATAATATAATATTACAAAATGACTATATTTTACACTATATCTTAAATTTATTAGACCGACCCGGAGTATTTTCAATGTTTCATCAACCAATGGATTCCAAGCTGAAATTTTCTTGGGCTGTTCTAACTTGACCAACTCATCTTAGTTACCGCTAATTTGAATCCGTTACTTCTCTACATAAAATCCCATTTACCAAAATTAAAAAAAGATTAAAAAAAACAAAGAATTGGCTGTTCAGTCCGGTCGGTTGTACCGTACTATTTAACCCGCGTCTCCTCCCTCCTTTCTCTCACACCTTCTACCACTCTCTCACCGAAAAAAAAACCTATATTTTCTCTCTGATTTTCCTCTTATCCGAACACCTCTATTGTGCTCTCCCCATTTCTTTCTCTGCTCCTTTCAATGGCAAGGTCTATCTCTCAGACCCTCACCCTTACCCGCCACCTATCACCCAAATCATCGGCGTCCTTCTCTTCTCGCCTCATTGCCCTTCGAGCCCAATCCAACCTCCCTTTTCACCATGACCCAACAACTGACTCGTCCGCCGATGCGCCTTCTGATCCCCTTCTGCATAAGCTCGAGGACGCCATTCATCGGATCATCGTGCGCCGATCCGCACCCGATTGGCTCCCGTTTCTGCCCGGTTCCTCTTACTGGGTCCCGCCGCCTCGGTCGAGATCACACGGTTTGGCTCAGCTGGTCGATAAGTTGGCCAACCCTTTGACTGAGGAGGAGACCATGTCTATGACCACCGTCAGAGGCTGGCCTTCTTCTGCTTACTTTATACAAGGTTCGATTCTGTTTCTGGATCATGTTAAATAGGTTTTGTTCAAAATTTGTTGTTTTTTCTTCATCAATCGGGAAATTAATGCTTCTTGAGTGACTTGATTCAATTCTGCATCTGGGCTATGTTCTGATTGTGAAATTTTCAATTTAATAGAAAATAGAATGTCCAAGATGTTTAGTAGCCGATCATTATTTGGGCCTTATCTGGTTTCATTCTACAGTTAACAGTTATAGAATTATTCAGATGGAGGAATTAGTCTGGCTTTTTTACAATGTATGGTTTTTAGGGGGTTTTGGAAGGATTTTAGTATTGAGCATTTTTTACAATGTGGCTTTTTTTTTTTTTTTTACAATTGTTGCTCAAGCTGTCTCTTCTTTTTCCTTTGTAGATGTATCTCCTCCACAACTGATGGAGACAGCTGACCGAAGTTCAAATGATGTGTCGAAGTCACAACGTTCGGAGACCGAGGATCAAGGTAATGATAACGCGTCCAATTCTGAGGATAAGGAAGGATGAATCTTGTACTTCCCAAAGTGGCATCTGAGATTCTGAGGCAAGTTCCATTTTAATTCAATTGGCTGATATCTTTAATTATTGGGATGAGTTTTCTCGCTATGTTAGTAAAAATCAATGCCACTCAACTTTGTTTTTGTTTGGTGAAATTCATGGATTCACGTAATAGTCAAGGATTAACCTAGGGTATGTAATGTAAGTAGTGTTAAAGAAGTTATGCTTCTGCATATAATAAGGCTGAAGAGAAGTGCTTTAATCTTTTTCTTTCCCTGGCTAGCATTTATATTTTCTAAGTTGAAAATTTGATTTCACCTATGCTTCAATATGGAGCATGATGAACTGCCTCTATGTTGGTAAAGTCTGTTTTGACCTTGGTCACACCACTTCATATCAGTTGCTTATGGCTGTGGTTAATGCCTTTGGTAAATAATCATTTGAGGTTCATGTAAAGTCTCTATTGGTATGCTTACAAACCATTAATAGATGATTCCATATTGCATACATTCATGTGATACAATTTTTGGATTTGCAGTAAATTGCCAATTATGATAATTTAGTAAACGGTTGACCTTTAAGAAAGAGATGATGCTATGGGGGCTTATCTTAGGACAAAAGAGTAATGCCATGGTTCAAATGGTGCTCCTATCCCCCTGTTCTAGTTGTACCCGTTCCTTCAATTTTAATATTCATCAAACAAAGCGATTGTTTTGAAAGCTAAGTATACAGTTATATATTGGGATATGCAGGTTCGTATTTTTGTGCAAGGACAAAAGATACGTTGATGAAAGGCATTTTGTCAGGATGAAGAGCTGTACAGATGCGACCTGGTTAGCGAGGTAGAATGACTTCTATCCAAGAGCTCAAGTTTACTACCCGCAAGGAGTTGACTGTAAATATTCATACTGCATGTATAGTTGATAGTTGTAGTTTCTCTTCACTTGGATTGTATGTTATTTATACCCTACCCACATGGTTTAAGTTGCTCTATTTGCTTTTACGATCCACAATTCAGATTTCATCTGGACGTCCATGTAAATATCTTTGTGAAAATATAAGCCCCTTTGTTCGTCCTTATTAACATATTATGTCACTTTCTTAGTTTCTTGGCCCCTTTTGCCCTAATTAACTTTACATGTTTGCTTATGGCTTTAAGTCATTTTGTATGACCGGTGGCTGTTCCTGTTGTTTATAGTTCAAGAGTAGCTAGAGTAGAGAAAGAAAATGTTTTTCTTGCTATTGTTTATTGCTTGATCAGGCTGGTTTGCATTCAAAGAGAGGGAGCTAGGCTATGTTGTGATGACTTTGATTGATTGGTAGTAGTTGGTACACGCTATTTCTAAATTGATATTTTAATTTTATGCCCAATGGAATACATGTGTGTCATATATCATATGTATTTGTTTTATATTGTTCCTATCAACCAAGATTGCAATGATATACAGACAACTTACTAGACTTGCCCAACAAGAGTAATTTAAACTTCCAAAATTTGGTTTGGTGGTACTAGGTTTTTGTGTTGGAAAGCTCTGATCTTTCCTCCAATTGTTTCCAGTTGGGTACGAAGCACAAGTCTTTGGATTGGATTACTAATCTTTGGGGACTGGGATGAACTAGAGTAGGCTTATGTTTTGGTTGGCAACGCGGGTCTCCTGCCAACTATTTATACCGGCGAATTTCTGAAGGATTTGATTGATAATACATAGAGTTTAATGAATTAAACTGTTGACTGAAGGAAAACTGCAGCAAATCTAAATAATTTTAATTCTGTTTTGTAACCCACCTTTCTGACATTGAAACTTTTCTTTTTTCTTTGGTAACATCTCACATTAAATTAAAAACTTCAATGCTCATTTTCATTGCTTTCCTATAAATCCTCTCATCCCTTCCTCACCAACCAAACCAAACCAAACGATCAAGAAAAAAAAAAAAACCATGTCTAGAGAAGCTCAAGCAATCTTTTCACTGCTCCTCACGGCAGCATGTGCTGCAACTGTGATCGCTCAAGAGGCGCCACCGCTGCCGACCCTTCCCACATTTCCTGGCCTATTGCCACCAGGGTTCTTGCCGCCATGGATCTCCCGGGGGATCCCGGGCCTATTTCCCCCAACGACACCCGGGCTCCTGCCGCCAGGGATCCCAGGCCTATTTCCTCCGAGGACACCCCGCCAAGCCTGTTGCCACCAGGGATTCCGGGGCTATTCCCTCCGGGGGTTCCTACCCTATCGCCACAAGGGAAAGCAGACGAGAGGACCGCGTGTTGGTCTTCACTTAATGGCATTCCCGGGTGTGCTTGGGAAATTTATAACTCGGTCTTTACCGGTAAACTTGCAGTAGGTCCAGATTGTTGCAAGGCCCTTCAAGCAATTGATAAGAATTGCTTGTCTAAGTTGTTGCCTCCTTTCTTTCCTCCATTGCCCAAGAGCAACTGTGTTCAAGGGAATTGAGAACATTAATATTCGCATGAAATTTCCTTTTTTCTCATAATTATAGATAGTTATAGAAAGGTTTCCTTGAGTGCCAAGTAAGTTGATGCTTAGGTGTTTGGAGATTTGAAGGTTGAGAATTGTGATGAATATTTAAAAGAGAATAATAGCTGATAAATCCTTTTTAATATTCTTTTTATCACTTATGATAACTTCCTCCAAATTTAATTAAACCCGCAAATTGACTGACAAAATTTTATTCACCGTATAATCCAATTTGGCTTGTCACTAGTACTATGTTTAGTGGTAATTTTCTTCAATTTTATAAGGCCTTTTATTGTAGATGCACTAGGAATGCGCCAATGTGTCTCAAACTGCACCAGAAACGAAAATTCGTTCCACTTTGCACCAGAAATGGATGTAACATTAGGTCCATCATACCATTTGACTGATGTCCCCTTGACGATGTTAAAAATACAATTTCTTTCCTTAAATGCCCCTCTTTCCATATTCATCTTCTTCCTCCTTCCTGCAACTGCATACAAACCCAGAAAAGAGCAAATCAATCCCAAGAAACCCAAGAAACAAACTACATACAAACCCAAAAAAGTGCAAATTAATCCAGAAAATAAATCCAAGGGTAGAATAAAAAGAAGATTAAAAAAAAAAGTCTTTATATTTTTATCCTTTTCGCAAATGCTCCCTTCGATGATGGTCTTCAGTTGATCATCTCGTTTATTTGACAATTACTGGCTTGACACTTTGTTTCTCCCTTCCTTCTCCTTTCTCTCCTTTCACGGTTTTGCTTTTTCAACATACAAACATATATATAAACACATACACAAAAAGTCAGTGGTAAGGAGAAAAGGGAGGGAAATATAAAACACATGTCACCATTACAAAATATCCTATTTGTGAAATGACCAAAATGCCCATAATGTTAAATCAACAAAATGGCCCCATTCAATTTTTGGCCCGTAACGAACTCACTAGATCACCAATTCCGACATACCACATTTCTATGGATTCAAGATTCCGAGAACTACGTAACGGTTCTCATGAAAAGTCCAAAAGGTACTTGAGACAAAAGTCAACTTTTGACCTTATAATGACAGAATCGTCAATTACAAACAAACTCTACTCCTTATCCCTTTCCACCACGATGATGGGTGTGGACGAGGAATGGGCCCCCTGCTTGACACCCTGCCTGGCCCCCCTGCCGATCGGAGGAGTCCACTGTTTGCTCGGCCTGGGATCTATTACCGCATGCACGCTCGGCAGCCGGTCCCAGCGTGCTACACTCACCTTACGACCTCAACTCCTTCCCCGACAACATAAATGCCCTATCTAGACTATCAATGCCGGAAGACGACGAGGAATTTCCGGTCAATGTGGACCCACTAGTGGACGGTGAACCACTACGCTCACTCAGCACATCACTTGCCTAGTGAAATGGTGTTTCACCACCAAAAGCTTGAAGGGACCTAACCCAAGATCCACTAGTTGACTCAAAATCTGACATCTACAAATACCGAAAATGAAGCTACAACTAAGTGCCTATGCTACTACCGAACAAGCATGAAGAAAGCAAACGACAGAGTTCTTTACCTGTTTTAACTGGTCAGCAGGTACAGTTGGATCGGTGTGCTATTTCTGGTTACTTTTGCTCGGCAGTCTGAGAGTTCAGTCAGCACAATCCTTAAGCTCTGAAAATGCTATTTCTGAAAAGTAGAAAAGTGAGGCCTCTTCAGCCTCTTTTATAGGCGCATGGCCCACCTCGAGATGCGCACTTCCCATCTGAACGGCCACCAAGGCTATACGACATTATTCCTCTATATGGCACCGTCGTACGAATACACCTTGTATACCATATACGTACACTACCAAAAATACAAAAAAAAAACGTTGAGAAGCTTAACCGACCTTAGAACTCACCCATACAAGGAAGTTTCATAGTCTGGTCTACCTCCTAGAACCTCCAGGACCAGTCTAGGCCATGCTCAACTCCTCGGAAGCACCTGGCACAACATGCTCGCATAACCTAATCGGCAAGCAGGCACACTGCGACCGATTGGACACCATCGCGACATTCCACCTCAGCCATGCTCCACACCTCGGCAGCACTTGGCACGTCACGTTTATAACACCCAGTCGGAAAGCGAAAACATCGCGACCGATTGGGCACCACTGCGACTTCCTATCTTGACTATGATCGGCCACACGACGACGCATAACCAACGAGCCTACGACCCCTATCGAAAAGCAGACACATTGCGACCGATGTGAGGCCTACCATTTATCTGGACATCTTTAGCATAGAACCCCTATCAAGCTAGCATGGGGACTGCCTTGTACCTAACACTACGGTACACTTCCTTAGCCCAGGACTTTGGGGGCTCCTAGGTACACTCGCCTGGTCGGTCGACATGCATCGACCTGATTACAAGTCCTCGACCGAGGAAATCTACCTCAGTTAAAGACTTAGGAGACTTATGTTGATACCATATCGACCAACCATGCTCCGTACAAGCATGAGCCGCCAGGCCTGTGATGATCTTTCCGACCAGAACCTAGCACCGAACGCCATTAGCCATTCTATAGATCATTATTGACCGGTCGGCATACATGCCAAGACAATCTGGCTGATTGGCCCCATTTACTGTTCACACTAGCTGGCCACACCAACTCCCTTGCATACCAACTCTCTGGCACACCAACTCCTTGTCACACCATCCTGGCACCAACAGGCCAGACACCACCTGGCATCCGCCCCTGATCTCCAGGGATCCACAATCAAATCCCAGCCACAACATGAGACCTGTTCCCAAACAGTGACTCAACCACCATATTCATGGCTGCTATAAATTCCCCCTCAAATCCTTCACAATGGTGAGCTCTCTTCCGACTACTATTACTTGCACACTTATGCCGTTCGACACACGCATACTAACTTAAACATCGGAGCCCACTCGGCCACCACCCCATTGGTGTCAAGTACTTTTGCCCTACAAGTTTCCTGCCGACCAGAAGTCTAGAGAACGACGACACCCTCAGCGGGCCCAAGACACCATGTGGCTGGTCCAAAATCCCCCAGCAAGTCTCATCACGTTAGGTTCATTTTAGGATAAAACATGTATAATGACACGACCCACCCCCAATCCCCTGGGATTAAGGGTTAAGTCATACTCCCGTCTAACTTACGCGTGACACGAAAGCTAAACCAACGTCCAAACTTCATGTAACACGTAAGCCGGACAAGGGATTTCCAAAATGAACCGTCCGAGTACCGTACCTCCTAGAGCGTGCAGAATCTACTGTGGATCGCGTGTGTGATGTCTTCGTCTCTGTATACCAACAACCCGCACCGCAACAACCTGAAGGGTATTGAAAACACAAAAGACTGTGAGTGGACAAAAATAAAGGATAAGTTTTGAAAACAGTTATCAAAAAGACATTTATACCCTCATTCAAAAACCAATGCATGCATATCAAACCCATGTCGTAAAACCATTATATATTCAAGTTATTCAAACCGTTTAGGAAAACCGAACTCATTGCCTTTTCTCAAATCCCGGGCCTCATCCCAAAACCATCAAAATCCGTTTCATCCGGGTCATAGCCCAAAACAGCGGAAAACCATTATTGAAAACCATCATTATCATTGAAATGCAAAACACAATGAAAGCCATTTGAAATCCTTTACAATCCATCGAACATGATGGATCTATCCGAGTCTTTAAACTCTCGAGTCTTTAAACTCAATCCAGACCTCAATATAATCCGAGTCTTTAAGCTCTCGAGTCTTTAAACTCAATCCGGGTCTTTAAACCCAATCCAGGCCCGCCCCCGTCGTAATCATATCCGGGTCTTTAAACCCAATAACCAGATCCAGCAAATCCAATCCAAAAACTATTTTAAAACCATTTCCAAATCCATGTCCAAATTCGAATTCGAAATCACCATTTCAAATTCCAAACCGAATCTGAAATCATCATCCCGAATCCAAATCCAAATCCAGAATCATATTCATCATCCATTTCCAAATCCGAATCTGAAACCATCATTCCGTAAGCCGACATCCGGAATAATCATTCCGGACCCAAATCCGGAAAACTACTTTCAAGTTCTAAAACCGAATCCTGAATTGTCATCCTGAAATCCGATTCCAAAACCCGAAATCACGTTCATCAAAACCACTTTTATGAACTAGGCGTCAAGCCCGAAATCACTTTCCAAAATCCATTAGAAATCATTGAAATCAAATCATAGTTCAAACTCCAAAATCAAATCATCAAAACCATGGTCAAATCCCAGTATAAATCGTAAACTCGTAAAACGTGCAAATACGTACTTATCTCGAAATCCGTGTAATACCGTAAAACATCAATATCAATTTACAAATATAGAAATCACGTATAGAAAACATATAAACACATATATGCATGCATCATAAGTTAGAAAAGCAAAGTCCACTCACAGACCATTAGCGTCGTCACCTTGATACGCGTGCAAATACGTTTTTTTGGCTAATCCACTATTACCGGCTATCCCGAACCTGTCCAAATCCCATAATAAGGTCACTAACTACTTCACAATGCTTCTACTAAAGCCCCATAATTTTCCCATATTTTTAACTATTTTTAACCGAGCCCTAAAACCTTCGGACATCCCGAAACATATTAAGACGATGTCCGATCGACTCGAAACCAGTGCTAAAATATTCGTTATATCGAATAATTTAAAACTCGTGTTGAACGTGCCTTGAAAAAGGGCCCACCCGTCCTCACGCGCTGCCCAATCACCCTGTGCGTGAAACAACGCGCGATTACTGTTCACTGTCCCTGTCCTCAGGTGAACCGGGTTCGAACTGGTCTAGGTCGACCTAGTCCAGACCCGAACCGGCGTGAACGGTTCTTCTCTGTTATTAGTCCATTTTGTGCCTTTTTTGTGTTAGGACCCACCCCGGTTTCCACCCCGAAAACCGAGGTAAATCCTGCTCTCGTCTGACACCCCGAAACTAAACCGAAGTAAACTCACGAAAACCAACAAAATATACAGTCAGACGCAGGAAAAACTGTAAACATCTCGAAGTCAAGTTTTACAGAGCATAGTACCAAAAACAAAAAAAAAGAAAAATCTATGAACTAGATACACGCACAACGGAAAATTTAAAACACTCCGGGGTCGCTCTCGTAAATTCTATGCCTCTGACGCTGCCTCGACGTCGAACCCCGTACTAGCTCCACGACCTGGAGGGCAATTTAAAACAGAAGGTGTGAGTGGACCATAAATAATAAAAGAATTTCCGAAAACCATTCATAACAAAACCAGGGTTTTAACCCTCCGTTTTGAAATCACATGCATATACCCAGTTATTAAAACAGTTATAATTCACGTAAAGATCATCATAAAAACATTTACTGAATCATTCTAAACACAGTTATAGAACTCATACCATAAGCATCATAAAAACCACATCATAAAACATAAGTTTCAACCAATCATTATCCGATCAAACCTGCTGGACCTATCCGAGTCTTTAAACTCCCGAGTCTTTAAACTCAATCCAGGCCTCAATACTATCCGAGTCTTTAAACTCCCGAGTCTTTAAACTCAACAGGCCTACGGAGGAAATATCAATATATCCGAGTCTTTAAACTCCCGAGTCTTTAAACTCAATCCGGGTATTTTGACAGGACCAATCCAATCCCCCCGGGATTAGTGCGGGATGACCCTGCTCCCGTCTGACACGAAGTGTCAGACAAGGGATATTTCCGACCTTTTCCTTCCCGGGCTATCTGAGTACGCCAGGATCCGGATGAGGCATGTGATATCTCGGTCTCTGCTACAGTCCGCATCCGATGTCAACCTGAAGGGCAGTCAAAACATTAAAAACTGTGAGTGGACAAAACAAAGAGTTATAAAAACAGTTTATCGAAGACATTTGTACCCTCCACTAAAAAGCATGCATGCATTCGAAAACCATTTATCCAAAACAAACCATATGTGGGACTAAGCCCAAAGCAGATATAAAACCAAGGTCGAAAGGACCACAATGAAAACGACCATACGGGCCACAGCCCAAATCCATAAGGGACTCGGCCCCAAACCATAAAGAAACCAAGTACATGAGCCACTGCTCAAATCCTGTGCACACCTGTGCACACCACATATCATATATCATATTTATATCACATACGTATATAAGTCACACAACCAATCCTGTCACGGTATCCAAAGCTACGCGCGTGCTACCCAGGTCTCAATCCGAGTCTTCTCAAAGTCAAGGTCAATGTCCGCAGTCCACTGATCCTACTCGAGGTAATAGTAACCATAGCCTTCCTGAGAGTAAGGAACCCAACTGGGGGGTGACTCCACTCAGTCGGTGCTCCGTGACTACTCCGGGGTCCACCCAGGCCAACGACCCTCCCCAGAGGAGATAATAGAAGTAAAGGAAAGTAGATGAACATATATATACATAACATAATATCCATGCCCGGTTCCCCTGAACCGTCATGATCCATAATATCCATAATCAGGTAACATGCCGGTTTCCATAAACCGTCATGTACCGTAATAATCAACAAGGGTTCATGCCGGTCCCCATAAACCGTCAAGAACCAGAATGACATGACAAAGGTTCATGCCGGTTCCCATAAACCGTCATGAATCACAATGACCTTTTCAGAGTTCATGCCGGTTCCCGTAAACCGTCATGAACTTGGAAATCCACGTAGGGTCCCTGACCCGAAATCATAAACCATAAAATAACTGGGTCTCGTGCCCGAACATATGACATCAGCTGGGGCACCGTGCCCGATATCTAAGGTCATATGCCCGAGACAAAACCAAATGGGTCTTATACCCGAGTTTATCCTTTTAGAAATCCAAGGCCATTTCATAAAAACCAATAAAGAAATACAGACCCGTATAAGCACCGTATAAAGCCGAAACCTCGAAATACGTGCTTATACGTAACCACATACAAATGCACCCATGGCATTACAAACAAGCATTTAAAACATATAATAAACATTTATGCATGCACCAATTTAGAAAAAAAGGTCCACTCACAGACCGTCCGAGCTGCCGCCTCGATTTGCGTGCCATACGGCTCCTCGAGCCGATCACCGTCACCGGGACTCCCAAACATGTCCAAATTGTAAGAGAAGGTTACTAACTACTTAATTAACCTCCCACTAAACCCCCGTAATTTTCCCGTATTTTTAACTATTATAATTCCGAACCTAAACCTTCCGATGCCCCGAAACATATCGAGACAGTGTCCGATCGACACGAAACCAGTCCCAAAATGTTCGTTACATCGAATAGAAGATTTCCCATGTTGAACACATCCCCAAATTCTCCCCCCACGCGCCCACACGCGCCGCCTGAAGTGGCTGCGCGTGGGCTTCACGCGCCAGCTACAGTACCTGCTGACGTCATCGCTGACGTCAGCATGACGTCATCTGACAGCTGTCAGGTCTGACATGTCAGACTCTAACATGTGCCACGTGTCACGCTCCCATTGGTCCATGTCACTGTACTGTCAGTGCCACGTGACAGTCTGACATGTGCCACGTGTCATCACGGCACTGGTCCACGTCTGTGCCACGCGTCAGCCCCTAATTGGGCCACATCAATGACATGTCAGTGCTGACTGCCGCCACGTCATCATGCCACATCACCACCTTCAACCTCGCACAGCCGGTCCGGGCCGGTCGGTCCGGTCCAACCCCTGCAACTGGACCGGCGTAATCGGTCCAGGCTCATTCCGGCCCAGTTTTTCACCGTTTTCAATCCTAATCAATCCTAACCTTCCTATAATCGTCCTAGGAACCTAACCCAATTAATTAGAACCCCTAAAACCCACGAAAATCCACGGTTCAATTTTGAACCTCACGGTTCAATTTTCCCGAAATCTCCCAGGGCTTCCCCGACGTCCAACCACCACCAAAACCCCTCTAACAACTCCCTAGAAACCTATTTAACTCAAACCAATCGTCCAAATCAATCCATAACATCAAAATCCACGTAAAAATTGAAAATGGGCTTACCGGGTACCCGCTCGGGTTCTGGGTTCCCGCCACCGCCCACGGCGGTTCCAGCCACCAGCTGCCGTCCTTAGTCCTCCTCTCTCACCCTCTGGTCTCAGTTATGGTTACAAGGGAAGGGTTTGGTGTTTGGGTGAGAAATGGTGATCGGGTTGGTTTGGGAAAAATGGGAGAAATGGATGCACGGTTAAGGGGTTTGATGCATGAATGAAATTGGTGTCCATTGGATGGGTGACACTTGTCACTCATCCATTGGGCATCAGGACAAATATCTGGGCCCAATAGAGACAAAACTGCACTTTTTGTCTCGTAAAACGTGTCGTCGTGAATAGTAACCTAGAACTTCCGTGAACCGTAATTTCGCCGTCGAACGTCCGAATTCAACGTGCCGCCTGTCTACGGATTTGTATCGTCCTTATCTACGTAACGGTCTTTGGCCCTCGGCCATCGGACCTCCCGGTCAAAAAGTCAACATTTGACCCCTTTTATCCAAAATTACCAAAATGCCCCTAAACTTCCGAACGTCATAACTTCCTCCACGAACGTCGGAATTGAACGTGCCACCTGTCTATGAACTCGTGACGTCACGAACTACGTCACGGTCATCGGTCAAAGTCTGTTTGACCGCCCGAATGAAAAGTCAACGTTTTGCCACGATCAGGGGCAAAACGGTCATTTCGCATAGTTCGTCCGATTTCGCTCTACTAATCACGGATTAGCCTCACTAATCGTTATTAGTCACTAATCTAATCATGGAATTTGGGATGGGTCATTACATCTTTAAACCCAATCCGGGCCCTTCCCCCGTCAATCATAATCCGGGTTTTTAAACCCAATAACCATATCCAGAAAATCCAATCCAAAACCATTTGAAAAACCATTTCTAAATCCATATCCAAACCCGAATTCGAAATCACCGGCCTGATGCCCTTCCGGCATCCAAAACCGTCATTCCGAACCCAAATCCGGAATTTCACTTTTCAACTTTAAAACCAAATCTCGCTTTCCGAAATCCGATTTTAAAACCGAAAACCTTGATCATCGAAATCTCGTCTCAAAATCCATTTATAAGCATTCAAAACCAGTTATCATTTGAAAACCCCAAAACCATGGCATTATACTCAGAAATCGACATTCCTCGTAAAACATGCCAACTACGTTATTTCTCTCAAACCGTGCAATTATGTAAAACTATCATCACATATTCAACCAGCATAAAATCACATATAAAACCATAAAACAATTATAGAAAAACAGTTATGCATGCTCGAGTTTAGAGAAGGGGTCCACTCACAGTCACCGGCACGCCACTCGCGCCCCGTACGTGACAGGACCCGTCCCAACTGGACGTCAAAAAACGTACCTGGTCCTGCTCCCGTCTGACAAGTCAACTGAAAGTCCGAAACTACCCTTCAGTACCTGCCAGACAAGGGAATTTTGTGCAAGTGCCCGCTCATACCTCCACCTCTGGAATAGCCTCGATCAACGCGCCACGACCTGAAGGGTTAATAAAACAGAAAAGGTGTGAGTGGACAAAAATGACCTCTTATAAAAACATTTATCAAAATACATTCTTACCCTCCAGTTTTCACAAACTTGTATGCATATCGTAAAACATGAGTGATCGATAAAATCAAAACATATTTTCCCATGGTCCATAACACTCATGTTCACCAAATTAGTTCATGTTATAAAACATCAAATCCCGGCTCTCAGGCCAAAACATGTGAAAACATAATCACCTGGCCACAAGGACCAAAAACCCGTACTCAATACCAGTACATCATCACAATCAATACCAATCAGCATTACTTACCAGTGCACAATAAATATATCAATCCAATCAATTCGCACTACTCACGAGTGCATAAAATATCACCAATCACATCTGCACTACTCACAAGTGCACAATCAATCAAACTGCACTACTCACAAGTGCTGCACTACGCGTAGGCCAATATCCAGTCACTCTCTCGGGAATAAACACCTCTGGGCTCAACCTCCTCGGGCTCAGTCACCTCTGGGCGAACACATCCCCAGGATCAGACACCTCCGAGTGGTACATCCAGGCTCAGTATCATCCGAGAAGCTGACTACCATAGGATCAACTCCCGATCCTACAATCACATCCCCCAAGCTCCGGTCGTCTGGGTAATCCCCCCAAGCACCGACCGTCTGGGAATATCACAATCACAATGAAAACCATCCCGGGAATTACATCCCAAAGCATTTCAATCAAATCTTGACTTCATACCAAGTCAAGGTCATTCTCAACTGGGTCTCAAGCCCAAAATACCTTTTACACATAAACCGTTAAAATCATATTTAAATCAATAAAATAATCCGAAAATCATCATTGACTCACCAACCAAGTCAAAACATCATTTTAGAAATCATTTAGACTCCGGGCCTAGCCCAAAACATCATCTGCACATTCCTCGTAAAACGTGTCCGAAAGACTGATTAAAATAATCATAAAATCCCAATAAATCATTAATTTCACAATTTCACAAATGACTCCAAATCCGATTCAAAATCACTATTCACTTGGGTTCTCATGCCCAAAATAACATTATCACGCAAATCCATGCGTTGCAACCTCCGTTGCCATTTTCACGTAAATCCACAAAGTCAATCACTGACTCATAACCCGAGTCCAAATATCATTTTCAATCCATGACTCAATAATCCGAGTCCAAACATTATTTTCAATCAATTTCAATCCCGGACTCATAAACCAAGTCCAAACATTATTTTTACCAAATTTCGTAATTTCTCGAAAATCGCCCAAAATAATAATATAAAAATCATAAAACCGAGAAATTACCGGATTGAAACACAAATCATGCCCAAGCATATAAAATCATATAATAAGGCATTTAAATCATATATGCATGCATCACGGTTAGAAAACAAAGTCCACTCACACACACCGTCCAAAACGTTCCATTTCCGAGCTGCACGTTTTTCCGTAAAATCTGGAAATCACAACTCCTGTCCAAAATCATTATAGAGGGTTACTAACATCTCAAAATACATCATATAATTTTTCCCAATTTTTCCGGAATTTAAATACGTATTTTAAACGTAAAACAAAACTTCGGATACGCGGAACATTATCGAAACAATATCCGATTTCCTCGAAATCAACGTCAAAATGTTCGTTACACTGAGAGGACCAAAAGTCATGTTGACCTCACCTTGAGACTAGGCCGGACGCGCCCTCACGCGCCGCCGTGAGTGGCTGCGCGTGAAACCCACGCGCCAGCTACAGTGCTGTCGTCTCAACCCGTTTGTCTGTAAAACGGGCCATTCAACCCGCGATCAGACCCGGTTCAATGTCCATCAATTCAGCCTTAAACCTTCCAATTGATCATTCAGTTAGCTTCGTTTTAACTTAAATTAAAGGTCTGTAAACTCAATTGCACGATCACTTACCTAAAACCCATCGATTCGATGATGAACACGAAGAACACCTGGGTACTGTGCAATCATGGAATTTCCACAATGGCCACTGAATTCTCCCAATTGATGAACCCAGAAGCATCAATGGACTAAGATAAACAGTTTCCCTCCATCAATTGAGTCGTTTGATCCCTCAATGATCACGACTCAACCTCGACTCAAGCTCTCTGTTACCAGGCCCGTTCAGAGCCAATTCGGCCTCGATTCCTCTCGTTTTTGATCTGGTTCCACTCGTCTCAACCTCAGGAAGCTAATTACAAGCTCAATTTCGATCCCCGTAGCTCATAGTTCAAAATCCGATTTTTCCCCCCAAAATTTCCAAACCTTCGATTCTCAGTTTCTAGCTTCCCTCGATCCCTCGTGTTTTCCCCATTCAACCCAGTTTCGAAAATCTCTCAGTTCCCCAGTCTCTGGTTCAAAAATGGGAGAGAAATGGAGGAAGGAAGAAAATTGGATTATGGTTATACACGGGTTAAGGAAATAGGGAGGTTTAATGGAAATTATGATTAATTAATTAATTTAATATAATAAAACATAATAATTAGGTCTCCCCCAAAATCATGGATCCATGTTTTGTGCCTGAGTTTAAGGGATGAGTGACACTTGTCACTCATCCAAGTGTGTTCAGTCACCGGGTACTGTTCATATTAAAATATTATTTTATTCCCGGTTTGTTCGGTTAATCGAGCCTGATTCCGTGACCATAACTTCGTCGTCGAATCTCCGATTTCGGCATGCCGACTGTCGTTGGATTCGTATCGACGAGACCTACATAACGGTCCTTGGCCCTCGTCCATCGGACCTCCCGATCAAAAAGTCAACATTTGGCCCCTACTATGCCAAATTACCAAAATACCCCTCAACTTCCGATCATCATAACTTTCTCTACGAATGTCGGAATCGAACGTGCCACCTGTCTATGAACTCGTGACGTCCCGAACTACGTCACAGTCATCGGCCAAAGTCCATTTGACCGCCCGAACTAAAAGTCAACATTTTGCCCACGCCAGGGGCAAAACGGTCATTTTGCACGTTTCGTCCGATTTCACTCAACTAATCCCCGATTAGTCATTCTAAATCATAATTAATTAATATTCAATCCCGATATTCGGGACGGGTCATTACAGTACGTCCCGTACGTTCTTCAGCTTCCTCGGGAAATCCCGATCCTTTCACAAGTCACCAAAGTACGTTACTAACACATCTACGAAGGTCCACCTCATTTTCCCCAAAAATCCCCGGGTCCTAAACGTAACAATCCGAAACCCTAAACCTTCACCTTCGCGGAACTAACCTCAAACGACATCCGAACATCTCGAAACCAATTCCAATGGACTCGTCACAACACCTAGACCAAAAACCTAGTTGACACCTTCCTCAGAAACCACCACACGCGCCCCCACGCGCTGTCCAAAGTGGCTGCGCGTGGGCCTCACCCGCCTGCTACAGTACCATCGTCTACCTCGGATTGACCGGTTCGACTGTACTGAACCAGCGCGACTGATTCTTCTTCATTCCTCCACCATTTTCACCCAATCCAATCCCACTAGTTTCGTCCAGTTCCCAGCACTCCATTCCAGTCCTAAAACCTTGAAATCAAAGCCCGAAACCCATCGTCTACAACCTCAAAAATTTTTGCCCGAAAGCCCCCATCACGGCACCAACCTCAGACGACTCCTGAGACCTTCATGAGTCTCACACTACCCATCAGAGTCCTCGACTCTAACCCAAAAGCCACGACTTTGAAAATTAACAAAACGGGAAAAACAGGGGATTTGGGTCTCACCTTTGAATCGTCCTCCGCCGTCTGCACCGCCGTGTACCTCGGTGTCCACAGAGTCCCCTGCAGTCGTCTTAGCCTCCCCTTAGCTTGGATTAAGCCAACACTTGGCACAACTACCACCTCTGTCCCACAACTCTCTCTGTTTTCTCTGAAAACCAAACCCTCCGACCACCGTGTTTCTTACACAATTTCACTCCCCCAAACACTCACCAGTTCTCCTTCTTCTCTCTGTCACTCTCACCAGTCCACAAAACTCTCTCACGCTCACAGAATCGATCAAAGTCTCTCACTTTCCTCCTCTCTGTTTTCTGTAACTCACACCTTACACACACCAATCCTTCACAACTCTCTCTCACCTTCACTCAGCAGCCCTCACTTACACTCTCACATACTCAGCAAGTTACACAAACACTCCACACCACCTTCACCTGCTCGATTCCCTCTCAGCCTCACTTTGTCTCTGTTCTCTCTTCTCTTCAAACACACACACACACACACACACACACACACACACACACACACACACACACACAGGTACACGAGCAACTAGCCCAAATAATTAGACCGTGTTCCCTAGAACCCTCTAGCTCTCTTACACGTGTCACAATCCTAAAACCCTTCTCACAAAAATCTCCTCTCTGCCCTGGACACTTGTCCAAATCTGGCTGCACCAAGCCCAAAGTACAAAAGACCAAACTGTCCTTCCTTTTAAGCCAAAATTACCATTTTGCCACTACCTTTCTAGACCCGTAACGCACACATCCTAACTCCGATGAATACGTGCCGCCTGTCGTTAAATTCAGGATGACGAGATCTACTTAACTGTCCTCGGTCAACGTGTCAAAACCAGATCGTACGAAAAATCAACTTTTCCCCCTATTTTACCTAATTTACGGTAATGCCCTCAAGCTTCCGAACATCATAACTTCCTCCTCGGATGTCGGAATCAGGCGTGCCACCTGTCTACGGATTTGTTACGTCCCAAGCTACGTCATAGTCATAGGTCAAAGTCCATTTGACCGCCCGAACTCAAAGTCAACATTTTGCCCAACCTAGGGGCAAAATCGTCATCCGAACCTATCGTCACCAACTATCCACTGATTAAGCTCACTAATCCTTCACTAATCACTGTCTTAACCCTAATTTCCGGGACGGGTCATTACATTTTGCTTCTAATTAGTCCTATATGTTTGCCTTAACGTCTACAATCATTTTTAGACCTTAAAAGACAAGAATTACCGCCTGGAACTCACCTCCCAAATCGACGGTTAAACCAGTCCCTGTCTTCTTCGAGTTGCCACGATTCCGGCCTCTGTCTTTCTTGGTTTTGATCTCAAACGCCTTCTTGCATCCCTAGAAACACAACTAAATGATCAGGACCTCACAACAACCCCCAAATTCCAACTTACCATTTTTGTTTCAAACTTACCAGTTGTAAGGTTCCATGGCCGCCGTCCACGACCAGCCTCGCAATTGGTCCCCATCGGCTTGTCTGACCTTCATGACCTTCCTAAACTAAAACTCCCTCTCAAAATCCAAAAACGGGCACATGGCTTACCTAAACATCTCCCACCGTACACGACGGTTCATGGCGACAGCACCACCACACTCGTCCCATCCCTCTCTCCAACATTTGTTCAGACATTACAGGCAATAGTTGAGGGTCAAGGGTTTATCGGGGTGGGATTTCATAGTTACTCTTTTCCTCTGTTTTGGACCTAAAGGCGTGCAACGTTTTCAAATGAGTGTGATGCGATGAGCAAGGTTCTACAACCATCCAGACCCAGCCAGGTGTCCCAATCCTGTTGGGCATAAATCTCAATGTAAGCCATGTGTCCATAGATAACTGGGCACAGCTCCCAATGTAACCAAATTACCATTTTACCCTCGAACTTCCGAACATCATAACTTCTTACTCGAATGTCGGAATCGGACGTGCCACCTGTCTATGAACTCATGACGTCTTGAACTACGTCACAGTCATCGGTCAAAGTCCATTTGACCGCACGATCGAAAAGTCAACATTTTGCCCATTCTAGGGGAAAAACCTTCATTTCGCACCGTCCGTCCGAAATCACTCAACTAATCACCGATTAACTTCACTAATTCGTCATCAACCATTAATCTAATCCTGATTTCCGGGACGGGTTGTTACATATAAACCCCCAAAATCTCACCACATCCCAATATCTCATGGTGTTTGTTGAAGCATAAAATGTTCCAACATAGAAGTACGTAGTTCATCCAAATCGAGCTACATCCCCGGTATTATCCTCATTATCATTAGTATAATTGTGTTTACATGTACATGATATGATAGGCCAAGAGCCTTTAGAGTGAGAAAGTAAATGTAGAGAAAGCTAAGAGCTTTAAAGTCTATAGAGAGTGATTCCTCTAGTGAGAGAGTATGATCCTCCAAATTAAGGTTATAGTGCTCCTTATATAGCCAAAATTAGGTAATAATGATGGAAACCAATGATGGTCTTAGTGATGGGCCTTGGAGATAGAGCCTTGCTAGTGGGCCTTGATGGTGAGCCTTATTTGTGGGGCTCGATGGTGAGCCTTGTTAGTGAGCCTCGATGGTGAGCCTGACGTGATCTTTGAAGCCTTCTATATGGGCTTGTTGCTTGGTCAGATGTAGTGTTGACAAGTCCCTAAGTTCTTGACTAAGGTGGACTACCTTGGTTGAGAACTTCTAATGAAAGTGCATTGACCGAGTTTAACTCCTTTGTTTTCGTCTACTGTTTCGTTCGGTGTAGTATCATCAGTCCCCCAAGTCCTCGGTCGAGGTAGGGCGCTGAGAGGAAGACACCTTTTTATAGTTTGTTGTATGTCTAAGTGCATTGATATTATAGTGACTGAGCTCTAGTAGTCCCCGATGAGTATGCCCCTATGTACGAGCTTAAATGCTTGCGACTGATTCTTTGTTGTATGTGTGTGCCAGTTGGCATATTAGCTAAGTTTATCTTTGAATGTGGATCGGTAATGTGTTGAGCTAATATATGCTCGGTATGTGTTGAGTAGCTAGGTAATATGTTGAGCGGAGGTCGAATTTTGAGTGTAGGCCGAGTGTGTCTGTACTTTGATTCGTTTGTTTGAGTTATAGGTTGAATGTTGAGTGTAGGCCAAGTTAATTGTACTCCGACTCGTTTGCTTGAGTCGTATGCCCAAAGTTTGAGTGTAGGCTAGGTGTACCTGTACTCCGACTCGAATGTTTAAGTTGAGGCAAAATGTTGAGTGTAGGCCGAATGTGCTTGTACTCCGACGCGAATGTTTGAGTCGAGGCCCAAGGTTTGATTGTAGGTCAAGTGTTGCATGTACTTTGATTTGAATGTTTGAGTCGAAGCTAAGTGTTGAGTAGCTCGGTAATGTGTTGAGCGAATGTATATTTGGTAATGTGTTGAGCAGTTCAGTAATGTATTGAGCGTATGTATACTCGGTAATGTGTTGAGTGAATGTATGAGTGTATACATGTTCGACATGTATGAGTGCATGTATGCTCAACATCTATGATTTCATGTATGTTCAACATGTATGAATTCATGTATACTCGACATGTAATTTCGCTCTTGAAGTGTTACTTAGTTGTGTGGAGGCTTGTTTCGGGAATACACGCAATTTCTAATCCTAATTCAATCCAGATTTTGGTAAAGAAAGCTAGAAGAAATTAAAGACATCACGAGCTCGTCTTGATTCAATTCAGCTAAAAGTTGAAGTTAGAGATTCATACCTAATTTTTGGACCAATCTGAACAACTCTGTTCAAGCTTGTATGAGATCATTATCCTTGATCCTCAACTTTGATCACCAATTTGAACGACTCTAGCCTTAACACATACCCAGTGGTTTAATCGAGAGAAGAAAACCAATTTGAAAGTAATAAAGACAGCATTAGAACACAGTGACATAATATTCTTACAAGATTGAGACAATCCAGAGAATGTAGACATCCAACTAGTAAAGCCCAATGTTCTTAGCTGTGTAACATGTCTTGGGGTCTAGTTCGGGGGCATCCTTATTATCTTCATTGTGCATATTCCTTGCATAAATTACTTGTTCTATCAGTTAATGAAATTTGATAAGAGTTCACTGCTTGTTAACAACTGTTAGATTTCGTTTGCAAATCTCACAATCCATAAAGGTTATAGAAAAGATGATAATACACCTTTCTAATGACCTATAATGATAGCAATAATGAAGGCTATCAATTGTTCAATTCTTAACAGCATCAATATTTATTCAAAATTAACTAATCATATTTTTTGAACTTTCTGGTCCTTAACCATTATAATAATTAGTCAAATAATAAAATTGACCATTTTTCTTCAAAAATCCTTTTAAACGTCAAATTTGATTTTTTTATTTATTATAAGATAATATTAGGGATTATTAAAACATTACTTCTATTTATAGTTTTTTTTTTCACTTGTTCATTTTAAAGGGTAATGTGAGTATCTAATACTACTTAAAGCAAGATATGTAAGAGCAAGAATTCTTCAAAAATACTTCTAAACTTTAAATTTAAAAAATCTTTATCATCTAATATTAGATAATTTAGTTAATTGCTTATGTTTTAGAGTTTAATTCTTTAATTTTGTACCCAAAATCCAATAATTAAACCTCTAAACCCTAAGTTGTACGCTTTTCCACTACCACCTCACGCCCTCCCATAAACTTTTATACCCTACTGTTGAACTCTAGATAATACAGACTTTATTATTGATTTTATAGAAAAAAAATCAATTGTAATTATATAATATATATATATATATATATCTATGTATAATATAAACAAAGGGCCCAAGAGGCCAAAAATGTCAAACACTAAGGCTACGTTTGGTATGCCGTATAAGGGACTGGATAGGATAATATAGTACGAAACTAGTGTTTGATACAAATCGTATTAATTTGTCACCGTATAAGTTAATACGATTGAATATCTTTATACGGTCCAGACACGCTAAAATAATACGTTCGAAATTGTCCGTATTAAATAGTTGGATAACTAGTAATCTTGTAAAATATAATAATAATAATAATAATAATAATAATAATAATAATAATAATAGTAATAATAATAGTAATAATAATAATAATAATAAAAAATAGTAATATAATAAAAATAAAATATTAATTTAGTAAATATTAATAATAAAAAGTAATAAAGTAATAAATACTACTAATAATAAATTAATAATTAATAATTAATGATATTTTAATAAATAATAATGATAAAATTAAAAATAATTAATTAATAAAAATGTAATAAATAGTAATAATTATTATTATTAAAATAAATAATAATAATAATAATGACATACATAATTAATATTTAAGATATAAGTATTTCGTCAATTACTATAATATAATCCGATCAGTATAATATAGTCGGCATTCTAATCCGAAAAAGTACCAAATGCCCGACTAAATAATCAGTCTATCCGGTGGACATATTAGTCTATCCAATTGAAATAGTTAGTACAGTACGACATACCAAACAAGGCCTAAAGGACATATGGGATCAAGAGAGCCAAAGAAGATAATACTATTTTTAATTATTTGAAGAATCTCTCAATAAAAGTAAATTAATAAAAATATTTTAAAAATAAAAATAAAAGTTATTAAAGGTAAACTAATAATTTACTCCGTTATAATGGTCCTTCGACAAATTTATGAAGGATCAACTTGCATGTAAAGCAAACTCAAGCATATGAAACAAAGCTTCGAATGTTAATACTCGGATCTTATGTAGAATTTTGCCCTTCGCCGTTCTAGACCCGTAACTTACTTGTCCTATGTCTGATGAAAGCATGCCGCCTGTCGTTGAACTCAGGACGACGAGATATACCTAACGGTCCTCGGTCTACGTGAAAACCAAGAGTCCAGCAAAAATTCAACATTTTCCCTCTATTTAACCAAAATTACGGTAACGCCCTTAACCTTCCGAACACCATAACTTTTTCTCCGATTGTCCAAATCGGACGTGCCACCTATCTACGAACTCGTGACGTCCCAAACTACGTCACGATCATCGGTCAATGCCCAATTGACCGTCCGAACTAAAAGTCAACATTTTGCCCATTCTAGGGGTAAAACCATCATTCCGCGCCCAAAGTCCAAAAGGAACCAACTAACCACCGATTAACTCAGCTAATCCGTCACTAATCACTTCCCTAATCCCGACTCCTGGGACGGGTCGTTACATATATAATATTTATTAGATGTATAATATAATAAAGGGCCCAAGAGGCACAACGAAATCAAACACTAAGGCACACATGAGGCAAAGAGGATAAAAAAAAGACAATATTATTTTTAATTGTTTAAAAGAATACTCAATAACTCACTAATTCTCTTAATTGAAATATAAAAGGGTTGATGTGGAATTTATTACTTATAAATTCTGTTTAGGGACTTTTGAATAAAAAAAATTTGAAGTAAGGTCTTATTTTGTTTAATATACAAGTATTAAAGGTTTTAAATAAAAGTAATAGCTGTTAAGAATGTAACAATGATTTACTCTTCATTTAAGGAGTAATGTGAGTATCTAATGCTACTTAAAGCAAAATAAGAAAGAGCAAGAATTCTTCAAAAATATTTCTAAACTTTAAATTTAAATTTTTTTTATCATCTAATATTAAATAATTTAGTTAATTGTTTATGTTTTAGAGTTTAATTCTTTAATTTTGTACTCAAAATCCAATAATTAAACCCCTAAACTCTAAGTTGTACGCTTTTCCACCACCACATCACCCCCTCCCATAAACTTTTATACATTACCGTTGAACTCCAGATAATATGGACTTTATTGTTGATTTCATAGAAAAAAAATTCAATTGTAATTATATATAATGTATATATATTTATATCTATGTATAATATGTATTATATGTATAATATAAACAAGGGGCCCAAGAGATCAAAAATGTCAAACACTAAAGGACTGAAGGACATATGGGACCAAGAGAGCCAAAGAAGATAATATTATTTTTAATTATTTGAAGAATCTCTCAATAAAAGTAAAATAATAAAAAAATTAAATAAAAATAAAAGTTATCAAAGATGAACTAATAATTTACGTGGTTATAATGGTTCTTTGTCCACACATTTACGAAGGATCAACTTGCATGTAAAGCAAACTCAAGCATATGATGCTAAATCTCTTTCAAAAAAGCACTTGGTTACGAACATTTGAAACACAGCTTCGAATGTCAATACTCGGATCTTATGTAGAATTTTGGAAGGATTATATGCTAAATCTCTTTCCAAAAAAACACTTAGTTACGAACATTTGAAACACTTAGTTCTGAGCCGTAAGAGGCAAAGCAGTCTGCCAACAAGGGTCTCTTGGCAACTATGTTCTTACGGTGAATTTTGGAAGGATTTTATGCATAATAAATGGAGAGTTTAATGAATTAAACTGATGACTGAATGAGAACTGCAGCAAATCTAAATGATTTTAATTGCATTTTGTAACCCAATTTTCTCAGATTAAAACATCTTCAATGCTCAGTTTCATTGCGTTCCTATAAATCCTCTCACCCCCTCCTTCCCAACCAAACCAAACCAAACCATTAAACCAAAAAACATGTCTACAGAAGCTCAAGCTGTACTTTCACTGCTCTTCATGGCTGCATTTGCTGCCACTGTGGTCGCTGAAGAGGCGACACCACTGCCGACCCTTCCCACATTTCCTGGCCTATTGCCACCAGGGTTCTTGCCGCCGTGGATCTCAGGCTTGTTGCCGCCAGGGATCTCCCAAGGAATCCCAGGCCTATTTCCTCCAAGGTCACCCGGGCTCCTGCCGCCAGGGATCCCAGGCCTATTTCCTCCAAGGATACCCGGACTGCCGAGCCTGTTGCCACCAGGGATTCCGGAGCTATTCCCTCCGGGGGTTCCTACCCTATCGCCACCGGGGAAACCAGACGACAGGGCAGAGTGTTGGTCTTCACTTAAGGGCATTCCAGGGTGTGCTTGGGAAATTTATGCCTCAGTTTTTACCGGTAAACTTGCAGCAGGTCCTGCTTGTTGCAAGGCCCTTCAAGCAATTGATACGAATTGCTTGTCTAAGCTGTTGCCTCCTTTCTTTCCTCCATTGCCCAAGAGCAACTGTGCTCCAGGGAATTGAGAGGATAAATATTCTTGCACGAATTTTCTTTTTTCTCATAGTCAATAGTCATGAAAGGTTACCTTGGGTGCCAAGTAAGTTGCTGCTAGGTGTTTGGAGTGTTCAAGGTTGAGATTGTGATGAATATTTAAAAGAGAATAATTGCTGACAAATCTTTTTTCGATATTCTTTTTGTCAATTTTTGTTATTGCGATCTTCCTCCAAATTGAATCAGCAAGTATAACTAGCAAATTGACCTTTAATCGAATCCGACTTGCCACTAGTAATTCGTTTAATGGTAATTCACTTTACTATGTAGTGAGAGGTCTTTAATTTTAATTCTTTATAAAAAAAAGTAAGATTGATATCCAATTTGTATGATCCCTCAGTATCAATAAGATTGATACCCTTGGATGCCAATTGAAACAGAACAGTTGCTGATGAATCAATCTCATGGAAACAAGACAATTTTCAATTAACACTAAAGGGAATTTAATTACAGCGTAGTCCAATTCCCAAGAACAAAGACAAATGAATCGGAAATTGTAATTTTTCGTAAGCATTTTATTGGTAACTACAATGCGGATGACTAAGAACAATCAATTGCAAATGAATCAAAATACAGGTACAAGACATATATCTCAAGGCCAACAAAAAACTCTTGTTATTGCTGTTCGGTTTGACAGCATGGACGATGTTCGTTGATCAGTTCCATTTACCGGTGAGGAGAAACAGCGCTTTCAGGGTTCATTGCTTGGTTAAAGCTCCAAATTCTGCATCTAAATGCCAGCCATAAGCAGGACCCTGAAGAAAATAACTGGGAAACAGCGGATTCGGCAACCATAACAATCCGACCAGAGAATGTAGGTTTCCACTCTTCCACTGGGAATATTACAATTTACCAGCCGTAGTAAACCTGATGAGAAAAAAGCTAAAAATTGAGACATGTACGCCCAAAATTCACCCATTAAATACTTTAAAAGTTACAAGGACAAGGTCACAAGGGGTGGGTACGGATCAAGTTGGATCGGTTTTTTCCCAACCTGTAACCCAACTTGAGTATATAACGGTTTGCCAGAGGTTCAAATCGAAAACAAACCACCTCAAGGTGGAACCACTGGGTTTGCTAAACCAAGTGAACCGGTTTTGTTTTTTCAGACACGTTACAAAGTATAATGTGTTATTTGGCCAACACATATACCCTAATTACAGGAATCTAGCCTTTACTCGTTACCCAGTGGTTTGATTGAGAGAATAAAGCGGCATTTAAAAGTAATAAGGATAGCATGACAAGGCAGTGGGCATAATATTAGAAGTGCTTACAAGACGAGACAATCCAGAGAATGAAGACTTCCAACTAGTAAAGCCCCAACATTCTTAGCTCTGTCACATGGTTGGGGTCTAGTTCAGGGGCATTCTTATTATCTTCACGGTCTTCTACAACATATTCCTGGCATACACAAATTACTTCATCCATCAGTTGAAGAAATTTGATAAGAGTTCACTACTTCAAAAGAACTATTAGATTTCGTTTGCAACTCATGCAATCCAGAAGGATAATAGAAAAGATGATAATACACCTTCCTAAGTGACATATAATGATAGCACTAATTATAGTGGTCTTCTGTCCACATATTATGTCTACGAACAATCATCATACAGTTAAGGCATAATCAAGCATATGATGTTAAATCTGTTTCGAAAAAACACTTAGTTACAAGCATTTGAAAAGAAAAAAGAATTCACAGCTTTGAATAAAATTGTTAATCCTCAGATCTTATGTAGAGTTAAATCTCAGTAGGAAGCTCAAAGTATCAAGTACCAGACCTTTGTTAATTCCTGTTTGGCAAGAACATGGTAATGCCGTTCATTGATTCTCTGTCCACATATTATGGCTATGAAGAAGCCATATAGCAAACCCACCAAAATAATAGCTAAAACTGCATTAAAATAAAAGAAGGAATGATATTTCAATAGGCATAGTCAATATCAAGGTAGGTAAAAATGCCGCCAATAGTGATCATATGAGTTTGTGTGTGGGAGCATATCTTACACACAGAACATATGTATATATTTAAGGTACTCAGAAGGAAGCCAGGAGTTAGCATACCAGCCATAGTATAAAACCCATATGGGTGCTCCTCGTAACCAAACATCTCCCTTAGTTCCTCTCCATAAAATTTGTATACCATCACTCCCACGAATGCAACAATCTGATGAAAGCAATTATTCAAAGAAATTCATGAATGTCAATACTAACAAGGAAGTATTACCTATTCTAATTTGATAGAATTTTGTCACTTGAACTCGATAAATAATTTTTCTGAAATTTTCTTTAGGAAAACTACCTATTTGATAAAGTAATATGAATTACATTAAATAGCTTGTTAACTAACCAGCTGCACGATAATAAAAATAAATGCATGGTCTCTAGCAACAAGGAACTGAAATTTCAATCTCAGCCACCAGCGATCGGGAGGGAGATTTGCTCGTAATATGAACACTGCCCTGCATTCTGTACAATGAGCAAAAGCAAAGCCCTCCTGAAGAAATAAAAGATATGGATAATTAATACCAAGCCAGCACAACAAGAAAAATAATCTTTAGAGAAATAGACACAATTGTATTTACTTCTCTATTCACTACCTAAGTGCTAAGTTAGACAAAAAGCGCTAGAAGTTCAACACTGCCATGTAAAATTTTATTATTCTAGAAGGAAAGATTCTGGTAAAAAGAAAAACATCTGCAGGGCACGAGGAAAGGCTAGTGATGAAGAAAGATATATTCACCTTTGTTGACCTCCAATTATCAAGACAAGATCTGTGGACATACTTCTGAGTACCTCTGCAATGGCACGGAGCAATTAAGTCTTCACCTGAAGGACAAATAAACACACACCCTAAGATATATAAATTCCTAGCCACAAAAAAAAAAGGATAGATCGAAAAGATATTGAACTATCATTACTTGTCACCGGTAAGTTAGATGTATATCCACATCATCTAAACCTTTCTTGGAAAACCAATGGTGAAAATAACCCAAGATATGCTAAAAGATGCCATGAAATTAAGATGAACCTTCTTCAGTATCAAGGCAAATACGGCATTGTGGTTGCTCGGCATTTATTAACTTAGGACATTCATCAACATCAAGCTTTTGTGACTCTTCATCATTAGCATCAAGATCACCTAGCACAGCTGTAATTTCACATGAGGATGAAGATGGTCTCTGTGAAATGTCAGACTGACATAAGAAGGGTTCACATTCTGTAGTATCTTCAATATGACTATCATTTGGTACTAATTGCATTGCGAAGAATTTCGAGTCAGGAATACAAAGAAGAAGTCATTTGCAGTGATATAGCGCCTACAGACCATTTCAATCGGAATTAATAAACCTATAAAATAGATGAAAAGTACAGCGGTTAGGAACCAAAACCAACATGAAAATCCTATTCCAGTACAAGAAACACTAACGTTAAGATTCCGAGCTGTCTAATACTTTACCATGGGAATTTCATACGAACAAGTATAAATAATATACCCATTGAAGTTCAATACCCAAGCTCAAGTCCAATCAAGATCCATGTATCAAAACATCTTTAGATTTATGGATTAAAAAAGCCAAAGGTGGAGATAGAGAATACCAATCAAGAACAAATGGAAGCTTTTATATTACATTTTTCAGAAAGATAAAAAATAAACCCTTCGAATTTCTTCAACGGATAATACATTTCTCAGTTTGGCCATGTTCACTATACAAAATCAGCATATATTTCTAACCTTATTAATCTGTATAGCATCAACTTCAACTACAGCTATCAAGTCCCCTAATATTGTAACTTGCAGTCCATACAAAGAAGCTTCATTTCTTCCCAGAAAAAAATAAATAAATCAAGCGCAATCAATCGATAATTTGATTGCGTAATCAAAACCCAACAATGTGATAAAAAAATACAACTATATCATGGAAAGGTACGCAATTTAACCAACAGAAGAACAAATTTCGAATAAAGATTGGGACTTTTTCCGAGATCAATTAAGAAGCTGACCTGATATTTAGCAATACTCGAAGATCGTCATGGGACTGAAACAATGCAGGCATCGATTGGGTAGACAACTTCAGAATCCAATTCTAGGGTTCTTATGAATTGAAGTGAAACGGTGGAGTTTGAATGGACCGAGTGTAATTGACAAAATTTGGGATCTTTCTTTCAACCATAAAAAACTCTTCTTATTTGGAGGCAGGCCTTGAAGAAACAGGCAGATGTTTACACTATTAGTGCAGGTGATATACCGGTTTACTTCCGGCTTTCGTCTGAATGATGTCTACTTAACAAAAGTCATAAATGGATGCTGAAATAAGTTTTTAGATCAGAACGGAATGTATCAAAAATAATATCCGGTTTACTTCCGGCTTTCGTCTGAATGATGTCTACTTAACAAAAGTCATAAATGGATGCTGAAATAATTTTTTAGATCAGAACGGAATGTATCAAAAATAATATCTTCTTATATATGAAAAATGAAAATATCTTTATAAGTAAATTTGTGCATAATTTTGTGTGATTTTAAAAAGAGAAAAGTAAAAATAATAAAAAGAGAAAAGTAAAAATAAAAAAGCTAAATCATATTTTGTTGTCGGCTTTTTATTTATTTATTTTTTTTATATGTTCCTTTGTGTGTCTCTATATTTGCCCGGCCTTTTCCTATATATATATTTTTCTTTTATTATGAGTTTTTTGAAGTACAATTTAATAATGAGATTGATTAAGGTTGAAACTATTGAGAAGGAATACATGTCTGACAAGCAAACTGACAGGACCCATCCCAATCCCCCCGGGATTAGTGCGGGATGACCCTGCTCCCGTCTGACACGAAGTGTCAGACAAGGGATATTTCCGACCTTTGCCCTCCCGGGCTATCAGAGTACGCCAGGATCCGGAGGAGGCATGTGATACCTCGATCTCTGCTACAGTCCACATCCGCTGTCAACCTGAAGGGTATTAAAAACAGAAAGACTGTGAGTGGACAAAAATAAAGATTTTATAAAACATTTCCATAAAAGACATTTATACCCTCCACTAAAAAGCATGCATGCATAGTAAAACCATTTCTCCAATAATATAGGTTAAAACATCCATAAATAGGGTCTCAGCCCCAAATTCTGTAAATACAAGTCACACGGGCTCCTGCCCAAAACCAATTTACAGAAAACCAGAACATAGTAAACATGTGTGGGATCTTAGCCCAAATCCATTTATCATCATAAAACACAGTTTCCCAAACCAATTTAAACCATGTTTATCCAATATATTTCATATCCAGAACCTGTCACGGTAAAATAAAGCTACACGTGTGCTAACCGGGGTCTCAAACCCAAGTCTCTCCAGGGTCCACCCAGGTCAATGTCCGTAGATCAATGACCCTCCCTGAAGGTAACGAACCATGCCCATCCTGAGAGTAAGGAACCCAACTGGGGGGCGACTCCACTCAGTCAGTGCTCCGTGACTACTCCGGGGTCCACCCAGGCCAACGACCCTCCCCGGAGGAGACAATCATATATAAAGGATGGAATATGAAAAACCTTTTGAAATCATTCTTTAACTCTTTCCAGGATTCATGCCCAGCCCTCATAAGCCGTCATGAACCATAAAATCCTTTCATGGGTTCATGCCGGTTCCCATAAACCGTCATGACCCGTAAATCCATTTCAGGGGTTCATGCCGGTTCCCATAAACCGTCATGACCCGTAAAAACCATTTGTAATACATAACTGGGCCCTAGGCCCGAATTCACATAGAAACTGGACCCCCGGTCCGAATCGTAAACCAATTGGGCCTCTGGCCCGATTCCGTAAATCAAATGGACCTCAAGTCCGAGAGTTACCTTTCCAAATCCAAAATCATTTCATTAAATTATTTCCAAATCATAAGAATGAAAAATCGGAGTAAAACCGGAAAACCTCGATTTACGTGCAAGCACGTAAATCGCCTCGAAATACGTGAAACCATATAATTCACAAATATCCAAATCAACATTATCAAATCAAATTCATTATCCTTTTGGAAATCCAAAACCATTTCATTTAGACCAATAAAGACCTACAGCCCCGTATAGGCACCGTATAGGGCCGAAACCTCGAAATACGTGCCTATACGTAACCACACATCCAAATGCACTCATGGCAACACAAACAAGTATTTAAAACATATAACAAACATTTATGCATGCACCAATTTAGAAAACAAGGTCCACTCACAGACCGTCCGAAGCCGCGTCTCGATACGCGTGCCATACGGCTCCCCGAGCTGATCACCATCACCGGGACTTCCAAACCTGTCCAAATTAATTTAGAGGGTTACTAACTACTTATATAACCCCTCACTAAAGCCCCGTAATTTTCCCGTATTTTTAACTATTTTTAATCCCGAACCTAAACCTTCCGATGCCCCGAAACATATCGAGACGGTGTCCGATTGACACGAAACCAGTCCCAAAATGTTCGTTACATCGAATAGATGATTTCGTATGTTGAACACATCCCCAGAAACCCTAGCACGCACCCACACGCGCCGCCTAAAGTGGCTGCGCGTGGGAGCCACGCGCCTGTGAACAGTGCTCCTTCAACCTCTCGACGGCCGGTTCAGACCGGCCGGTCCGGTTCGTTCCTGCAACTGGACAGGCGTGACCGGTCCAGGGTCCTACAATCCTCCTTTTTCATCCGTTTTCTTCCATTTTAATTCCTAAATTCCTATTTTCTCATTTCCTACCCATTCCAATTAACCAAACTAATCGAAACCTCCTAAAACCTCACCATGTACAAAGAGGCTCACGGCCTCTGTTTTTCCCGACCACCTTCCAGCCTTCCTCC
Organism: Prinsepia uniflora; assembly: GCA_032719365.1. Classification (NCBI taxonomy): domain Eukaryota; kingdom Viridiplantae; phylum Streptophyta; class Magnoliopsida; order Rosales; family Rosaceae; genus Prinsepia; species Prinsepia uniflora. The sequence goes on along the minus strand of CM064876.1, from coordinate 1,110,006 downwards.
GCCGTGAACCACCCTCCAAATCATCCTAAAATGTCCCTAGCAACTTAATAACCACTTCCTAATCATCCAAAAACAACTACAGCATTAAAATCGAATTAAAAGGGATAAAATGGGTAACCGGGTTACCTGTTCGGGTTTGGCCTCGGCTGTGCATGGTGGCGCCGTCCTGGGCCGGCCACCACGTCCTCACCATCCTCACTTCACTCTGTCCTCAGTCCTAGCCGCATGGGAGGGGTTAGATGGGTTTTGGATGGTTGGGTGAGATCGGGTAGTAGGGAGAAAGCATACGAAATGAAGATGATCGATGCAAATGGAAGGTGAGATGCATGAATATGTTTGGCTGGGAAATGGATGGGTGACAAGTGTCACTCATCAATTGGGCCTCCATGAAATATCTGGGCCCACTAGAGACAAAACTGCACTTTTTGTCTCGTAAAACGTGCCGTCGTGAATAGTAACCGGGAACTTCCGTGAACCGTAACTTCGCCGTCGAACGTCCGAATTCGACGTGCCGCCTGTCTACGGATTCGTATCGTCCTTATCTACGTAACGGTCTTTGGCCCTCGGCCATCGGACCTCCCGGTCAAAAAGTCAACTTTTGACCTCCTATTCACCCAAATTACCAAAATGCCCTTAAACTTCCGAACGTCATAACTTCCTCCTCGAACGTCGGAATTGAACGTGCCACCTGTCTATGAACTCGTGACGTCACGAACTACGTCACGATCATCGGTCAAAGTCCATTTGACCGCCCGATTGAAAAGTCAACGTTTTGCCACCACCAGGAGCAAAACGGTCATTTCGCATCGTTCGTCCAATTTCGCTCTACTAATCACGGATTAGCCTCACTAATCGTGATTAATCACTAATCTAATCATGAAATTCGGGACGGGTCGTTACACAAACCACAAGTTGGCAAATGACCATATGAATGTCAAATCACATGAAAGATTTCAATCATAGACCAAATTATAAATTTAAGCCCATCTAGTGGACTCAATTTTTGATTTTTCTCTGGGGCCAATGTATTCTTAAAAAGGGATTTAAAATTCAAAATAAAATAAATTAGATTATGGATAGAGTAAAAATTTAGAGATTATAAGACGGCGAAATGGGCTAAAATTGAGGTTGCCACCCTAATGGGTTTGATCCTAAGTTTACTTTTTTTTATCGAGCTTACTATTTACTTTAGTTGTATGCAATAAAAAAATTTGTATCGATTTATATTCAAAAATTGAAACCAGATGAACAAAATAAACAAGAATCTCTTTCATTCTCTAGTGGGGAAATGGTGAACAATTTGGGGGATAAAATGTGAATGTGCAAAGAATCTAACTTGCTTCAAATTACAATTCACTTTTTGCAGTATGCAGGTCTTCAAGTTGTTGATGGGACTAAAGACACACATTTCTAATGGATATGTGTCTGGTTACATGAGTTAGAAGAACAGAAACATGTGTTAGAGGAGATCATCACTTGCAGCTGTTAAATTCTCCCTGGAAAATTGAATCTATTGGAGGCAAAACCAGTGCAAAGAATATCACATTTTTTGAGTTTTTACTGCCTTTTTTTGGTGGGTTTTATAGGCATATCTGTTTTGTATTTGTTTTTGCACCACAGTTGCAGCATCTTTCTATAAACCAGTCTAACCTGTTTTCACAAAAGAGATAAAAGCATTTACATTAGTCAGGAAAAAATAATATTGCTGATGTGAAACTCAAACAAATAATAATTTCAAGTGTAGAGATACGTACATATTCTTAAGAAAAATACTTGCCGGTGATAGCTTATCGTACTACCATTTCAATTTACTGAATTATCTTTATATATATATATATCATAATCAGAACCGTACACTCTCTAAATCATCATATCAAAATCATCTTTGTAAATAATTAATAAGAATAGAAGTCGTTTAGTCATTCATATATATCAAATAAATTAAAGATTTTAGTAAAAATTAAAATATTCATGCCGAATAGTTTATTTAGTTGATAAATATAAATAATTAAAAAATCTCAAATCTTGAAGATTTTTTACATAGATGATATTGATATGATGATTTAAATAATAAATAATTCCGATTATATTATATGTATAAAAAAATCGATAAATTAAAATAGTGGTATGAGTAAATACCACAAATGTGATTTGTCAAAAAAAAAAAACCACAAATGTGAAATATATATATATATATATATATTAGTATATTCTTAATTACTTATGTTATTCTCTGCTCATAAATAAATTATACAATTTGTTTTTTGAATGCTTGAAAAGGGCGTTGACAGTTTTTTTTTTTTTTTTTTTGTGGTTGCAAGCCTAACTACCAGTATTCTTTTAACTATTTATAAAAAAAAAAAATTGGGAAAAAAAATACTCTTTGACTGGCTGGCCGTGAGGGTTTGGATCACTGAAATGTTGACCATAATCACCTAAAGTGAAAAATTACTGCCAGGGTCCTTGTGCCTAGATTTTCCACAATTTGAGCATTTATCGGTCACGCAAAATATAAATCATACCCATAAAAATATGGAAAATCAAATTGGCAAGAGCACAACATTTTCCACATTGTAATTAGTTAAATTAGTAACTTGATATACACATTACTCTAATTTTTTCTTCATTTTTAAAATATTTTTAATAGCAATGTGATTGAGTAAATTAAAGTAGAACCATCGTACAATATGAACTAAGAAATACAAAATAAATGTACGTAGATGAAAATTAAAAATTTTAATTTTGATCATCCCCTAATGCTATCTAAATTTGTGGTTAATAATGATGAGATATTATATCGAAGAATGGCTTACAAGTCTCTAAGGCATGAGCTCCTGGAATCATTCAAATCCTCCGGCGGCCGCCGATAATCCAAGGAGAAAGCAGATGGCACTTTAGGAGTAGATAGCTGTTGCTTATTATTCCCAGATTGATGATGCAGAAGAGGGAGAATCTCGGCGGAGGTGTGGCTCGAGGGATGCGGAGAGAAAGGCGGCGACGAGGACGGAGACCGCGAGAATATGTACTTCTGGTTGCCAGGCCCTACACTGATGGGAAGTGGCGAGGGAGGGGTTGGAGGAGACGACGTTGGAGAAGAAGCATGGGGTTTCTTCTCCATTGGTCAAATTTTTTTTCTTTCTTTTTCTTTGTCACAAATGGAAATGAATTCATGTGGTATTTTTGTTGCCAATGGCATGGCCTTGTATTTTTGAGAAAAGCAGAGAATCTGACCTTCCCGGGAGTAGTTCTTGTTTGAATCTTAGGTATTAACCTAACGGTCATGGGCATGCCGTTCAGCTGCTCACAATTCCTAAACCTAGCTTGTTGCACACAATTATTTTTTTACCGTAATAAAAATCTACTTTTACACATTAATTTTTCAGTAAAAAAAAAGTTATGTGTCATACTTTTTCGAAATTGGAGCTAAGAAATTGCATATCAATGGCGAGAGTAATATAGTTTAACGTGTTATGTGCCATAAGGATTAATTTGACGAAATTAATCTTGAAAAAGATAAGCACATTGTTCTCACATGAATGTTATTTTTTTTTTTCACGGAAAGACTATCAATTTAATGGTAGGTGATTAATCCAAAGCAAATGTCTAGGTGTAGGGTGTCACAAAAAAATTTAGGTGGCCAATTGACAAAAAAAAAAAGTTCGCTAAAATTATTCTTAATTAATTTTGGTTATGATGTTCAGACTATCCTGAATTTCCAAATTATTAAGTATTTGTTGATATTATATCGACCAATCATATAATAAAAGATCAAGTGTAACATAATAATCGATCAAGCCAACCACAGTCGGCCACCGAGATGGTCGACACTTAGGGGCCACCCATCTAGTCGGCACCTAAGGGCATAATAGGTCCAAACAAGAACCAACGAACCAAAGCTTAATACTTTACCAGTCAACAGTCTGGACCAACACCCTTAGTCGTCACCCTTGACAGTAATAGCCACCTGACATGCCAGGTGACAGGACCCACCCCCAATCCCCCGGAATTAAAGGTTAATAGGTCCAAACAAGAACCAACGAACCAAAGCTTAATACTTTACCAGTCAACAGTCTGGACCAACACCCTTAGTCGTCACCCTTGACAGTAATAGCCACCTGACATGCCAGGTGACAGGACCCACCCCCAATCCCCCGGAATTAAGGGTTAAGTCCTGCTTCCGTCTAACTTACGCATGACACGTAGGCTAAACCGACGTTCAATCTCCGTATGACACGTAAGTCGGATAAGGGATTCTCGACCCGACCGTCCGAAAAGCTCTCGAACTTCCCAGAGTGCGCAGAATCTACTGTGGATCTCGTGTGTGATGTCTCCATCTCTCTCAACCAACAGCCCGCACTGCTACAACCTGGAGGGTATCAAAAATATGAAAAGACTATGAGTGGACAAAATTAAGTAATAATTTAGAAAAAACAATTCAGAAGAAAGTACATATTTACCCTCCACATAAAAACCAATGCATGCATATCAATTCATGTTATGAAACCATTCATATTAAAACCATCGTTGAAAACCGTTACTGAAAACCCGAATCAAAGTCGTCATTCAAATCCAGGCCTCAGCCTCAAATCACAAATCAATCTCAAAGTACGGGAACTTAATCCCAAAACTCATCAAATCCAAGTCATTCGGGCCACTGCCCAAAACATATGAAAACCAGTGAAAAACCAGTGAAAATATCAATCATACAAGTTTGCTGAATCTCAAGTGCGTCCGAGTCTTTAAACTCAAAACCATGCGCAATATCAGGCCTTCCCGGGATATCAACGAGTCTTTAAACTCAAAACACAATCACAAGTCTCGGGGGGTATCATATCTGAGTCTTTAAACTCAAAACATCTACCGAGTCTTTAAACTCAAAACATATCAATCCAGGGCCCTTCCCCCCGATCAATCAACCGAGTCTTTAAACTCAAAACCAGATCCAACGGTTTTTCTTTTCTTTTTTTGGGTCTGTAAACCCAAAACCATTTTTCAATCAACTGAAAACCACAAAAAATCTACATTCGAATTCGCAACAATGATTTCGTAAGCCGGCATCCCGAACACAAATCCAGATTTCCTTTCCAAGTTTCAAACCAAATCCGAAATCATTTTCGAAATCCAATTTCAAAATTGAAATCTCAATCATATGAACAGGGCTCCAAGCCCGAAATTAATTTTTTGAAATCCCTTTCAAGTCATTAACATCAAATCATATTTCAAATCCCGAAATCCAATCATCAAAATCATGATCAAATCGCAACATGGTCGAAATCTCATAACACGTGCAAATCCATAAATGTAACGCCCCGAAAATTCGGAGAATATAATTTTGTAAAATAATGAATGAAATGACGTTTTTACCCCTATGATTAGTGTGGTCAAATTGTCGACTTTTTGATTGGTAGATCAAACGGACGTTGACCGTGACGTAGTTCGGGACGTCACGAGTCCATAGACAGGTGGCACGTCCAATTCCGGCGATCAGAGAAAAAGTTATGACGTTCGAAAGTTCAAGGGCATTTTCGTAATTTGGACAAAAAGGGGGAAAATGTTGACTTTTTGTTCGACAATTGATTTCCACACATTTCGAGGACCGTTAGGTAGGTCTCGATGCCCTGAGTGCAACGACAAGCGGCACGCGTCAAACGGACATCGAATGACCAAGTTACGGGTCACGGAAGATGAGGGGCATTTTGGTAATTTGTCAAGTGAGGGCAAATTGGTAATTTTGCAGGGGTACTGTTTGATTACCGTGAAAACAGAGACTGCACAACCATGTCGTGAGTGCTCTGATCAGGCTATTGTTTAACCTGCTTAGTGGACTGGACACGAGAATTGTTTATGGGTTTTGAGGTAATGGGGACGTGCTGGTGTGGAATGAAACGAAGAACAGTGCACATGCAATTTAAAAACTGGTTGCGGGAAACAACTCTCAGAGATTCCAGAAGGATTCCCACGGGTTATTTGACAGGACCCATCCCAATCCCCCCGGGATTAGTGCGGGATGACCCTGCTCCCGTCTGACACGAAGTGTCAGACAAGGGATATTTTCGTCCTTTGCCCTCCCGGGCTATCAGAGTACGCCAGGATCCGGAGGAGGCATGTGATATCTCGGTCTCTGCTACAGTCCACATCCGATGTCAACCTGAAGGGCAGTCAAAACATTAAAAACTGTGAGTGGATAAAACAAGAGTTTATAAAAACATTTTAACGAGAAGACATTTGTACCCTCCACTAAAAAGCATGCATGCATTCGAAAACCATTTATCCAAAACAAACCATATGTGGGACTAAGCCCAAAGCAGATATAAACTAAGGTCGAAAGGACCACAATAAAAACGACCATACGGGCCACTGCCCAAATCCATAAAGGACTCGGCCCCAAACCATAAAGAAACCAAGTACACGAGCCACTGCTCAAATCCTGTGCACACCTGTACACACCACATATCATATATCATATATACATCACATACATATATATAAGTCACACAACCAATCCTGTCACGGTATCCAAAGCCACGCGCATGCTACCCAGGTCTCAATCCGAGTCTTCTCAAAGTCAAGATCATTGTCCGTAGACCACTGACCCTACCCGAGGTAATAGTAATCATAGCCTTCCTGAGAGTAAGGAACCCAACTGGGGGGTGACTCCACTCAGTCGGTGCTCCGTGACTACTCCGGGGTCCACCCAGGCCAACGACCCTCCCCGGAGGAGATAATAGAACATGTAAAGGAAGGTAGACGAACATATATATACATAACATAAACATTCATGACCGGTTCCCCTGAACCGTCATGATCCATCATATCCATAATCAGGTAACATGCCGGTTCCCGTAAACCGTCATGTACTGTAATAACATAACCAGGTAACATGCCGGTTCCCCTAAACTGTCATGTACCGTAATAACCAACAAGGGTTCATGCCGGTTCCCATAAACCGTCATGAACCATGATACCATAACAAGGGTTCATGCCGGTTCCCATAAACCGTCATGAACCTGGGAATCCATTTAAGGTTCCCTGACCTGAAATCAAAACCGTAAAGTGACTGGGTCTCGTACCCGAACATAGGACACCAACTGGGCACCGTGCCCGGAATCTGAGGTCATATGCCCGAGACAAAACCAAATGGGTCTCATACCCGAGTTTATCCTTTTGAAATCCAAATCCAATTCATTTAAATCAATAAAGAAATACAGACCCGTATAAGCACCGTATAAGGCCGAAACCTCGAAATACGTGCTTATACGTAACCACATAGAAATGCACCCATGGCATCATCAAACAAGTAATAAAACATATAATAAACATTTATGCATGCACCAATTTAGAAAACAAGGTCCACTCACAGACCGTCCGAGCTGCCGCCTCGATTTGCGTGCCATACGGCTCCCCGAGCCGATCACCGTCACCGGGACTCCCAAACCTGTCCAAATCGTAATAGAAGGTTACTAACTACTTAATTAACCTCCTACCAAAGCACCGTAATTTTCCCGTATTTTTAACTATTTTTAATCCCAAACCTAAAACTTCCGATGCCCCGAAACATCTCGAGACGGTGTCCGATCGACACGAAACCAGTCCCAAAATGTTCGTTACATCGAATAGATGATTTCGTATGTTGGAACCTTCCCCAGATTCCCTGCCACGCGCCCTCACGCGCCGCCTGAAGTGGCTGCGCGTGGGCTTCACGCGCCTGCTACAGTACCTGCTGACGTCATCGCTGACGTCAGCATGGCGTCATCACTGACAGCCCCTGACAGTGACACGTGTCACGCTCCCATTGGCCCACTGTCTGACATGTCAGTCTGACATTGTCAGATCTGACATGATGACGTCATCCCTGACATGACGTCATCAGTCATCCCCTACATCGGTCAGACCGGTCCGAACCGGTCCGGTCCGGTTTTTCCTGCAACTTGGACCGGCGTAACCGGTCCAGGTCTCCTTCTCCCTCATTTTCGGTCCGTTTGCTTCCATTCCAACTCCTAAATTCCTATTTCTTCATTTCCTATCAATCCTAATTAACTAAACAACCTAAAACCTACGAAATCCGACCGGTCCAATTTGAACCTCACGGTTCAATTTTTCCCGATCAGTCTACACGGCTTCTCGGCCGTCAACCACCACCAAAACCTTCCTAAAATGTCCCTAGCAACCTAATGGACTCATTAAAACCATTAAAAACTAACCATAACAACGAAAATGGAAAAATGGATCAAAATGGGCTAACCGGGTACCCGTTCGGGTTTCTCCTCCTCTCGCCGCCGTGGGCGGCGGTTCAGGCCTCCAAGCCGGCCACCTCGGCTCCCTCGATCTCCCTGGTCCTCTGCCTGGTCATGGGTGATGGTTGGCTGGGTTTGGGTTGCACGGGAATGAGAGACAATGGTGAGATCGGGTGGGTTGTGTTTGAACGAAGAAAATGAAAATGCACGGTGAAGTGCATGTATGTAATGTGTTGTCCAGTGGATGAGTGACACTTGTCACTCATCCATTGGTTGCTAAAAAGCAACTGGTCCCACTAAAGACAAACTGCACTTTTTGTCTCGTAAAACGTGCCGTCGTGAATAGTAACTGGGAACTTCCGTGAACCGTAACTTCGCCGTCGAACGTCCGAATTCGACGTGCCGCCTATCTACGGATTCGTATCGCCCTTATCTACGTAACGGTCTTTGGCCCTCGGCCATCGGACCTCCCGATCAAAAAGTCAACTTTTGACCTCCTATTCACCCAAATTACCAAAATGCCCCTAAACTTCCGAACGTCATAACTTCTTCCTCGAACGTCGGAATTGAACGTGCCACCTGTCTATGAACTCGTGACGTCACGAACTACGTCACGGTCATCGGTCTAAGTCCATTTGACCGCCCGATGAAAAAGTCAACGTTTTGCCACCCTTAGGGGCAAAACGGTCATTTCGCATCGCACATCCGATTTCGCTCTACTAATCACGGATTAGCCTCACTAATCGTGATTAGTCACTAATCTAATCATGGAATTTGGGACGGGTCGTTACAACTTTCCCTCCTTAATTAATTTCGTCCTCGAAATTCCAACCGACCTAATCTAACCGTTCTTCCCTCCTTAATTAGTTCCGTTCTCGAAACTCCACTATCCTGATTCCACAACCTCCACCTCGTGGAAATAATTCGACCTACCACGCAACGCGTGTACGCTAGTACACCCACTAACCAGAACAATACTTACTCGTCTGCAGCCAGACGTACCGCTAACATCCATATCGTATCGACTACGTTCGACCACGTCGAATGACAGTAGTCATGCGTTCTGAATTGACACTACTTGTCAAATCTACCGTTTCGTTGACACAACCAACTAGACGGTTCCGTGCTCAACCGCTAACTATCCTGACATCTACTCCCACTGGGAGTCACCAAAACTCACTAATCGATCCACGATGACACCTCCGACAAATTGTCACCACTTGACATTCGTCAATCGAAATCTGTCACTATACTCACTCGTGGTTACACTAACCAACAATTCACTCAACCGGAGTATATGCATACTAAAAAAACACTCGACCTGTGTGTAACCAAGCCCATCAGAACTACTATGACCCAATGCACAGTATCCAATGTCCAGTCCACGACCTCAACTAATCCGATGGTATCAGAACCAATCCGACTACCAATACGCTCTCCAACGCACCACCGGTATCTCCTATATACCGTCACCAGGCACGACAAGTCTGCCTAGTATCGTACCTTGAACAACGTACAAAGTACGTACATCTACCCAACGACATACCACAACAATAACCAGACCACCTAGGTCGTAGTCAAACACGTTTCTACTATAGAGTCCATTTGTCCAATCCAGTATTAGACAAATCGAAACTCCGACCCATTATTTATTTCCAAATCCGAATCTGAATCCGCAATTTCGTAAGAAATCCCAAATCCAAATCCAGAAATCATATCCATAATCATGTCCAAATTCGAATCCAAAATCATTATTCCGTAAGCTAGCATTTGGAATAACCATTCCGAACCCAAATCCATAAAAGAAAATCTACAGTCAAGCTCTAGACTCAAATCCTGAATCGTCACCCAGAATCCGATTCCAAAACCCAAATCTAGAAATCCTTTTTCAAGTTCCAAAATCAAATCCTAAATCGTCATCTAGAAATCTGATTCCGAAACCTGAAATATCGTTCACGTCTACCGAGACATACCAAAACCAAACCTATCGGTTACTCGCTCAACCGATTACCACAATACGATCGATTGACTTCATAGGGAAGTCAATCCCAACATCAACACAACACTAGGTCAGACAAAATCCGACCTCGTCAGACACCTACTCATTGGACAACTACTCAGGCGAGTAGTAAGCCATATGGGATTTACCTCGAAAAGAAGTTCAGTCCCAACATGCTCCACTCAACATCCAAGTAAGAGTAATAACTCTCCACCTATCTGGATATCCAAATCATGATCCAGATCCAACACTACGTCAAACGACTATAGACGTCACGATCGAGACTGTGGGTCCTCCCCAATCACCTCGTATCGATCCTTGGCATTCCACTGCGGAAAACCAAGAATGATCGAATAATCCATCCTACGTGAATGCAAACAACACTCGCTGCACTCACCACGTCATGTAACCTAACATCGTCTGCCACCAAGTAAAAAAAATGAGGAATCTCAGTCACCTAACTTCGATATACTCATCTCCTCCTGATGGTCCAGAACAAATCCCGGGTCCACCAACCAATACACAATCAGTGTACTAGAGGCAACCAACAACATCTATATCATCAACGTCATCTACCATCATCAATCATGGTAGAATCCGAGAAGTCACCCAAAACGACTTCGACATACCCGTTACCAATGCGGAAAACCCGCATTCCACTCGTCACCTCAATCGCAACCTCTCGCGATTCCGAAGTTCCAACAAGATTGGAAACAACATACCCGGACATCAACCACGTGTCCCCTAACCAGTTTAACTCTATCTGAGTTCCACTCCTGAACCACAGATACCGAACATATGCCCATTACGACGGAGTCACACCCCGATCCGTAAGTCATCGTCATCACGATCACCGGCACCAGTACCAGCACTAGCACCAGCACCACGCACTATCACCAAAACTAGTGTCAGTATCAACACGCCGTGTGCAAAACTGACACCCTGGATCTCCGCTCATACCGAGCGACGATCCCGTACCTCTGCTCGAATAGGAGAAACTCTACCTCCCTCGTACCCGACAACTCTGGGTACAGTCACCCTGACAGCTCAGACGAGAAAAGGAAACGCTCCCCGAACGTCCCCAACTCATTCTGCGATCGCACTCAGCCGTAACCGAGTCGAATCCAGAATCACTGCTCGTACATATGCGTTACTCACGCACCCCGTATCATTGTCACGACTACCTGAGTCTACTCGACCTGATGAGACTCGACTAAGTCCATCGATAGTAGCGTCTACGACAACCTCGTGCAGACCTAACTACCAAACCTCGCTATCGAGATTCGCATCCAACGGAATCAACTGCCTGTACCAACTACTCTGTATCCCACTCAGGGATTCCATCGACAAGTACCAACCCTAGTAACCTGTCCAAACCAACTCTAACCAGTCGCAACTCGACTATCCCAATGTCGTCTACCAGGTCACCCGCGACCTTAGTTGTACCAACAATCCATCACAACTATGGTAGCACGACAAACTGCTAGGTCTAACCGATAAGTACAACTCCGACTGCGAAGTGCAGTCCCAACACAAGCTGATATGACTGGACCGACTAACGAACCCCAACTCCGAATAGTCGTCAAAGTCACACCACTCGCCAGCTCACATTTCCGAACCATACACATACGGTAGGGTTCCACAATCAAGCCCTAGGGTCACTCTGAACCCAACTGCATAAGGCAGTAAAATCCACGATCTGACCGACCCCGCGGTCTTGACATCGTAAAGACGTCAATCCAATCCTACCATCAAGCCAACAAGGATTCCCCGAATCCGGCTGCCAACTGCCGACTGCAGTAAATCCATTTAACTCAACATAATCTGACCATCTAATGGTCACAACATCGAATCAGTCGTCGGAACCGATCCTACGACATCGTGAAGACGATCCTAACTAACCATCTCACGATCAAAATCTATAAGAATACGAACACGTTAATCCTTCCGTAGGGTCCCACACTGTCAACCTTGACAGAACTATGGCAACCCCGGCCTCAAATGCCGAACCAAGGCATGCCAATCCTACTAACTATCGTACCGGCACCCCAACAATCAGGTTGACCACGGACTGCAGCCCAATGAGATATCACATCCTCGACCTGCATACCTACTCCAAGAGCTCCGCGGTTGCTCGAATAGAGACAACCCCGCTCTGATACCACGCTGACAGGACCCATCCCAATCCCCCCGGGATTAGTGCGGGATGACCCTGCTCCCGTCTGACACGAAGTGTCAGACAAGGGATATTTTCGTCCTTTGCCCTCCCGGGCTATCAGAGTACGCCAGGATCCGGAGGAGGCATGTGATATCTCGGTCTCTGCTACAGTCCACATCCGATGTCAACCTGAAGGGCAGTCAAAACATTAAAAACTGTGAGTGGACAAAACAAGAGTTTATAAAAACATTTTAACGAGAAGACATTTGTACCCTCCACTAAAAAGCATGCATGCATTCGAAAACCATTTATCCAAAACAAACCATATGTGGGACTAAGCCCAAAGCAGATATAAACTAAGGTCGAAAGGACCACAATAAAAACGACCATACGGGCCACTGCCCAAATCCATAAAGGACTTGGCCCCAAACCATAAAGAAACCAAGTACACGAGCCACTGCTCAAATCCTGTGCACACCTGTACACACCACATATCATATATCATATATACATCACATACATATATATAAGTCACACAACCAATCCTGTCACGGTATCCAAAGCCACGCGCATGCTACCCAGGTCTCAATCCGAGTCTTCTCAAAGTCAAGATCAATGTCCGTAGACCACTGACCCTACCCGAGGTAATAGTAATCATAGCCTTCCTGAGAGTAAGGAACCCAACTGGGGGGTGACTCCACTCAGTCGGTGCTCCGTGACTACTCCGGGGTCCACCCAGGCCAACGACCCTCCCTGGAGGAGATAATAGAACATGTAAAGGAAGGTAGACGAACATATATATACATAACATAAACATTCATGACCGGTTCCCCTGAACCGTCATGATCCATCATATCCATAATCAGGTAACATGCCGGTTCCCGTAAACCGTCATGTACTGTAATAACATAACCAGGTAACATGCCGGTTCCCCTAAACTGTCATGTACCGTAATAACCAACAAGGGTTCATGCCGGTTCCCATAAACCGTCATGAACCATGATACCATAACAAGGGTTCATGCCGGTTCCCATAAACCGTCATGAACCTGGGAATCCATTTAAGGTTCCCTGACCTGAAATCAAAACCGTAAAGTGACTGGGTCTCGTACCCGAACATAGGACACCAACTGGGCACCGTGCCCGGAATCTGAGGTCATATGCCCGAGACAAAACCAAATGGGTCTCATACCCGAGTTTATCCTTTTGAAATCCAAATCCAATTCATTTAAATCAATAAAGAAATACAGACCCGTATAAGCACCGTATAAGGCCGAAACCTCGAAATACGTGCTTATACATAACCACATAGAAATGCACCCATGGCATCATCAAACAAGTAATAAAACATATAATAAACATTTATGCATGCACCAATTTAGAAAACAAGGTCCACTCACAGACCGTCCGAGCTGCCGCCTCGATTTGCGTGCCATACGGCTCCCCGAGCCGATCACCGTCACCGGGACTCCCAAACCTGTCCAAATCGTAATAGAAGGTTACTAACTACTTAATTAACCTCCTACCAAAGCACCGTAATTTTCCCGTATTTTTAACTATTTTTAATCCCAAACCTAAACCTTCCGATGCCCCGAAACATCTCGAGACGGTGTCCGATCGACACGAAACCAGTCCCAAAATGTTCGTTACATCGAATAGATGATTTCGTATGTTGGAACCTTCCCCAGATTCCCTGCCACGCGCCCTCACGCGCCGCCTGAAGTGGCTGCGCGTGGGCTTCACGCGCCTGCTACAGTACCTGCTGACGTCATCGCTGACGTCAGCATGACGTCATCGCTGACGTCAGCATGACGTCATCACTGACAGCCCCTGACAGTGACACGTGTCACGCTCCCATTGGCCCACTGTCTGACATGTCAGTCTGACATTGTCAGATCTGACATGATGACGTCATCCCTGACATGACGTCATCAGTCATCCCCTACATCGGTCAGACCGGTCCGAACCGGTCCGGTCCGGTTTTTCCTGCAACTTGGACCGGCGTAACCGGTCCAGGTCTCCTTCTCCCTCATTTTCGGTCCGTTTGCTTCCATTCCAACTCCTAAATTCCTATTTCTTCATTTCCTATCAATCCTAATTAACTAAACAACCTAAAACCTACGAAATCCGACCGGTCCAATTTGAACCTCACGGTTCAATTTTTCCCGATCAGTCTACACGGCTTCTCGGCCGTCAACCACCACCAAAACCTTCCTAAAATGTCCCTAGCAACCTAATGGACTCATTAAAACCATTAAAAACTAACCATAACAACGAAAATGGAAAAATGGATCAAAATGGGCTAACCGGGTACCCGTTCGGGTTTCTCCTCCTCTCGCCGCCGTGGGCGGCGGTTCAGGCCTCCAAGCCGGCCACCTCGGCTCCCTCGATCTCCCTGGTCCTCTGCCTGGTCATGGGTGATGGTTGGCTGGGTTTGGGTTGCACGGGAATGAGAGACAATGGTGAGATCGGGTGGGTTGTGTTTGAACGAAGAAAATGAAAATGCACGGTGAAGTGCATGTATGTAATGTGTTGTCCAGTGGATGAGTGACACTTGTCACTCATCCATTGGTTGCTAAAAAGCAACTGGTCCCACTAAAGACAAACTGCACTTTTTGTCTCGTAAAACGTGCCGTCGTGAATAGTAACTGGGAACTTCCGTGAACCGTAACTTCGCCGTCGAACGTCCGAATTCGACGTGCCGCCTATCTACGGATTCGTATCGCCCTTATCTACGTAACGGTCTTTGGCCCTCGGCCATCGGACCTCCCGATCAAAAAGTCAACTTTTGACCTCCTATTCACCCAAATTACCAAAATGCCCCTAAACTTCCGAACGTCATAACTTCTTCCTCGAACGTCGGAATTGAACGTGCCACCTGTCTATGAACTCGTGACGTCACGAACTACGTCACGGTCATCGGTCTAAGTCCATTTGACCGCCCGATGAAAAAGTCAACGTTTTGCCACCCTTAGGGGCAAAACGGTCATTTCGCATCGCACATCCGATTTCGCTCTACTAATCACGGATTAGCCTCACTAATCGTGATTAGTCACTAATCTAATCATGGAATTTGGGACGGGTCGTTACAACTTTCCCTCCTTAATTAATTTCGTCCTCGAAATTCCAACCGACCTAATCTAACCGTTCTTCCCTCCTTAATTAGTTCCGTTCTCGAAACTCCACTATCCTGATTCCACAACCTCCACCTCGTGGAAATAATTCGACCTACCACGCAACGCGTGTACGCTAGTACACCCACTAACCAGAACAATACTTACTCGTCTGCAGCCAGACGTACCGCTAACATCCATATCGTATCGACTACGTTCGACCACGTCGAATGACAGTAGTCATGCGTTCTGAATTGACACTACTTGTCAAATCTACCGTTTCGTTGACACAACCAACTAGACGGTTCCGTGCTCAACCGCTAACTATCCTGACATCTACTCCCACTGGGAGTCACCAAAACTCACTAATCGATCCACGATGACACCTCCGACAAATTGTCACCACTTGACATTCGTCAATCGAAATCTGTCACTATACTCACTCGTGGTTACACTAACCAACAATTCACTCAACCGGAGTATATGCATACTAAAAAAACACTCGACCTGTGTGTAACCAAGCCCATCAGAACTACTATGACCCAATGCACAGTATCCAATGTCCAGTCCACGACCTCAACTAATCCGATGGTATCAGAACCAATCCGACTACCAATACGCTCTCCAACGCACCACCGGTATCTCCTATATACCGTCACCAGGCACGACAAGTCTGCCTAGTATCGTACCTTGAACAACGTACAAAGTACGTACATCTACCCAACGACATACCACAACAATAACCAGACCACCTAGGTCGTAGTCAAACACGTTTCTACTATAGAGTCCATTTGTCCAATCCAGTATTAGACAAATCGAAACTCCGACCCATTATTTATTTCCAAATCCGAATCTGAATCCGCAATTTCGTAAGAAATCCCAAATCCAAATCCAGAAATCATATCCATAATCATGTCCAAATTCGAATCCAAAATCATTATTCCGTAAGCTAGCATTTGGAATAACCATTCCGAACCCAAATCCATAAAAGAAAATCTACAGTCAAGCTCTAGACTCAAATCCTGAATCGTCACCCAGAATCCGATTCCAAAACCCAAATCTAGAAATCCTTTTTCAAGTTCCAAAATCAAATCCTAAATCGTCATCTAGAAATCTGATTCCGAAACCTGAAATATCGTTCACGTCTACCGAGACATACCAAAACCAAACCTATCGGTTACTCGCTCAACCGATTACCACAATACGATCGATTGACTTCATAGGGAAGTCAATCCCAACATCAACACAACACTAGGTCAGACAAAATCCGACCTCGTCAGACACCTACTCATTGGACAACTACTCAGGCGAGTAGTAAGCCATATGGGATTTACCTCGAAAAGAAGTTCAGTCCCAACATGCTCCACTCAACATCCAAGTAAGAGTAATAACTCTCCACCTATCTGGATATCCAAATCATGATCCAGATCCAACACTACGTCAAACGACTATAGACGTCACGATCGAGACTGTGGGTCCTCCCCAATCACCTCGTATCGATCCTTGGCATTCCACTGCGGAAAACCAAGAATGATCGAATAATCCATCCTACGTGAATGCAAACAACACTCGCTGCACTCACCACGTCATGTAACCTAACATCGTCTGCCACCAAGTAAAAAAAATGAGGAATCTCAGTCACCTAACTTCGATATACTCATCTCCTCCTGATGGTCCAGAACAAATCCCGGGTCCACCAACCAATACACAATCAGTGTACTAGAGGCAACCAACAACATCTATATCATCAACGTCATCTACCATCATCAATCATGGTAGAATCCGAGAAGTCACCCAAAACGACTTCGACATACCCGTTACCAATGCGGAAAACCCGCATTCCACTCGTCACCTCAATCGCAACCTCTCGCGATTCCGAAGTTCCAACAAGATTGGAAACAACATACCCGGACATCAACCACGTGTCCCCTAACCAGTTTAACTCTATCTGAGTTCCACTCCTGAACCACAGATACCGAACATATGCCCATTACGACGGAGTCACACCCCGATCCGTAAGTCATCGTCATCACGATCACCGGCACCAGTACCAGCACTAGCACCAGCACCACGCACTATCACCAAAACTAGTGTCAGTATCAACACGCCGTGTGCAAAACTGACACCCTGGATCTCCGCTCATACCGAGCGACGATCCCGTACCTCTGCTCGAATAGGAGAAACTCTACCTCCCTCGTACCCGACAACTCTGGGTACAGTCACCCTGACAGCTCAGACGAGAAAAGGAAACGCTCCCCGAACGTCCCCAACTCATTCTGCGATCGCACTCAGCCGTAACCGAGTCGAATCCAGAATCACTACTCGTACATATGCGTTACTCACGCACCCCGTATCATTGTCACGACTACCTGAGTCTACTCGACCTGATGAGACTCGACTAAGTCCATCGATAGTAGCGTCTACGACAACCTCGTGCAGACCTAACTACCAAACCTCGCTATCGAGATTCGCATCCAACGGAATCAACTGCCTGTACCAACTACTCTGTATCCCACTCAGGGATTCCATCGACAAGTACCAACCCTAGTAACCTGTCCAAACCAACTCTAACCAGTCGCAACTCGACTATCCCAATGTCGTCTACCAGGTCACCCGCGACCTTAGTTGTACCAACAATCCATCACAACTATGGTAGCACGACAAACTGCTAGGTCTAACCGATAAGTACAACTCCGACTGCGAAGTGCAGTCCCAACACAAGCTGATATGACTGGACCGACTAACGAACCCCAACTCCGAATAGTCGTCAAAGTCACACCACTCGCCAGCTCACATTTCCGAACCATACACATACGGTAGGGTTCCACAATCAAGCCCTAGGGTCACTCTGAACCCAACTGCATAAGGCAGTAAAATCCACGATCTGACCGACCCCGCGGTCTTGACATCGTAAAGACGTCAATCCAATCCTACCATCAAGCCAACAAGGATTCCCCGAATCCGGCTGCCAACTGCCGACTGCAGTAAATCCATTTAACTCAACATAATCTGACCATCTAATGGTCACAACATCGAATCAGTCGTCGGAACCGATCCTACGACATCGTGAAGACGATCCTAACTAACCATCTCACGATCAAAATCTATAAGAATACGAACACGTTAATCCTTCCGTAGGGTCCCACACTGTCAACCTTGACAGAACTATGGCAACCCCGGCCTCAAATGCCGAACCAAGGCATGCCAATCCTACTAACTATCGTACCGGCACCCCAACAATCAGGTTGACCACGGACTGCAGCCCAATGAGATATCACATCCTCGACCAGCATACCTACTCCAAGAGCTCCGCGGTTGCTCGAATAGAGACAACCCCGCTCTGATACCACGCTGACAGGACCCATCCCAATCCCCCCGGGATTAGTGCGGGATGACCCTGCTCCCGTCTGACACGAAGTGTCAGACAAGGGATATTTTCGTCCTTTGCCCTCCCGGGCTATCAGAGTACGCCAGGATCCGGAGGAGGCATGTGATATCTCGGTCTCTGCTACAGTCCACATCCGATGTCAACCTGAAGGGCAGTCAAAACATTAAAAACTGTGAGTGGACAAAACAAGAGTTTATAAAAACATTTTAACGAGAAGACATTTGTACCCTCCACTAAAAAGCATGCATGCATTCGAAAACCATTTATCCAAAACAAACCATATGTGGGACTAAGCCCAAAGCAGATATAAACTAAGGTCGAAAGGACCACAATAAAAACGACCATACGGGCCACTGCCCAAATCCATAAAGGACTTGGCCCCAAACCATAAAGAAACCAAGTACACGAGCCACTGCTCAAATCCTGTGCACACCTGTACACACCACATATCATATATCATATATACATCACATACATATATATAAGTCACACAACCAATCCTGTCACGGTATCCAAAGCCACGCGCATGCTACCCAGGTCTCAATCCGAGTCTTCTCAAAGTCAAGATCAATGTCCGTAGACCACTGACCCTACCCGAGGTAATAGTAATCATAGCCTTCCTGAGAGTAAGGAACCCAACTGGGGGGTGACTCCACTCAGTCGGTGCTCCGTGACTACTCCGGGGTCCACCCAGGCCAACGACCCTCCCTGGAGGAGATAATAGAACATGTAAAGGAAGGTAGACGAACATATATATACATAACATAAACATTCATGACCGGTTCCCCTGAACCGTCATGATCCATCATATCCATAATCAGGTAACATGCCGGTTCCCGTAAACCGTCATGTACTGTAATAACATAACCAGGTAACATGCCGGTTCCCCTAAACTGTCATGTACCGTAATAACCAACAAGGGTTCATGCCGGTTCCCATAAACCGTCATGAACCATGATACCATAACAAGGGTTCATGCCGGTTCCCATAAACCGTCATGAACCTGGGAATCCATTTAAGGTTCCCTGACCTGAAATCAAAACCGTAAAGTGACTGGGTCTCGTACCCGAACATAGGACACCAACTGGGCACCGTGCCCGGAATCTGAGGTCATATGCCCGAGACAAAACCAAATGGGTCTCATACCCGAGTTTATCCTTTTGAAATCCAAATCCAATTCATTTAAATCAATAAAGAAATACAGACCCGTATAAGCACCGTATAAGGCCGAAACCTCGAAATACGTGCTTATACGTAACCACATAGAAATGCACCCATGGCATCATCAAACAAGTAATAAAACATATAATAAACATTTATGCATGCACCAATTTAGAAAACAAGGTCCACTCACAGACCGTCCGAGCTGCCGCCTCGATTTGCGTGCCATACGGCTCCCCGAGCCGATCACCGTCACCGGGACTCCCAAACCTGTCCAAATCGTAATAGAAGGTTACTAACTACTTAATTAACCTCCTACCAAAGCACCGTAATTTTCCCGTATTTTTAACTATTTTTAATCCCAAACCTAAACCTTCCGATGCCCCGAAACATCTCGAGACGGTGTCCGATCGACACGAAACCAGTCCCAAAATGTTCGTTACATCGAATAGATGATTTCGTATGTTGGAACCTTCCCCAGATTCCCTGCCACGCGCCCTCACGCGCCGCCTGAAGTGGCTGCGCGTGGGCTTCACGCGCCTGCTACAGTACCTGCTGACGTCATCGCTGACGTCAGCATGACGTCATCGCTGACGTCAGCATGACGTCATCACTGACAGCCCCTGACAGTGACACGTGTCACGCTCCCATTGGCCCACTGTCTGACATGTCAGTCTGACATTGTCAGATCTGACATGATGACGTCATCCCTGACATGACGTCATCAGTCATCCCCTACATCGGTCAGACCGGTCCGAACCGGTCCGGTCCGGTTTTTCCTGCAACTTGGACCGGCGTAACCGGTCCAGGTCTCCTTCTCCCTCATTTTCGGTCCGTTTGCTTCCATTCCAACTCCTAAATTCCTATTTCTTCATTTCCTATCAATCCTAATTAACTAAACAACCTAAAACCTACGAAATCCGACCGGTCCAATTTGAACCTCACGGTTCAATTTTTCCCGATCAGTCTACACGGCTTCTCGGCCGTCAACCACCACCAAAACCTTCCTAAAATGTCCCTAGCAACCTAATGGACTCATTAAAACCATTAAAAACTAACCATAACAACGAAAATGGAAAAATGGATCAAAATGGGCTAACCGGGTACCCGTTCGGGTTTCTCCTCCTCTCGCCGCCGTGGGCGGCGGTTCAGGCCTCCAAGCCGGCCACCTCGGCTCCCTCTATCTCCCTGGTCCTCTGCCTGGTCATGGGTGATGGTTGGCTGGGTTTGGGTTGCACGGGAATGAGAGACAATGGTGAGATCGGGTGGGTTGTGTTTGAACGAAGAAAATGAAAATGCACGGTGAAGTGCATGTATGTAATGTGTTGTCCAGTGGATGAGTGACACTTGTCACTCATCCATTGGTTGCTAAAAAGCAACTGGTCCCACTAAAGACAAACTGCACTTTTTGTCTCGTAAAACGTGCCGTCGTGAATAGTAACTGGGAACTTCCGTGAACCGTAACTTCGCCGTCGAACGTCCGAATTCGACGTGCCGCCTATCTACGGATTCGTATCGCCCTTATCTACGTAACGGTCTTTGGCCCTCGGCCATCGGACCTCCCGATCAAAAAGTCAACTTTTGACCTCCTATTCACCCAAATTACCAAAATGCCCCTAAACTTCCGAACGTCATAACTTCTTCCTCGAACGTCGGAATTGAACGTGCCACCTGTCTATGAACTCGTGACGTCACGAACTACGTCACGGTCATCGGTCTAAGTCCATTTGACCGCCCGATGAAAAAGTCAACGTTTTGCCACCCTTAGGGGCAAAACGGTCATTTCGCATCGCACATCCGATTTCGCTCTACTAATCACGGATTAGCCTCACTAATCGTGATTAGTCACTAATCTAATCATGGAATTTGGGACGGGTCGTTACAACTTTCCCTCCTTAATTAATTTCGTCCTCGAAATTCCAACCGACCTAATCTAACCGTTCTTCCCTCCTTAATTAGTTCCGTTCTCGAAACTCCACTATCCTGATTCCACAACCTCCACCTCGTGGAAATAATTCGACCTACCACGCAACGCGTGTACGCTAGTACACCCACTAACCAGAACAATACTTACTCGTCTGCAGCCAGACGTACCGCTAACATCCATATCGTATCGACTACGTTCGACCACGTCGAATGACAGTAGTCATGCGTTCTGAATTGACACTACTTGTCAAATCTACCGTTTCGTTGACACAACCAACTAGACGGTTCCGTGCTCAACCGCTAACTATCCTGACATCTACTCCCACTGGGAGTCACCAAAACTCACTAATCGATCCACGATGACACCTCCGACAAATTGTCACCACTTGACATTCGTCAATCGAAATCTGTCACTATACTCACTCGTGGTTACACTAACCAACAATTCACTCAACCGGAGTATATGCATACTAAAAAAACACTCGACCTGTGTGTAACCAAGCCCATCAGAACTACTATGACCCAATGCACAGTATCCAATGTCCAGTCCACGACCTCAACTAATCCGATGGTATCAGAACCAATCCGACTACCAATACGCTCTCCAACGCACCACCGGTATCTCCTATATACCGTCACCAGGCACGACAAGTCTGCCTAGTATCGTACCTTGAACAACGTACAAAGTACGTACATCTACCCAACGACATACCACAACAATAACCAGACCACCTAGGTCGTAGTCAAACACGTTTCTACTATAGAGTCCATTTGTCCAATCCAGTATTAGACAAATCGAAACTCCGACCCATTATTTATTTCCAAATCCGAATCTGAATCCGCAATTTCGTAAGAAATCCCAAATCCAAATCCAGAAATCATATCCATAATCATGTCCAAATTCGAATCCAAAATCATTATTCCGTAAGTTAGCATTTGGAATAACCATTCCGAACCCAAATCCATAAAAGAAAATCTACAGTCAAGCTCTAGATTCAAATCCTGAATCGTCACCCAGAATCCGATTCCAAAACCCAAATCTAGAAATCCTTTTTCAAGTTCCAAAATCAAATCCTAAATCGTCATCTAGAAATCTGATTCCGAAACCTGAAATATCGTTCACGTCTACCGAGACATACCAAAACCAAACCTATCGGTTACTCGCTCAACCGATTACCACAATACGATCGATTGACTTCATAGGGAAGTCAATCCCAACATCAACACAACACTAGGTCAGACAAAATCCGACCTCGTCAGACACCTACTCATTGGACAACTACTCAGGCGAGTAGTAAGCCATATGGGATTTACCTCGAAAAGAAGTTCAGTCCCAACATGCTCCACTCAACATCCAAGTAAGAGTAATAACTCTCCACCTATCTGGATATCCAAATCATGATCCAGATCCAACACTACGTCAAACGACTATAGACGTCACGATCGAGACTGTGGGTCCTCCCCAATCACCTCGTATCGATCCTTGGCATTCCACTGCGGAAAACCAAGAATGATCGAATAATCCATCCTACGTGAATGCAAACAACACTCGCTGCACTCACCACGTCATGTAACCTAACATCGTCTGCCACCAAGTAAAAAAAATGAGGAATCTCAGTCACCTAACTTCGATATACTCATCTCCTCCTGATGGTCCAGAACAAATCCCGGGTCCACCAACCAATACACAATCAGTGTACTAGAGGCAACCAACAACATCTATATCATCAACGTCATCTACCATCATCAATCATGGTAGAATCCGAGAAGTCACCCAAAACGACTTCGACATACCCGTTACCAATGCGGAAAACCCGTATTCCACTCGTCACCTCAATCGCAACCTCTCGCGATTCCGAAGTTCCAACAAGATTGGAAACAACATACCCGGACATCAACCACGTGTCCCCTAACCAGTTTAACTCTATCTGAGTTCCACTCCTGAACCACAGATACCGAACATATGCCCATTACGACGGAGTCACACCCCGATCCGTAAGTCATCGTCATCACGATCACCGGCACCAGTACCAGCACTAGCACCAGCACCACGCACTATCACCAAAACTAGTGTCAGTATCAACACGCCGTGTGCAAAACTGACACCCTGGATCTCCGCTCATACCGAGCGACGATCCCGTACCTCTGCTCGAATAGGAGAAACTCTACCTCCCTCGTACCCGACAACTCTGGGTACAGTCACCCTGACAGCTCAGACGAGAAAAGGAAACGCTCCCCGAACGTCCCCAACTCATTCTGCGATCGCACTCAGCCGTAACCGAGTCGAATCCAGAATCACTGCTCGTACATATGCGTTACTCACGCACCCCGTATCATTGTCACGACTACCTGAGTCTACTCGACCTGATGAGACTCGACTAAGTCCATCGATAGTAGCGTCTACGACAACCTCGTGCAGACCTAACTACCAAACCTCGCTATCGAGATTCGCATCCAACGGAATCAACTGCCTGTACCAACTACTCTGTATCCCACTCAGGGATTCCATCGACAAGTACCAACCCTAGTAACCTGTCCAAACCAACTCTAACCAGTCGCAACTCGACTATCCCAATGTCGTCTACCAGGTCACCCGCGACCTTAGTTGTACCAACAATCCATCACAACTATGGTAGCACGACAAACTGCTAGGTCTAACCGATAAGTACAACTCCGACTGCGAAGTGCAGTCCCAACACAAGCTGATATGACTGGACCGACTAACGAACCCCAACTCCGAATAGTCGTCAAAGTCACACCACTCGCCAGCTCACATTTCCGAACCATACACATACGGTAGGGTTCCACAATCAAGCCCTAGGGTCACTCTGAACCCAACTGCATAAGGCAGTAAAATCCACGATCTGACCGACCCCGCGGTCTTGACATCGTAAAGACGTCAATCCAATCCTACCATCAAGCCAACAAGGATTCCCCGAATCCGGCTGCCAACTGCCGACTGCAGTAAATCCATTTAACTCAACATAATCTGACCATCTAATGGTCACAACATCGAATCAGTCGTCGGAACCGATCCTACGACATCGTGAAGACGATCCTAACTAACCATCTCACGATCAAAATCTATAAGAATACGAACACGTTAATCCTTCCGTAGGGTCCCACACTGTCAACCTTGACAGAACTATGGCAACCCCGGCCTCAAATGCCGAACCAAGGCATGCCAATCCTACTAACTATCGTACCGGCACCCCAACAATCAGGTTGACCACGGACTGCAGCCCAATGAGATATCACATCCTCGACCTGCATACCTACTCCAAGAGCTCCGCGGTTGCTCGAATAGAGACAACCCCGCTCTGATACCACGCTGACAGGACCCATCCCAATCCCCCCGGGATTAGTGCGGGATGACCCTGCTCCCGTCTGACACGAAGTGTCAGACAAGGGATATTTTCGTCCTTTGCCCTCCCGGGCTATCAGAGTACGCCAGGATCCGGAGGAGGCATGTGATATCTCGGTCTCTGCTACAGTCCACATCCGATGTCAACCTGAAGGGCAGTCAAAACATTAAAAACTGTGAGTGGACAAAACAAGAGTTTATAAAAACATTTTAACGAGAAGACATTTGTACCCTCCACTAAAAAGCATGCATGCATTCGAAAACCATTTATCCAAAACAAACCATATGTGGGACTAAGCCCAAAGCAGATATAAACTAAGGTCGAAAGGACCACAATAAAAACGACCATACGGGCCACTGCCCAAATCCATAAAGGACTTGGCCCCAAACCATAAAGAAACCAAGTACACGAGCCACTGCTCAAATCCTGTGCACACCTGTACACACCACATATCATATATCATATATACATCACATACATATATATAAGTCACACAACCAATCCTGTCACGGTATCCAAAGCCACGCGCATGCTACCCAGGTCTCAATCCGAGTCTTCTCAAAGTCAAGATCAATGTCCGTAGACCACTGACCCTACCCGAGGTAATAGTAATCATAGCCTTCCTGAGAGTAAGGAACCCAACTGGGGGGTGACTCCACTCAGTCGGTGCTCCGTGACTACTCCGGGGTCCACCCAGGCCAACGACCCTCCCTGGAGGAGATAATAGAACATGTAAAGGAAGGTAGACGAACATATATATACATAACATAAACATTCATGACCGGTTCCCCTGAACCGTCATGATCCATCATATCCATAATCAGGTAACATGCCGGTTCCCGTAAACCGTCATGTACTGTAATAACATAACCAGGTAACATGCCGGTTCCCCTAAACTGTCATGTACCGTAATAACCAACAAGGGTTCATGCCGGTTCCCATAAACCGTCATGAACCATGATACCATAACAAGGGTTCATGCCGGTTCCCATAAACCGTCATGAACCTGGGAATCCATTTAAGGTTCCCTGACCTGAAATCAAAACCGTAAAGTGACTGGGTCTCGTACCCGAACATAGGACACCAACTGGGCACCGTGCCCGGAATCTGAGGTCATATGCCCGAGACAAAACCAAATGGGTCTCATACCCGAGTTTATCCTTTTGAAATCCAAATCCAATTCATTTAAATCAATAAAGAAATACAGACCCGTATAAGCACCGTATAAGGCCGAAACCTCGAAATACGTGCTTATACGTAACCACATAGAAATGCACCCATGGCATCATCAAACAAGTAATAAAACATATAATAAACATTTATGCATGCACCAATTTAGAAAACAAGGTCCACTCACAGACCGTCCGAGCTGCCGCCTCGATTTGCGTGCCATACGGCTCCCCGAGCCGATCACCGTCACCGGGACTCCCAAACCTGTCCAAATCGTAATAGAAGGTTACTAACTACTTAATTAACCTCCTACCAAAGTACCGTAATTTTCCCGTATTTTTAACTATTTTTAATCCCAAACCTAAACCTTCCGATGCCCCGAAACATCTCGAGACGGTGTCCGATCGACACGAAACCAGTCCCAAAATGTTCGTTACATCGAATAGATGATTTCGTATGTTGGAACCTTCCCCAGATTCCCTGCCACGCGCCCTCACGCGCCGCCTGAAGTGGCTGCGCGTGGGCTTCACGCGCCTGCTACAGTACCTGCTGACGTCATCGCTGACGTCAGCATGACGTCATCACTGACAGCCCCTGACAGTGACACGTGTCACGCTCCCATTGGCCCACTGTCTGACATGTCAGTCTGACATTGTCAGATCTGACATGATGACGTCATCCCTGACATGACGTCATCAGTCATCCCCTACATCGGTCAGACCGGTCCGAACCGGTCCGGTCCGGTTTTTCCTGCAACTTGGACCGGCGTAACCGGTCCAGGTCTCCTTCTCCCTCATTTTCGGTCCGTTTGCTTCCATTCCAACTCCTAAATTCCTATTTCTTCATTTCCTATCAATCCTAATTAACTAAACAACCTAAAACCTACGAAATCCGACCGGTCCAATTTGAACCTCACGGTTCAATTTTTCCCGATCAGTCTACACGGCTTC
Organism: Prinsepia uniflora; assembly: GCA_032719365.1. NCBI lineage: Eukaryota > Viridiplantae > Streptophyta > Magnoliopsida > Rosales > Rosaceae > Prinsepia > Prinsepia uniflora. Next base: position 1,082,543 of record CM064876.1, on the reverse strand, counting down.
TCGGCCGTCAACCACCACCAAAACCTTCCTAAAATGTCCCTAGCAACCTAATGGACTCATTAAAACCATTAAAAACTAACCATAACAACGAAAATGGAAAAATGGATCAAAATGGGCTAACCGGGTACCCGTTCGGGTTTCTCCTCCTCTCGCCGCCGTGGGCGGCGGTTCAGGCCTCCAAGCTGGCTACCTCGGCTCCCTCGATCTCCCTGGTCCTCTGCCTGGTCATGGGTGATGGTTGGCTGGGTTTGGGTTGCACGGGAATGAGAGACAATGGTGAGATCGGGTGGGTTGTGTTTGAACGAAGAAAATGAAAATGCACGGTGAAGTGCATGTATGTAATGTGTTGTCCAGTGGATGAGTGACACTTGTCACTCATCCATTGGTTGCTAAAAAGCAACTGGTCCCACTAAAGACAAACTGCACTTTTTGTCTCGTAAAACGTGCCGTCGTGAATAGTAACTGGGAACTTCCGTGAACCGTAACTTCGCCGTCGAACGTCCGAATTCGACGTGCCGCCTGTCTACGGATTCGTATCGCCCTTATCTACGTAACGGTCTTCGGCCCTCGGCCATCGGACCTCCCGATCAAAAATCAACTTTTGACCTCCTATTCACCCAAATTACCAAAATGCCCCTAAACTTCCGAACGTCATAACTTCTTCCTCGAACGTCGGAATTGAACGTGCCACCTGTCTATGAACTCGTGACGTCAGGAACTACGTCACGGTCATCGGTCTAAGTCCATTTGACCGCCCGATGAAAAAGTCAACGTTTTGCCACCCTCAGGGGCAAAACGGTCATTTCGCATCGCACATCCGATTTCGCTCTACTAATCACGGATTAGCCTCACTAATCGTGATTAGTCACTAATCTAATCATGGAATTTGGGACGGGTCGTTACATTATTTGCCGCACAGTTCGATTATCAGAGACTCAAGAGTTGCTGGGGGTCATTTTGAACCAGAGAGAGAGCTGAGAGATTGAGAGAAAACTGACGGGGAAGAAAAACCAGAAATTGGAGGGAAATTGATTTTCAATTTGTGAGATGAGTTGGACAGAAACAAGGATCGTGTTAGTCTTCTGGGAACAATAGGAACTCAACCACATCGATTTCGAAGGAAATCGATCACAGATTGGCCAAGAACTGAAGTCCGTGGTTCTGGGAATTTTTAGAGTTGAGGACGACGACTTCCAGGTGAGTGTTTGTTCAATTGGTTGTGTTAGAGTGTTCGTTTAGGTCCCCTAAAGCTTCTGTCTAGGTTAATTTGAAAATGGGGCTAAGTTGGGTGAGTTGCAGACGTCGACCCGTTCGACTGTTCAAGTATGAATTGATCGATTTAGGGAAAATCGAAGATGATTAAGGAATGGGACCTTAAATTAACATGTTAAGGAATGATTAGGTGGAAGAAAGGAAGGTTTTGAGTGAGAATTGAGGGGAAATTGGCAGGGTCGAGTCGCGGGTTGAGGACCCGTTTAACAGGCCAGTCGGGTGAAGATGGTGACACTGTAGCAGTCACTGTAGTAGGTGTGTGGCTTTCATGCGCAGCCACTTTGGGTGGTGTGTGAAGGCGCGTGAGGCCTTGTTTCCGGTCACGGTCAACTTGAGATTTGATCCTTTCAATTTATTGAACATTTTTCATTTAAAGTTCGAGTCGATCGGGTATCGTTCGGGATAGTTTTGAGGGTTCGGAAGTTTAGGGCCTTAAGTTAAATTACGTCAAAAAATTTGGGAAATTAATACAAGCTTTTTGGGGATGTTTGTAACCCTTTTTGTACTTGTTGACATGCCCGAACATTCTCGAAGCTACCGAGGAGCGCACGGGGCGCGATTGACTCGTTCGAAATCCGTGAGTGGACTTTTGATTTCTAACCGAGCATGCATAACTGATTTTATTCATTTATCTTATGTTTTCATATTTGATTTTATAGTGATGATTGTGATATTTCAGTTTTACATGAATGCACGTTTTTCGAGGAGATTATCATGTCTTTACGTATTTCGAGGTTACGTTTTTCTCCTGTACATGGATGATGGTTGGATAAAGTGATTTGAGATGATTATGCATGTTACGTTTTAATGATGATTTGAGTATGTTTGTAAAGTAAGTTTGGGATTTGCATGTGAAATCCGGACATAAGTTTTTTTCATGACGAAATGTGAATTTTGGAATGGTTTTGGAAAATGGGTCCCGATGGATCCTGGTTGTTATAATTTTTCCACGTGATTTTGGGTTTAAAGACCCGGTATGATTGTTGGATCTCGTTTTGGGTTTAAAGACCCGGTTAATTGATGACGGGGGCAGGCCCGAATTGGGTTTAAAGACCCGGATTGAGTTTAAAGACTCGTGAGTTTAAAGACTCGGTTATTGTGATACCCCCGAGGCCTATTATTAATGTTTTGAGTTTAAAGACTCGTTGATATCCCGAGAAGGCCTGATATTGAGTTTAAAGACTCGGATGGATCCAACGGCTTGATTGTGTTTATTGAAATCAGTTTTACTTGATTTTGGTATGTGTTTTGATATGACGATTTCTGAATTTTGGTAATATTATATTATTCTACATGAGTTTATGGCAGTTTACTGTAACGTTTTCCATATGATTTCAGAAAAGGGATTTCGAACGTTTAGTATGCGGTTTTCGAATATCTAGTTATGCATGCTTGTTATAAAACTGGAGGGTGAACCCCGATTTCATTAAATTTTTTTTTGGAAACTTTTGTTTTAGTCCACTCACACTTTACTGTTTTAAATACCCTCCAGGTCGTGGTACAAGTACGGGGGCTAACGCCGAGGTAGAGGCAGAGGCAGAGGCATAAAGTTTTTCGCTGCGGTGTAGTTTAGTTCACAGAGTAGGATTTGATCTTTATCTTGTTTTGTAAACTATGCTCTGTGAAACTATGGACCTAGTTTCCAGTGGGTGTACTGTTTAATCTCCCTGGTCTAACAATGGGTGTGATGTAATTTTATTCGGTTCTTCTGGTCTTTTGGGTTCGATTGTCAGACGGGAGCAGGATGCTTCCCGATTATCGAGGCGATAATCGAGGTGGGTCCTGTCAATAAATGCTTCGAAAATGATGCAAAACCATAAATCATCAAGACCATAAGTCAAATCATAGAATCGCGTATAGAAAACATAATAAAACATATATGCATGCATCAAGAGTTAGAAAGCAAAGTTCACTCACAGACCGTTTCGCCGCTGCCTCGATACGGGTACGCTTACGCTGTTCCCGGCTAATCTGCTATCACAGGCTTCCCGAACCTGTCCAAATCCCATAACAAGGTCACTAACTACTTCACAATGATCATACTTAAGTCCCGTAATTTTTCCGAATTTTTAACTATTTTTAACCGAGGTCTAAAACCTTCGGACATCCCGAAACATATCGAGATGATGTTCGATCGACTCGAAACTAGTCTTAAAATATTCGTTACATCGAATAATTTAAAAGTCGTGTTTGAACCTTCCTTGCAATCTGTGCCATACGCCCACACGCACCGCCCAAAGGGGCTGCGCGTGGGCCTCACGCTCATGCACTGTTCATCCTTGTCCTCAGGTGAACCGGGTTCAGTTCGATCTACTGTTCAGCCTGTTCAATTGAACCGGCGTCCACGGATTCCTCTATTTTCAACTCGTTTCCAAAATCTTTTTAGCCCAGTAGCTTCGTCCTATTCTATAGAATCGATCTACCTACTAAAAACGTGAATTACAAGATAGAATAGTACCTATTCGATCGGTCCACAATCCTTCGATTTCCTCGACTCTGTTTTACTGGTTTCCGGCCATTGCAGTCCCTTTTTCCATGTCCATTAACATACTTTTGACGCCCAAAACCTTACACAAATAACCAAATTACTTCGCAATCACTATAATTCATTTTGCCATTATCGACTTCAAATTTCCAACGTCACGGGAACTCACCTGCCGTCGCCGTCGTACTCTGTCCTGATCACCACCAATCCATTTCCAACCCTGCTTCTTATTCTCATGTTAACACCAAGCTAAAACCCACACTTGTGTGCACTCCCTTTCTTCGAAGTCACGATCCCCTGTTTCTTCCCTTTGCCTCACGGGTTTCAGGGAGCCACCACTAACCGCCGTCTACGGCCACCCCCTATGGCGGCACCACCACCTCCCCCATTCTCCTGTCTCTCACTTCCCTGCTCAACCATTAGAAAAATGCTGAAGATCGAAGGAAAATGGGGAGCATTTGTCAAGCCCTGTTTTCTGTTTTCCCACCGTGCACAAATTGCACTTTGATTTTAAAGATATATCAATGAGGCGGCAGAGAGGTTCCACACACCTCTAGGCTTGAGACACGTGTTGCAATCTTACGACACCACCATTGCTGAGCAGCCAAGTGTCCTACGACACGCCATACTATAAATATAGCAACAGATTTAATGGTCTTCATGATCAAACTAGTAGTACCAATAATGCAATTAATGATGCAACTTAATAGTGAGTATAAGTATAGGGTTATTCAAATTATTGATCAACTAGTTGGTGAGCGTATAACTGTAGGGTTCTGACTCAGAAGATGAAGATATATTTATTATATGTGCAGATGACCGAAGTTATAATATGAAACTTACTTACAAAAACTATGACAATTTATCCAAGACCAATGCCAGCTTTGTCGACTTTTACATCATAGAAATTACTTTCCAGTTTTCCCTTCGATGTTGGCCAATTTCGCTTCCTAATTAAGCAGCTACCTCCATCTCATCAAGCTCTTGGATTCTTTTTGCTAAGGAACTCAATCTATTAAATATATGTGTTGAGTCCGACTCGTGTTGTAATTAACTATCTGAAGGGGTGTGTGACACGACCCATCCCAATCCCCCCGGGATTACCATGGAATGTGACGTGCTCCCGTCTGACAAGAGGCGCCAGACAAGGGATAACCGATTGCCATTGCCCAAACGGGCTTCCAGAGTGCGTAAGGATCGATGGAGGAGGTGTGCGATGCTCAAGTCTCTGCTGCAGTCGTATCCGGAATCAACCTGAAGGGCATTAAAAACCAAAAGCTGTGAGTGGACGAAAATAAACAAGTCTGCTTAAAACATTTATAAGACATTTATGCCCCTCAGTAAAATCATATGCATGCACCAAAACCAATAATCCCATATTTATTTAGAAATAACCATTAGGGCCTTAGCCCGGAAACCAAAGCATATTTTCAATTTCCAAAAGTAAATCCAAGAGTTATTTCATCAATCCAGTAATATTCATTTATTATTTTTCCATCTCCGGCATCCCCGATGCCTAGCGTCCTAGACGCTTGACGTTCCAGACGTCATATCTCACGGTATTAAGCAACGCGTGCTGCCCGGGGTCTCACCGGGTCCATATCTCTGACATCCCCGATGTCTGACGTCCATGACGTCTAGCAATCCTGCTCCTGGATCACTATACGGTCCGGTAGCTCCGTACAATGAGCCCTCGCAGGCAATGCACCGTGACTTCTCCAGTGTCCCCGACACTTGGAGGAGACCAGGATATAAATATCCTCATATCGAGATGGTTTTATGGAACACATTTTATTATTCATTTCCAAAATATCACAAGGGCCCTGCCCCGAATTTCCATAAAACCGTCATAAGTCCAAATAGTTGAATCAAATCCGAAATAGTTCATTCAATTCCATTTTAGGGTCCCCGACCCGAAATCACATATACAAGTCAACTGGGCTCCTGGCCCGATTCATAAGTTAACTGGGCCCCTGGCCCGATTTCATAATTCAATTGGGCCCCTGGCCCGATTCAACAAATTAACTGGGCCCCTGGCCCGATTTCACATTATCAAATCCGTGACCGTTTCATGAAATCATATTCATCCATATTTATGGAAATCAGTGCAAATCCAGAAAACCTCGATTCACGTGCAAACACGTAAATCGCCTCGAAAAGCGTGAAAACATATAAATTCACTGATATCCAAAATAAATCATATAATCCCAATTATAACAATCATGAAACAGTTATGCATGCATCGAATTTATAAAACCAATGTCCACTCACAGACCGTTTAACCGAGCGCCTCGATACGCGTGCCATAGGCCCTCCCGGGCCACCTCACTATCACCGGGACTCCCAATCCTGTTCAAATCAATTTAGAGGATCACTAACCTCATCATTAGCATCCTATTCAAGCCCCGTAATTTTCCCGAATTTTTAAGTATTTTTAAATTGGATTTAAAACCTTCGGACATCCCGAACAATATCGAGACGGTGTCCGATCGACACGAAACCAATCCCAAAATGTTCGTTACAATGTATAGGATAAAAGTCATGTTGACCTCACCTCGAGATTCGTGCCCACGCGCCGTCACGCGCCGCCGTGAGTGGCTGCGCGTGAAAGCCACGCGCCTGCTACAGTGCTCCTTCTTCACCCGAATGACTGGTAAACGGGTCAGATTACCCGCGATAGGATCCGTTTCAAACACCCTCAATTCGATAACAATTCCATCCGTTCTTGATCCTACAACAATCACCAATCCACCAATTTCAGTTCTGTGTCCATGATTAGCATCAACCGTCGATCAATCTTGTCGACAACCCGTGATCACCCAAAACGGGTCGATCACCAGAGCTCCTCCAATCCTTAACCAAAATCAAATTAACTTCACAGGAAGTTAATAAGGACCACTACGAACTAATTAGCATCATTAATTTAACTCGACAATACCTCAACCGTCACAACTCAAGCTCGAGTTTTCCGGCCGTCCACCATGTCCGTTCACGGCCCTAGGAGCTCCCAAGCTTGCCCCATTTGATCTGGTTCGACTCGTTGAAGTTCCAGGAAGCTCAAACACCCATCAATTAGGCTTGGGCTGGCCTGAAACTGGAAATTCGAATTTGAACTCTTCAAAAACCAGTTTCGGGTTTTTGAACAATTCCACACCAAAATTGCTCCTTTCCTCTCATTCTCAATCCCAGAACACTTCACTCAGTCCCATAACTACATTGCCCACTGCAATCCGCCCAATTGGGCCCTGGAAAGGCTGAACACATGTGGGAAGCACTCTGCTTTTCATCGTGCACCAGTCATGGTTAATGGCCAAATCCACCGTCCCACACAGCCTGGCATCGCACAATGCCACTAAACAATCCAACAATCCCATAAACAATGGTTTAGGCCAGCAATTTGCTCCATAAACGCACCACCCGTGCGCTGGCCACGTTCCCTCCACGGTGCTACAGTAGCCGTTCAAACACCCGTGAAATTACCATTCTGCCCTTGTGCAGAAAATTACCAAAATGCCCCTCACGCATCCTGACCCGTAACTCGGTCATACGGACCCCGATTGATGCGTGCCGCCTGTCATTGAATTCGTATCGACGAAACCTCCGTAACGGTCCTTGGCCCTCGGCCATCGGACATCCCGGTCAAAAAGTCAACATTTGCCCCTACATCGTCCAAATTACGAAAATGCCCCTGGACTTCCGTACATCATAACTTTCACCACGAACGTCGGAATCGAACGTGCCACCTGTCTATGAACTCGTGACGTCCCGAACTACGTCACGGTCATCGGTCAAAGTCCATTTGACCATTTGAATTAAAAGTCAACGTTTTGCCCACACCCAGGGGCAAAACGGTCATTTTGCACAATTCGTCCGAAATCGCCCAACTAATCCCAGATTAGTAAATCACAATTAAATATTATTAAATCCCGATATTCGGGACGGGTCGTTACAACCTTCCCTCCTTAAAGAATTTCGTCCTCGAAATTACCAATAACCTTATTCCACAACCACCTTGTGGAAAACAGTTCGATCACACATCTGTGTACACTTGTACACCCACATACTGGGTCAATACCAGCCTCGTCTGTACTCAGACATCCCATCACAGTCATACGTCACAATCAACAACACTCGACCACCTCGAGTGGACATAATCACCCGATTCGCGATAAAATCGCTTAACCATTTAGCTGACTCCTTCAGCTAGATGGTTCCCTTCCATTGCCAATAAATCCTTACATTTGCTCCCGTCGGGAGTCACCAAATCTCATTTGTCAGTCCATGCTGACATCACTAGTCCAACTGTCATCACAAAACTTTACCACCCTGATAAAGCCCCAACCATCTGTCTATCCGTGACAACACCACGTACTACATCACTCTCGATGTAGCGCAAGATCAACCACATGATCTCAATTCGCAGGGCAAGCCCATCCTGCGACATAAATAAATCTCAATGTCCATAATCGCCGACTCCCTCAGCGAACCAAAACGCTGGAAAATATGACGGCGTAGTAGCATCACGCAAGGCTACTCGTGGTTACTCTGACCACCAACTCACTCATGCTGAGTGTACGTATACCGCCAACTTACTCAATCAAGTGGTGTAACTGGAACACATTGAATACCAGCCCAGCAGTGACACACATCTCAGTACTAGGGTTCCATAAGCCAACCATGGCTAAGAGCACCTGCTCATACAATCACTGAACCCTGACAAAATCACTCCGCCCAGCGCACAGTATCCAATGTCCAGTCCACAATATAGCCAAACAAATGATATCAGAACCAATCCGATTACCAACACATTAGTTACACACCACTGGTACATCCCATGTACCGCCATTAGGCACCACTCAGCCTAACCAGTATCAATCCTCGTACAACGTACCCTGTACGTACCTCAATCCATCAATCTGACTATAGCCACCCAGGTTATAGCCAAACACGTTCTAGTAATGGAGCACATTTGCTCAAACCAACATGAGACAAAACGAACTCCACCCGTCATCTAGTTCCAATTCCGAATCCGAATCCGCAATTTCGTAAGAAATTCCGAATCCAAACCCAAACATCACATATTTAATCCATTTCCAAATCCGAATCCGAAATCATTATTCCGTAAGCTAGCATTGGAATAACCATTCCGCACCCAAATCCAGTAATCCATTTTCGAGCTTCGCAATCGAATCCTGAATCGTCACCCAGAAATTCGATTCCAAAACCCAAAATCTCGTTTACGTCCACCAAGACGTAACAAAACCGAACCTATCGGTTGCCTCTCCAAAACACTCGATTTACTTCATAGGGAAGCCAATCCCAACATCCACACGTCAAAGGTTGACAAAATCTGACCACATCGGAAACCTACTCAACCATGTCACAACCATATGGACTTCACTCCGAAAAGAAGTTCAGTCCCGTCATTAACGACTCCCGTACCAAGGTAAGAGTGATAAACTCTCCACCCATCTGGATCATCAAGATCACAATCCATATCCATCGTTACGTCACCCGACAAGTAGCATCACGATCCTAGATCGTCACATCGACCAAAGTCGACAACATCACAAATCAGATCCACCTGGGACCCACACATGCTCACATAGCTAACAATCCATCTGGAAGCTGATCGTAGGGTCTTACACCCTCAATTGAATCCTTTGCCAAATTCCCCTTGGTGGAAAGATGACCACGCATTTCACCACCAAATCCAAAATCATACACAACTGCTTGTGTCCAATGACCCCAAGCCAAACATGGGTCCACCAACCAATACACGCTCAACGTACTGGTAGCCACAATCATCATCTGCCACGGCAGAAAATATGAAGTCGACCCTAATGACTTCGGAATACCAATCACTGATGCGGAAACGAGCACCCCTCTCGTCTCCCAATCACAACTCTCCCCGAAACGGGAGTTCCAACCATGTTGGAAACAGACATGCTCCCAATGAGATGTCAAGTCCAACCACTGGACTGCCCATGTCCATACCTCACTTAGACCACCACGTGTCCAAAATCAATTCATTACTCGGACCTCACGTCCGTCAATAATCATGTATGCACACATCCCGATTCCGAACGGGATATCCACAACACTGCCTGGATGTGCATACCATACTGCCTTCGTCTCACATCTCGACCTTAACAGGTTCAATCCTCAGGTTCCAAGTGATTCATAATCACCAAATCCCACATCAATACCACGAATGGTTTCCCCGACTTTTCCAATTCCAATAATTTCCTTGTATTCTCAGGGGATATAAGCAGTACACAAACTTACCAATCTCGGAGTTGACCACAACTCCCCAAATCCACCGACTCGCATGACATAGGGAACATCGTCCCTAGATTCCCCAAGTTTCAATCATACCATTTTATCCATTCATCACTCGTCATCATAAATCTGTTAGGACTTATCCCAACACGACACAACCTCCACTGGATCCCATCCAGTCCAAGACTCAACCACCACTGAGTCGCAGATACCAATCATCTGTTCATCATGACAGAGTCACACCCCAACTGGTGGCTCATCGTCATCACAATTACTGTCACCAGCACCAGCGCTAGTACCAGCACCAACGCACCATCATCAACACTAGTATCAGCACACAGGCATCCATACCAGTATTGGCATAAAGGTATCACCATACCAACATCCATACATAGCACACGAACACCCATGCTAGCACACGAACATCCATGCTAGCACACAGTGTGCAAAGTTGTTACCCTGGATCTCCGTTCATTACGAACGACGATCCCGTAACACCACTCGTACCCCACGACTATGGGTACCTCCAATTTGCCATCGGCACATCAGGATAATGAACGTTCCCTGAACGTCCCCAAGTATCAAAGCCACACAAAATACCCTCGATAGCCAGTCATCTCGACACAACTGTCGACCAACAGTCATCGTTGTCAAGATCCGTAACCACACCTCACACTCATATTCGATCCAACACGGGATTCCATATTTTATCTCGTAACCGCATCCGTGGATCGAATCCCATAATCCAGACTAGACTCACTAGAGTCATCCACATGGTCATCCATGACCTCAGCCGCTCGTCGCAGCACAAGTTCTCACTTAAGGTTCACCTTTCGGTCCATCAATTACAAGTTAGGGTTCCAAAATCACACCCTAGGGTTCCACCGAACCCAACTGCCCTCCGTAGTAAAATCCACAACCTGACCGACCCCGCGGTCCTGACATCATATAGACGTCCAATCCAATCCAATCGTCAACTCAACGTGGGTTCCACCACGAAGGTCATCGGCTAACTCCGATGCACCAACAACCCGAACACTAGCCAACACTACCAGGGTCCAAAACATAGACCAATACTCAACCGAGTTTCACATTTCCAATCAAATGAGGTTCCCTGAACCTAGCTGTGCCCAGTGGCACAACAATTCATCATCTCATGACCGAACCGACGGTCCCACATTACCAGTTAATCGTATACAACCCCACCTGGGTTGAATCGCATCAATGCACGGCGTATCGGGCCAAACACACCCAATTCACCTTACAAACCCCAAACTATCTATCAGGTTGACAACGGAACAGCAGCCCAAAGAGACATCACACCCTCGACCTTCGCGCACAAAAGAGCAAAACCTGCTCTGATACCACTTGACACGACCCATCCCAATCCCCCCGGGATTACCATGGAATGTGACGTGCTCCCGTCTGACAAGAGGCGCCAGACAAGGGATAACCGATTGCCATTGCCCAAACGGGCTTCCAGAGTGCGTAAGGATCGATGGAGGAGGTGTGCGATGCTCAAGTCTCTGCTGCAGTCGTATCCGGAATCAACCTGAAGGGCATTAAAAACCAAAAGCTGTGAGTGGACGAAAATAAACAAGTCTGCTTAAAACATTTATAAGACATTTATGCCCCTCAGTAAAATCATATGCATGCACCAAAACCAATAATCCCATATTTATTTAGAAATAACCATTAGGGCCTTAGCCCGGAAACCAAAGCATATTTTCAATTTCCAAAAGTAAATCCAAGAGTTATTTCATCAATCCAGTAATATTCATTTATTATTTTTCCATCTCCGGCATCCCCGATGCCTAGCGTCCTAGACGCTTGACGTTCCAGACGTCATATCTCACGGTATTAAGCAACGCGTGCTGCCCGGGGTCTCACCGGGTCCATATCTCTGACATCCCCGATGTCTGACGTCCATGACGTCTAGCAATCCTGCTCCTGGATCACTATACGGTCCGGTAGCTCCGTACAATGAGCCCTCGCAGGCAATGCACCGTGACTTCTCCAGTGTCCCCGACACTTGGAGGAGACCAGGATATAAATATCCTCATATCGAGATGGTTTTATGGAACACATTTTATTATTCATTTCCAAAATATCACAAGGGCCCTGCCCCGAATTTCCATAAAACCGTCATAAGTCCAAATAGTTGAATCAAATCCGAAATAGTTCATTCAATTCCATTTTAGGGTCCCCGACCCGAAATCACATATACAAGTCAACTGGGCTCCTGGCCCGATTCATAAGTTAACTGGGCCCCTGGCCCGATTTCATAATTCAATTGGGCCCCTGGCCCGATTCAACAAATTAACTGGGCCCCTGGCCCGATTTCACATTATCAAATCCGTGACCGTTTCATGAAATCATATTCATCCATATTTATGGAAATCAGTGCAAATCCAGAAAACCTCGATTCACGTGCAAACACGTAAATCGCCTCGAAAAGCGTGAAAACATATAAATTCACTGATATCCAAAATAAATCATATAATCCCAATTATAACAATCATGAAACAGTTATGCATGCATCGAATTTATAAAACCAATGTCCACTCACAGACCGTTTAACCGAGCGCCTCGATACGCGTGCCATAGGCCCTCCCGGGCCACCTCACTATCACCGGGACTCCCAATCCTGTTCAAATCAATTTAGAGGATCACTAACCTCATCATTAGCATCCTATTCAAGCCCCGTAATTTTCCCGAATTTTTAAGTATTTTTAAATTGGATTTAAAACCTTCGGACATCCCGAACAATATCGAGACGGTGTCCGATCGACACGAAACCAATCCCAAAATGTTCGTTACAATGTATAGGATAAAAGTCATGTTGACCTCACCTCGAGATTCGTGCCCACGCGCCGTCACGCGCCGCCGTGAGTGGCTGCGCGTGAAAGCCACGCGCCTGCTACAGTGCTCCTTCTTCACCCGAATGACTGGTAAACGGGTCAGATTACCCGCGATAGGATCCGTTTCAAACACCCTCAATTCGATAACAATTCCATCCGTTCTTGATCCTACAACAATCACCAATCCACCAATTTCAGTTCTGTGTCCATGATTAGCATCAACCGTCGATCAATCTTGTCGACAACCCGTGATCACCCAAAACGGGTCGATCACCAGAGCTCCTCCAATCCTTAACCAAAATCAAATTAACTTCACAGGAAGTTAATAAGGACCACTACGAACTAATTAGCATCATTAATTTAACTCGACAATACCTCAACCGTCACAACTCAAGCTCGAGTTTTCCGGCCGTCCACCATGTCCGTTCACGGCCCTAGGAGCTCCCAAGCTTGCCCCATTTGATCTGGTTCGACTCGTTGAAGTTCCAGGAAGCTCAAACACCCATCAATTAGGCTTGGGCTGGCCTGAAACTGGAAATTCGAATTTGAACTCTTCAAAAACCAGTTTCGGGTTTTTGAACAATTCCACACCAAAATTGCTCCTTTCCTCTCATTCTCAATCCCAGAACACTTCACTCAGTCCCATAACTACATTGCCCACTGCAATCCGCCCAATTGGGCCCTGGAAAGGCTGAACACATGTGGGAAGCACTCTGCTTTTCATCGTGCACCAGTCATGGTTAATGGCCAAATCCACCGTCCCACACAGCCTGGCATCGCACAATGCCACTAAACAATCCAACAATCCCATAAACAATGGTTTAGGCCAGCAATTTGCTCCATAAACGCACCACCCGTGCGCTGGCCACGTTCCCTCCACGGTGCTACAGTAGCCGTTCAAACACCCGTGAAATTACCATTCTGCCCTTGTGCAGAAAATTACCAAAATGCCCCTCACGCATCCTGACCCGTAACTCGGTCATACGGACCCCGATTGATGCGTGCCGCCTGTCATTGAATTCGTATCGACGAAACCTCCGTAACGGTCCTTGGCCCTCGGCCATCGGACATCCCGGTCAAAAAGTCAACATTTGCCCCTACATCGTCCAAATTACGAAAATGCCCCTGGACTTCCGTACATCATAACTTTCACCACGAACGTCGGAATCGAACGTGCCACCTGTCTATGAACTCGTGACGTCCCGAACTACGTCACGGTCATCGGTCAAAGTCCATTTGACCATTTGAATTAAAAGTCAACGTTTTGCCCACACCCAGGGGCAAAACGGTCATTTTGCACAATTCGTCCGAAATCGCCCAACTAATCCCAGATTAGTAAATCACAATTAAATATTATTAAATCCCGATATTCGGGACGGGTCGTTACAGTGTGCTAGGAAGGGTAATTGGGAGCTGTTCCCAACCCTATCAGGGATTAAGCTACTATGCTCAGAGTTTAGATGTTGCATTTGGTCCTAGATTAAGCGAGAAAGAAATCAAGCGATTGATTGGGTCGCATCGCTAGCCGCCACGAGGATGAGCCCGAAAACTTGGCTTCATAGATCCCCATCCTCTTTGGTGCGTATTCTAAACAAGGATGGATTGCTGAGCCCCCCTTCGTGAAGTTGTTCATGGCTATGAGGCTTTAACTCCTCTTGGAGGCGGTCTATTGGTTACCTCGCATGAGATTCGACGACTTTTTAGTTATTATTATGAGTTATTTGTTTATGTTGCTCTACTTTATGTGTTGTCTCGTGTAGGCATGAGTGTTTGATTTTTCCATCTTCTTTCTTAATGAAATTTCACATTATGACAAAAAAAAAAACCAACAAACCCTTTTTTAGAGGGAGAGAACATTAATTGATAGGGATTAATTCTATTTCTACTACTGTCCTAGTTGATTTTTGATCTCTCTACCTCTTGGATTCCAAGTTTATGAATTGGTTAATCTTCTATATCAACTTCATGATTCTTCTCTAACTGGTTGATAACTTGATATTGGCATGCTGCTTTCAGGTAGCAACTTCATGATTCTTCTCTAACTGGTTGATAACTTGATATTGGCATGCTGCTTTCAGGCTCAGAATATATATATATATATATATATCAATACGGTTTGTGTATTAAGTACTTTATTTATAATTTCGTAGTTTGAGATGATAAAATTAATGCCCTGATATTGTCGACTATTTGATGAAATTAATGACGTTAATTCAAATTTTTGTATACAAGGTGTATTTTATGGTAAAACATTTGAGCATTTTAGATAGAAAATGAAATTAAAATTACAATTCGGGTGCATTTGCATTAAAGAGCCATAAAAAAATTATTTTTGTTGGCAGATTGTCTCCTAAAACCTTATTTGTCTGGACTCTGGACCATGTTACTGGTGAGTTGCTTGTTGTCAGAAATATGGGAATCTCACAAATGGCACATCTGAAATTTAGAATAAATTGCGTTGTGCTTTGTGTGGAGGATAATTTTGTCATTTCATATTTCATAGGGGTGGTTTGGGAAACTATTAGAAGTTAAAACTAGTCCAGTTCACTAGCCAACCCTATTTAGATGGTCCATAGATACCAGCAGCCCAAATCCTCTTTAATTAAGTGCAGCTCTAATCTCATGGAAATGGAGGTGGGCCCAATATTAGGGATATATTTGGAAATGACTATAAAACCTATAGACTGTGATGCCACGCACAAAGTCTTCTTCCTTCGCTGGGTTTGTCAACCATATAAACAAAACCAGAGCTTTTCAGTCCCCACTCCACACCGAGAACCTCGCGGAGAGACAATGGGGGAGACGAAGACCGTGCATTCGCCATTGGTGACATATGCTTCCATGCTATCACTCCTTTCTCTTTGCCCTCCCTTTGTAATTCTACTGTGAGCTCCTATATCATTTCATTTTTGTTTATTAGATTTAATTGTGCCTTTAAGAAATGAATTTTATGTTTGTTTATGTGAAGATTAGTTTTCAGGAGCAAGGGGATTAATTGGTTTTGATTGTTTCCGTAGTTTACTGAATCAAAAGTGTAACTGAATCCAAATCTCATCACATTTTTAGTTTCCTTGTTTGTTTCCTCATAAAATTATATTTTTTTCTGACAATACGATGCATGCAAAAGACGGAAAAGTAAGATGGCTTATAACTGGAACTATTGCAGGGGATTGATTAGTATTTTTCATGTTTAAGACAATTTGTAAAGTTTGAGGATTTATACAAGGTCCTGAAGTTGTATCTGATGTTTATATCATTTATGCAGATCTATTTCTAATTTGATTGCGTCTTTTTTTATGCTATGTCCTGATGATGAGAAGTTTCTGGCAATTAATGGGGAATTAAAACTTTTACTGACATTTTGATTTGTCGGGATGGAATAAATAGCTCAACGTGTCGTTTAGTCAAGCAAACGTGATAATTTTTTGTGGCTCAATGTAGCAAAAGCAAGTTCATTTTGATGAAAATTTTATATTCCTGGAGAGCTGTCTTTGCTTGAATTAAGAAATTTTTTGGCTATTAGAGTACTGCCAAAGCAGTGGTTGATTCTTCTGATACTTAATGCAGATGGTATACGATGGTTCATGCTGATGGCTCTATTTCCCAAACTTGGGATTACTTGAAGCAGCATGGGCTGCAAGGGTTCATTGAAATATGGCCAAGACCTACCGCCACTGCCTGGAAAATTATTGCCTGTTATGGTACTTTTGAGGCTGCACTTCAGCTTATTTTACCTGGAAAAAGGGTTGAGGGCCCAATATCTCCTGCAGGGAATCGACCTGTCTACAAGGTGCTGGATACTTGATTCTTTGTGTCAAAACTGCTTTGCCAAAGTGATAATAGAATTTGGATTTGAAAATCTTTATGCTGTGAAATCCCAGGTTATATTATATGAATGTTCTACAACCTGTGGTCCTCCAGAGCTCACTAGATTTTCATATTAGTAGAACCTACACCTTTTCTGTGCCTATTTTGTTTTCCTGCATATGGACTTGCAGAAATGTAAGTGTATTAAATTGATAAGTATTATCTGTTAGTCTTTCTAATTCTCCGAGGTGAATGGAAAATTTTGTTTCTCGTTCAATATTAACTATATATGTACATCACCCTTTTCTTTTTCTAATATAGCATGTGCTTTTTGCAGGCAAATGGTATGGCAGCATATTTTGTAACCTTGGCTACCTACCTTGGCCTTTGGTGGTACATACTCCCTCCATCAGTTCATAGTATTTCCTTTAATATAATTCTGAGCAACTTTGAATTCATATTCCTAAAAGTACTGTGATAGCCTTCTTTAAGTTGCTGGTGTGAGCAATCTTTCTAAAGTTCCATTTTCTACCTTTTGTATTTTTCTTGGACGGAGTGAGCGATGCATTGGCCACTGTTGTCGTCTATATTATATGAAAGGCTTTATATTTTCCTTTTGATTCTTCATGCTCTTGTCTTTCATGAGAAATTCATATGTTGCCTTTTCAGTCTGTACGTGCTAAAATCAATTTAGTCAGCACTGGAGACTATCAAATTTATTCTCTATTGGGGTTATTAAAATGTGTGGTGCTACTGGCTTGCTGTCAGCTCAGGTTCTCTATGTATGCTTTAAGTAGTAAAAATGATATTTGACTGTTTAGCCCTGAAATTTCGAATAGGAGACTTGCTTGCTTCTTTGTTAATACTTTGAGTTGTTGATTATTTTTGTTACGTTAAAAAACAAAAATTCATCTCTTGTCGTACATTCTTGCTCCCTGGAAACATGTAACGTCTAATTCTTGTTCCCTAGAAACATGTAATGTCTACATAATTACATCTTTCATTTCCCTTTACAACTTTATTTTTCACTATCTACAACTCCTTGAAGGATCTTTTTTCAGGTGTTGGGTGACTACCAACCGTAGAGATACAGTTTTCTAGTTCATTCAATGCTTTTTTCTGTCTTATATTCAGGTTTGGGATATTCAACCCAACAATTGTTTATGATCATTTGGGAGAAATATATTCAGCCCTCATTTTTGGAAGCTTGATATTTTGCATTTTCCTCTACATAAAAGTGAGGGTTTATAATTATGTCCAAATATTTATTTATTTGAAACTTAGGGTTTTTTTTTTCTGACACAAATGCTTTCTGTACAAGGGTCACTTAATGCCATCGTCCACCGATTCTGGCTCTTCTGGGAATCCAATAATTGATTTCTACTGGGTAAGTGTCATATCTGTGTCTTTTGTCTGTTTTCATCTATTCAGTTCCCTGCCAGTGGTAAATAGTTTATGCCACACAATCACTAGAACCTACAATTTCAGTGTTTATAGTTCCTCTATTATATAGGAACAATGATAAGTTGTACATTTGTAATAGCTCTAATTTTTAAAAATTGATTGTTCCGTTTTCATTTTTTTAGGGCATGGAGTTGTATCCTCGAATTGGTGAACACTTTGATATCAAAGTTTTTACAAACTGCAGATTTGGGATGATGTCTTGGGCAGTCCTTGCTTTGACCTATTGCATAAAGCAGGTAATCTTCTGTAATATTTCTTTCTGTCCTTGTCATTTAGGTCTGATTTCACTTTATCGCTATTATTCAAATTTCAATAAATTTACTAGTCACCCTTATAGTTTTTAAACATTTTTATGCTGTCCACATTTACATTTGTGCGACATTGGTCGATGGAAACATGACTCTTACCTAATTTCACCGAGCCAGAATATACTATCACGGAAATTTGGAAGGCCCATGATGACGATTAAATTTGTTCACTTTTTAACATATTTGTCAACCATATTTTTTCTAATTTTTTATATTGTTTTCCTCTTTTACCAGTATGAACTGAATGGGAGAGTAGCTGATTCAATGCTTGTAAATACTATATTGATGCTGGTATATGTCACAAAGTTTTTTTGGTGGGAGGCTGGATACTGGAATACAATGGATATTGCACATGATCGAGGTTTACATATGCTCTACCTTATACTTTGTCTGCCATTGTTTAGTTGGGCTAAAATATTGATAGGTCTTAGATTAACCAGCAGATTTGATGGCAATATTTACTTTAGTGTTGGAAGGTTTAATTTTTAACAAAATTGAATTTGGTGGTCTATGGGCAAATATTATATTGCCTCTCTTGGCAACTCGAAGAGTTGCATATTAATCTTCATGTTGTTCTTTCCCCAGTAGATGGTCATAGTAGCGTTCTCATTCAATCATGGTATCTGCATCCTGCACTTGGTTCAGTTCATGCTTCATCTCACTATCATTTATTGTATTTTTGTCTCTGGCAGCGGGCTTTTACATTTGCTGGGGTTGCTTGGTGTGGGTTCCATCCATTTATACTTCTCCTGGAATGTACCTGGTCAACCATCCTATTAATCTTGGAACTCAGGTATATAGCATCCTGATATGTAGTTTGCCCAATTTTTTGAAGTTATGAATTTTTTTAGTCAGCATGTTTGTGCAGTAGTTCTCAATGTGTTTTCTATGTGTCAACTTCTGATTTCCGTATTTTAAAAAGGCTGGTTTTCTCTATATTTATGTGAAGCACAGTTTCATCATTTGGTTTTTATCATGCATGATGGAGAGTTATTGTGTAAGTTCCTGATATAAAAGTTGGCAAGTCTCAATGAGCTTGGTAAAAGTTGGCAAGTTTCATCATTTGGGTTTTATCATACTGGTTAGGTTGTCTATATGATTATCATGAAATGTTATTGACTTCAAAGAAGTTAAAATGTTTGACATCTGTTTTCATTGCATCTTCATATGAGATAAGGTATTGTCCGAACATGCGAGGATTGCCTTCTGAAGGAATATAAGATCCAGTGGGCCTCCAATGGATTAAAAAACTGAACTGGAAAGAAAAAAAACAAATTTGTGAAAAATATACTGAATCATAAAAAGCTTTAGGTAGTGTATGTCAGGCTGCAGTTTTGGCAATTTGAAATTTTTTATCATCGATTCATTTATTCTTCTTTTCTTCCTGTCGTCAATTGTCACATTTTTCAGTCGCCAATCTCATGTTACAGCTAGCACTTCTTATTCTGGTGGCCGGGATTCTTTGCATATACATCAACTATGACTGTGACAGGCAAAGGCAAGAATTTCGTAGAACAAATGGCAAATGCTTGGTTTGGGGGAGAGCTCCATCAAAGGTGTTTGTTCTCATAGAATTATCATGTGCCTCATTTTGTGTACAGTTTGAGATCTATTAGCTGACAAATATGACATGATATTCCCATGTCAGATAGTTGCTTCATACACTACCGCATCTGGGGAAACAAAGACGAGCCTTCTTCTAACTTCAGGATGGTAAGTTGAGATCTAATTCACGTGTATCCTAGAATATAGATTGCTGGCGCTTTTACTTAAATGCATTGCTGATGTGTATTGCTCTACCTGCAGGTGGGGTTTATCTCGTCACTTCCACTATGTGCCTGAAATATCAGCTGCTTTCTTCTGGACTGTTCCAGCTCTTTTCAATCACGTAACAATTTATGTTCAATGTTTTGTTATTTACGTTGTTTTCTGTTCTTCTGCTGTATTGCTGAACTTTTCTCTGTTGCTGTGCAGTTTCTGCCTTACTTTTATGTGGTATTTCTTACAATCCTTCTCCTGGACCGAGCCAAAAGGGATGATGATCGATGTCGCTCCAAGTAAGCACATACAGATTCCAGTCATTCCATATAATATAAATATCTACAAGAAATCTAAGATGCAACGAGTTGTGGAGGTTTCCATTTGAGTAATCAAGTTCTGAACTTTAGCTGTCAAATTGGCAAAGGCATATCATTCAGAGAACACAATTGAAAAGATTTGAGCATTTTATGTTATGTTGAATTTGATTTTGACACGGCGCTGCTTGCAGGTACGGTAAATACTGGAAATCATACTGTCAGAAGGTTTCCTACAGGGTGATTCCCGGAATCTATTGAAGAGTCGGAGCCCTGTATGCATCACGCGCTGCGTCTCGTTGAACTTGCTCCTCTTACTCATAGCACATTTGGTGATCTTAGAATGCTATGTATATCATTCATTGCCCTTCCAACTTATCGGCCCTTGCTTTGGGGATGTAAGTTCTGATGTGTCGAGATATTGGGCTTGTTGACTTGCCGATGAAATGTTAGTTTTGTGTCGCTTATGGTATGATCTACAATTTCAATCTTTTAGTTGGTTTCTCCAACTCCTATGAAGTATGAAAGGACATTTTGGGGTTTTGCCTTTTCTTTCTTCCATGAATTGCCCAATGAGTTGGGAGGAAAAATTACAAAAAATATATATATATAAACCCTTTTTGTTGTTACATAATTAATATTTATGATATAAATTTTTCTTATAAACTATTATAATATAATCCGATTAATATAATATAATCGGCATTTTAATTTGATAGAGCATCAAGCGGTCAACTAGATAATCAGTCTATCCATTGAAAAAAATTAATCGATTCGATCAAAATAGTCAGTATAATGCAGCTACGAGACCCTAAAGTTTCGAGTGGCCTTGTTTTTATTCCCATTATGATAATCCTATTCCCATTCCCATTATGATAATCCTATGTACAACCTTAAGAAAAACAGAAATCAAATTTTTTTTAAAAAATATTCTAGAGGTTTGAAGTAGCCATCATAATTAACCATTAATTGTAAATCATTTTTTCGTAATTTTAAGTTAAACCTCTCATTATTTTTGCTTTTATCTATACAAAGGATTTTTTTTTAGGCCTGTGAGAACCCAAATTAGAAGCCAGTCAAGCCCAAGCATTATTTTGTATTTAAGCCTTTTAGCCCAACAAATAGCCCAGCCCGCCGCAAAGGCGTTAGGCGTATCATAACTTGCCCAAGCCGTCTCTTCTTCTTCTTCCTTTTCTTCCCTCCGTGTGGTTCATCAGTCGCGGCTCTGTTTTAGCTGCAAGTTCACATCTTTCTTTACTTTTTGTTTCCACGTTAATTGTGACTGCTTTAGTCACTATTTGTATGAGCGATAGGCAGATGTATTTGGAAGCTTTCTCGCTCTCAGAGTCCCAGTTCAGGAGTAGGCATTCCATTCCCGAAGGCTCAGAAGGTGTTTCTTCTGAAGCTGAAAGTTAGTACCTTTAATTTATGATTTTCTTCATTGACGAGTCAAAAGAAAAGAATTTTGGGGAATATAGAACACCACTGTGTTGGCATGTATTACACAAGTTTGATTAGAATGTTTTTAATAGAGTCTTATTTCTTAATATACGGCCCAAAGTTGTCTCTATTTTTTATGTGGCGTTTGGTTTGCAGGAAAAATTGAACTTTCATGGAAATGGCATGGAGATTGAGGCGTTGTTTTCTACACAGAGGGCCAAACCAAATCATCAGAGCTTTGAGCATGTTGCCGAACTGCCAGTTTTCGTCACCAAGGGTATGTCCAACTAACGAAACCCAGAAAGTTTTCCAGGAAAATATTGAGGGAAGAAGAAGTAAAATCACTCTCACTCATCAGATTGTGTATTCCACTTTATTGAACTGCTCTTCTGATTTGATTGCATTGAGATTCTTCCTGTGGTGTGCTGGACGACCTAATTTTTTTCACAATCAGGTTGTGATTGATCACATGGTTGGTGTGATCAAACGAGTGATGGAACGGTACAAAACAGTTAGATTGGTGGTTAAGGAATTACAGAGTTTAGGATCTGTTATAAAATCTCAAACATTTTTGCTCCTGTTGAGGGTTAGTTGGCGTGGCGGAATGTATGAGATGGTATTTGAGGTTATTGAGCAAATGGGTAGTTATGGTTTTACTTTAAACACCTTTGCTCGTAATGTAATCATTGATGTTTTGTTCAAAGTTGGACGTAGTGATTTAGCTATGAAGTTTCTGAAAGATACCCGACGGCCAAATTTTTTGACTTTTAATATTGCACTATGTAATTTATGCAATTTCAATGATTTTGTTCATATTAGAGATGTGTTGAGAATGATGTTGCAGCGGGGATTTCACCCCAGGCTTGAGACATTTGAGATGGTTTTGAACTGTTTATGCAAAATGGTTAATATAGTGGAGGCACATCAAGTGTTGGGTCTAATGATTACTTTGGGTATCCCTGTGTCTGTAAATGTTTGGAGTATGTTGATGAATGGGTTTTGTCGATTGCAGAGACTTGATGTTGCTGGTAAGTTATTAGAGAAGATGGTTGAGACTGGTTCATCTCCTAGTATTGTAACATACACCACTTTAATCAGAGCATTTCTGAAATCCCACATGGTTAGCGATGCGTTCAACATTTTAAGTACTATGGAATTGGAAGGAGATGCCCCTGACCTGGTTCTTTGTAATGTGTTAATAGACTCCCTCTCCAAAGTTGGGAGGTATGATGATGCTATTGATGTTTATGTAGGCATGCAATCACGAAATTTGGCTCCCGATTCTTTTACTTTCTGTTCATTGTTAACTGCCATATGTTCGTCTAGGAGATTTTCTCTGTTACCAAAGTTGGTTCGTGGACTTGACATAGAAGCGGACTTACTGGTATGTAACTCACTTCTAAGCTATTTCTGTAAATCTGGGATTCCATCTCTTGCTGTGCAGTTTTATGATGATATTCTGGATAGAGGTTTTACACCAGATAATTATACTTTTGCTGGAGTATTAAGTGGACTCTGTAAAGCAAGAAGAGTTGATCAAGCATTTGATGTGTACCGTGGAATTGCCATGATTTACCCCGATCAGGATGCTCATGTTCACACTGTTCTTATTAATGGGCTTATAAAGGTTGGCAAATATGATAAAGCCATTAGAATATTTAGGAAAGCAATTGCAGAGAGATGCCCACTTGATGTTGTAGCATATACTGTTACTATTCGTGGACTTTTTATGGGTGGTAGAACTGAAGAGGCTTGCTCTCTTTACCACCAGATGAAGGAGGTTGGTTTGGCTCCTAATGAATGTACCTACAATGTAATGGTCTCTGGTTTTGTCAGAGAAAGAGATCTTAATATGATTAAGCTTATGCTGCAAGAGATGGTTGAAGCAAAGGCTGAACTGAGCATCCGTACTTTCTTTAGATTATCCAAATTCCTTTGTAGACCATATAATTTGAGTTCAGTTATTGAACTATGTATTGTGTTGAGGAATATGGGTTTGATATCTGCCAAGGTAGTACATCAATTACTACCTGATGAAGTTTTTGGAAGTGTGAAAGGAGATGATGGTCACGTTTCAGATGCTTATCCAGATATTGACACATCTGTTGAGACTTCTGGCTCCGAAGACCTTACTGATGTGGCCGCTTCGGTTGGTTGAGATATGCCTTTTGAATATCTTTTCTTGCGAAATCCATGAATTTAAATGGCATTTCGTCTACCCTTCCAAAGGTAAATTTTGAAACTTCAATTATGTTCATTTATCTTTAAACTGCCTGTGGCCTTTCGGATTAATTTGAAATATAATCATGCAGTTTTGAATTTATTTCAGGCCTTTTGATGTGTTATATACTTGATTCATATGTATCATACTAACTACTATCTTAACTATGCTAGTTGTGATTACTTCAACCAAGAGCACCTTTCATTCCTAAACTCTTATATGGCTTTGACTTGTACTTCGGCAATGCTTCCAAGGTACGTTCTAAGTTGCCAACTTGTTATTTCCCTGTTTTTCGAAGATGCATCTTGCTTGACATCGTATATCTCTGGTCATCTGCTGGGTAATTATTTTGGACAGTCACATAAAAACATTCTGCATAGAAATTACAAGTTAAAAAACATTCCACAGTGGTCCCAGTAGAAGTTTTCAGTTGATTCGTCTGTTTTTTTCTTCTCATTTCGTCGATCTCATCAATTGTCACACTTCTCAGCTAGCAGCACTATACTTTCTGGTGCTGGCTGGTCCATCTAAATCACGTATGATATGACGACCTTGTGCTGGCTGGTCCATCTACATCACGTATGATATGACGACGGCAAAGGCAAGAATTTCACAAAGGCAAATGGCCGGTGAATGCTTGGTTTGGAGAAGATCAAGCCCCATTAGAGGTGTTTGGTAGTCTCCTGAAACTTAATTTGTTTCTCATTATATCTAGTTTGATATCTGTTGGGCTGACCAAAGGGACGTAATGTGTCACAGATAGTCAGCTTCATACACTACCAACATATGGGGCAAGTGGGAAACAAAGAATAACCTTGGTTTAACCTCAAAATGGAGAGTGTTTTAATGTTCCCTCTGCAAAGATCGATGACATTGTGCACATGCATATAACTTAGTAATTGTCGATGCATATGCATCTGTTAATAGTTCTCAAAGTGTTAGTTAAGCTGGTGCTTTCGCTAAAATCATTGCTGAACCTGCAGATGTGGTTTTCGTGTCGACAAGTTCTGGGAAAATACCACTATCATCAAATTCTACACGACTGGTTAGAGAAGGGGCTAAAATTGGCAGTTCACCATAGATTCTTAATTTTTTTTTTTTTCGGATTAGATTCTTAATGTTACTAAATCCGCTATAAGGCTCTTACCAATTGTTAAAGTCGTCATTTGTTTTGATGTATTAGAATAACCAAACGGTTTATAATTTAATTTTTTTTTTTTTTTTGCAGAGATAAATTTTATAAGATGATTTCTAATTTGATTGATTTTATTCATAAATAATCTTATATGATTTTGTTCATAAATTTTATACTGTTCTTATTAATGGGCTTATAAAGGTTGGCAAATATGATAAAGCCATTAGAATATTTAGGAAAGCAATTGCAGAGAGATGCCCACTTGATGTTGTCGCATATACCGTTACTATTCGTGGACTTTTTACGGGTGGTAGAACTGAAGAGGCTTGCTCTCTTTACCACCAGATGAAGGAGGTTGGTTTGGCTCCTAATGAATGTACCTACAATGTAATGGTCTCTGGTTTTTTCAGAGAAATAGATCTTAATAAGCGAAGAACTCAGGAACCGGTCGATGAGCTTACAAATTATAAGCGAAGAACTCAGGAACCAGTCGTTCCGGGTCAAATCGAATCCAATTCATAAGCTTGAAAGAAGTAAACTTTTTCAAATCCAGAGCGAGTGAGTGCACTCGAGATCTGTTTTCCTTTGCTTTGAGGTACGATCCTAGGGTTCCTCCTTTATGCTTCCTCATTATTTATCTGAGAAATTGTGCTATTGTTTTTTTCTTCCTTGTTGCTTTTTCTAGTTGAATTAATCCTAATTGTTTGGGTTCTTTTTATGTATTTGAAAGATTTTTTAGTTAAGCAAGCTTATGAGATTGTCAGTTTCCAAAGGAACAAAATGTTCATGAGTCATGACCGATATGGATGAGATTTATTGGTTTGATTTGATGGGTTCTTAGGTAAGGTTGAAATGGATTCTTCCTGCCAACCGAGTTACTTTTAAACAGCGTTTCGATTGAGCTTGATTGCATATCATTATTTGGTCATTAGGGTTTAGCAATATATATATTTGGTCATTAGGGTTTAGCAATATATATATATATATATATATATATATATATGGCCGATTACCACTTCCCCGGTATAGAGTTCAGTTATTGGGATTGTGTATAGTTGTCCTGTGATTACCTTGTATTTTTATACAATAGTATTGGGTAAGGGCATTACATATTGATCTCACTTTTTATGTGAGTGGAATTGGGTGGCTGACGATGGATTCGGGATTTTTTTTGGGGAGGATCATCATTTAAAGTGATATTAGCTACTATTAATGTTCTGATTCTATATGATTAATAAGCGTATTGTTGAGATGTGAGAAAAATATCTTATATCGGAAAAGCACAACTACAATTTGTACCTTATAAGATCTTTGGACTACTTCCCCTATTACCAATTGATTTTGGGGTGGAACCTCAACTTCTTGCATGGTATCAGAACGGGGTTATCCTACGTGTAGGCTTAACCGCCACATGTGGCATACGTACCATTCAAATCGTCACGTGATAGGCTGGAAAATCCGCCACACGTGAGGGGGCGTGTTGAGATGTGAGGAAAATGTCCCACATCGGTAAAACACAATTACAATTTGTGTCTTATAAGATCTTGAGCTACTCCCCTCATTGTCAATTAGTTTTGGACTGGAACCTCAACTTCTATAAAATATAGTATTAAAACTTTGTAAATCATTTACTACCATTTACTAGTGTAAATAATAATTAATAAACAAGTTCAAACTCAAAATTTTCTTCTCAGTTCTCACCAAGGAAGACCCTAAATAATAACTAGACTTACGATATTAACCATAATAACGGACCACATTTTATATGATATTCAATATATTATGGTATGTCAATAAATTAACTTACATTCTATATATTTTAGTTTTAAATTTTTGTAAAGAAAATTTCACGCTAAGTTGATTAATTTATTCTTATTAATCAAGTGTGGAGGGATATTTTTTGATTTATAAGATATAAATATCGATTGTGTTGTATGAATGTATTGAATTTAATATTAAATTTTGAAAAATGGATTATGTGATTTACACCAAAACCACCCTAATAAAATAGTATGTAATATCATCACATGTCAATTGTCAGCAGTTAATACTTAATATATTATAAGTTAAGATGGGCCGAGATGCAAAAATTGTTATAGCCCAAACTTAGACCCGAACCGGAGTCGGCTCTTGAGGTTTGAAAGCGGCAAACCCTAGCGTAGTTCTTCCAATTCATCGTTCTCGCGATTTCGCCGGCATCGAATTCACCTGCAGCCGCGAAGGACGTAGGTTTCTCCGGTTCATCTGATCGCTTCATCTTCTCAGCTGTCAGGTTTTTCATCTTACTCCCAGTTTTTAATTTCTTTGACGGTTAATTTCTTTAGCTCATCGGTGTAATTGACTCAAAGGTGGAGCGCAGAGGCAGTGGGTGAGCAGAACTCAACGCAAAAGCAAGGGGAAATCAGAGGGGACTCAAAGGTAAGCAATTACGTATACTTAGAGGGCAAGATGTTAGATGTTTTACGCTTGAAGATGGAAGCGGTTTTCCGGAATTGACCACCCTTGCCCATTAATAGATCCGCCCCTGCTGGTGGCATTTAAGAGTTATACCATTAGACGATAGTACTCGTGACTGATTACGTTGTATTTTGCGAGCACATTCTTTTCCACATATGATTGATCCTATTGATGTAGACCTACTCTTTTCGTCCGGTATGTTTTCAAGTCTGTGATCTACTGTGTAATTTTTTGTTTCTTGATCTTATAGACGAGGAATGTCAGGATATGAGAATGTCGTTGGTGGGAAGCTGAAGCTCAAGGGAAAGGCTCTTGATGTGAAGGCCCCCGGAATGAAGAAGAAAAAGAAACATAGGAAACATCAAGAGCAAACATCCCTTGTCACAGAGAGTGAGCTCTCAGCTGGTAAGTTATCCCCACCTTCTGATATCAAGCTGAATTTTGGCCGGCCATGTATCGGTAACGTCACAAACACAGATGGAAATTGAGAATCAATGGTTTACTGCAATATGCAATGAACAATCAATGGCACTGATTACTTTGGTTTGGTCATAGTTATACGCCAGGCTGTTTCTCTTACAATGTGAAACAAAATTTGATGCTGGCTGTTTCTGAATGAAAATATCCTAACGAATATGATATTTATTTTAATTCCTTGTCGTGATGCCACTGATTTTGTTTTCGGATTATACACTTTTGGTCTCAATTAAGTCAGTCAATATGGTTTTGGTTATAGGTGGAAGTACTGAAGCTTCAACCAATCCTGATGAAGAGGAAATACACGAAGGCAACAAGTCAAGTGAGGAGGGGAAGGCTCCTCATTACGATGATCATCTGACACCTGCAGAGAGACGATATATTGAACAGAGAGAGAGAATTGATACTCATAGGTTGGCCAAGACGGCGAATAAATCCCACCGTGACAGAATCCAGGACTTCAACCAGTATCTGGCAAACATGAGTGAGCATTATGACATTCCTAAAGTTGGCCCAGGCTAAATTGGCGGACGCGGAGGATCAACAACTATCTCACTTATCTTCGTTCACTATGTGTATGTCTTTGTAGTTGATGTGGACTGTAGTTTGCCTGGCTTCTGTAGTTTGCCTGTGCTTCTGATACGGTGTTAAAGGTCTCTCATCGATCTTTAGGACTCATGGGACCCCAGAAGGCAACCTAAATGGACATTCTTCTATCATCCTATAAATTGCCTGCACGTGTTGAAAAAACTTGTTAGACTAATGGCTTGTGACTATCCTGGGCATCCCAGGTGCCAAACATTTCGCAATCACATGGTTTGGTCATGTCAGAAACTATAATCATGTTCAATGACACGACCCATCCCAATCCCCTAGGATTACCGTGGGATGTGTCATGCTCCCGTCTGACACGAAGTAGACATGTGATTATGTTGGGAAGGGTTTGTAATATTTTGTCTTTTTTTCTAGTGTGGGTGGAAAATATTTTGTGAAAATTCAACAGTCGTATTTTTAACAAAATTAGTGAGATTTAACTCATAATTTAAGCTGGTTTTAAATTTTTATTTATTTATTCTAGTACAATTTGCATCTCAATCTCAATATAACTTTTAAAATTGGGTAATATTTGCATTCCATCGTGGTGGTATTTTCTATATCATCCTTTCAATTCTTTGAATTGTTTTTGTATATATATATATATATTATAATTCAAACCGTTTATTTTTTAAATCATCATGTTAAATTCATCTTCATAAAAAACTAAACAAAATTAGAGATCGTTTAGTTATTCACATATATCAATTAAATAGATGGTTCACTATGATGATCTTAGTTCTTACCAAAACTGTTGATTTATTTGATACATATAAATGACTAAAACATCGAATTTTGTTGATTTTTTACGAAAATGATCTTGACATAATAATTTAGAAAATGAGCGTTTTCAAGTATAATATATGTAATGAACGGTTTCAATTATAATATATGTACAATGACAATGATATAAATCCAAAGGGTGATACGAGAAAGTATCACTGGGGTGGAATGCAAGTATTTTCCTTTAAAAAATTTTAAGTCATTCACTCAAATAACATTCCTTATATTTTTTATTCCCGAAGGCATGCTCGAATCTTGCTAGTAATCTTTATTATAATAATTTCTTGCTTACAGAGCTGAAAGAAATGTAGCAAAAATTTATAACATTTTTCTTCATATGCACTAAAAGTATCTTGCTAAAATTCAACAATTGCATTTTTCATAAAATTGTGTGTTATAATTCATGATATTAAGTCGGTATTTCAAATTTTTCCAAGGCGAAAGAAAAAATTACTATAGTGATTTTTTTATGTTTATTCGATCAAATCGGACTGAAGAACCAATAACGGCTTGAATCAAGTCAATTCTCAATTTTAATGAATTTATGCCTACCCCTAATTTTTTTTGTGCACATTAACAAATATGTTATTAGCATTTAAGATAAATGGTTCAACATTTATTATGCCTTTCATGTCAACCTTTTTATAATTTAAAGTCGTAAGTTATAACACCCAAATTTTGTGAAAGTTAACTATTGAATTTTCAAAAGATAATATTTTGAACATTAAAAAAATGTGTTTAAGTGTTTGCAAGGGATCATATTTCACTAAATTTTCACTCATTTTATGCTACTTTAAATTATATTTAAACGTAACCACACATATTGATGGGTTAAAATGTTGAAATTTTTTATTTGTTGATCTGTATGTAATAAAATCTTGTAATGAATGACTAAAAACCCGATGTGAATGTTGGAATTTTTTAAAGGTGATGTTCTAGAGGAGTCTTTTTTGTTAATAACAGTTTCGATCCGAATGAATACAATCCTATTTTTAAAATTACAATCAATATTGTAGTGTTAAAATTTTAATGGTATGTATGGTGTGCTTATTTCTCCCAAATTCTTATCTCCCTCAACACAAAGAAATCTCTTTTGTTGTTTCTTCTTCTTCAGTTCTTCTCCCTCTTCTCTCTCTCTCTTCCATTTTTTTGAGTAAATTATTATTATCCTTAATAACTTTTAATTTTATTTAAAACCTTTAATACTTGTATATTAAACAAAATAAGACAATACTTCAAAAAAAATATTCAAAAATCCCTAAACATAATTTATTAGTAATAAATTCTACATCTACCATTTTATAACTCAATAAAGAGAATTAGTGAATTATTGAGAATTTCTTTAAGCAATTAAAAATAATATTGTCTTTTTTTTGTCCTCTTTGTCCCATGTGCCCCTTAGTGTTTGATTTCTTTGGCCTCTTGGGCCTTTATTATACTATACATATAATAAATATTATATATATATATATATTGTATATAGTTACAATTAATTTTTTTCTATAAAATAAAAAATAAAATTTGTATTAACGATAGGGTATAAAATAAAATTCGTATTGGACCCTTTACTCTTGATTGTTCTTAGTCATCCGCATTGTAGTTACCAATAAAATGCTTACGAAAAATTACAATTTTTGATTCATTTGTCTTTGTTCTTGGGAATTTGTCTTTGTTCTTGGGAATTGAACTACGCTGTAATTAAATTCCCTTTAGTGTTAATTGAAAATTGCCTTGTTTCCATGAGATTGATTCATCAGCAACTGTTCTGTTTCAATCTTATTGATACTGAGGGATCATACAAATTGGATATCAATCTTACTTTTTTTTATAAAGAATTAAAATTAAAGACCTCTCACTACATAGTAAAGTGAATTACCATTAAATGAATTACTAGTGGCAAGTCGGATTCGATTAAAGGTCAATTTGCTAGTTATACTTGCTGATTCAATTTGGAGGAAGATCGCAATAACAAAAATTGGCAAAAAGAATATCGAAAAAAGATTTGTCAGCAATTATTCTCTTTTAAATATTCATCACAATCTCAACCTTGAACACTCCAAACACCTAGCAGCAACTTACTTGGCACCCAAGGTAACCTTTCATGACTATTGACTATGAGAAAAAAGAAAATTCGTCCCAAGAATATTTATCCTCTCAATTCCCTGGAGCGCAGTTGCTCTTGGGCAATGGAGGAAAGAAAGGAGGCAACAGCTTAGACAAGCAATTCGTATCAATTGCTTGAAGGGCCTTGCAACAAGCAGGACCTGCTGCAAGTTTACCGGTAAAAACTGAGGCATAAATTTCCCAAGCACACCCTGGAATGCCCTTAAGTGAAGACCAACACTCTGCCCTGTCGTCTGGTTTCCCCGGTGGCGATAGGGTAGGAACCCCCGGAGGGAATAGCTCCGGAATCCCTGGTGGCAACAGGCTCGGCAGTCCGGGTGTCCTTGGAGGAAATAGGCCTGGGATCCCTGGCGGCAGGAGCCCGGGTGACCTTGGAGGAAATAGGCCTGGGATTCCTTGGGAGATCCCTGGCGGCAACAAGCCTGAGATCCACGGCGGCAAGAACCTTGGTGGCAATAGGCCAGGAAATGTGGGAAGGGTCGGCAGTGGTGTCGCCTCTTCAGCGACCACAGTTGCAGCAAATGCAGCCATGAAGAGCAGTGAAAGTACAGCTTGAGCTTCTGTAGACATGTTTTTTGGCTTAATGGTTTGGTTTGGTTTGGTTGGGAAGGAGGGGGTGAGAGGATTTATAGGAACGCAATGAAACTGAGCATTGAAGATGTTTTAATCTGAGAAAATTGGGTTACAAAATGCAATTAAAATCATTTAGATTTGCTGCAGTTCTCATTCAGTCATCAGTTTAATTCATTAAACTCTCCATTTATTATGCATAAAATCCTTCCAAAATTCACCAGTAAGAACATAGTTGCCAAGAGACCCTTGTTGGCAGACTGCTTTGCCTCTTACGGCTCAGAACTAAGTGTTTCAAATGTTCGTGACTAAGTGTTTTTGGAAAGAGATTTAGCATATGATCCTTCCAAAATTCTACATAAGATCCGAGTATTGACATTCGAAGCTGTGTTTCAAATGTTCGTAACCAGGTGCTTTTTCGAAAGAGATTTAGCATCATATGCTTGAGTTTGCTTTACATGCAAGTTGATCCTTCATAAATGTGTGGACAAAGAACCATTATAACCGCGTAAATTATTAGTTCATCTTTGATAACTTTTATTTTTATTTAATTTTTTTTATTATTTTACTTTTATTGAGAGATTCTTCAAATAATTAAAAATAATATTATCTTCTTTGGCTCTCTTGGTCCCATATGTCCTTCAGTCCTTTAGTGTTTGACATTTTTGACCTCTTGGGCCCCTTGTTTATATTATACATATAATACATATTATACATAGATATATATATATATATACATTATATATAATTACAATTGAATTTTTTTTCTATGAAATCAACAATAAAGTCCATATTATCTGGAGTTCAACGGTAATGTATAAAAGTTTATGGGAGGGGGTGAGGTGGTGGTGGAAAAGCGTACAACTTAGAGTTTAGGGGTTTAATTATTGGATTTTGAGTACAAAATTAAAGAATTAAACTCTAAAACATAAACTATTAACTAAATTATTTAATATTAGATGATAAAAAAATTTTAAATTTAAAGTTTAGAAATTTTTTTGAAGAATTCTTGCTCTTTCTTATTTTGCTTTAAGTAGCATTAGATACTCACATTACTCCTTAAATGAAGAGTAAATCATTGTTACATTCTTAACAACTATTACTTTTATTTAAAACCTTTAATACTTGTATATTAAACAAAATAAGACCTTACTTCAAATTTTTTTTTATTCAAAAGTCCCTAAACAGAATTTATAAGTAATAAATTCCACATCAATCCTTTTATATTTCAATTAAGAGAATTAGTGAGTTATTGAGTATTCTTTTAAACAATTAAAAATAATATTGTCTTTTTTTTTTTTTATCCTCTTTGCCCCATGTGTGCCTTAGTGTTTGATTTCGTTAGCCTCTTGGGCCCTTTATTATATTATACATCTAATAAATATTATATATGTAACGACCCGTCCCGGGAGTCGGGATTAGGGAAGTGATTAGTGACGGATTAGCTGAGTTAATCGGTGGTTAGTTGGTTCCTTTTGGACTTTGGGCGCGGAATGATGGTTTTACCCCTAGAATGGGCAAAATGTTGACTTTTAGTTCGGACGGTCAATTGGGCATTGACCGATGACCGTGACGTAGTTTGGGACGTCACGAGTTCGTAGATAGGTGGCACGTCCGATTTGGACAATCGGAGAAAAAGTTATGGTGTTCGGAAGGTTAAGGGCGTTACCATAATTTTGGTTAAATAGAGGGAAAATGTTGACTTTTTGCTGGACTCTTGGTTTTCACGTAGACCGAGGACCGTTAGGTAGATCTCGTCGTCCTGAGTTCAACGACAGGCGGCATGCTTTCATCAGACATAGGACGAGTAAGTTACGGGTCTAGAACGGCGAAGAGCAAAATGGTAATTATGGACTTAGGGGTATTTTGGTCTTTTTGGTGCCTTGGGATTTGTGCAAAGGAGATGAGGAAAAGTGTACATGAGGGATTGGATATTTTTGGATTTGGACCACAGGATTGTGACATGTGGCAGTTGGCTAGAGGCTTTTACAAGTTGCACGGGCAAAATTAAAAGTGGGCCGTGTTCTTTGAGTCGTGCACGAGGGAGAAAACAGAGAGTGAGATTGAGGGAGGAATTGATCAAATTGCAAAGAGAGTGTGAGTTTTTGAGAGTGAGTGAGTGTGACCAGAAGTGTTTGAGAGGAAGGGAGTGTCTGGGGACGTTTGGAAGGTCGAGTGGGTGTGTGCGGTGAGTGGGAAAATCAGAGAACAGAGAGGGAGTTTGGTGGTGGTGCTGCCGTGTTTCGATCAAGCGTGGCTGGTGGTGGTGCTCAGAGGACGGTGAAGTTGTGCTTGACAGGTTAGGCACGGCGGAGCTCACGGTGGTGGATTGAGCGCAGGTAATTGCTCGATTTTCTCTATATGCTCTGTTTTGCCGTTTAATTTCAAAGTTAAAGTCGTGAAGTTAGGGGCTGAGTCGAGGGTTCTGTAAGGTCTAGTTAGGTTCAGTAGGTTCCTAGGGAGCTCTAGGGTTCGAAACCGTGACGGGGGATTGCACGGTGGGCCGGGAGCAAGAACAGAGTTTTGGACGGGTTTGAGTTCGAGCTTGGGACGTTGAGATTTAAGCCGTGTTGTCGTGTTTGGATTAGGGGAATAGATTGTTTAGGGTAGGACGAAGCTAGGGGAGTCCAAAGGGACGAAATTGGCTGACGGACGGCGGAGAACCGGTCACGCCGGTTCGGTTCGGCCAACCCGGTCTGAACCGGCTGGACGGAGGTTGAAGATGACTCCGTGTGCAGGCGCATGAGGCCCACGCGCAGCCACTTTGGGCGGCGCGTGGAGGTGCGTGCGGTGGTTTCTGGGGAAACTTCCAACTAGGTTTTTGATCTAATCGTTGTAACGAATCTTTTGGGACAAGTTTCGGGACGATCGGACGTTGTTTCGGGTTAGTTTTGCGGGATCGAAGGTTTAGGGTTCCGTTTAAAGTACGCTTAGAAGTTCGGGAAAATTATGGGATTTTGAGTATGACTTTTGTGAAGTAGTTAGTAACCTTGTTATGGGCTTTGGACAGGTTTGGGAAAGCCGAGGATAGCGGAATGGTCGGGGACAGCGTAAGTGCGCGCGTATCGAGACGACATCGGAATGGTCTGTGGGTGGACTTTGCTTTCTAACTCTTGATGCATGCATATATGTTTTTATATGTTTTCTATACGTGATTCTATGATTTGATTTATGATTGTGATGGTTTACGATTTTTGCACGTTTTTTGAGGAAATGACGGTATTTCATGTTTTACGAGACTTCAGGGAATATTGTGATTTGAACTTGGTTTTAATGATTTGATTTCGGGATTTGAAATACGATTTGATTTCAATGAAAGAAAAAGGATTTTGGAAAGTGACTTCGGGCCTAGAGGCCCAGTTCAAAAAGTGGTTTTGAGAAAGAGCATTTTGGGTTTGGGTTCGGAATGGTTATTCCGGATGCTAGCTTACGAAATGATGGTTGCGGACTCGGATCTGGAAAGGAAGTGGATATGAGTTCTGGGTTTGGATTCGGAATCTTGATGAGATTGCGGATTCGGATTCGGAAATGGAAAATGGTTTTGAAATGGTTTTGGATTGGATTTGCTGGATCTGGTTATTGAGTTTAAAGACTCGGATTATATTGAGGCCTGGATTGAGTTTAAAGACTCGGGAGTTTAAAGACTCGGATAGATCCAACAGGTTCGGTGAATGGAAATATGATATGGTTTTCAACAAGGTTTTCCGAGGTTTTGGGCTATGCCCGGATGAAATGGTTTTCGGTGGTTTTGGGCTGAGGCCCGGGATTTGGAAAAAGGAACTTGTGTTCGGTTTTTCTTATATGGTTTGTTTAACCAGAATATTGAATGGTTTTATGACATAAGTTTGATATGCATGCATTGGTTTTTGAAACGGAGGGTATAAATGTCATTGTTTTATGGAATGTTTTTTAACTCAAACTTTATTTTTGTCCACTCACAGTCTTTTTCGTGTTTTCGATACCCTTCAGGTTGTTGCGGTGCGGACTGTTAGTCGAGAGAGATGGAGACATCACACCCGTGATCCACAGTAGTTCGGATGGCTGGATTCGAGAATCCCTGGTCCGACTTACGTGTCACATGGAAGTTAGACGACAGTCTGGCATTCGTGTCATGCGTAAGTCAGACGGGAGCAGAGTTTAGTCCCTAATCCCGGGGGATTAGGGGTGGGCCCTGACAATATATATATATATATATTGTATATAGTTACAATTAATTTTTTTCTATAAAATAAAAAATAAAATCCGTATTGTCTGGGGTTCAACGGTAGGGTATATAATTTTTTTTTTTGGGAGGGGGTGTGTTGGTGGAGATGGTGGTGAAAACTCGTACGGCATAGAGTTTAATTCTTTAATTTTAGTACGAAATTCAAGATTTAAACCCTAAACTATATGAAATTAACCAAATTATTTAATATCGGAAGATAAAGAATTTTTAAATTTAAAAGTATTTTTGAAGAATTATTGCTTTTAATTATCTTACTTTAAGTTAGCTTAAATATTCATATTACTTTTAAAATGAGCAAGTGAAAAAAAAAATATAAATATGAGTAATATTTTCATAATCCTCAATATAATTTTATAATAAAAAATAAAAAATAAAAAGTAATGTTGAAATCATGATAGATTTTGGTAAGTGGTTTTTAGATTGTTCTTGAATTAGTTTACAATTAGATGACATTAGTTGTAATTTATATAAAAACTATGGTCTATTTTAAATTGTATAGTTATTTGACCAGTCAAAGGACCTATGAGTTTAATTTTTCCATATGCAAGTTTTTGAATAAATTTATATGTTAGTAAAGTTCTAAGAGTTAATTGCGTAAATCATTGTTATATCTTTAACAACGTTTAGTTTTATTTAAAACCTTTAATGCTTGTATAATAAGACCTTACTTCAAACTTTTTTTATTCAAAAGTCCCTAAACAAAATTTATAAGTAATAAATTTCACATCTACCCTTTTATAACTCAATAAAGAGAATTAGTGAATTATTGTGAATTTCTTTAAACAATTAAAAATAATATTGTTTTTTTTGGTCCTCTTTGCCCCATGTGCCCCTTAGTGTTTGATTTCTTTGGCCTCTTAGGCCCTTTATTATATTATACATATAATAAATATATATATATTGTATATAGTTACAATTAAATTTTTTCTATAAAATAAAAAATAAAATCCGTATTGTTTGGGGTTCAACGATAGGATATAGAAATTTTTTTTTTTGGGGGAGGGGGGGGGGGGGGGGGGGGTGGAGTGGAAACTCGTATGACATAGAGTTTAATTCTTTAATTTTAGTACAAAATTCAAGAATTAAGTCCTAAACTATACGAAATTAATTAAATTATTTAATATCGGAAGATAAAGATTTTTTAAATTTAAAAGTATTTTTGAAGAATTATTGCTTTTAATTATCTTACTTTAAGTTAGATTAAATATTCATATTACTTTTAAAATGAGCAAGTGAAAAAAATATATAAATAGGAGTAATGTTTTCATAATCCTCAGTATAATCTTATAATAAAAAGATAAAAAATAAAAAATAATGTTGAAATCATGATAGATTTTGGTAAATGCTTTTTAAATTGTTGTTGGATTAGTTTACAATTAGATGACGTTAGTTGTAATTTATATAAAACTATAGTATATTTTAAATTGTATACTCCTTTGACTAGTCAAAGGACCTATGAATTTAATTTTTCTATATGCAAATTTTTGAATAAATTTATATGTTAATAAGGACCTATGAGTTAATTGTTTTTTTTTTTTTCAGATCCTCTACTTCTTTGATTCAAGTTTCATTTTGTTGTTGTTATTGTTCCATTTAAATAAAGAGTTTCTAAAATTTTAAATAATTTTACATTATTTTTGCCACGTGGTGCCTACTTGTTATTGATTTAAATGAAATATTGGGCCCCATTTTATCCAAGTTAGCATTTAACTAAAATTTGAACGGAATAATTAATGAAAAGGTGATGTGGCCACGTTTTGAAAAGTTTAGAGAGTTAATTGCGACATTTCAAATGTTAAGTATGAATATATTATAAAATATAAAATACAAAATAATAAAATATAATTTGTACTTAATATTAATACTAGTAGTTGAAATTGCTCAGGCACCGATGGACCAAAGTTAGTCCTCAAGGATGTGTGTCCTTTGGAAGAAATTGGCATATAACCAGAGCCGGCCTTGGGCAAAGGCCACTAGGGCTACAGCCCGGGGTCCACAGCTGAAGGGGGCCCAAATTTTGTTTTTTAAACCTATGTATATATGTGTAAAAAAAAAAAATATAAGGAAGTTGCCGATTGTACTTCTCAATGAAAAGGGAAGTCAATCAATCACAATCAGTCTCTATATACTCAATCTCAAGAAACGTAAAGAGTAAGAAAGTCCTTATTAATTGTATAATATAATATAAAATAAATAAACAAATTATGGAATAAATCAAAACAGATTTTTTCAGCCACAAAACAGACTTCTCAGTTCATAACCCAACACAAGCATTTTTTTTGGGTGATTCTCCTCTTCTCTGAACTCAAGTAATTTTTTTTTTAAGTGATTCTCCTCTTCTCCAAAATAAATCATCCACAAGCTAGACTAGTGCCTTTCTTTGAAGGTAATTTTTTTTATATAGATACATATAGAATGTAGATATATAAATTTTGTAAATTGTAATACATATCTTTGTTAACTTTTTCTTATTTATTATTTGATTCAACAGAAAACTTGGCTGAGATTCTTGTTCCTTATACTTGGAAGTTTCAAGTGGAAGAAAATAAGCTCAAAATCCAGGTTTTATTGTTCTTTGTTAATTAGTTTTATTGTTTTTTATTGTGTTGTGTTTATTATAAAAATTAAAAAATGTTTCCTAAGAAACAACTTTCCGGAAATCTCAAGAGACAAAGAAAGAAAAAAGAAGAAGAAATTGCTCAAAGTTTAAGAGGGTCTTTGAATAAATATTTTGTTAAACAAACCAATGCTTCACTTGAAAATTTAGATGAAGATTTACCAAATGAATATGAACAACAAATTCAATTGGAAGAATTAGTAGAAAATGAGAATGATGTCAATGAAGAAATTGGTGATCTTGATGAAAATGGAAATACTGATGAACCTTTCCTTGATGAAAATGAAAATATTGATGAACCTTGCCATGAAAATGAATGTCAAGAAACAAGATTTGATTTGAACATTTATGATCCACGAGTTTGGGATAATCTTGATGCAAAAATGAGAGATTTACTTGTAGAAAAAGGTCCCCTAAGAGAAACTAATCTCAAATTCCCCATGGACGAACACAATAGACATTTTTCTTCAAATTATTATATTCGTACGTTACCAAATGGGGAAACTAAGGATCGAAAATGGCTAGTGTACTCAAAGGAGTTGGATAAAGTGTTTTGTTTTTGTTGTAAGTTGTTTAAAACAATGAATTCTAGAAGTCATTTAACTAGTGAAGGAATTAGAGATTGGAAACAACTTGGTGAGAATCTTAAACAACATGAAGGCAGTATTGAACACCTCACTAACTTGAGGTCTTGTGTTGAATTGCAAATTAGATTGATAACAAATCAAACAATTGATACCGAATTACAAGAGCTAATCAAGAAAGATACACTACACTGGAAAAATGTTATTGTCCGAATCATCGCTGTTGTGAAATGTCTTGCTATACATAATTTGGCTTTTCGTGGAACAAATGAAAAAAATTATGAAGATAGTAATGGTAACTTTTTAGGCCTACTTGAAATGATTGCAGAGTTTGATCCAGTAATGCAACACCATTTTTGACTCATTCAAGATAAGAAGATTCATTATCATTATCTTAGTCATAAAATTCAAAATGAGTTGATAGCTATTTTAGCATCAAATGTTAAACATGCAATCATTGAAAAAATAAAAATGGCTAAATATTTTTCAGTCATTCTTGATTGTACTCCTGATGCAAGTCACAAAGAACAAATGACTTTAATATTGAGGTGCGTAGATGTGTCAAGTACTCCAATAAATATAGAAGAGTACTTTTTAGAGTTTCTAAATGTGGAAGATACATCTGGATTATGAATTTTTAAAGAATTGCAAAATGTAATTGAGTCCCTTACACTTAATATTGATGATGTGAGGGGACAAGGTTATGATAATGGCTCTAATATGAAAGGAAAAAATTTAGGTGTACAAAAAAGATTACTTGATATAAATCCTAGAGCATTTTACATGCCATGTGGTTCTCATTGTCTCAACTTAATAGTATGTAATATGGCCAACTCATGTGTTAAAGCAAAATCTTTTTTTGGAGCATGTCAATGCATATAGACGGTATTCTCTAATTCAACAAAGCGATGGAATGTGTTACTTGATTACATAGATGGTTTGACTTTGAAATCATTGTCAACTACACGTTGGGAAAGTCACATTGAAAGTGTCAAAGCAATAAAATCTCAAGCTTCCCAAATCAGAGAAGCTTTATTTAAATTAACAGAAATTAGTGAAGATGCCAAATTGAGTAGGGATGCTCAAAGTTTAGCAACAGGAGAGCTTTCAAGTTTTTAATTTATATTAAGTTTGGTTATTTGGCATGACATTTTGCATAAGATTAACTTAGTTAGTAAAAAGTTACAATATGAAGACATGCATCTTGATGCGGTTGTAAGACAATTAGAAGGACTTGTTTTATTTTTTGAAAACTATAGAATAAATAGGTTTATTTCTGCCATGATTGATGCTAAAGAAATTTCTCTTGATATGGGAATTGAGCCTGTATTTCCAAAAAAAGTCAAGTTTGTAGAAAAAGGCATTTTGATGAGGTTTCCAATAGTGATAGGGAACAACAATCAGCTGAAGAATCATTTAGAACTGATTATTTTCTTGTTATAGTGGATATTGCTCTTGGTGAATTGAAGAGTAGGTTTGAACAATTGCGTTGTTTTGAATCTATTTTTGGGTTCTTATTTGATGTTGCAAAGTTGACTTCGTTTGATGATAATGAATTGAAAAGTTTTTGTGTGAATCTTGAAAATGCTTTAAAACATGGTGATGTTTCTGATGTTGATGCAAGAGACTTATTTTCAGAATTACAGGTGTTGCAAGTGATGTTACCAAAAGAAGCATATGAAACAGATAAACCATGGACATCCATTAAAATTCTTGAGTTTGTAAAGAGTGGATATGTTTCCTAATGTAATGGTTGCTTATAGGATATTATTGACTATACCTGTGACTGTGGCATCTGCTGAAAGAAATTTTTCTAAATTAAAATTATTGAAATCTTACGGGCGGACCACCATGAGTCAAGATAGGCTAAATGGATTAGCGATATTATGCATTGAAAAGGATATGTTAGAAAACATTAAATATGATAGCATAATTGATGATTTTGCATCTAAAAATGCATCAAGAAGACATTTTAAATGATGTTTTGTGGTTCAGATTTCATTGCTATTTTTATTTTGTAGGTACATGTGATGATTATTTGCTTTGATTAGTTGTGGAGGATGAAAAGAAGATTGATCAAATCAAGAAATGCTTACGGAGATTCGGGAGGAAGCATGTAGACTCAAATATGTAGTTTTCATTTTTTAATGCAATGTTTACAATCCGGGGTACTCTTTTTCCTTCGTTTGGGGTTTTGTCCCATTGGGCTTTTCCCAAACAAGGTTTTAATGAGACCCCAAAGTGTTTTTCCTTATCTTTTGTAAATTCTTATAATTTTAATAAAATTAATTAGTTGTATAAAGGGGCACACTTGAGAAAATTTGCCCTGGACCTTAGAAAACCCAGGACCGGCTCTGCATATAACTCAACCTAATTTTCCACCTTGCACCTCACATTGAGCTTGTTCATTTTTGAACCAATTTCAAACATTTTTTTAAGGAGAAGAACAGTGTTATAGGGTCATTATGTCTCATCATGTTGTTAGCCAATATTGCAACACGTATTGGGAGATGAAAGGTGATGATAATACATCAAGTCTACGTAAAAACTGTAACGTTGAGTTTTTTTTTTTGTTTGTAATAAATCAATAATACAGTGAATATTATTTCATAGAGTATTAGGTATTTTTAGATTTGTCCATTGAGGAATTTAGATAGCCATTTAGCAGAATCCTTGGGAATACGGGTGAAGTTATCTTTGTAATCCACGTAATAAAGGCCGTATCTTAAACTATAACCATCGCCCCATTCGAAGTCATCAAGTAGAGTCCAGTAGAAATATCCTTTTACATTCACACCATTCTTCATCGCCTTGGTGATCCAATATAAATGCCTAAGAGTGTTGTCAATTCTATGTGGATCCTTCACTGCTTCAGCAATTCCGCGTTTATCATCCTTTGCCTCCGTAATTCCATTTTCTGTAATGTAAATTTTAGGATTTTGATACTTTTCCTTCATGAACTCCAACAGTTTTTGCAAACCTTCTGGATAAACGTAGATAAAATTGCTTCCATTAGCCAGTGGACCAATTTTGTCTCCATTTGTGTTCGTTTCATGTGAAGATACTAAAGAATCGGTACGATAACAGATTATTTTACGAAATGTTGGTGGAACATTTTTACCATATCTTGATGTATAATAATTGATCCCAATAAAATCAAATGACCCCTTCACCAAATTCTTTTCTTCCTTGGTGAAACTAGGCAATCTTTCCTTGACTAACTCCCTCATACTCTTCGGATAATCTCCGAACACCAACGGTTCCATGTACCATCCGAGGTTGAAATCTAAAGCTCTCTCTGAAGCAGCTTTGTCTTCTTTAGAGTCTGAATCAGGTTCCACGTATTGTCCTACGAGACTCAGACCAATTTGTCCTCCTTGTTGTTTATGAAACTTGTCTCTGTATAAATTTACAACTGCGGCATGTGCAAGGATAAGGATATGGCTTACAATATAAGGTTCGGTAGATGAATTGCCAACAGTGCATGGAAATTTCGATCGAACTGAACATCTTCCTGGTGCAGCAACTCCAAGATCATATCCCATCATGGCAACAATGAATGGCTCATTAATTGTAATCCAATTTTTAACCCTGTCACCAAATGCCTTAAAACAAATTTCACTATAATCCTTAAAATCGTTGATAAAAGAGTGATTCAGCATGCCTCCATACTTGTCTGTCAAGGCTTGTGGTGGATCAAAATGCATTAGGGTCACATAAGGTGTGATTTCATTCTTGATTAATTCATCAATCAAGCAGTTGTAATGATCAATACCCTCTTGGTTTATTCCACCATTCAAAGTTCCATTGGGAAGAATTCGGGTCCAAGAGATGGAAAATCTATAAGAGTCAACGCCGAGGTCTTTTACAAGCTTCACATCTTCTTTGTACCGCTTATACGAATCAACAGCAGTGTCCATGTTTGATTGATTGTTAATTTTTTCCGGAAATTTCTCCACAAAGTTGTCCCAAATACTTGGTCCTCTTCCTCCTGAGTTTGCAGATCCTTCTATCTGCGCAGCAGCAGTAGAGACTCCAAACACAAAATCATAGGGGAAGTTCGTCCTCTTAACTCCAATTTCTTCGTGGTTTGATGCATTCACATAAACTTGCGACAAGCATGAAATCGAAGCAATGAGAAACATCATCCATAAATTTTTTGAAATTATATGTGAAGACGCCATAATCTCCGATCCTATACGTGATCAATATTATCAGAGTAGAATGTAAATTAAAGAAGCTAGTTGAAGTTTGAACTAGCTTCGGATGTTCAAGGTATAAGCTTGTCTTACATAAGCCAATTACCTATTCTTATGTAGACATGACTAATTAACAAGAAACAATGCATCCACTAAAAAAAGATTAAAAAAAAAAAGAATTATGGCTTGCAATTAACAGATTTTGTTGTAACAATTGAATCCGCCATAAATTTGTTCAAACTAAAATT
Organism: Prinsepia uniflora; assembly: GCA_032719365.1. Classification (NCBI taxonomy): domain Eukaryota; kingdom Viridiplantae; phylum Streptophyta; class Magnoliopsida; order Rosales; family Rosaceae; genus Prinsepia; species Prinsepia uniflora. Next base: position 1,038,315 of record CM064876.1, on the reverse strand, counting down.
AAGAACCTAGAAAGGTACCAAATTAAGAATTCTGTTGAAAAATGAACTACCTTAAAAAAAAAAAAAAGTTCTATTTGTTTTATTATTGCAAGGTTCGTGCAGTTAACAAATCCAAATAATAAAAAAACTGTTGTAAATATGTATAATTATGTGGTTATTTCAGTAAAAGGACATTTACGTCTATGTGTATAACTATAACTCTAACTCTATATAAGGAGTAGGGTAGGAACAATGTGGTTCAATACAGATATTAACAATAATTAAATCCAAATCGTTAAAATCTTAAAGGTTCGATACAATTTGAATTTTTTTAAAATTGGAAATAATATCGGTTTGATCCAAACCATTACTAACAATTCGGTTTGAATTAAAACGATTTGAAACCGTTTATGCATAAAAAAAAAAGAATATTAAAAATAAGAAGTAAGGATATAAACAAAACGACGGAATAATAATTACTCAAAATTTTGTATATCAAACTTGTCATGGATTGGATTGCAAATATTACCACTATTTTAAGATTTATCAAACACACATTACCACTTGATAATCTTTTATTATACTCTTATATGAGTATGCATGTATTTATCTGGATATATCTGAGTATCTTTTTATTTTTATTATTTGTACTTTGCATTAATAATAAATTTAAAAATTAATATATTTCTTAATGGTCCGATGTGGATTTAATGAATTTCCAAAATGAAAATTCAAATCTAAACTGATACTAACGGAGTGGTTTGAATATCTCACCCCGTATAATTTTTATCCGATCAAATTTAAATCGTTGGATAAATAACGGTTTGAAGTGAATCGATTAACATTTTTAACGGATTTATGCCCACTCCTAATAAGGAGATTAGTCTCAATGAAAGAATGATCTTTTCTAACTCTATATATTTTTTACAACAGGGTTATCAGTATGACTCTAATCAACTGAGCAAAATCCCAAAAATCCTAGGTCCAAAATTGGGAAACCATAAATAAATAAATAAATTGATTTTTCCTCATGATTTTTCTTCTTGATCTTTCCTCGTCTCTTGAAGAGGAAATTGGTCAATATCTTCCAACCAATTACCTACTCTCTCTCTCTCTCTCTCCCTCTCTCTCCCCCTTTTTTCTTCATCATCGCACCACCATAGCCACGGCAAAGCGACGGCGAAGAAGATGACTCGCCCACGACCGCTTCCTTCTAGAGGCTTCTCCACCGCCTAGATCTTGCCCTCGACTACCGCAAAAGCTGTTTGCCTGCAAAGAGCTTGGCAGCTATATGTTTATTTAAATTATTTTGGTTTTGAGCCATGGACTTCATGGTCCATAAAATAAGAAGTTTAAATATATCAAATCATATAATGACAGAAGCATTAATTTAAATTATTTTCACATGCTATTGGATGTTTATTTATATTGTTTAATGTTTATAAGTTTATGTGTTTATTTATTTAGTAAATGTATGTATTTACATAAACCAAACGTTCATTAACGAACTAGAAATTTATAAACAAATCAATAGTTCATACTAATCACATAACTAGTAGTCTCAGCAATGCTATGAAAAAAAAAAGAAAAAAAAAACCCAAAGTTTCCCTCATAAATTCACCAAACATGATAAAATCGGTAGATTTTACATATGTTTTAAAATCTTCTTCATTATATCAAGTCATAGAACCGACAGTTCTTATTAGTCACTTATGGACGAATTTACCCAAAGCACTAAATGCGATTATTTGATCATTTCAAAGACTCTAAAAGAGCAAAATAATTATCATCGTGTCATCTTGCTTGAAGCATTGAATGAATGACATCTAATCCATTTGTAGGATTTTAAATCCACATATGAATATAAGTCGATGATAATGCCGAATCTAGTCACTATTGCAAGTTGCAAACGAGTATCACGATAATTGCAAAACTTGAGAGACAAATTTAGTACAATGATCAAGTTCTCATATAAGGATTATTTTGTTCGTTTATGTTTTTCAATTTGAAAATGTGGTTGTTGGTCGAATATGATTTAATTCAATATGAATATTTTCTCATGCATGTGATCTCTTGAATTCAATCTATGAATATGCATGTTTAGTGCGGAAGTTTGTCATATACCTAACAGTGCTACCATGAATACTATACTCCGATAATAAAAATAATTTATACAAATTTCAATAATACCACTATGACAACCATATCAAACCAATCCAATCTTATTGAGGGCCATGGCAAGCTAGTTTATGTTGTCGAATGGTACTGAATTACCATTCTCTATGTTCCAGAAGAATGTTCTCGAGATTTATGGATGTTTGAGCCAACGGTTATTACCTTAAAATCATTAATGAAAAGGAAGTGGAATACCTTTGTATAACCTCCAATCTGTATGGTCCAAAGCATACATTGTAAAAGTTAGCTAGAAGCTAACCATGAGCTAACTAAAACCTAAATAATACGAGCAACTATGTCACAACCTAACTTCCCTAGCACGATATTATCCGTTTTGGGTCCAATCCTCACGACTTTGTTTCTGGGAAGTCATGGGCAACTTCCTAGTGGGTCACCAATCTTGAGATTGTATCAGCCTAATCTCGCTTAACTTTGGAGTTCCAAAGGAGTCCAAAGCCAGTGAGCTACCAAAAAACCTTGTGCGAGGAAGACTTTGTCCAAACATATAAGACACTTCACCTTTCCCTCCTTGAGCGATGTGGGATTGCTCGCCGTTATTTCCAAGAAACGGGTCTTACAATCCACCCTCCTTAGGGCCTAGCGTCCTTGCTGGCACATTTCTGGTTGTGGTCCAGCTCTGATACCATTTTATCATGACCTGACTCTCATAACACAATATTATTCGTTTTTAGCCTAACCCTCAAGACATTGTTTCTGGGAACTCACAGGAAACTTCTCAGTGGGTCATCCATCTTTAGATTGCATCAGCCCAATCTCGCTTAACTATGGAGTTCCAAAAGAGTCCAAAGTTAGTGAGCTCCCAAAAGGCCTTGGTTAGGAAGACTTCGTCCACACATATAAGACACTTCACCTTTCCATCACCGAGCGATGTGAGATTTCTCACCGTCCTTCCCAAGACGCGAGTCTTACAAACTACTTATTATGACATGACTGGTTGGAACACACTGTTTCGAGTTAATTTTGATTGTCTGAATGTTTAGGGATTATTTTAAATTCATCTAAAAATCCCAAAAAATTTTGGGATTAAAATAAAAGATATTTGGGATGGTTAATGACTTTTGGATGTGATTTCTGGCAGGTTTTGAGATTATCAGAAATTACGAAAATGCATGCAAAACGAGGTTCGACTATATGGGCAATGTGTGAGCGGACGTTTTATTTTCTTAAAATACCATGCATGCAAATTTAAATGTTTTAAATGTTTAATATGTGTTTTTGGTGATTTGTGATTGATTGGGAATTTTATTTTCGGTAATTTTATATTTAATTATTATTTTATTGCACGTTTTACGAGATTTTTTGTAAATTACATTTTTGGATTCCATTTCGATTGTGATTTTGGAATTTAATGTGGTTTATGATATGATGTATTGATGTTGGGTCATTGGTGAATTTTATATGATTTTGGATGGTTTTCCAGAAGTATTTCGATGGTACGTTTTATGAGGTTTTCATGAGTATATTCTCTCTGATTTTTTTTTTTATTGTGGATTTGGGTAAAATGTGATAGAACAAAGATTTCTCAATATTTATGATGGAAATTTTTGTGACTTGGGATCATTTTGATTATCGGATGATTTTCACGAAAAAGGCTATTTATGCACGTTTTACAAGGCTTGGTGTAAATATTGGTTTTTGGCCTAGGTCCGAGGTTCTGATTGTGGATTTGATTTATGACATTGAGATGTGATATGAGTATGTGTTTCTTGGTTTTAATGATGTGAAATATGGTGATGACTGTGAGTTGGACTTGTGTCGGTTGTATGTTACAATGCTTGTTGGTTGTTTAGTCTCAGATGTCGAGCCAGGCTCTGAATCTTGAGACGGGTATTGTGTATGGTTGTGATTAGAATTCCTGATGTTGTTTCATGTGAATATGTCACTGGTATTGTGATGAGTTGGTAATCTCAAATGTCAAGTAGGGCTCCAGTTTCTGAGACTGTATTGTGATAACTTGGACGTCGAGTTGGGCACCGGTTCCCTAGTGAGTATGTGATGTGCCTATCAGTAATGCAGTGGTGTTGATGATTGATGTTGTGCATGATCATGGATTGACTATATGTGATATCTGTGGTGATGTTGGATATGGATTGATAGTGTGACTGTTATGTTGCCTTAGTATGAAGTATTGTGGTAATCTGTGTGATAATTGCATCAGATTATTTTTACCTTTGACTTGAAGTTTATTTTCATGTATTTTGAGAATATAAATTGTGTTTTGTGTTAATTGGAATTTGATGCTTTCAATGCATGCATGATTTTGGAAAACGGATGGTAAATACTGGATGTTTTTAAATTATGTTTTTAAAAGCTTTCATTTTGTCTACTCACACGTTTTCTTGATTTTGTAACCCTCCTGGTCTGCTGCACGGGAATCGAGGCTGGAGAGGCAGAGGCATGAACTAGCGGGATTTGCTTGTATCCCTTAGCTGACAAGGTTTCATGGGTATATCTTGATTCTTATCAGTCGAGAGTATGATCTGAATGTACTTTTTAATATTTTTGGGTGGGGTCTTGTCATGCAACGTCTGAGACATGTCCAAAAAATGCACACACAACATCTAGATGTACACATACTCGGGAACTGCACCTGCAACGTCTGAGACAAAACGGTCATTTTACATTAAATTTCCAATTTTTCAAATTAATAAAAGTTCGGGGTGTTACACCAAACATTGGAATTGGGGCATTTAGACGATTACCAAGCTCTTCTTTTCTATGAGAAAAAAAGCGAGCTAAGTCAACACCTCAAACAACTTAGTAAAAGTCTATTTGACGTCTAAGTTTGAGGTAGTTAACAAACAATGAGGTACATACTATTGCAATCATCACTGATGATTTATCACTCGTACCTAATAAATCAACGGAAAATTGTGGAGCTACAACGTGGTTTATAACTCTCATAATGTCGATATTATATTTACTAGGTGAACATATTAATTAATCAGATTAATGCCAATAATAAATAATCTTCCCGCACGTTATTTTATTATTATTATTATTATTATTTATATAATTAATAATAGTGATATCTCCATATAGAATCACCTATCAAACACTATCTCCTACATATTAAACACTACCTCTTTTAACCAATCAAACCTACCTTCTTTAACCAATCAGACGCTCTACTGACTCTCAAGACTTCACTATAAATAGAGGACATCACCTCACTTCTAAAGGTAATTCAAAATCATTCAAATGCTCTGACGATTTATTCTCTTAATTAAACTGACTTAGACATCAAAGTGTTCCTGGTTGAACCACTTCTCCATGCTTCAACCTTAACTTCATTTGTCTTTCGTTACTGTGTGTAGGGGTGAAGAAGGAATTCTACAAGTCTGAACGATTTCTGCATCAAGAGATATGAACTCTCATAATATGATATTAGTTTCGAAGTTTAATTTATTTTTTTCAAAATTTCAATGTTGGATTTTAGAATGATACGGTTGATATTACATGTTGGCGATAGTATTTTAATTTCTCTACTTCGAATTAGGTTTTTCTATATTAATGTTCATGCTAACTCTCATAATATGAAATTTGGGTTTCAAAATTCCGAAGTTTGAATTTTAAATTATAAGGTTGATGTGCTTCATATGCACATGAGTCCATATGAACCTTATAATAAAATCTCGAAATTTAGAAAATATAAAATTGAACTTTGAAACCCTAATCTCATATTATGAGAACTTACATCAACCTTATAATAGAAAAACCAAATTTAAAATGAAAAAAAAAAATTCCCGTAACCTTAAGGGTTATATGAACATTATAATTCATAAATCCAAGCTCAAAATTTTGAAGGAAAAAAATTGAACTTCGTAACTCCAATTTTATATTGTTAGAATTCCTATCAACTTTAAAATTAAAACATCAAGCTCAAAAGAGAGCAAATTCAAATTCTTTTTCTATCCTGTAATAACAAACATTAAAGTTCATATGAACATTATAATTTGAAAATCCCAACTAGAAATTTTGAAGGGAAAAAAAATTGAATTTTGAAACCCAAAATCTTATACTGTTAGAGTTTACCTAAACCTTACCATAAAAAAACCAAACTCAAAACCTTTTGAAAAAATAATATTGAACTTTGAAACTCTAATCTCACGTTGTGATACTACACATGAACCCAACGAGTAAAAAAAATCTAACAAATGGGAGAAAATTCAAAATTCATTCTCCAACTAGTAATATCAAACAATGAAGTTTATATGAATTCTAATTCCAAACTTAAACTTCGAAATTTTGAAAATTTAAAATTAAACTTTAAAATCCTAATCTCATCTTGCGAGAATTCACATCAATTTTACTATAGAAAAATCAAACTCAAAACGGAAAAAAAATCAAAATTTTTTTTTAATCCGTAATATCAAACGTTAAAGTTCATATAAATTTTATAAGTCCACAATCCAAACTAAAAATTTTGATGAAAAAAAAAAATTGCCCCAATCTCACTTCACATCAACCTTACTAAGTTAAAATCACAATTCATTCATATCAAAAAATGCGAGAACTCATATATTGTAATATCAAACATTAAAGTTCATATGAACATTATAATTTGAAAATCCTAACTAGAAATTTTGAAGGGAAAAAAATTGAATTTTGAAACCCAAAATCTTATACTGTTAAAGTTTACCTAAACCTTACCATAAAAAAACTAAATTCAAAAGGGAGAAAATTCAAATTTCTTCTCCAACCTGTAATTTGAACTCTAACTCTAGAGTTCATATGAACTCTATATTTCCGAACTCAAAACCTTATGAAAAAATAATATTGAACTTTGAAACTCTAATCTCACGTTGTGATAATACACATGAACCTTATCATAAAAAAATCTCAATCAAATGGGAGTTTATATGAATTTTTGAATTCTAATCTCCCGATGAAGTTTATATGAATTCTAATTTCAAACTTAAACTTCGAAATTTTGAAAATTTAAAATTAAACTTTAAAATTCTAATCTCGCCTTGCGAGAATTCACATCAATTTTATCACAAAAAAATCAAACTCAAAACGGAAAAAAAGTCAAATTTTTTTTTTCAATCCGTAATATCAAAGCTAAAGTTCATATAAACTTTATAAGTCCACAATCCAAACTAAAAATTTTGATGGAATAAAAAATTGCCTCAATCTCACTTCACATCAACCTTACTAAGTTAAAAATCATAATTCATTCTTCAATTCTCAATATCAAAATTCAAATGCGAGAACCCATATAAACCTCATAATTCCACCGTATAAGCTTGAGTTAACACTAATCTTAAGCTCAATTCAAACGTAATATGATAAAACCAAAACTTATCATCACCAATTCGATATTTCCTCCTTAACCAATACCATGGCCAAGTAAAAGGTTAGCTTATTTATTATAACAATTTCTAACGATCATATACAACTCAGTAAGTTCATAATTTTAGTTATGAAAGATACCATCAAAACTCGTCTTTTGTACATAGCCACATGAAATCTAGATCTAGAGACCAGAAGACCTAACAAATGAGAAAGGTTTTAATTTTACCGAAAATTTAACAATTTTAGATTAAATTTTAGGTGATAACCATATCAATCTAAACCGTGCCCACCCCTATAAAAAGCCCTTAAAAACTCAAGAAGAATATCCACCTAGGCCAAATGTGAAGAGTTGGGGGAACCCAAAAAACCGAAATCATGCATACCTTATTGCTTGATTAGTACATAAATAAGGAAATAATGGAATCTAGTATCTTATTATGGAGAACAAAACACCTAACAGAATGACAGACACAGGAGGAATACAATCATAATTGAAACTATAACTACACATCATCCCAGCTAGATCAAACTCTATCATCATGCACACACACTAGCCACTAGAATAATCTAAAAGCTCAGAGTGTACTTTGGAGATGTTCAATCATCGGGTTTCGTCCTCGAGAGCACGGAAGCCACTTGTCAGGTCCTCATGTAGCTTCTTAAATTTGGCCACCAGAGCTTCTTCTCCTTCTGCTGGATCCTCAAACTTTTGAGACCTGCATCATGCCAAAGATCACGGGGTAAAGACTTGTTTTTTCGTTAGATATTGTAATGTTTCCTCCCTCTGGTTCAGGAATCAGGATTATGATGAAGTTACTTACACTAGGCGGTAAAAGAGATCTCCCAAACGGTGCTTGATTAGGCTGTAACTTATCTTTTGACCATCCATACCAGCAGCTTTCTCTACTGCCTGCATATTCAGAGACCCCAATCACATCCGAATCAATAAAGAACCCTTTCGGTGTAGGTTTTAGCCAAAAATGAATGTAAATACAAAGACGAGGAACGATAATCTCAGTTCTTTTCCTGACTCAATGAAGACGAAGAAAAAAGAATTCAATCAACCTAGGCAGCTTCTTCATCGCTCATAATAAGAAACGGAAAGAAATGGACAAAAAGTTCACCTGATTGGCCAGATTAAAGTAATGGATGATATTCCTCATCATCCAGACCGACTTGTAGAATGGACAGAATTTGTCATAGCTGTCCAGCCATGCAAAACATATTAAATTTGAATTAAACCTAATGGGCTGAAACAAGGGTGAAACAGATCGCAAGATATGAAAAATAAAAAGAGATGTCTAAAAGAAAGAAATACAGAGTCGGAACTCACGGAGTAAATGCATTTTGTGCAAGATAATCCTCCCTCAAGAGCTTTGCAGTTTCTAAGGTGATCTTATCTCCTTCAGCCAATGCATCCTTTCCAACAAGCTGCAGTAACCAAGATATCAAATTAGGATGATCTATATATTGGGTATCTTTCAGGCCAGATCAGAATCTAATATGGTACCGACTAAAATTTCACCATCGCCGTGAATGTTTACAGTATTCTGTAGTTCAGTTTTATCGAAGTTAACTTGCTGAAGTATGAACTTGCTAAAGTATGAAAAGGTTTCTGTTTATTGGGGATTCAAAATCTTCATGATCCATTGTTAAAAAAAAGGAAAAAAAAGACATACTTGGACAATTTCATTCAGGTCATCTTCTCGTTGCAAAACCTCACGTGCCTTTGTCCTGATATTGATAAAATCAGGATCAAATTGATCATAGAAAGTCTCTAGCGCCTGCAAATAAAAGGAGGATCATGTCAAAGAACCAACAAGGACATGGGCAATTAAAATGGACCAGGGATAACATTTTATGAACATACTGTTGAGTACTTCGAGTAAGAAATAAGCCAGTTAACAGAGGGGAAGTGCTTCCTCTGGGCAAGTTTTTTGTCCAAACCCCAGAAAACCTGCAAAACGATTAAAAAAAAATTCATGCTAACAATATAGATCTAGTGAAGAAAACTAAATTCTTCTTTAAGAGGAACAGACCCCTGCTGGTGGAACGAATCAAGTATTAATAAAAAAGACAGACTTGCAAGGCATCAAGAACAAGCCTCCTATGAATTATAATATCATGCATTAATATGACATTGAAAATTATACCTGGACAATGCTAAGGGTTGCAGATGTCACGGGATCTGAGAAATCTCCTCCTGGGGGAGATACAGCACCAACAATTGTCACACTACCATTACGCTCTGGTCCACCAAGACATTTCACTTTACCCGCACGTTCGTAAAATGATGCTAAACGTGCTGCCAAATAAGCAGGATATCCACTATCCGCAGGCATTTCTGCCTGAATATAGACGAAAGACAAATTCCATTGTAAGGGATTAAAAATATACTTCACTTATAAGGAAGAACGAGTAAACCTTCCAAAGTGTTTTGTAAACAATATTCCATATAACATAATGGGCGTGTATGTGTTTGTGAGAGAGAAGAGAGAGATTACAAATTAATAAAATATCATCCTGCAACACGAATAATCGGAATAAACAAAGGCGAGAGAATTACCAGCCGCCCAGAAATCTCACGCAAGGCTTCGGCCCATCGAGATGTTGAATCTGCCATCATGCTAACATTGTAGCCCATATCTCTGAAGTACTCAGCAATGGTGATTCCTGACATTTGCAAAGGTAAAAGTTGAAGACCATGAAAACAATGCCTATATTACTAATTGACTCTGCCTAACCACAGAAGACCAGTAACTACAAAAAGAGGAAGTTAAGGAAATCTAGCAATTTTCAAGAAGAGTTCTCTAGTCCAATTCCTGTTTGAGCTCTAGGTAATGCCTATGCTTTTGGGGTGCATATAATGAACGGACTATCAAAGTTGGGAGAAGTGGAATGAAACCAAGCAATTTTATACAAATAGAATACCATCCTCCCACACCCTAAAGTTGTTATTGGGTCTGCAAAACCCTAGTGAGAAAGCTAAAAGTTTACCAGTATAGATTGAAGCTTCACGAGCAGCCACAGGCATGTTAGAAGTGTTGGCCACAAGTGTTGTTCGCTTCATGACAGATTCTTCACGACCATCAGGCAAAGTCATTGTCAATTGAGGAAAATCCATAAGCACCTGGATCATCGAATACATTGACTTGATCAAATCCAGGACAAGGAAATACGCTACTAACTATCTGATTATAGAAAACATACCTCTGCCATTTCATTTCCTCGTTCTCCACAACCAACATAGACTACAGTGTCTGAGTTAGAGTACTGCACACAAACAAAACATCACCTATGAAATCCAGTATATAAATAACTAAAGGAGTCTCTAATAATCAATGATACGTTTACCTTAGAAAGAGCTTGACTAATAACAGTTTTTCCACAACCAAAAGCACCAGGAATGGCACAAGTCCCGCCAAGAACAGAAGGGAAAAGGGCATCAAGAACACGCTGATATAAACAAAAGTTGTTAGGAAACCACTATTCACAAAAAGACAACAGGGTCTATAAAACAAACATTCTATCTACCTGCCCAGTAAGTAGAGGGGTATCAGCAGCAAGCTTTGATGCGACAGGCCTGGGCGTACGGACAGGCCAACTCTGCAAATATGAATACCAAAAGATATATAGTTTATACTAGTGAGCCATAGAAGTACGCATGAATCTCTGAAAGAAGAATCCCAAAAGAAACCTATACAGACCTGAAGCATAGTAAATTTCTTTTTGACACCTTGAAACTCAAGCTCTAATACAGTATCCTGCAAATTTATATACGAAGAGTCAATGTGCATACATTCCGCTATACAATCATGATTCAAATTAGTGCTTTTGCAGCTTTTAAAGATAGGAAATCCATGAAATATCATCCCTCCTGTCCAACCATAAAGCACATGTGGATTTATAACACCATGTGTGATGTGATGGTCACACCCAAGTATCTCTCATAAAGCACATGCATGCCTTATCCATCCATTTGTGAGTGCATTTCTCACATACGCATGTGGTTAAGAAATCCATCGTTTTGTTGTGGGTATAAGTATATTTACTGACTACAGTGCTAGCTCCATTTTCAGGGTAACAATCAATGTGGTGCAAATAGTTCTACACAATTCTATTTATATTAAAAAGTAATAACAATATGGTACAAATACATATCATCATACATGCGTAAAACAATGAAACTATCAACACTAAAAAGCTGAAAAAGGTCAAACAAAAGTGAGTGTAAGCCCAAGATAGAAGTGGCATGAGTGAATGATTTAGGGCATGCATATTGAGCTTAAATAAGAACGCCCTTTTTTTTTCCCTCAGCAGGAGTATGTAGTATGGACATGCATAGTCTCCAACAAGGCAAAAAAACCTAAATTATGATCTTCATTATGTCCTAAATTTCATAGAGAGATGAGTTCCAATGACTTAGGTTTTGGACCAATGCCAGACCATTACTTCAAAAATCAACAAGGTATGTAATACTTGCCTTCTCTCTCCAATCTAGTCAAAGACAACATATAGACAGAACCCTATTCAATTTACAATATCTTACAAACACAAATGCATAAAATATGCCCAACATACTACAGAAACAGCATTCTTAGAGAATCTTAGTAATTCACTTGACAATGATAGTCACATAAAAGGGATATGAAAATAGTGATTCAAATTCAAACTCAAACCTTTAATGAGTATTGGCCAGCTGGAGCAACATAAGTAACTTTTCCCATAGCATCAGGAGGAAGAGCAACATGGTGCTGCATCAGACTATTTTCAAAGACAGTCTGCACAAAAGCACACATGCCAGGACTTAGATGCAACTCGAAGTAAATGAAAATAATCAAGTGGTACAATTTTTTCTGAAAGTATTCCAAAAACAAATACAACAATGCTACAGAGCTTACGGCATACAAGTCTCCACCAGTGATGCTATCCCCTTCACCTGCCACCAGGGATTGAAATGCAATTTCAGAATCAAACAACATATGAGCAATAAGTTACTTACCTCCACTAACGAGCTATGCATAAATTCGTATGAATTTACCTATTTTTTTAGGCTGAAACTCCCAAAGTATATCTTTGTCGAGAGCTGGGACAGACACACCACGCGGGATATAGACATCACCAGATATCTTTGCAATAGTTTTCAAAGGCCTCTGTAATGATAAAGAAGGCCAAAAAAAAGGCATTAGGCACAAAGAAAATTCTCCACACATACATATTTCCGAAAACTTAAGCTTTTCTTTGGATAAACATAATACAAGGAATAATATATTGGTCCACAAAACCAAAAACAATAAAAAAGAAATATCAGTAAGATAATGTTCAAACAGACCTGGATTCCGTCAAAAATATTTCCCAATATTCCAGGTCCCAACTCCACTGATAAAGGCTGAAACATCATGAACTATTAGCTGATTGCAGTGAAAGCAACCTAAAACAAAGAGTACAAAACAAGATGGCAGACTTGCCTTGCGAGTACGAAGAACAGGATCATTCACCATCAAACCAGCTGTTTCCTCATAAACTGAAATGGGCATAGAGAATAGATTAGGTAATACCAAACCACCAAAAAAATAATAATTTAAAAAGCCATCTCATTTAGTGAAATGAGGGAAGCCAAATATGAATAGATACGAAGGCAAGCTGAGCATAAAAACAAAAAGCAACCCTGGATTGTGGCAGAGTCTCCTTCTAGCCGAATAATTTCACCAATCAAATTATCATGTCCAACACGAACCAGCTCGTACATGGCAGCTCCTCCCATGCCATCTGCAACCACGACTGGTCCTGAGACCTGCCAATTATATTTACAAACTCCAATTAGCCAGTGACAAATTTCACAGAAACAAACTTAGCTACCCTCAGCTAGAATAAAACTAAATACAATTAAGTAATATGCTAGTAAACAAATCAGACAATCACACTTAATAACTAGGTCATACACTCACAGTTTCACCCAAAAGCTAAATAAATCACATCAACAAACCAAAGAAAGGAGAAGATCGATGTGATTAGTGATTGAAACAGCCTCAAAACCACTTAATTTTTGCTTCTTCAGCAATCAAAGGGCAGTAAATGAATAGATATCAGTATTTTTTACCCACCCCGATTTGAACAACCAATCAAGTTTTGCAGCAACGCAAATCATATGGGCTAAATTCATCACAACTAACATACAAATGTCACTACTTTGACCAATTAAACAAAAATAAACCATTCCATCCAACCACCAATTCTCCAATATTACAAAATTCACATTAACAGAGCAGTGATCTCATCACTTCAAAAGAATTGAAACAACGAATTTCATGGAACAGAGCAGATAAATCTGATCCATCCAAATCGATTAGGGATGTTCAACGAACCTTGCGGACGTAGCCATACTCGCTCTCCTTCTCGGAGTCCTCAAATGTGGTCAATCGGGAACCATACACCGCCGGCATTTTGGGCACGGATCGGACCAAATTTTCGAGATCTTAGGCACAAAGCTCGACCAAAAACCCTAGAGTTCCGACCGAATTACAGAGCAGATTAAACACAGAGAACAGAGCCAAGAGCAGAGAGCGAGAGAGAGAAAGATAAAGAAAGAAGCCTTCAGAGGATACGGACTGTCCTGATGAGATGGTGTATTTGGTACCAAAATGGAGGAGTGTAGTGTGTGATCCGCTGCGGACGACCGTATATCTTTTAACTATATATGGTCCGCCTCCGATCTGCCACGTAATGTGGGCCCCGTAACTCTCAGATTTTACTGCTAGCGTGGCGACATATTGCTGGTGATATTTTAGCGAAGGGTCTAACATGTGAGGAAATTGGATCCAACCATGTTTTGCCACGTGCTCAATGAAGGATCTTTCCTTGAAAGTGGTTTTGCTTTGTTTTTTTTTTTTTCCTTCTGTTTGTTTCGGTAATTTTTTCTTTTGGATCTGTAGTGTCGCTGTAGTGTTCCAAATTGCAAGGGTGTTTATAATTTTTTTTTTTGATAGCTTAGAATTTAATCCCTGTGATCCATTACAGCGAATCCATAACACAATAAAAACATATAAAAAAAATTATGTTTTAATATTAAAGTATATGAATTAAGGGCACAATTACTGATTTTGTAAGTCTTTAAATTTTTGAACTGACTCTGCATATTATATTATATTGTGTTACGATGTAAGTAAATAATATTTTCTTAAACATGTAATATGAATAAATTTTTTATATTATAAAATGACAATATTATATTATATATCACTCTTCAAAATAACTATGGTAAAATTAGTGTACACCTATTTTTCCCATTCTTACACCCATCGATTGTTCCAAAAAATATGGTTTTTTTTTTTTCAAAGAATCAACTAGTAGAAAAACACAAGGATTCTGAATAATTTACTTTTCTGAAAACTAGAAAAAAAAAAAAGATATACATCTTAGTTGAAGTAAAATATATTGAGAAGTAAAAAAAAAAAAAAAAATAGGATTGTGACAGTCACATTAACATTTACAATAAATATCTCAAGTTGGATTTTTTTTTTTGTGAAGGTAAAAGGCAAGGAGTAGGCAAAGGCTGTGTGGTGGTGGTGGCACTGGCACATGCTAGGTGTTGGCTTATTTGTCCTTATCATCTTTATTATCATTTATTTTTTCTCTTCAATAAAATAAGCATTTTGAGGATGAGGAAAGATGGTGGGAGATGATAATGTTGCTAATTGGACTATTGGTTGAACAAATTACGCATATTCCTCCTAATAAAAACCAAAATAATTCAGAAATAAAGGCCAGATGGAACTCTGATATCAATTACGTACTTTCTTGAATTTAAATTTTTATAAATAATTACAAATAATCGATTTTATAATTTCTTTTAAAAAAATTATAAATTTTTACAAAGTTAATAATAAAATTATATAATGTGATAGAATTTTACAGAGTTATATTGAGTTTTATATATTATAATTGAGTTTACAGAAAATATTATTGAATTATATGATTTGATATATATATATGGAAGAAATTTATAATCAAATCATAATTATTTATAGCTTAAAATTCTCTAACTAGAATAAAATAAAAATAATATTTCTAATACTACAAAATAAGTTAAAAAATATAAAATAGCTAACAACGAATGAGAATGGGAGACTAGGGTCGCTAGACATCATGCATGTTTTTGAATTTCCTTTTTTTTTTCAATTCATTTTGTTAATTTTTTATTTTTTTAAACATTTCATAATTCATGTATATTTTATTACTTATAATTTTACAAATAATACATGATAATCGATATCGATATATGACTTCAATTCTATTTCGTATTAAAAAATATAAAAATCTCAAATTATATTTAAAGGTAGAAATTCAAAAAGAAAAGCTAGATAAATTTTAAATTTTTCTAAAATATAACTTACACTAAAATATTTTTTTAAACTTCATAAAACTCTTCTATTTTATGACATCTACAATTTTTTTTATTCAAATGACTGAAATAATGTTCAAAATAATGGTTTATTTACGTATTGTATTTCCAATAGGAAAGGTAAAATTAGTTTACGAAGCCCCACAAATGAAATATGCCGAAGACAATGTTATGCTCCACCTCCAAAAGTAAAGAAAATACTAAAAATGGTGGCAGTCCATAATTGTTATGTTGGAAGGTCAACAAAGTAAAACATCACAGGCCCACTAAACATTACACCTTCTCGGCTACCAGAACTACTTGAGCAGTAAAAAAAAATATAACTGTCCATCCAAAAGTATAAAGTGGAAAGAGGGATAGCAAGAGGGGTGGGCAGTTGCAGTTTTAGAGCAGAAGAGCCTGAGACAGGCAAAGAACTCTTACCCAGGTATTTTTCTGTTTATGATGATGAAGAATGATATGATTTCACTCAAAAATTACTTATTTTCTTTCTGTTTCCAGTGGCCCTGTTGTTATTTGCTCAATCATGTAATTTGATTATCACAATTTTCCTTCTTTAGTATGTGCGTTCTCTGTGATTCTCTATTTTTTTTTCCCTTATAAACCCTTAATTTTGCTTAAAATGTTTCATAAATGTTGCTGATTGATTGAACTGATGTATAAAAGTTGTAGCTTTCATTAGCATTACCCCTAAATTGAATCAAAGCAAGTATCTTTAAGGTTTAATCTTATAGGAATTGAATTGCTTTCGATTTTTTGGTGTAGGTCCAAATTGAAATTTGCCTCAAATCTTAGTAATCTGTTATGGAGCTGGCTCTTTCTTCTGCATTGATGGTTCCTTCAAATGCAACAAGAGGTGTGTATAAGATTAGGCCTTATAGCTCAATGCTCATTGCCACCCAAAAGGTTTCCGCTCAGAAATTGTTTCCACGTTTGGCTGCTGTTGCTACCCAAACAGCCCAGGTTCTTGTTCTTTGTTCTCCTCTTACTTAAATTTATTTTAAATTAGGGTTTCAGTTAGTCAAGTGAACTGTGACACCTGGTAAATAACACTAGGTGTCCCCACACCCGAAGGGTGGGCCTCAAAATTCTTGAAATGTCACTTGACTTAACACATCAAAATTATCATCCAATAGATTTTGTGAGCAACTCACCTGACATTTTTCAAGGGTAATCCAACAAAAATTTTAATAGGAAGCACAATTTTTTCCCTGACTTTATTTTTCCGTGACACATCTTTTAATTTTGTTTGTTAAAAAGTCCAAAGTGCCTTTGAAACGGATGGAAAGTTTGACACGGTTTAAGCTCTGGTGACTCTTTCTTGAAGTTTTCTATGAGATTCATGTGACATTTCCATAAATTTCTATTATTTATATAACATCTTTCATTTGAATTCAGTTTTGACAAATTAACCTTTTAGGATTCCAGACAGCAGATGTTGACGTAGAGAGCAAAAAACATGAATTGTTGAGAGCTGTCCAAGACACTCAAAGAGGCCTTGTTACAACCGATGATCAGCGTTCTTTTATAGAGGAGGCTCTGGTTTGTGATCTCTTAAAGAATTTGCTACTCTCTCTCTCTCTCTCTCTCTCTCTCTCTCTCTCTCTCTCTCTCTCTTTGTGTCAAATTTTTTGTACAATCAAAATTTCTTTTACATATGCTGCACGTTAGTTTGATGGAAAAAGAAGCCACAAGTTCTAGAAAGTAAAATTTTTTGGTTGTAATAACTTATATAAAAGACGGGCAGGTGAGTGTAGAGGGGTTTAACAATGGTGCACCTTTAGACTTGGTGAAATTGGACGGGACGTGGCGTTTACAATATACTTCTGCTTCTGATGTTCTCATTCTTCTGGAAGCTGCTGCAAGGCTACCATTTTTTCAGGTATAAAGTTTAAACAATGAATGTGAAATTATGCATCTCATTAGCTTCAAAGGACATTGTTTGTTTTACCAAAAGAGAAAAATGCAAATTGTTTTTACAAAATCCAATGAACATTTGGATCCTCTTATTGTTTTTTGAAGAGACTCGTTGATTAAATTAACCTCTTGCACGGATTTATTGGCTAAAAGCCTTGCTACCAGAAGAACATGGCAATTTTAACAGCGATTAATTGTATCTGCTAAAATGCTAACTGATAGATGACTTATATTTTCTTTTCTAGTTATCATTATCAATTTCTTATGCTTCTTTATCTCATTATTTCTACGTGGATGTGAGGACAGGTTGGACAGATTTTTCAGAAATTTGAGTGCAAAGACCAGTCCAATGGGGGTATAATCTGTAATGTTGTAAGATGGAGCCTCCCACCCTTGTTAGAGGTAAAGGAAATCCTGTTTTCTTCTTCACTGCTTCCAGGTTACCGTTATTCAAAAAAAAAAAAAGTAATATTATCATCTCTGTATGCCCCTTGCAGGAACAAGAAGGTGCCACTCTATTAGTTTCTGCAAAATTTTCAGTCGTTTCTGTACGTAACATCTACCTGCAGTTTGAAGAGGTCAGGTTTATTCCCTTTCATAAAGTATGACTTCAAGTTATGGCATATTGGCCCGACTTATCCCACTATATCATTTGCGCTTTCGGGGTTATGATAGTCATCTGAACCGGTCACATTGCTTACATGCACATTCATATTTGAAGCATATGCACCATTGAATGTGCAGATTAATGTTCAAAATATTAAAATTAGTGAAGAGCTGCAGGCTTTAATAGCTCCAGCAATATTGCCCCGGTCGTTCATAAGCTTACAGGTAGAACACATTGTCACTGAAAGTGTCTCACTATTCTTTTTGCGCATGTATGAGAATTAAATGATTATGAATGCTCGTGTGCAGATCTTGCAGTACCTTCAAACTTTCAAAGCTGAATTTCCGGTCAGAGATCCGGGAAGGTACATTATTCTTAAATCATATTCATCAAAAACATATGTTGCAAAGTTTTCTTGGATACAGATGTGTGTGATAATGTACTCGTCTTAAAACTGCAGGCAATCAGTTGGAGGACTATACTACCTTTCTTACTTGGATGCTAATATGCTTTTGGGGCGTGCCGTTGGTGGCGGAGGAGTCTTTGTTTTCACTAAAGCTCAACCTCTAAGCTAATGGGAAACGGTTTAAACCATTTACATGCACAAATACATCAACAAGTAAAAGTTATTATATATGTTTTAAAGCTTTTCTTTAAGCTTTCTGCCTTTGCCTTGTGGAAACCTGTAGAATGAAGAGGCCAGCCATCTCGTTTTTTTTTTTTGGTCTTTCTTTTGATGTCATAATTGATTAGTAAAGTTAGTGCCTTAGGGTGCTTTGGGCAGTTGATTTTGAGGATCACAGATGTATTGATATATGCAGAGCTTGATTTCTTTCATGGGAACCAATATAACCTAATGAGTTTTTTTTATTTCCATTCTCTTTATTTTTTTCGCTCATGTGTAATCGAGTTTTGAAATTATTGATTTTTTTTTTCCAGTATTGTAAAAGTCGAAAATTCGGATTTTCAAATAATTTTTCAAAAAATTTCATATCTCTCAAGTATAAAATGGCTATTAAGAATTTAAGAGAATACAATTTCTTTGAATCGTCTATCTTTATACAAGCAATTTCATCAAAAGTATTCTCAAACTAAATATAGAACATATGTTGTTTGGTTTCCTACATGATTGAGCCTTACTTCTAAGCAAGATACCTCCTGGCTTCACTTCCCATTATAACCTTTAAGAGGGTTTTAAGGAGAATCAATTTAGACCTTTACTACAATATAACCTATACAATAAGACATATATACCTCTATAGGCAAGAATGTGTTAGAAATCGTGCCTAAAATGGCATAATAAAAACGAATAAGAGCGCATTCATGCCTTCTGAGTTCTGACTTTTTAGTCACCTCAGTGCTCAGTTTGTGCCATGAATGTTGGTGCGAGAACCTGGGCATAATTACCAACAACAAAACTTCCTCAAAATTTTCAACTAAGCAAACTATTCCAGCGTTCTTTAAGTGACTTGTATGCGTGGAAACACGAAATTGCTTGTAAACTAGTCCTTCCGTCAGTAGACATTTCTGTAGCTAGGCCAAGCCTTAGCAATGTAGAAACTGCTTTGTCAACCGGCATTTCAACCTGCATGCATGATGATCGAGCTTCAATATTCAACAATCACTTCATTATATACTCAAACCTGCATGTAAAACACTTTGTTTTTTTACCTTTACTTTAAACACATCGTACAGAAATCTTTCGCAGTCATCTCCAACAGTCTGTCGACAAACGAGCTGCATTCAATACGAAAGTATTATACGTCCACATATAGAAAGATACGATTCAGCAACATGGGCTATATGTTTGAACCCGACAAATGAATTCAAACAAGAAAAAAAGAGAGCTCAATTTCTAGGCAGTGAGATCAAACCTTCCCCTTGTTTGCTTTGAGAAGAACTGAATATGCCAAAATGGATTCCTTGTACTGCAGACAATAGTGCAAAGGAAAAAAATTAAAAAAAAAGAATGGCCAGTTAAAATTTTGTCCATTATAGAGTTATTTTCACAAGCACTTTGATGCCAAGAAATTTACTCAAAAACTAGAAAAGTCTTCAAAGGAATAGTAAATAAATTTCGCATAGATTGCATAATATCGAACTAAATTTGTGCTAAAAGAAAAAGAAGAAAAAGGAACTACATACGTTTAAAAGAAGATAAAATTTTGCAATACCATACGACTACTTTGATGAAAGAAATCATATGACTACTAAGGCCCTAACTTTGAGAATAGCCATAAAAACTAGTTTGATGAAAGTAAAATCTTGAAAAAAGATAGCACACAACGCGCACATGACTACTTTTCAATGGAAAACTAACACAATCTAACAGTAGTGGTTATTCGTCACAAAACTAAAATTTAGGTGGTAAAATGTCGCAAGAAAAAAGATAGATGATCAAATATCACAAGGGATAATTTGCAAAGAAAACAAAATATCATAAGGGATAAAATGTAGACGGTATTGCTAAATTTTTTCCCGTTAACTGAATAATTGAAACAGTTGCTCACTTGTTGCTGTTCAGAAGCATCCAGAAGAAAATGAATTGAGCCAAATCCACTGGCCAAGGTTTTCTCATAAAGTGTCGTGTTAACCAAAAGCTGTAAGAATAGGCTCCTTTAGACACTGAAGTTCCTCCAATAGAACATGCATGGAAAAAGATAGACGCACAGGTCATATTCGGTGGATCTTATTGTACTTATATTGAATATGATAACTTAACTAATCCAGTCCAATACAATACAACAATCCATCAAACGTAATCATATGATTTTGAAGCTAGCATAAAAAGATGAAGTTAACTCACCTGATACCGGTCCCATGTCTGTTTGTATCCCAGAACTACGCGAGACACATAAATTATAAGAGCGCTGATGGCAACCACATCAAGAACTATCGCTGACCTGTTATAAGATTAGAAATGAAATTAAACTACGTGAAAGAGAAGACATTAAAAGAGTCACTCCATATTAAAAAAAAAAAGGAAAAAAAGAAGAATCAAATTGTAAATTTGCAAGTGTTACTGTTAAAAAGATAGTTTCCAGTGAATTATTTCACTCCTTAATATGGTACTTTCAATCTTAATAGCAAATGCTCAGAAACAAAATGATATGCTGCATTTCAAGGAGAACTACTTGAAAACACATCGATTTCATACGGGGAAGATAAGAGATTCTCAAATTTGTAGTTTATGAAGTATGCTGAAAGCCCCAATATTGAGGCGATGTCCAGGCGTACCTGCAAGTAAATAGTATACAGGCATGAGGTTAAATATGCGAAAGTCCGTTATTAACTATTAAGGGTTCATAGCATTTAAATCTCTAATAACCTTTTGTTTAATCTATAATAAATACACAATGAAGGATCCAACCTAAAATTTAACGACCAAGGACAAACAGACAACTAAAATACTCGTATCTACCAAATTTGAAATCCCAGAAATACCCCTGAACAAACAAAATATTTGGTTAATTGCCTATTGTTCAAGGTTTAGCTCTCAAGGAGGACTATACCCTAAGCCATAAACTTTTCCACCACCCTACCCAACACTCCCTCGCCTCCTCCAAAACTTTCTAAAACCTAAGTTCTAAACTGTTAAACCCCATGCACAACCCCGTATATCAAGGGAAAACAACTAATATCATAATTCTAAAATATTTGGCATGAACTTGGCAAGTAACACGCATAGGGACAAAACAAGTAAAATCATGAATCTTGGCAAATGAGTTTGTCCTTCCATATATATATTTGGCTAAGTATAATTTGAGTGTAGCTTTCTCGTGAAAAGAAACTGCTAAAATCCCACCAAGTTGAATCGTTGACCATGTAACAAAGAATTACATACCGTGTCTATGATACGAAAAGACAGCTTTTTGTGGGAAAAGATAACCTACAATATTGAAAACAATGAAGAATGTTCAGAGGCAGAGACATTTTAAAAATACCAGGTAACTTTGAAATCACATGCTACAAGTAATGATAATTACATTGGATGACGTTTAAAATTGAGACAGAAGTAATTACTGGTAGATCCGGAATTGGAATTTTCTCGTAGATCTTTAACTGCAACGATGGAACCTCCTCAGCATTATCATCAGTGTTCTTTTCATCTACTTCTTCTTTGGCATAAAGCAAAACTAATTCTTGAAATGCTGCCTCCTAATTTTCAGACACCAAATATTATTTATTACCATCAACTTGTAATTAAATTTTATATACACAACACAATGAAAGATTAATAACGTGTTTAGTGAATCATAAGTATTGAATTGGAAATATAGGTCATCAAATTGAAGGACAGATTAGACATAGAAGGACACTTACGTTTCTAATCTTATCATTCGTTTCTATCCTCAAAAAAACTTACGTCTCACAAAACCTAGTATTTTGAGCTTTCTCGGCAAAATACGTTCAGCTCGACAGCGGCTAGCTAGTGCAGGAGTGCTAGTGACAGACAAAGATGTTGTTTTGATCATTCTAAATGGCTTACCTTCAGAATATCATCCATTCAAATCTCACATCCGAGCAAGACCTGTGCCTGTGACTCTTACTGAACTCAGGACCTTATTACTTGCTGAAGAAGCCGATCTTAACAAAGTTGCAGCTCAAAATGCTACAAACCAAGCTTTGCTCACTGCCATGGTTGCTACGAAAGATGGTCAAGGTACTCAAACTACGTCCTCGGCTTCAGATGTCCCTCATGTAAACCAGTCTGGATGGAATAATGGTAATTGGCAAGGGAGAGGCAATAATAACTGGAACAATAACAACTGGAATAACAATCGAGGACGTGGAAGGAACAATGGTCGAGGACGTTGGAACAATAATTGGCACAACAACTGGAATAACAATAGAGGTAATCGAGGAGGATATAATCGTGGTTATCAACAATTTGGTTACAATCCAGGCTCTCAGCAGCACTATGGTTACAACAATGGTTCCAATTACTACCAGCAGCAACCTGGTTACTTTCCTTCTCCTCCATCGTTCAATCCTGGAGTCTTAGGACCTTCACCACAGTATGCTTATCCTCTTCAATCCTCTGTCTGTCAACTATGCAAGCTTCAAGGGCATGAAGCTCCTGACTGTTCTCAACGCCCCTCAGTCACATACTAACTCACAGCCACAAGCCTACACTGCCACTATTCAACAACCAGTGTTTTCCGCTTCACCTCAAGCTTTTCCTGCTTCTACTGGCTACGAATTCAATGATCCGAACTTTTGGTTAGCTGACACTGGAGCTAGTAATCACATGGTCTCAGATGGATCTCAGCTCCAGCAGGTTCAATCCAGCTCGGGAAAATCAGGTATTTCTGTAGGCAATGGGGCTGTCCTGCCTATAACTAGAACTGGTTCTCTTACTTTGCCTATTACTGATCGTGTTTTTCATTTGAAGGATGTATGTCATGTTCCTCACATTGTTCATAACCTGTTATATGTCCAAAAATTCTGTCTTCATAATCATTGTCAAATGCTTTTTGATGCTTACTCTCTCCGTATTCAGGACAACCTGGGGAGGACTCTATTCAAGCTTCCTAGTGTTGATGGTCTGTACCCTCTGCCTAAGTCCCTTCCTGCCTTTCCATCATCTGACACAACTTCACATTTGGCTTGCTTGGGAAAATCTGTGCATTCCTCTCATTGGCACCAGAAACTAGGACATCCTGCTAATGCCATTCTTTCTACCATGCTTAAGCAAGCTAATATTTCCTGTACTTCTGATTCTTCTCCTCATGTATGTCAATCTTGTCTCAAAGGAAAGATGTCTAGGCTGCCCTTTTCTGTATCCGAACATCGGTCCTCTCACCCATTTGACAAGATCCATTCTGACGTGTGGGGTCCTAGTCCATGTACTTCCAGTCTTGGTTTCAAATATTATGTAGTGTTTGTTGATGATTGTACCCGATACACTTGGATATATCCTTTAGTAAATAAATCAGAAGTTTCATCTGTCTTTGTTAAATTTTACACTTACATTCTTAACTTCTTTACTAAGTCCGTTAAAGTCTTTCAAAGTGATGGTGGGGGAGAATTTGTGAACAAAGTCATGACTGAGTTTTTTGCTTCCAAGGGCATATTGCATCATAAATCTTGTCCCTATACTCCTCAGCAAAATGGGCTTGCTGAGCGTAAGCATCGTCATCTTATTGAAACCACAATCACCCTACTCCAACATGCTTCTATGCCTTATTCATTCTGGTTTCATGCTTGCTCAACATCCAACTTTCTTATTAATCGCATGCCAACTGCCACACTACACATGCAATCTCCTTATTTCCTGCTATTTGGTCATCTCCCATCCATTCAATCCATTCACACCTTCGGTTGTGCCTGTTATCCTTTCCTTCGACCTTACTCTTCACACAAACTAGAACCACGAACTTCTCAATGCGTTTTTGTGGGATATACTCTTGACTACAAAGGATACTTATGCTATCACATTCCTTCTAAAA
This sequence comes from Prinsepia uniflora, assembly GCA_032719365.1. Classification (NCBI taxonomy): domain Eukaryota; kingdom Viridiplantae; phylum Streptophyta; class Magnoliopsida; order Rosales; family Rosaceae; genus Prinsepia; species Prinsepia uniflora. Next base: position 1,013,465 of record CM064876.1, on the reverse strand, counting down.
GAACTTATGTGTCTCGTCATGTTGTATTTGATGACACTATGTTTCCTTTTCATTCTGTTTCTTCATCCATGCATACATCCTTCCCGCATGATCATGGCATTCTGACCCAGTCTAGTTGCACCCCATTGTATTCTACATGCACTAATGTTGACAGGTCGTCATCACCTGCTGTTTCTTTGCCACGTTTCAACAATGTTCAAGCTGTGATATCATCTTCCAGTTCGGATAGTGATCCCACTGTAGTGCCATCACCGAGTTCCGACCAGAGCCAAGATACTCATGTTCCAGCTGTAAGCCCTCTTGACTCCAGTCCAGGTTTATCATCCCACGCATCCACGGATCCTTCCTCCATCGACTTGGTTGTCAACATCCCTTTGTCCAATTTTCCGTCATCAGCCACGCCAGCTCCCAGCTGTCATCCTATGGTTACTCGATCAAAGAGTGGGATCTTCAGACCTTCCAGACGAGGATTGCTTGCTCTCCAAGCTACATCAACTCCGATTGGTCCCCTCATTGAACCAGTCTCTTTTACACAGGCGTCTCAAGTACCTGAATGGTGTCATGCTATGGATGAGGAGGTTCATGCTCTCCAGCAGCAACACACTTGGAAGCTGGTTCCTTTACCTGATCATCGTAGTGTTATCGGCTGTAAATGGGTATTTCGACTTAAAAGGAATGCTGATGGCACAGTGGCTCGTCATAAGGCTCGTCTTGTGGCCAAAGGATATCTCCAAGCAGCTGGGATTGACTATGGTGAAACCTTTAGTCCCGTTGTGAAACATACTACTGTAAGGCTCATTCTTGCCTTAGCTGCTCAGTTCAAATGGTCTCTTCGACAGCTTGATGTGCGTAATGCATTCCTTCATGGTCATCTGCAAGAAGAAGTGTACATGGAACAACCCCCAGGCTATGTTGATTCTCATCATCCTCATTATGTCTGCAAGTTGGAAAAGTCTCTCTATGGCCTTAAGCAAGCCCCTCGTGCTTGGAACGAATGTTTTACATCCCATATGCTTAAATTGGGATTTGTTCAATCCATGTCAGACTCATAAGTGATACAATTTTCAATCCAATATTCCACTCGCTAAACGCCACCTAATCATCCAAGAAGCTTTGCTTGTACCAAAAATCTATGGAAGTAAAACCAAACTATACATGAGCATATGATTTACCTGGAGAATTGACTGTGAGAAAAGAATAGAGACAGAAGTCTTTAGCATTTTCCAAATATCATTTCCACAGTATTTTCTTGTAGCAGGTCTCCATATGTCACTAAGTGATATCCTTGATAAGAAAATGGGCCTGAGGAAACATGGCATTATACTGAGGAAAATACTTGCCTTCCATCCTTAAAGGGAATCTACCATGCATATGCCATAAAAGAAACCATTCACTCTCTAAATTATTATTTCAAGATCATCTCTAGAAAAAAAGCATCAAAATTGAAGATCGTTTAATCATTCACAAGTACAAAAAAAAAATCAACTATTTTTCCAAGAATTAAGATCTTCCATGGTGAACAGTCCAAGTAGTTGCTGACAAATATGAATAACTACACGATATCCAATTTGGTTGATTGTTTTGTAGATAAACTTGACATGATAATTAAGAAGATGGATGGTTCCAACTATGACATGTATGATCAACTCAATCTTTGTTCAGGCAGAATAATAAAAAAATAAAAACGATTACCAGGGACCTTTATGCTATCAACTTTATATCAAAACCAGGGATATAAGCACCATGAAATGTGAAGAAAAATAATGATAGGGAAAACCTTGCATAAGGGTCAGAAGCATTTGCATCACCATCGAGCTCAAATGGTGTTTCTGGCGTAGGAGAAATATGTCCAATCCATGAGAGCAACTTTCTAAAGAGCCTTCCACGGGGTCCCGTTGTAGATAAGAACCTTCATAACGAGAAACTGCTCTTTGTGCTGCAAGCCATATTGGAAGATCCTTATCTGACAGTTGTTGCTTCACTTCCACAAGATCATCGGAAGTTTTTTCATTAGGGCAAGACAGAAAAGACAAATAAAAAATGTCAAACTAAAACTCATAACTTTGTCAGAAATTTCTATCATTCCTTTTTAAGCCTGCTTTATGGTTCTGTTATGTCAGGTTCTCGTTTCATTTGGAGAGAGGTAGTTTACTTGCTTAGTGTGAAATGCCAAGATATTATTGGAGAGAGGGTTTCGCGAGACATAAGACGGCTCATCAAATTCAATCTATTTTTAAAGGTACAAGTGAGTGATTTGTCATTGTAAGAGGATTAAGAAGATTAGACATAGAAGGATACTTATGACTTTCCAATACAATACAATCCCCTCAAATAGTAGGATTGGAAGATGTAAGTTTCCTTTCATGTCTAAATGCTCTATAATTCCCAAAAAATATTCACTTCCTACTTTCACAGTATATTTTATTTGCTGAGTTATCTAATCCATACGACAAACCAAATGTGACATTATTGTTCTAAAAAAAAAAGACAATTACCTCAGTTATCCAGCTCCCAAATTCTCCCAATGGTTTTGATACTAGGGAGAAGGTACCTCGTATTAGTTTGGACTGTATGTACCCCAATTTTTCAACGAGTAGTAGGCCCTTCTGCCTCTCCGTTGCATACCCTCGCCTATGATCAGATGGAATTAACATGTATGTCAATACTTTGCAGGTTTATTATCATGAAAAGTGGTCAGTTCATATCACAATGGCCAAGTTTGGTGAGAAGTGTTTGGATGGATTCAATCATCCATCAAATTCAGTGTAACTTAAAAATAAAGTGGATATCTTTTCACTGAAAATGGATTAGAAGACATTAAAAATCGAAGAAAAGTTATCTAATCAAATCCTCTTAAAATGGTATGATAGTACCCATAATCTTCTTACAACGAAAAAACATTCAATTCTAGTTTTAGGTACAAGTAGACTCTCCTAAAGGGTGAGGACAGTACCCCTAAACTTCTTACAATGAAAAAACATTCAATTCTAGTTTCAAAATACATGAATTTGATGAGTTATTATACAATGCAAACCAATAAGATACACCAAACAGAAGCCCAAAAAATCACATAAATGAACTGTATAGGGATCTTTACACTACAAATAAAATCTATGTTTCTTTAAGATTGAAAATAGATAGCACTCATTACAATTTTATGATTCAACTTGGAAAAAGGGTAAAAGATTATAAAAAATGAAACAGAAGATTAATTGAGCTTAAAAAACTGGAATCACCTGAATATTATTGCATTGGACTGAGATGCCCTTTTCCAGTCAACATTTACAGGCAAAGTAAGGAGATAATCTGTGTTTAATGCCGATGTAAGCATTAAATCCCTCGCTGATAGTTCTTCAAATTGAGCGTCATTCAGAAGTTGCATGAAAGAATGCTGGAAACGAGTGGCAACAGCAACCCACAACAAAAGAACATATGCTAGGTTTTTGTATATATATCATGAGTCTAACAACAAAAAGAACATCTTTGTCCGTGCTTTTCTCTTTATGGGACATGCAGTTTTCATTAAAAGCATGACACATTTAGATTTGGAAAACTTAATTTCCTTTTTTCAATTTTGTTATCATTTATTTTCATGGTTGATAATTTTAGAATATATAAATCAACAATGTGAGTTTAGACTTTAAGTTAGTAGCCTTGAATTGTTTAATAAGCTTGTAGTAGAAATTTAGTTCTCCCCCAAAATTTTGATACTTAAAATTGAAGTTCTACAGTTACTCGTACCATAATCTAGTGGCATTCCTCTCTACTGTATAATGGAAGGTCTCGAATTTGATGGCACTCGTAAAACAAAATTAAAAACCAATGTGTATAATTTCCTGAAACCGTAACAAATCATACAAATGAAGCACTAAGAATTATTCCTAACATATAAGGTTTTCAAAGCCTCATACATGTCCTTTTATGAGTTTGCAAATTGGGTAGTTAGCAATGAACAAAAAATATGGACTACAAAAGAAATTGGCAATACCTTATGGCAGTCTTTGCCGAAGAACCCAAGAGCTTGCTCAACCCGAGAACATAATCAAATGGCACCGGTATTTCAGCTTCAACTTTTTCATCCCCATTTGCCTCCATGATCTCAACTCCATTAATGTCATTGCTAGCAGAATCCGAGCTCTGTCCATCGCCCGTCACTTGGTTATCAACCTCAACAGCTGTTTGCTTGTGTTCCACGGAATTCGAATCAGAATAGTCGGCTCGCATTTCTTCCAAAATTCATTTGTGTTCATCATGAAGAATCGCGTCCAAACACCTACAAAGCAAACAGCTTTTGATCGTTCAAATTCAAAATGCCTTTGTTTCTTCAATTATTGAAATTGGGTTCGATCAAGCTTACGTTGAGAGAAGAATAAAGTGCTTCAATTCCTCGCCGTCGTCATGGTTGGCTTTGAACATCTTCGAAACGACGCCGTCCAGCAGCTCAGCCTTGGAAACAGGGATGTACTTCTGCCTGGGCACTGGGATTTTAGATATTCCATGCTCTTCTTCTTCATCGCCGTCATATTGTTGAGTCTCCTGGACGACATCGTTCAGCTTCTGAATATTGCGGGCATTTTTGAGGTTTACGGCGTCGGTTTCGAGTCGCTAAGGCTCCGTCGTCGTCGACAGTTCTTGGAAGCGGGTGAGGGAGCAGTGAGCAACTGATAATGATGATGATGGTCGTGGTGGTCTTAAACAGCGCCGTTTTGAGGTTAACGAGATAGCGCTGAAGCTGCTGAGAGTGTGTGAAGAAGCTGACATTTCAGAATTGGGAAACAGAGAGCTCGGAGCAGCAGCAGACGCTTCCAACCTCGTATGCTGGATAAGGAAATTTGAATTTTTTATTTTTTATTTTTATTTTATGGAAGAGGTGCAAAGACAATTATATCCCCACTCATTCTCACATAGTTGCATTACTCTTTCTCTGTTTCAACAACAACATTATCTAGCTCGAACTTCATATCCATGACTACTCTAAGCACTCTGTTCCATCTTCGCACTCCCCCTTCACTCTCTCTCCACATCACATGCTCCTCCTCCTTCAAACCCAAAATCTCAATTTCTTCATCTTCAACCTCCAAACCACTCTTTACATCAGCCAAAACACCACCTGCAAGAGACAGAGTCATAGACTTTGGGAGATACAAGGGAAAAATGCTTGGAACTCTCCCTTCAAGCTACCTCAAATGGGTTTCCAAGAATCTTCGAGCCCGCGACTTCGAAGACTGGGCGAAGCTAGCTGACCAAGTCCTGGACGACGCCGTTTACAGGGACAGGATCGAGTGGGAGTTGGCTGAGAATGTTTTGAATGGAAATAGCGCAAGAAACATTGGTGTCGGTGGAGTTTCTGTTCTGTTGGAGTTGAGTGAGAGGTTTGGTTGGGATAATGATGACAAGATTGGTTGGAGCAAAGTCAATTTTGACCTTTTGGGTACTTCGAAAGGTGGGAGGATACCAAGGCTGGGTGAAAATGGAGGGGGAGGGGAGAGAGAGGTGAAGAGAGAGAAGAAGGAGGAGGTTTTGGGGGGCGGCGGAGAGAGGCGGAGGGAGAGGAGGGGGAGGCTGAGGATGAAGAGAGAAGAAGGTGGGGTGAGAGAGGAAGAAAAGGAGAAGTTGGGGATTTTGGAAAAGAATGGGGGTAATTTTGGAAATGGGATTGGATTAGGGAAGAACAAAGAGAGTGGGGAAGATTGGATGGTTGAGAATTCAAAGAGATTTCCTGGACGTGATGCTCTGTTGAAGAAAGCATACAGCTTAAGAATGAAAAGATTTTCTTAATATGTTAAGCATAAACTGTCCTTGCTTTAAAGTATTATAATTTGCTCGTGATTTAAATTGAGAAATTAATTTCGAAGGGATTTAAATTCTAGATGCCTTCTTCTTTCAGTAGCTCCTCTATGCTCTATTAATATATTCTGGACATTTTTTATTTTATTTTTTGTGGTATTGTTTTTCTAGAATTTCATTTATCTATATCACCCTCCTATTGGTCTTGTGAGTAATTCCCAGACTAGCTTTGATGTTTGGTGTCCTCCCACGGACTCGGTTTTGAAAGTTAATTGTGATGCTGCTTGGAAGATTTTCGGATGAATTAGTTTGGGCTTGATGTCATTATTCGAAATCGGGAGGGTGCTTTCTGTGGTGCTATTTGTGAGAAAAAGTGCATGAAATCTGCTCTTATTGCTGAAGTTTGGGTTGTTTTTGCTAGTTTTATATTTGCTCAGGAAAGAAATTTTTGGAATGTGATCGTGGTTCCCAAGTGTTAATCAAGTGTATTTCTGGATGAATTAATCGTAAGAATTGAAAATTTTTTCCTATTCTTTTTCAACTTCGTGCTCATTGTGCTTTCTTTGAGGAAATCCGGTTTCAATAGGTTTCTCGAAAGTCGAAACACAAATAAAGTAGCCTGTAGCTATTCACTTGCATCTTCTTGCTTACTATATTTATAAACATCGAATCGGAAAATTAATATACGAAATGGTGATTCCTGAATCTTGAATTTGATGCATAGAAGTTTTCTTAAGAGGTCGAGTGCCTCACAAATTGTGATCCATTGGGCCATTTAGTGTTCTTGAGCTTCAACATCATTGTCCTGTTAATTTGAACGTGTGGTAAAATTAACTCCTTTTACCGATGAAATTACTGAAGATTTTAGCATATCATTGTATTGCTTGTCGTAAATCGAGAGACATGGCTCATGATGTTGCATCCCATATATGGTTTGTTGTTCTTGACAATTTAGGGGAAAATGAGCACACCTGTCATATCACAGTATTTTATGATGTTTATTATTCTTATGTGTATTATTTGGTGGTTAAACCATGTCTAAAATTTTCAATAAAAACTTCCAAAAATGTTTCCAACTTTTTTTTGTCAAAGATGTGTTGATATTCTCGCAAATCAAACTATTTATATAGAATCATGTTACGGACATTAAGTGAAATTACAAAAATTTCGATCACATATAACGTATAAGGTGACAATAATTCACGGGATGACGACGGTAAGGACTTCAGAGACTTCAAGTTCGTCACTCCCGTCGATCCCAATCCCAAGATCAACGGACAAAATTCGACCATCTCGGATGACAATTTGTGCGACTTCCTAATCGACTAGTCGATCAAAATTCAAGTCTCGGATGAGAGCATTTGAATTTTTTCCCAATTAAAAAAATATACGGACTCTCTTTTGTGCTCTAATTAAGCGGCTAGCTAGCTTGATCAGGATGTTAAATCGAAAAACAAAAACATTGATATTCTGTGAAGATCTTAAGCACTAACATCGCATTGCTATGTTCAGATGACATGCAGATCCTGCAATCTCTACTCTTGATCTCATTTTGAGTCTGGGTTTGGGCTTGCAGGTCTGGATGCTTGGGTCAATGGCGGTTTGTAGATTTAGGTTTTATTGTTCTAAATTTAATTTTAATTTTAGCTTTTAACTATTTGTATTAATTTTTAATTTGAAATAGTTCATTAAAAAGATGATATGAATTGTCACGTCATGCGACATATGTGTTGATCCATAAATACATGCGTGTGTGCATATTTCATTGCTATCCAATTTTAATTCTTTCACATCTTCCGATAACTTTTTCTACCCAATTTGCATCCTTTTCTTCGGTAACCTTTTTGATTAGTTAGCTCGCCCAAAGCTCATCGCTAGTTGCTTCTTAATGGAAGACGATGAAGGAAACCAAAATCATCGTCAAAAACGATCCTCGGAGGAGTTGTAGCGAGTCGACCACGGCAATCAAAGCTACAATACTGATCTGCCGATGTTGGACGAAGACGTCATGCTAGAAGAAATTCTTACAAAACTGCCGGTGAAGTCTTTACTTAGGTTTAGATGTGTTTCCAAAAAATGGCATGATCTTATCAAAAGTAGTTGTTTCATTGCTAGACACCTCCAAAGCTCTACCAACTATCATCCTTGTCTTCTCCTTACCAGATCAATAATTAGCACAAACAAATGTCCGTATTATTTTTCACCTGCCATCTCAATATTAATGCGTGGTATTATCCATGATGATGATGATGAGGAAACCAAACTTCTGAATTTGGATTTATCTTTTCTCATCGAAATCTAGAAGATAATGTATAGTGTGGATGTTGTCGGATCAAGTAGGGGATTGGTTTGTTTGAATCATAGCAACAGTGAAGAATATTCAATAGTGGTGTGGAATCCAGCAACCAAACAATTTAGGTGTGAAATCCAGCAACCAAACAATTTAGGTGTGAAGCTACCACGTGACCCATAATTCCCGAAATGATCAAATTGCCCCTGACATTAATACTTAAAGCCCAAGCACCGATCATGACTCAAGCCCACAATGCTTACATAGCCCAAATATTGGGCCCAAACCGGGATGATACGTGGAAGCCTCTCACCCTCGATCTGTGTAACACGTGTTAGCACACAAAATAAGGAGCATTTGTCCCACATCGGAATTATGAAAATTGAGCATCCCACTCACCCCTCTATAAGGGGAACATATTTTTTAATAAAGGCAATGCTGTTCAACGCTATTTAAACTCTTGAGATTTTTTTTTTCGAAGCTGACTTAAGCATTGAAACATTCTTGGTCGAACACCTCCCGGGTCTCGAACATTGAATGAGGGATACTTGAATCTTTAAACTCAATGAGAGATACTTGAATCTTTTGAATTTAAAGGACGAATTATGCTTCAACATTAGCTATCTCCCAAAACCCCCTCTCATGTTTACAGAGTGGAATAAGAGCTATCGTTGGAATTATGATCTTTGGGGCTTTGATCACCTGCAAGATGAGCAAGGGATTAGTCAATACAATGTGGTGAGAGTTAATGTTGGCGTAGGTGACCATCGCGATGAAAAAGTTGTTACTTTTCAAGCCCAAGGGTTCCTCCAAAGTACAAATTATTGGAGGCAGGTTGAAAACAAGTTAGAGGTTCCATCATGTGGACATTGGCCAACATCTCATGCGCTTACCTTGAATGGAGTTTTGTATTGGCTGTTCGAGGATTCCTCCGGCAAGTCCCACGTTCTGTCATTCAACTTACACGACGAGGTCTTTCATGTGCCTCCACTACCGGCTCACTTAGGCTTTTGCGCAGATGATCATTCGCTCCAAGTGCTATCATGGAACAATTCAGTTGCAGTTTTTCGAAGAAAGACTATATCTTCGCCAAACACAAGCCACGCCACCGATTATTCTAGCGAATGGACGCTTTGGACGATGAGTGGGAGTGGTTCTTCTTCAACAACTTGCGAATGGATTGAACAATTTACAAGCAGATCCGACATGTTTCCATGGTTAGATTACCAAGTGGTAGGTTTTTGGATGGATCGGTATGTTTTATTCCGAAGACTTAGAACAACAGAGGAAGATGAAGCTCAAACTGAGCTGTCGGAAAACTTGTTTGCGTATGATTGGAGAAGCTGGAAACTCAACCAGATTAATTTCAGTCATGGTGAAAGGAACTTAATTGATGAAGGAATTATAAAGCATGTGGAGAAAATATGAGGATTAGGGAAATTATGTTGATTTCAGTTTTCTCCGAAACTTATGGGAAAAAAACATGAAAATAAAAAACAAAGTGCCGATTATCCATTACTCCACTAAAATATTTAATTTTTATTTTAAAATATTTATTGAGTAACTACCCATTATTACTCCACTAAAACATTTGTTTTTCAATTTAAAATATTTAATTTTACTATTTTGTTCTTATGAATTAAATTATTTCTTTTTTGAAGCTATGAATATTTTTGTTAGAAAAAAAACTAACGCAGCTTACTCAACTTCTTTAAAAAAATGGAGATAGCTACAGGTAAGCTGGGGATATATATCCATTTCATTTTCGGGACCTCGGGCTAGAGAATGGGGGAGTTCCACCCCGTATATCCACCCCTTTCTGGGACCTTCAGTTAGAGTATCGGCACGGTTGAAAATGTCGCTAATATCGGCGATATATCGCCCTATATATCGCCTTTTCCGGCGACCGGCAGCTAAGAAGGGGGTGAAGCCATATCTTCCACCAAAATCGACGATTTCGGTCAATATCGGCGATAATCGCCGATATCGGTCGAAATCGTCGATGTTGGGAAAAACAAAGAATGTTTGGCCAAAGTCCAACAAAACAATTCCAGCAATTATATCTTCTATATGGAAAAGGGAAGGGATTTTGGGCTATTTCAAGCGATTGCATGCTCAGATCTTGAAGACCGTCCTCACCGATTAGTGAAAACAGATGTACTCACGAAAAAACCTCGAAAGCATAAATTGGCCTCGACGCCTCGCCGCCTCGCGACTGACGTAGCGCCTCAAGATTCCTCCTCTCCAAATATAATCGATCAAATAGATTATAGATCGGGGAGAGAGGGGGGGAGGGGGGACAATATCCGCTCTTGTTTGGAAGAGTGTAAAAGGTCATCCAAGAAAGAAGGCATGGATGGTAAACAAAAAGACAAAGAATCTGATCCAAAGACATCCCTTCTAGAAGAAGTGAAAGCGGAAGGTAAAGCTGCAAATTCTGAGAACGATAAACCAACTGAAGATGAAAGTCTTAAGAGGAAGTGGGGGTTGGTTGAGTAAATAAATAAATAAATGAATGAAACGGCTGCGTTTCATTTTTGATTTGTTTTAATTTTTTTAACCCCTTTTTTTATATTCGTAAACATACAATTTTATTTTATTAAATTATGCTTGAACAACATATATTAATAAATTAATTTTTTTGTTGCTACTTAACGGTTAATGACAGGACCCATCCCAATCCCCCCGGGATTACCGTGGAATGTGCCCTGCTCCCGTCCAACAAGGGGTGTCAGACAAGGGATAACCAAAAGTTACTGTCCAAACGGGGCTTCCAGAGTGCGCAAGGATCGATGGAGGAGACGTGCAATGTCCCAGTCTCTACTGCAGTCGCATCCGTATCAACCTGAAGGGCATTAAAACCAATAAAAGTTGTGAGTGAACGAAAATCATTAAGTTTATTTAACACATTTATAAGACATTTATGCCCTCCAATAAAAACGTATGCATGCCACGAAAACCAGTAACCAAAACGTTTGTTCAACCAAGCCATTAGGGCCTTAGCCCAAAAACCGTAACTCAAAACCAAGTGTGGGAACTCAGCCCAAAACTGTGGAACACCACAACCAGACATATTAAAACCATGTGGGCCACCGCCCAAAGCCATAAACATAAATCCATAAATCCAAAACCATTTAGGGTCCCCGACCCGAAATACCATTTCATAACCAATAATCCATTTTTACCACATAACACAAATCCAACCGAAAAGCCATTTCATAGATTCATTAATCCATATTTACCATTACCATCACCAGTATCCCAAATGCTTAGCGTCCCAGACGCTTGACGTCCCAGACGTCATATCTCACGGTATAATAAGCTACGCGTGCTGCCCAGGGTCTCTCCGGGTCCATATCTCTGACATCACAGATGTCTGACGTCCCAGACGTCAATCATAGCAATCCTACTCCTGAGTCATTATACGGTCCGGTAACTCCGTACGATGACCCCTCGCAGGCAATGCACCGTGACTTCCCCAGTGTCCCAGACACCTGGAGGAGACCATCATATATCCTCGTATCCAGATGGTATATGGAAAACAGTTTTATTAAATCATTTCACAACATTACAATGGGCCCTGCCCGAAATCGCCATAAAACATCGCAATTCCATTTAGGGTCCTTGACCCGAAATTACATTTATTAAACATAGGGTCCCAGACCCGTAATCACATTTATTAACATAGGGTCCTAGACCCGAAATCACATTTATAACCCAACTGGGCCCCATGCCCGATTTTGTAAACCACTGGCCCCTTGCCCGATTTCATAAAGCAACTGGGCCCCCAGCCTGATTACGAATGGACTCCAAGTCCGAGGTTTCCAAAATAATTGGGCCTCAAGCCCGAGTTCATCTTTCCAATTTCAAAACCATTTAATCAAATCATACCCAAAGTCATAAGGATGGAAACTCCGTGTAAAACCGGAAAACCTCGATTTACGTGCAAGCACGTAAATCGCCTCGAAATGCGTGAAACCGTATAATTTACCAATATCCAAATCAACATCATACAATCACAATCATAATCCATATAAAACAGTTAAGCATGCATAGAATTTATAAAACCAAAGTCCACTCACAGACCGTTTAATGATACGCCTCGATACGCGTGCCATAGGCCTTCCCGGGCCACACCACTAACACCGGGACTCCCAATCCTGTCCAAATCACATTAGAGGGTCACTAACCTCTTCATTAACATCCTATTAAAGTCCCGTAATTTTCCAGAATTTTTAATTATTTTTAAACTCGATTTAAAACCTTCGGACGTCCCGAACAATATAGAAACGGTGTCCGATCGACACGAAACCAATCCCAAAATGTTCGTTACATTAAATAGGACAGAAGTCATGTTGACCTCATCTCGAGATTCGTGCCCACGTGCTGTCACGCGCCGTCGTGAGTGGCTGCACGTGAAACCCACGCGCCTGCTACAGTGTCATCGTCCTCACCCATTTAACTGATAAACGGGTCCTTTTGCCCGCGAGATGACCCGGTTGGTTTCCTATCAATTCATCCTTAATTACTTCAATTGATCATTCAGTTAGCTTCGTTTTAAGTTCAATTTAAGATCTGTAAACTCAATTACACGATCACTTACCTAAATTCCAACGATTTCACGATGAACAATGAAGAACACCCGTCACTGTTCCTTCATCGAATTCCGTAAATGGCTACTGGTTTCTTCCAATTGATTCACCTAGAAGCATCAATGGACCATGGGTAACTGTTTCCCCAACTCAATTGCATCGTTTGATCTCTCTATTAACACGACCCAACTTCGAATTTTCCTTACTGTTACCAAGTCGGTTCAGAGCCAAAAGCCATCGATTTTCTTCAATTGATCCTTCCAGGAGCATCGTGGGATCCTCAGGAACAAAATCCCCAGTTCCATTTCATCAATCAAAGCCTCAAATTCTTCGACTCAAGGTCGAAATTTCAGAGACCTCCTTCTTTCTGTTCTTCCTCAATTCGACCCCAATTCTCCTCAATTTTCGTTGGGTTTCACTCGTCTCAATCTCAGGAAGTTAGAATCAAGCTCATTTTCGATCCACACGGCTTAATTCTCAACAATTGAATTTTCCCCTCAAAATTTCTAAAATCCGAAACCCAGATTTCAGCCCTTTCTCAATCCCTCGTGTTTCCCCTGATATCATAGTCCTCTTATCTCTCATTTTTCTCTCAAGAACGGCAAAGGAAGGGAGCCAATTCTCCCAGCCCTCACACTCAGTTGTTCACGGTTTGAAAGACACAGAGAAGGAATAATGGTGGGGATTAATTAAGGTTAATGGTTGATTAATGGTGATGATGATGTAGTAATGATGATGTTGGGAGGGAAATATGGATCAGGTTTTAGGGCTTAGATTAGGGGATGGGTGACACTTGTCACTCATCCAGGTGTGTACAGTCATCGTTCACTATTTATTATTTTATTATTATTTTAATCGAAGCCTCGGTTCGTTAATTCGTTCCCGTGACCATAACTTCGTCGTCGAAACTCCGATTTCGGCATGCCGCCTGTCATTGGATTCGTATCGACGAGACCTACGTAACGGTCCTTGGCCCTCGTCCATCGGACCTCCCGATCAAAAAGTCGACATTTGGCCCCTAATATGCCAAATTACCAAAATGCCCCTCGACTTCCGAACATCATAACTTTCTCCTCGAATGTCGGAATCGAACGTGCCACCTGTATATGAACTCGTGACGTCCCGAACTACGTCACGGTCATCGGTCAAAGTCCATTTGACCGCCCGATCAAAAAGTCAACATTTCTCCCACGACCAGGGGCAAAACGGTCATTTTGCACATTTTGTCTGATTTCGCCCTACTAACCACCGATCAACCTCACTAATCAAGATTAGTCACTAATCTAATCCCAGAATTCGGGACGGGTCGTTACAACCTTCCCTCCTTAATTAATTTCGTCAACGAAATTCCAACTGATCTAAACTCAAACGTTCTTCCCTCCTTAATTAGTTTCGTTCTCGGAACTCTACTACCCTGATTCCACAAACACCCCATGGAAAGTGGAATCGACCTCGCAACACGTGTACACCCGTACACCAACTAATCAGAACAAACTGCATCCAAACGTACCACTAGTACTCCTAACGCATTGACTACATTCGACCCCGTCGAATGACTGAAACTACCTGTTTCGAATTGACACCACTTGTCCAATCTACCATCTTGTTGACGCAACAACTCGACGGTTCCTTTCCCACTCACCAATCTATCCTGGTATTTACTCCCACTAGGAGTCATCAGACCTCACTCAACAATCTACGTTGACACATCCCGACAATCTGTCACCATTCGGCAGTTGTCAGTCGAAAACTGACACTAGACTTACTCGTGACTACACAATCCACCAACTTATTTGACTCACAAATACACTTACCAACATTTCTCCCGACTCGTGTGTAATTTAGACTCATCGGAAATACCATGACCCATTGCATAGTATCCAATGTCCAGTCCTCGACCCTGACTAATCCAATGGTATCGGAACCAATCCGGCTACCAACACGCTCACCGACATACCTCGGGTATAACCCATCGACCAGACTACAACCACCTAGGTCATAGCCAAACACGTTCCAATAATGGAGTACATTTGCCCAATCCAGCATGAGACAAATCGAAACTCCACCCATCATCTAGTTCCAATTCCGAATTCGAATCTGCAATTTCGTAAGAAATCCCGAATCCAAACCCAGACATCACATTTCTAATTCATGTTCAAATCCGAATCCGAAATCATTATTCCGTAAGCTAGCATTTGGAATAATCATTCCGTACCCAAATCTGGAAATCCATTTTCAAGTTCCAAAATCGAATCCTGAATCGTCACCCAGAAATTCGATTCCAAAACCCAAAATCTCGTTCACGTCTACCAAGACACATCAAAACCGAACCTATCGGTTACCAGTTCAATACATTCAATTGACTTCATAGGGAAGCCAATCCCAACCTCCATACGTCTAAGGTTGACTACATCCGACCATGTCAGAAACCTACTCACCCGAGTAGTATACCATACGGGCTCCACTTCGAAAAGAAGTTCAATCCCGTCATTTACGGCTCACATACCAAGGTAAGAGTGATAAACTCTCCCCCTATCTGGATCATCAAGATCACGACCCAGATTCGACACTGCGTCCTTGACTATAATCGTCACTGTAACAACCCGTACCTTCGGGAAGGGTATAAATGTAATTTTTGTAAAGTTTTGTATAAAAGGACGATTTTGCCCTTGTGAATAGTGCGTCAAAAGTTGACTTTTTGATTTACAGGTTGGATGAGCAAAGACCCTTGACCGTGACGTAGTTTAGGACGTCACGAGTCCGTAGACAGGTGGCAGGTTCGATTCGGACAATCGGAGAAAAAGTTATGACGTTCGGAAGGTTGAGGGCGTTACCGTAATTTTGATCATTTGAGGAAAATGTTGACTTTTTGGTGAACTTGTGATTTTCACGTAGACCGAGGACCGTTAGATAGGTCTCGACGTCCTGAGTACAACGACAGGCGGCACGCTGTCATCGGACGTCGGACGAAATAGTTACGGGTCTAGGAAGTGTTAGGGCAAAAAGGTAATTTTAACACTAGGGGCATTTTAGTCTTTTTCTCCTCAGCCCAATCAGATGAGAACAAGTGGCATTGGGCTGGGATATTTTGTGCTGGTCTATGAGGAGGTGGACACGTGGGAGGAAGCTAGAGGCTTCTGGGAGAGTCTAAGTGTGCACGGCCACACATTGTGCACGTTCAAAACCGTGTATTTGGGCTGTGAGAACCAGAAAACAGAAAGGAAGAAAGGGAGAGTTTGTGATCAATTCAGTGCAAGAGTGAGTGGGTTGTGGATTGTGAGAGTGACAGAGAGACAAGGCTGAGCTATTGATCGTGTTTTGGAGCTGCAATCGTGCACGGGGACACGGCGGTGGACGGTTGATTTTCTGAGGAAAACAGAGAGGCGGTGACAGGACCCATCCCAATCCCTCCGGGATTAGTGCGGGATGTCCCTGCTCCCGTCTGACACGAAGTGTCAGACAAGGGATATTTTCATCCTTTGCCCTCCCGGGCTATCAGAGTACGCCAGGATCCGGAGGAGGCATGTGATATCTCGGTCTCTGCTACAGCCCACATCCGATGTCAACCTGAAGGGCAGTCAAAACATTAAAAACTGTGAGTGGACAAAACAAGAGTTTATAAAAACATTTTAACGAGAAGACCTTTGTACCCTCCACTAAAAAGCATGCATGCATTCGAAAACCATTTATTCAAAACAAACCATATGTGGGACTAAGCCCAAAGCAGATATAAACTAAGGTCGAAAGGACCACAATAAAAACGACCATACGGGCCACTGCCCAAATCCATAAAGGACTCGGCCCCAAACCATAAAGAAACCAAGTACACGAGCCACTGCTCAAATCCTGTGTACACCTGTACACACCACATATCATATATCATATATACATCACATACATATATATAAGTCACACAACCAATCCTGTCACGGTATCCAAAGCCACGCGCATGCTACCCAGGTCTCAATCCGAGTCTTCTCAAAGTCAAGATCAATGTCCGTAGACCACTGACCCTACCCGAGGTAATAGTAATCATAGCCTTCCTGAGAGTAAGGAACCCAACTGGGGGGTGACTCTACTCAGTCGGTGCTCCGTGACTACTCCGGGGTCCACCCAGGCCAACGACCCTCCCCGGAGGAGATAATAGAAGTAAAGGAAGGTAGACGAACATATAGATACATAACATAAACATTCATGACCGGTTCCCCTGAACCGTCATGATCCATAATATCCATAATCAGGTAACATGCCGATTCCCATAAACCGTCATGTACCGTAATAACATAACCAGGTAAGATGCCGGTTCCCATAAACCGTCATGTACCGTAATAACCAACAAGGGTTCATGCCGGTTCCCATAAACCGTCATGAACCTGGGAATCCATTTAAGGTTCCCTGACCTGAAATCAAAACCGTAAAGTGACTGGGTCTCGTACCCGAACATAGGACATCAGTTGGACACCGTGCCCGATATCTGAGGTCATATGCCCGAGACAAAACCAAATGGGTCTCATACCCGAGTTTATCCTTTTAGAAATCCAACACCATTTCATTTAAATCAATAAAGAAATACAGACCCGTATAAGCACCGTATAAGGCCGAAACCTCGAAATAGTGCTTATACGTAACCACATAGAAATGCACCCATGGCATCATCAAACAAGTAATAAAACATATAATAAACATTTATGCATGCACCAATTTAGAAAACAAGGTCCACTCACAGACCGTCCGAGCTGCCGCCTCGATTTGCGTGCCATACGACTCCCCGAGCCGATCACCGTCACCGGGACTCCCAAACCTGTCCAAATCGTAATAGAAGGTTACTAACTACTTAATTAACCTCCCACTAAAGCCCCGTAATTTTCCCGTATTTTTAACTATTTTTAATCCCGAACCTAAACCTTCCGATGCCCCGAAACATATCGAGACGGTGTCCGATCGACACGAAACCAGTCTCAAAATGTTCGTTACATCGAAAAGATGATTTCACATGTTGGAACCTTCCCCAGATTCCCTGCCACGCGCCCTCACGCGCCGCCTGAAGTGGCTGCGCGTGGGCCTCACGCGCCGCTACAGTGTCACCTGCTCCAGCGATCGAACCGGTCTGGGCCGGCCGGTCCGGTCCAACCTCTGCATCTGGACCGGCGTAACCGGTCCAGACCTTCTTCTCCCTCATTTTTGGTCCGATTTCCTCCATTCCAATTCCTAAATTCCTATTTTCTCATTTCCAATCTATCCTAATCAAGAAAACTAGGAAAAACCCCACAAAACCCGTCCGTCCAAATCTCCCCTAATCGGTCCAATTTTTCCGATTGCACCCAGGGCTGCTCAGCCCTCCACCGCCGTCCAAACCACCCTCTATGTGACAGGACCCGTCCCAATCCCACCTGGGACCACCCGGGGACGTGACCCGCTCCCGTCTGACAATGACTCTAAACATACCAAAAGTACCCTTAAATAAAAACCGAAGACTCACATAGATAGATAATGTACAAACACAGTGTTTAAAGTGATACTGTCAGACAAGGGAAAGTAAAATACAACATGTGAGCACACTAGTCAGAGTACATTTATTCGGTGCTCAACCTACCCACAAGTGGGTGTACAGGTGCACAGCTAGGCAAACTAAACCTCTGCCTCCTCCTCCGGATCCTCCTCCTCTATTGCCGTGTCAGGGTCTGGAGGGGTCAGTAAAACAAGGGTGAGTGGGCCAAAAATAACAGTTTAGAAATCAATTTAATAATAAAATAATCATAAGGTTTTACCCCTCCGTTTTCCAAATCTTGCATGCAGTGAAAACATAATATTATAAACCAATGAACCACAATAATAATCGTAAGGTGAAACTAACATATCAGTGCACTGTAAAAACCCAACCCAAATGATGTCACGGTTCTAAGGCTACGCGTTGCCACTCAGGGTCTCACACCCGAGACTCTCTAGGTACATCAGCTCCCGGTATCCCGGTCACTGCCCGAGGTATATGAACATGCCTTCCTGAGAGTAAGCAGCCCAACGGGGGTCAACTCCACTCAGTCAGAGCCCCGTGACTACTCCAGGGTCCACCCAGGCCAACGACCCTCCCTGGAGGAGACAATATACACAGGTAGGAAAGTACAGTACAATAACAGTATAGTTTACCCTATGTCCCCCGGACATCCCAAACAAAATCCACATATAATCCAGACGGGTCTCATGCCCAAAACATCGTAATAACATATATAAACAGTTCATAAGACTCATCAGTGGAAATAGTAAAACAGTTTATGCATGCAAGCCTTTTATAAATCAAACAGCCCACTCACACTCGGTCCTTGCTGCTCAACGTTCTCTATAAACCTGTATTAGTATTCCTGAGGGTTACTTAAGGACCCTACAATATCAATACCAAGACCCTAGAACAGATCCGCCTCAAAAACGCGTCCCGGGCACTATTCCCGGTGCTTCAAACCCCCTTTTGACCA
Source organism: Prinsepia uniflora (assembly GCA_032719365.1). NCBI lineage: Eukaryota > Viridiplantae > Streptophyta > Magnoliopsida > Rosales > Rosaceae > Prinsepia > Prinsepia uniflora. The sequence continues at coordinate 994,329 of CM064876.1, read as the reverse complement.
ACTTAACGATCTCCGATCGACACGAAACCACCTCCATTGGATCCGTATCGTCGAAACCTTGAAAATGGTACCGGCCCCACCAAAATTACTGTTCACACGCGCCCCCACGCGCCTGGTCAACGCGTGGGTCAACGCTGCTACAGTACCGCTGACGTCAGCATGACGTCATCACTGACACTTGTCAGGTGACACGTGGCACGTTCTGATTGGTCCCTGGTCTGACAACATCTGACAGAATGACGTCATCATGACGTCAGAAGTGACGTCAGCATGATGACGTCATCATGCTACAGTACCGGGTCGACCCGTTTGACTGGAACCGGGTCGCCGTCGACCCACGGTTTGACCCGATTCCATCACACGATTCCGGCCACCATTTTCGACGGGGTTGATCCCTATGGGATCGTCTAGGTCTGTCCTATGGTTCTACAACCTCAAAACAAGAAGAAAGTGGAAGAAAACTCACCAGAATATCTCTGAAACTCACGGTCACGGTCTGGTTGTCGTCTCCGGTGATCCACGGCGTCTCCGTCGTCCAACCCGGTCCCAAACGACTCGTCACTCACCCTAGGACATGTCTATCACCTAACAATCCATTTCTAAGCATTAAACACGATCGGGTCGAACAGGGAAGGAAAACGGGCTTATCGGGTTTTGGGTCTTACCGCCGCCGTCACGCCGCCGTGGCCCTCGCCGTCGTCCAGTTAGGCTCCTAGGATCCCCACGGTGCAGACTGGAGCTCCTCCCGCGTCGAGGTGAGGTGGTTATGGAGGTTTGCTTCCTGGATCGGTTTCCTTGAGGTTTTCGGGTCGTGTTTTGGACGGGATTTTCAGGGCTGGGAAATGGGGTGGTGGCTGCCGGTGATGCTCGGGGATGATGAGTAGATGATGGTGGTGCTGCTGGTGATCGGGTGGTGGTGTGAGAGGGGCTGGTTCGATCGCCTTGGTCGAGAGAAAATGGAAGGAAAGCACGGGTTTGTGAAGGGGGAATGGATGTGTTTGTGTGTGTTTGTAAGCAAAGCAGAAAACAGAACGTGCATGAAGCAGAAAAAGCAGAGGAAATGGAAGGCTGGGATCCATTTGAGCAGATGATCCAACGGCTGGGATTAAATGGAGGGAAATTAAATAATATAAAAATTGATTAAATAGTGTTAATTGCTTTATTGGAATAGTAAGGCTTTGGATGGGTGACACTTGTCACCAATCCATCAGTTTGATTTAAATATTAATTTGGCACGGATTCTCGTAATTAATTAATATTTTATTTCGTTGTTCTCGGTTCGTAAGTTCCGCTAAAACGCTTCCTTGACCATAACTTCTTCATACGAACTCCGATTTCGGCGTGCCGCCTGTCTACGGATTCGTGACGTCCCGATCTACGTCATAGTCATGGGTCAAAGTCCGAATTATTTCCCGAGAAAAAGTCAAAGTTTCCCCCCAAGGGTAAAACAGTCTTTTTACATTAAAATATTATTATTTTCGGTTCGGGTCGTTACACTATGCCTTCCTACAACCTCAATAAACTCATCCTAATCATTAGAACTCAGCCCTAACACCTAAAACCCGAAAATGAAATTTGAAGGTAAAATTTTTACCTTCGCGGGTCCACGACCACCGTGCACGGTGGCCCCCGATCTCGCCACCATCCAGTCCGTCCTGGCCTCCTCTCTCACTCTCTGTTCTCTCCACGAGTATTTGGGATTAAGGGTTTGGTGTTTGGATCGCACAGAGGAGAGGAATGAGATCGGGTTTGGTTGGAGGGAAAAATGGAAAATGGATGCACGGTGAATGGTTGGATGCATGTATGTGGAATGGTAACCAGTGGATGGGTGACAAGTGTCACTCATCCATTGGTTGCTGAAAAGTAACTGGCCCCACTAAAGACAAACGGTCCTCGTAAAACGTGTAATTATGAATAGTAACTGGGAACTTCCGTGAACCGTAACTTCGCCGTCGAACGTCCGAATTCGACGTGCCGCCTGTCTACGGATTCGTATCGTCCTTATCTACGTAATGGTCTTCGGCCCTCGGCCATCGGACCTCCCGGTCAAAAAGTCAACTTTTGACCTCCTATTCACCCAAATTACCAAAATGCCCCTAAACTTCCGAACGTCATAACTTCTTCCTCGAACGTCGGAATTGAACGTGCCACCTGTCTATGAACTCGTGACGTCACGAACTACGTCACGGTCATCGGTCAACCTTCCAACTTGGGCGGCGCGTGGGGAGGATTCTGGCCAACCTTCCAACATGGTTTTGGTTCTAAATTTCCTAAGGAATCCATTGGTATGATTTTCGGGTTAATCGAACGATGTTATGAGATAGTTTGGGAATCCAGACGGTTTAGGGTTTAAGATTAAAATATGAATAAATTCCCGAAAAATTGGGGAAATTAGGGTTAGTATCCTTGATATAATTGTGACCCTATTTGGTGCTTATTGACAGGACGGGAGACGCCTGAGACGGTCGAGGAGCGCACGGAGCGCGATTGACTCGTTCAGATTTGTGAGTGGAATTTTTCTTTCTTTACGAGCATGCTTAACTGTTTTATTGATGTTTTATGATATTAAATATGTTTTATGCTTCTTGATGATGATTATATGTGGTTGATATGTTTGCACGTCTTTCGAGAAAAAGCTGAATTTCGGATTTTGTTGCCATACTTAGGGATTTCAATCTATAATTGTTGTCTGATGATGATAAATGGATTATGAAACATGATTTGTGATTAAATGCGGGTTTTGGTTTAAAGGCGGATTTCCGGATTTGGGTTCGGAATGACGGTTCTGAACGCCGGAAGGGCTTCGAACCGGGGATTTCGAATTCGAGTTTGGCTATGGATTTAGAAATGGTTTTACATTGAATTTGGATTGGATTTGCTGGATCTGGATATGGGTTTAAAGACCCGGATTCTGATTGACGGGGGACGGGCCCGGATTGAGTTTAAAGACTCGGACATTTACGATATTACCCCCGTAGGCCTATTGAGTTTAAAGACTCGGGAGTTTAAAGACTCGGAATTACATTTGAGGCCTGGTTGAGTTTAAAGACTCGGATAGACCTAGCAGGTTTGATCATAAAATGATGATTTGATATTCACGATTTATGATGCGGTTTCATGATGCTTATGATACGAGTTTTATACCCGTTTTATAGTGTTTCTGTTTCTTATGATGGTTTATGTTGTGGTTTTTCTGATACGTAGTTGGGCATGCATGTTTTCAAACCGGAGGGAACAAATATTATTATTATTATTATTTTCCTTAACTCTGATTTGATGATAAACTGTTTTTAGAGCTTGTATTTGTTTTAGTCCACTTACATCTTTTGGTTTTAAATTTTCCCTCCAGGTCGTGGTGATAGCGCTGGGGTGAACGTTGAGGCAGAAATCGAGGCATAGAGCTTACGACGTTCTTCCGTTGCGAAACTAGCATAGTAGGATTTTGTGCCCATTTTGTAGAACTATGCTCTGACTTACAGTTGTGTTATATTTACTCCTGCGTCTGATAGTTATACTTACGGTACTATTACGGGTATTCTGGTACTTTATGTGTGATTGTCAGACGGGAGCAAGGTTCGTCCCGGGTATCGAGGTGATATTTGGGACGGGTCCTGACAGTCACGATCCTAGGTCGTCACAATGCCTAAAGTCCTCCACAACACAATCCCGATCCACCTAGGATCCACACAGTTAGCTACTAAATTCCAAACCATTGGGTCTTACACCCTCATCTAATTTGTATACTGTCACAACGTTCGACAACCAATTCCCACAACTAAACAGATCAGTCAACGACGAAACACGCCGAGATTGTGGGTTCTAACTGATTACCTTGTATCGATCCTTGTCATCCACCTAAGAAATACCAAGGATGATCCAAAACAATGACGCCAATAATCATCCTACGTGGATGCAAATAAAACTCGCTGCACTCACCACGCCATGTAACACAACATCGTCTGCCACCAAGCAAAAAATAAGAAGTCAACCCCCATAACTCCAGAAAACCCTTCACCAATGCGGAAACGAGCACTCCTCTCGTCCCACAATTACAACTCTCCTCGAAACTAATGTAACACCGAGGATTTTAATATTGTAATTTAATGTATGAATTGACGTTTTAACCCTTGTGAATGGTATGATCAAATTGTTGACTTTTTGATTGGTGGGTCAAATGGACTTTGACCAATGACCGTGGCGTAGTTCGGGATGTCACGAGTTCATAGACAGGTAGCACGTCCAATTCGGACGATCAGGGAAAAAGTTATGACTATCGGAAGTTCAGGGGCATTACCGTAATTTGGACTTTAGGGGCGAAAATGTTGACTTTTTGTTTGGCGACTAATTTTCACATGACTCAAGGACCATTAGGTAGGTCTCGATGTCCTGAGTCCGTAGACATGCGGCACGCCGTAATCGGACTTCGTACAGGGAAGTTATGGTCAGAAACGTGAATTCGGGAGTTTCGCGTCTCGGTGATCGTGTCGAATATTTTATTCTGATGTTATGATTGGAGGACACCTGGATGAGTGACAAGTGTCACTCACCCATTGGCTAGATTGGATCAAACTCCACTATGTGATTAAATAGAATTAATCTACCTTTTAATCCCAGCCATTGATCTGAAACCCCCAGATTTCATCCCAACCATTGATCTCATCCCTGAGATCAAATCTGGACCATCCATTTCATGTATCAGATTCCCTCTCCATCTTTATATTTTCCTACCCGATTCCACACACTGTCCATTTCGAACAAACACCCCAGCTCATCACCCATTCTCTGTGTCTGCGTGTGGGAGACTCACTGGTGAGGGCTGAGGGACGACGGTGAACGGCGGCAGACGGCGGCGAGGTAAGCGGGTTCAAGCCCGAAAACCTTCTAAAAACTCAGGGATGGAAACTTGAATTCCAACGTGTATGTTTGTTTTCTATTAACCCTAATCGATTCTAGGGACTAACAGGAACCTATAGGGCTCGTTTTCGTGACCAGTGGTGGCCTGAACAGAGTGCAAACAGCGACGGGAGAACCGGGTCTGTTCATCGAGGTAAGTCTTCGATTCAGTCCTTGTTTACTGATTTTAATTAGGTAGAACCCTTTATGGGATTGAGACGAAAAGTTAGGAACAAACCTGAGTTAAAATGGTTGCGAAATGGAGGATTGGTGACCGGGTCATGATCGCGGGTCTGATCGACCCAGTTGCAGAGAAACGGGTCGACCCGTCAAAGGACAGAGGTGATGACGTGGCACCCTGTCAGTCCTGTCAGTGACGTGGACCACTCTCGTGTCGACACGTGTCACATGTCAGTGCACAGTCAGCACTGACATGTCAGTGACGTGGCCCAATCAGGGACTGCCATGTGTCACTGACATGTCAGTGACGTGGACCAGTGTCGTGGTGACACGTGGCACATGTCAGATCTGACACGTGGCCTGACAGATCAGTGAGGTGGACCAATCGGGTGTTGACACGTAGCACCTGCCAGAGTCTGACATGTCAGACCTGACAGCTGTCAGATGACGTCATGCTGACGTTAGCATGACGTCATGCTGACGTTAGCATGACGTCATGCTGACGTCAGCAGGAACTGTTACTGCGTTGACCGACGCGTTGACCGGCGCGTGGGGGCGCGTGTGAACAGTGTTTTTGGTGGGACCACCACCATCCTTTAGGTTTCGACGATCCGGATCCAATGGCGGTAGTTTCGGGTCGATCGGAGATCATTAAGTTGGTCAAAATGAGGTCTATTGCCTTGGGGAGCGCGTTCGGGCGGCTTTTCCGGGCCGGTTTCAGCCTAGGATTTCATGGTTGAATGTTAAGGGTTTATATTGACCTTTACGTATACTTTGGACATGTCAGGGATTGTACAATTGTACCAGGACGAGGGTATACGTTCGGTCTCTAGCAGGATTGTACTGTGAGTGGTCCCGATTTCATTAAACCCTTGCATCCTTAAATGTTTTCTGATTTACTTATATGTTCACATGCTGGAATCAAGAAATGGTTTTGATGATATTGAAATTTTGGTTATGGCACGTTTCACGGTATTTGGGTTTGAAACCCGTCTGATGAAACGTAACGATCGGTTCAGATTTTATCTATGTATACATATATGTTTTTCATGTGGATATCAATAAAATGTATTTGGTACTGCACTGTATAGATCCATTCTTATGATGCTGTCTCCTCTGGATGTGGTACCCCGGAGTGGTCATGGCGCATTGCCTGCGAGGGGTCATTCTACAGAGGAACCGGACCGTAGAATGACTCAGGAGCAGGATTGCTTATTTGACGTCAAGGACGTCGAACGTCTAGGACGCTAGGCATTTGAGATGCCGTACCCGGACGGGGTTCGGGGATTGGACTCGGAATTGAGACCCGTGTGGCACGCGTAGCCTTGAGACTGTGACCTTATTGGACGTCAGGGACGTCAGACATCGGGGATGTCAAGATCGGAGTGTATAGTGCAGTGGATAAAATTATGTTTATGGTTTTATTATATGCCTTATGATACATATTATATGAATTATGGTTTTAAATTCTGATGCATGCATGTTTGGAAAACGGAGGGGTAAATTATATGTTTTACTTACTAAACGATTTTATAAACTTGAGTTTCGGCCCACTCACCCTTAATGTTTTGGTAACCCCTCCAGGTCGTGCTACTGAGGTAGAGGAGGAACCTGAGGCTGAGGCATAGATCTACTTCTGCGTACCTGAACCCCTGTTGGGTGGTTTACCCGCAGGTCCATTTTAGAGTCGTGCTCGCAACTTGTAATTTTGGATTTCATCCCTTTTCTGACATCTGTTTATTTTGGATTTGATGTAAAACTTTAATCTGGTTATTTATGCATTTGAACGTTTGAGGTTAAAATTGGTATGTTATTTTGGGTGTCAGACGGGAGCAGGGCACGTCCCCATGTGGTCCCATGGGGATCGGGGCGGGTCCTGTCAACTAAGGTTCCAACCGTGTTGGAAACAGACATGCTCCCAATGAGATGTCAAGTCCAACCACTGTACTTCCCACATCCTCAACTCACTTGGACAACCACGTGTCCACAATCAATCCGTTATTGTTTCGTTCGCACATCCCAACCTTTACAAGTTCAACACTCGGTTTTCCAAGTTCTCAATTAAAAATCCCCACATCTATACCACCAATGGTTTTCCTCGTCTTTTCCAATTCCAATCATTTCCTTGTCCTTTCTGGAGATATTAGAAACATACAATCACACCAACCTCAGAGTTGCCAACAACTCCCCAAATCCACTAATTCTCATGACGTAGGGGACGTCATCCCAAGATTACTCAAGTCTCAATCATACCTTTTTATCCACTCATCACTTGTCATTTTACCACTGTCTGGATTAATCCCAACACATCACAATCTCAACTGGATCCCATCCAGTCCATCACTCAACCACTACCAAATCTCAAAGACCGAACCTATGTCCATCATGACGGAGTCACGCCCCAACTCGTGGCTCATCGTCATCATAGTTACCGACACTAGCACCAACGCTAGTACCAGCACCAACGCACTATCATCAATACTAGTATCAGCACACAGGCATCCATACTAGCATCAGCACAAAAGTACCAACATACAAACATCCATACTTGCACACCGTGTGCAAATCGAACAACCCTGGATCTCCGCTGATACCAAACGACGATCCCGAACCTCTACTCGTACCCCACAACTATGGGTGCCACCATTCTGACAACCCACATCAGGATAATGAACGTTCCCTGAACGTCCCCTGATCCCCAAGTATTGTAACCACACTAAATACCCTCGATAGCCAGTCATCTCCACATGACTACTGACCAACGGTCATTGCTATCGAGATCCGTATCCACACATCGCACTAATACCCGGTCTAACTCGGGATTCCATAATTTATCTCAGAACCATATCTGTAGATCGAATCCCATGGTTCTGACTAGACTCACTAGAGTCATCCACATGGTCATCCATGACCTCAGCCGCTCGTCGCAGCACAAGTTCTCCGTAATATAAAATCCACAACCTGACCGACCCCGCGGTGTGGACATCGTATAGACGTCAAATCCAGTCCTACCATCAACTCAATGTAGGTTCCACCACTAAGGTCATCGGCCAACCCCGATGTACCAACATCCCTCACACTAGCAACCACTACTAGGGTTCACATTTTAGACCATTACTCAAATGAGGTTCCCCGAACCTGGCTGCACCTAGCAGCACAACAATCCAATATCACATGACCGAACCGACGGTCCCACAATACCAGTTCATCACAATCAACCCCACTTGGGTCGAATCACATTAACGCACGGCGTATCGGGCCAAACACACTCTATCCGCGATTAAAACCCAAAAATTATCTATCAGGTTGATAACGAACTGCAGTTCAAAGAGACATCACACCCTCGACCTGCGCGGACAAAAAGAGCAACCCTGCTCTGATACCAAGTTGACAGGACCCATCCCAATCCCCTCGAGATTACCGTGGAATGTGCCCTGCTCCCGTCCAACAAGGGGTGTCAGACAAGGGATAACCAAAAGTTACTGCCCAAACGGGGCTTCCAGAGTGCGCAAGGATCGATGGAGGAGGCGTGCAATGTCCCAGTCTCTGCTGCAGTCGCATCCGTATCAACCTGAAGGGCATTAAAACCAATAAAAGCTGTGAGTGGACGAAACTCATTAAGTTTATTTAACACATTTATAAGACATTTATGCCCTCCAATAAAAACGTATGTATGCCACGAAAACCAGTAACCAAAATGTTTGTTCAACCAAGCCATTAGGGCCTTAGCCCAAAAACCGTAACTCAAAACCAAGTGTGGGAACTCAGACCAAAACTGTGGAACACCACAACCAGACATATTAAAACCATGTGGGCCACCGCCCAAAGTCATAAACATAAATCCATAAATCCAAAACCATTTAGGGTCCCCGACCCGAAATACCATTTCATAACCAATAATCCATTTTTACCACATAACACAAATCCAACCGAAAAGCCATTTCATAGATTCATTAATCCATATTTACCATTACCATCACCAGCATCCCAGATGCTTAGCGTCCCAGACGCTTGACGTCCCAGATGTCATATCTCACGGTATAATAAGCTACGCGTGCTGCCCGGGGTCTCTCCGGGTCCATATCTCTGACATCACAGATGTCTGACGTCCCAGACGTCAATCATAGCAATCCTGCTCCTGATTCATTATACGGTCCGGTAACTCCGTACGATGACCCCTCGCAGGCAATGCACCGTGACTTCCCCAGTGTCCCAGACACCTGGAGCAGACCATCATATATCCTCGTATCCAGATGGTATATGGAAAACAGTTTTATTAAATCATTTCACAACATTACAATGGGCCCTGCCCGAAATCGCCATAAAACATCACAATTCCATTTAGGGTCCCTGACCCGAAATCACATTTATTAAACATAGGGTCCCAGACCCGTAATCACATTTATTAACATAGGGTCCTAGACCCGTAATCACATTTATAACCCAACTGGGCCCCATGCCCGATTTTGTAAACCACTGGGCCCACGACCCGATTTTATAAACTACTGGGCCCATGGCCCGAATTCGTAAATCAACTGGGCCCCTGGCCCGATAACATAACTCAAATGGGTCTCAGCCCGATTTCGTAACAACTGGGCCCCTGACCCGATTTCATAAAGCAACTGGGCCCCCGGCCCGATTACGAATGGGCTCCAAGTCTGAGGTTTCCAAAACAATTGGGCCTCAAGCCCGAGTTCATCTTTCCAATTTCAAAACCATTTCATCAAATCATATCCAAAGTCATAAGGATGGAAAATCCGCATAAAACCGGAAAACCTCGATTTACGTGCAAGCACGTAAATCACCTTGAAATGCGTGAAACCGTATAATTTACCAATATCCAAATCAACATCATACAATCACAATCATAATCCATATAAAACAGTTAAGCATGCATAGAATTTATAAAACCAAAGTCCACTCACAGACCGTTTAACGATACGCCTCGATACGCGTGCCATAGGCTTTCCTGGGCCACACCACTAACATCGGGACTCCCAATCCTGTCCAAATCACATTAGAGGGTCACTAACCTCTTCATTAACATCCTATTAAAGTCCCGTAATTTTCCAGAATTTTTAATTATTTTTAAACTCGATTTAAAACCTTCGGACGTCCCGAACAATATCGAAACGGTGTCCGATCGACACGAAACCAATCCCAAAATGTTCGTTACATTAAATAGGACAGAAGTCATGTTGACCTCATCTCGTGAGTGGCTGCGCGTGAAACCCACGCGCCTGCTACAGTGTCATCGTCCTCACTCGTTTAACTGATAAACGGGTCCTTTTGCCCGCGAGATGACCCGGTTGGTTTCCTATCAATTCAGCCTTAATTACTTCAATTGATCATTCAGTTAGCTTCATTTTAAGTTCAATTTAAGATCTGTAAACTCAATTACACGATCACTTACCTAAATTCCAACGATTTCACGATGAACAATGAAGAACACCCGTCACTATTCCTTCATCGAATTCCGTAAATGGCTACTGGTTTCTTCCAATTGATTCACCTAGAAGCATCAATGGACCATGGGAAACTGTTTCCCCAACTCAATTGCATCGTTTGATCTCTCTATTAACACGACCCAACTTCGAATTTTCCTTACTGTTACCAAGTCGGTTCAGAGCCAAAAGCCATCGATTTTCTTCAATTGATCCTTCCAGGAGCATCGTGGGATCCTCAGGAACAAAATCCCCAGTTCCATTTCATCAATCAAAGCCTCAAATTCTTCGACTCAAGGTCGAAATTTCAGAGACCTCCTTCCTTCTGTTCTTCCTCAATTCGACCCCAATTCTCCTCAATTTTCGTTGGGTTTCACTCGTCTCAATCCCAGGAAGTTAGAATCAAGCTCAATTTCGATCCACAAGGCTCAATTCTCAACAATTGAATTTTCCCCCCAAAATTTCTAAAATCCGAAACCCAGATTTCAGCCCTCTCTCAATCCCTCGTGTTTCCCCTGATATCATAGTCCTCTTATCTCTCATTTTTCTCTCAAGAACGGCAAAGGAAGGGAGCCAATTCTCCCAGCCCTCACACTCAGTTGTTCACGGTTTGAAAGACACAGAGAAGGAATAATGGTGGGGATTAATTAAGGTTAATGGTTGATTAATCGTGGTGATGATGTAGTAATGATGATGTTGGGAGGGAAATATGGATCAGGTTTTAGGGCTTAGATTAGGGGATGGGTGACACTTGTCACTCATCCAGGCGTGCACAGTCATCGGTTACTATTTATTATTTTATTATTATTTTAATCGAAGCCTCGGTTCGTTAATTCGTTCCCGTGACCATAACTTCGTCGTCGAAACTCCGATTTCGGCATGCCGCCTGTCATTGGATTCGTATCGACGAGACCTACGTAACGGTCCTTGGCCCTCGTCCATCGGACCTCCCGGTCAAAAAGTCAACATTTGGCCCCTAATATGCCAAATTATCAAAATGCCCCTCGACTTCCGAACATCATAACTTTCTCCTCGAATGTCGGAATCGAACGTGCCACCTGTCTATGAACTCGTGACGTCCCGAACTACGTCACGGTCATCGGTCAAAGTCCATTTTACCGCCCGATCAAAAATTCAACATTTTGCCCACGACTAGGGGCAAAACGGTCATTTTGCACATTTTGTCCGATTTCGCCCTACTAACCACCGATCAACCTCACTAATCAATATTAGTCACTAATCTAATCCCGGAATTCGGGACGGGTCGTTACAGTTAAGCCTTAAACTTTTTTTTTACCATATATCACCAAATATCAAAAAAATCAAACATATATTATTTGGTAAAATATGTTTTAGTATTTGGTAAATATCAAATTTCAAACATATATTACCAATTTACCATATATTACCAAATATCAAAAAAATGTTAAGCCTTAAACTTTTTTTGATAAAATTCCTAATTTATTATTTGGTAAAATATATTTTACTAATATATGTTTTAGTATAAAATATGGCTTAACTCATATATTTGGTAATATATGTTTTAATTTAGAATATATATTTTATTTTATAATATGTGTTTTATTTTAAAACATATGTTTTAATTTAGAATACATGTTTAATGTAAAAAATGGCTTAACTCACATATTTGGTAATATATATTTTAATTGAAATAATTTAAATAACATGATTATAATTTAGAATTATTATTATTATTATTATTTGTATTATTATTATTTGTCATTATCAAAGTCTAATTATTTTTCAGATAAATTAGACTTCGTAATATGGCTAGTGGAAGTGCATGTGAAAGCCGCCCAAGACCTGGTCGAATTGACCCAGCATGGAAATATGTCATTGCCAACGTCTAATTATTTTTCAGGTAAATTAGACTTTGTAATATGTTTTATTATTATTAATGTTTTATACTGTTAGTTATCGTCAGACCTATATTCTATCATATGATTCATCATATATTTATTATATTAAGTCATTTTATAGTTTTTATTAGTCCTATATAACCATCATTGAGTACTTAAGTTTTTCCCAAAGTTTCATTCCAAATTTCCAACTTTTAGACTGAATTTCCGTCATTTTTGTTGACCATAAACGATATCGATATCGATACCGATATTTGGGGCGAGATATCAGTAAATTCAATTAGCGATATATCCGTCGATATCGATATTTTCATTCTTGGATTGGAGAAGCTGGAAAATCAGCGAGATTCTCAATCATGGAGAAAGGAACTTGTTTCATAGAGGAATAAAGCATGTGGAGAGCCTGCTTCCAGTAATCTAATTAGATTATATATTGGACTTGTAATGCAAATCATTTGTGTTTAGTTTATTTAGTTTGAGAACACTTTTGATGAAAATGCTTGTATAAAAATATATGACTTCAAAGAAATTTCGTGTTCTTAAATTTTGAATAGGCTTCTTACGATACAAAGACATTTCCGGTCCAAATATTTGAAGATTCAATGTCCTCAATTCCCATACGGAACCATTAAAAATGTATTTTTACCATTGGTAGTACTCGGCGATGCCTATTGTGGTGTGTTTTGGCACCGGATTTTCTCCGTTGCCTAAAGTGGTTTTTCGCAATACCATTGCCTAAAGTACTTTTTCCGCAACGGTGTTTTAAAACAACTGTTGCCTATAGCAGTTTTCCGCAACAGATTTTATATAATATTGCTGAAATTTTAAAAATGTCGTTGCATAAAGTTGTTTTTTTTGCAACGGTATTTTGTAAATGTTGTTGCCGAAAGTTATTTTTCGCAACAATCTTTTATAAATACCGTTACCTAAAGTATTTTTTTTTGGAATGGTTTCTTACAACAACAACCGTTGCCTTCTGGCAGATTTTAAAAATATCGCTGCCTAAAGTAGTTTTTTTGCAAGACTATTAGACTATAATTTTCATATTCAATACAGTCGTTTAGTCTCCAAATAAGAGCTCCACTATTTAAAAATTTTGAACCAACATCAAACTTAAATACTCCTATATTGTTATTTATCGGCATGATTTATTTATTTATTATATATAATATATATTATTAATTTTGAACTTATTTTGGGCCGCCCAACGTTTGTGCCTCCCGTGCCTCTCTTGTGGCCGGTCCTGTATGAAGATTAATTTGAAAACTTTCAAAAATATGTTTGCCAATCGAAATTTCAATGCACATATATATGATCAAGTAATAATTTAAAATTTCATCACGAGCAAGAAATAAAGAAAATGGAAATAATAAGATTCATCAATTGCAGGATATGTTGATTCCCATAAAAGGATTCAAGCTCAGCATATTGAACATGTCTATGATGTACAGAATCAATATATTGCTCAAAGCACCCCGAACTTTTCTAATCAAGTAATCAATCATGGCACATATCAGACAAGTAGACAACCGACCTCTTTTCTTTCTTCAGGCAAGTAGACAAGTAGAAAACATGGCATATATCCTACTAGGCATATCTGCCATTTATGTTAAAGCGTTGTAAACCACAAACAATTTTCTTCATTATTTTTTCTTTTTATTAACAATTATATACGGTTCAACACCAAAGACTCAAATTTTATGGAAATTAAAATTGCAAAATATACGACGTCGTTCACCTGACATAGCCACTTAACAGAGCAAGGCACGACTCCTTTCTTTCTCCTTTCAGCGTCCTGCAAAAAAAAAAAAAAAAGACCATTTTTGAGCTGAAAGGCTCACTCTTTTTTATCCACAGGTGAATTTCATCTCTACTTTCTTTCCTTCTTTCCTTCTCAATTTTAATTTGTAAAATCTTCGTTTTTCTTTTTACCCCATGATGTTGTTCTTGAATTGTTTATCTCATTAAGTTCATATCTGCCCTGCGAATTTTTTAATTACTCTCTGTTTTTGTGTTGGTAAAAGAGCATTCTTTCATGTGTTTTTATTGGATTGAGTAGCTATCTTGATTATTTTCACCAAGCGTTAATCTTTCAGTTGAAGGGGATGTATTTTGGGTCTGAACTTTGAACTGAAACTTTGACAAAATTATGATAATTTAGCCAATGGGTGGATAGTTTACGTGCTTTGTACTATGCTGGATTATGTTATTACGAGAGTATCATGGTGTTTGGGTTTTGATTATGCCATTTCCCTTTCTTTTTGCTCTCATCTTGTTTGTGGTGATTTGGTTTTTCAGTAGATTTAGCAGAACTGGGTTGATTGTTGGAACCAATATGATTTATTTGTGTTTTTTGGTTTAGTTTCTGGTGGAGTTGCTGGGTCAACGGTTTTATGTCTCTAGAATTAGAACAAAAGAGAAGCTTTTCTTTTTACTGTTATCATCTCCTCAGATTTTCTTGTTTCTCTAAGCTAGAATGAGTTAATTTAGTATTTATTTGTGTACCTTGCAATGTTGAAGCCTTAATTTTTAAGTAATGGAAGCTTGATCTTTTCACCTGGTCTGATGTTGTTTTCACTGGTCTGGGTTCCTTATGCTTGAATCAAGTCACTTGCGATTACGTTTGTGTTGGTTCATTTTGCTTCCATGAGTTACTAAACTAGTCCTTAATAGAATTTTCCTCCGTAGTGCTTGACTTTTACTTCCGTCACCAGCTGCTTATGCTTTAAGGATTGGTTTTTCCTTTTCCTTTTTCTTTTTTGGTAATCTCTGTACTCTTGTATGGTCCGGAGATGGTTCTCAGTCCATTTATCAGTTTAGATTTCCTTGATTCCTTGTCCTTTGATTTTCTATGTTAATAATCTATCCCCTTTCCATCTACAAATGCAATTGGGTTGTTCCGGCATTATCTGATAACTGCTTTTAAGGAAGCTATATGAGACATTATAAGATTGAATGGTACATTTTTAAGAATGGAATATCTGAGAAATGCTGAAAATGCCTCAGCTTTTCTTTTGTCCTTTGGTATGAGGCATTCGGTGGTGGAGGCATTGAATTTCTATCAAAAATAAAATGGATGCCTAAATGAGGTTCTTGGTGGAGTGATTTGGCTAATATAATTGTCAGCTTGATAGGGTTTGTTTTAGAATCATTGGTAGTTTGCTTTTGTAGCACTCAGTTAAGAATTTACTCAACTTTTGGAAATTTCAATGCTTTGAACAATTTTTTATTATTTCGGCTTCATAAATACGGGCCTTATTTTGGATGAAGATTTGTACATTTTATTATTGATTTTCTTGTAGAAGTAACTTGTTATGCTTTTGGTTTTTGCATTGCAGACTCTGATGACAAATAATAATCAAAATGACACATTAATGTCAGCTGATAGTCTGTTTGGGAAGCTTCCTGATCATCTCCTAATTGAAGTTTTCATCCGAGTTCCTATCCCAGAGTGGGCACAAATATCATGTGTTAACAAACAGTGGGCCAATCTGTTCCGTGGAGAATGCTTGTGGCAAGCTGCTCTTGTTGCAACATTTCCTTTGGCTGGCGAAGCTAAAAGTTGGCCTGGACCTATCCCTCAAGGGTTGAGCAAGAGGTAGAATAACATGTCTCTTTTCGATTTTGATCATTTAATTTTCATGCTTTCATCCCTTCTCTACTTCTCAATTTCACTTCTCTTTTAGTAATTCCTTTCTTAATTTTTATATCTCGTCATTTTTGGAAAAGTAAACTCAACTTGCTGACCCTCTCTAAGCACTGCCTTAACGAAAAATACCTTTTATCAAAGCACAAGTTTTTCCCTACTTGATTCGTTAACATCTTAATTCAAGATTTTATGGTTTGTGTCTGGTTGTTTTTGGATTGCTACCGGAAAATCTCTTTCCCTTTCTATACCGATAGCTGCATTGCTTCATCCATATATTAATTTTGTTTCCAAATTACTTAGATTTACTATTAGCGGCTGATTTGATGGATGTGCTTCACTTCAAATATCCTCGTATTATATCATTGTATTATATTTTGCTAAGATATTGGAAATTTTCTCAGGAGATTTGCAGCTTTATATGCCAGTAAACATATAGTTGTTCTGGATGGTGAGATTGATGAGATTGTGGGCCATACTTATCTGTTTCTGAAAGAGCAACTTGAGCTTCCAACTATGCCACCCTCTTCTGGCATATTGCATGGTACCATAATCGGTGGGTTTTAAATATCAGTTGCATCTTTCTTGCCATTTATAAACGTAGAAGTGAAAAATTAATATATGAAATGATAATTCTTGAATCTCGAGTTGAGTACTGATCCCAATCTTGAATTTGACGCATAGAAGTTTTCTTAAGGGTTGAGTGCCTCACAAATTGTGATCCATTAGGCCATTTAATGTTCTCGAACTTCAACATCATTGTCTTCTTAATTCAAACATGTGGTAAAATTCCTTTCACCACTGAAATTACTGTGGGGTTTGGCAGATCAGTTTATTGCTTGTGGTAAATCGAGAGACATGGCTCACGATCTTGCATCCCAAATCTGGCTTGCTGTTCTTGACAATCTAGAGGAAAATGAGCACACTTTTCAATTACTTAAACGTCTCGCTCAAGAAGGGGATGTAAGCTTTCTCTTGTTTACTGTACTCACTATAAATACTCTCGAGATTTGGAGCATACATTTGAATTGATTTATGAAACTAGTTTAAAAGATGGAGTATGACTAGGGCTAGAAATTTTCTTGTTTGTTCTGTTTTATTCTTTTGCAACATGGTTATTTTCTCTAGAGCGCTATGGGTTATCTGCTGCTAATGCATTCATGTTCAGCAGGTTTTTCTTCCATACCCATACCCATATTCAAGATCAAACAAAGTCCAATGGAGGGTGTTTGCGAAGCTCTTCACGGATTTTCGCGACTGCTTTAATCATGTAGATTACTATGATGTGTTGGCTTGTGCAAAGATCAAGTTTCAGCCACTACCATCCACTTGGTTAGGTCACTAACGTGGTCCACCTCAAATGCACATATTCATGAGTACTTGTATATATATACATGGAGGCCACTCCTCCGTATGCCTCGACTCGTCTTGAAGAAAATTGCCGTATGTAAAACCGAAATTATTGTACTATTGTTGATAGATCTAGATTAAAAAATTTGTTTATATTTTTACTCTTCATACTTTGTTCAAATATATAGCCCCAAATAGGGGAGAAGAGTTGCTTGAAATTTGTCGTTACAAGTTCAACACAAGCTATATGGATTATATTATGCACTATGTTTATGAATGTTGTCTACTTATTTCTCAATCCGTTGAAATCATCTGAATTATAATAGAAGCTCCATTGTCTCCGAAATCATCTGAACTATAAATTCAAGTCTAGCTATAAATCATATGGACTAATTGTAAAATAGTAACGGAGGTAGTCTAATCATTACACTGAAATTGTCCCAAACTTATTAATAGCTAATTAGTTTTTAATGATATTAAAACCAGACTCTTTATATTTGACCTACAGTTGATATTAATTTAATTTTTTAAATTTGAATGTATAAACAGCATAAATTTTCAAATTTAGATACAACTAGAATAATTTGGATTGTTGTATTTCATTTCCCTATAAGGTAGAATAATTTAAGTTTATATTGTTGTATTTCATTTTATTTTATATATTTCATTATCTTTTATTGAACACCGGTGGTAAAATAGAGTAATTTGGATGATTGCAATTTTATACAGAAAAGACATGAGGTTAGTGTTGAATCCCAAGATGAAGGGTTCAATCAAGAATGCTATAATGTTTAAGTCAGCTTAATCGAGAAAATAAACTGAAAAGCTATAATTATGAGAATAATTATTGAGTACTTGAATTATGAAGAGAGACCGTATATTTATAGTGGATACTAGGAGGTCTTTGGAGCTTCTGATTGATTGAAAGAGTTTACAATTAATAGGGTGGGTTAGGGTTTCAGGACCTGCGGAGTTTTAATTTGGCTTTATTGGCCAAAATAGGGTGGCAGGTTATTTCTAATGCTGCTTCTCTTCTTGCTAGATTGTACAAAGCAAAGTATTTTCCCCAGGTTGACTTCTTGTTTGCGAAGGATGTGCCTAGGTCTTCTTAGGGGTGGAAAGATATTCTACGGGGGTTACGTGTCAGGACCCACCTCGGTTTCACTCCGAAAACCGAGGTAAATCCTGCTCCCTTCTGACACCCCGACACTAAACCGAAATAAACTCACGAAAAAACCACCAAAATACACAGTCAGACGCAGGAGAAACTTTAAACATCCCGAAGTTAAGTTTTACAGAGCATAGTACCAAAAACAAAGGAAAGAAATCCGATAAACAAGGTACACGCACAACGGAAAAGTTTAAGCACTCCGGGGTCACTCTCGAAAATTCTATGCCTCCGACGCTGCCTCGACGTCACAACCCCGCGCTAGCTCTACGACCTGAAGGGCAATTTAAAACAGAAGGTGTGAGTGGACCATAAATAATAAAATACTTTCCGAAAAGCATTTCATAATAAAACCAGGGTTTTAGCCCTCTGTTTTGAAATCACATGCATAACCCAGTTATCAAAAATAGTTATAATGCACATAAAGATTGTCATAAAAACAATTTCAGAACATTATAAAAACAGTTATAGAAATCATATCATAAACATCATAAAACCGTATCACAAAACATAAATATCAAGTCATCATTATTGTTGGATCTATCCGAGTCTTTAAACTCCCGAGTCTTTAAACTCAATCCAGGCCTCAATAATATCCGAGTCTTTAAACTCAACAGGCCTACGGGGGAAAATCAATATATCCGAGTCTTTAAACCCAATCCGGGCCCGTCTCCCGTCAATCACAATATCCGGGTCTTTAAACCCAATAACCAGATCCAGAAAATCCAATCCAAAACCATTTGAAAACCAAATCCAAATCCACATCCAAACCCGAATCCGAAATCACCGGTCCGATGCCCTTCTGACGTCCAGAATCGTCATTCCGAACCCAAATCCGGAAATTCCACGTTTCAACTTTAAAACCAAATCTCGTTTACCAAAATCCGATTCTAAAACCGAAAATTTTGATCATCAAATCATGTCTCAAAGCCATGTATAATCATTAAAAACCATTTATCATTTGAAATCCCGAAACTATAACATCATAAGCAGAAATCAGCCTTTTATTGTAAAACGTGCCAAATACGTTATTTTCTCGAAAAACGTGCAATTATAGAAAACCAACACCACACATTTAACAATCATGAAATCACATGTAAAACCATAAAACAAGTATGAAAAACAGTTACGCATGCTAGAGTTTAGAGAAGGGGTCCACTCACAGATACCGGCACGTCACTCGCGCCCTTTACGTCCTATACGTTCCTCAGCTTCCTCAGAAAATCTCGATCCTGTCAACAAGCACCGAAGTACGTTACTAACACATCTACGAAGGTCCACCTAATTTTCCACAAAACTCCCCGGGCCCTACACATAACGAACCGGAACCCTAAACCTTCAACCTCGCGGAACTAAGCTCAAACGACGTCCGATTAACCCCGAAACCAATTCCAATGGATTCGTTATAACTCCTGGACCAAAAGCTATGTTGACCATTTTCCCAAACATCGCCGCATGCACCCCCACGCGGCTCCCAAAGTGGCTGCGCGTGGCCTTACGCGCCTGCACACAGGGTACTGTTCACCGTCGTCTACCTCGCGTGAACCGGTCTGAACCGGCGTTCCCAGTTCTCCGCCGTCCCGTCTCCGTTTTCCTCCCTTTCTTCACCCTCTTCATCGTCCAATCCTAAGGAACCTATCCCCCTCACTCAAACACCACGACACCGTCCCTAACCCGTCGACTCAAGCTCGAAGCCAAAACCCAAACTGTCCCCTGTTTCACGATCCGACCACCTACGTCCTCCCCCATCACGGTGGCAACACTAGACGTTTCCTAGGACCTCCCTGAGTCTCACCCAACTCACCAAAACCATTGACTCCACCCCAAAAGCCACGACTTTTGGTTTGAAGTTCACGACCAAAACAGAGCAAAAGAACGGGAAGAAGAAATTACCTGTCGTCGATCGTCGCCGTTGATAGGACCCCGTCTCAACTGGACGTCAAAAACCGTGCCCGGTCATGCTCCCGTCTGACAAGTCAACCAAAGGCCAGAAACTACCCTTCAGTGCTTGCCAGACAAGGGATGTTTGCGCTGATTTCTGCTGCTACCACTGCCTCACGATCAGTCCCGAACATCGTACCACGGCCTGGAGGGTCACAAAACAGAAAAGGTGTGAGTGGACAAAAATGACCTCTTATAAAAACGTTTGCCAAAATACAATCTTACCCTCCAGTTTTCACAAACTAGCATGCATATCGTAAAACATGAGTAATAGTATGAAATCATTCAAGTATGAACAGTGGACCGATAAAATCAAAACATATTTTCCCATGGTCCGTAAAACTCATGTTCACCAAATCAGTTCATGTTATAAAACATCAAATCCCGGCTCTTAGGCCAAAACATGTGAAAACACAATCACCTGGCCACAAAGACCAAAAACCCGTACTCAATACCAGTACGTCATCACAAACAACATCAATCAGCACTAATCACAAGTGCACAAACTATCACAATCACATCTGCACTACTCACAAGTGCACAATCAAACCATCAACTACACTACTCACAAGTGTTGCACTACGCGTAGGCCAATATCCAGCCACTCTCTCGGGAACAGACACCTCTGGGCTCAACCATCGGGCTCAGTCACATCTGGGCGAACACATCCCCAGGCTCAGACCCATCCGAGTGGTACATCTAGGTTCAGTCACATCCGAGAAGCTGACTACCATAGGATCAACTCCCGATCCTACAATCACAATCACAATGAAAACCATCTCGAGAATTACATCCAAAAACATTTTAATCAAATCTTGACTTCATACAAAGTCAAGATCATTCCCGACTAGGTCTCAAGCCCAAAATACCATTTACACATAAACCTTTAAAATCACATTTTAAAACAATAAAATAATCCAGAAATCATCATTGACTTACCAACTAAGTCAAAATATCTTTTTAGAAATCATTTAAACTCCGGGCCTAGCCCAAAACATCATTTGCATGTTCTTCGTAAAACGTGCCCAAAAGACTGATTAAAATAATCATAAAATCACAAGAAATCATTAATTTCATCAAATTCACAAGTGACTCCAAATCCGAGTCAAAATCACTATTCACTTGGTTCTCACACCCAAAATATCTTTTTCACGCAAATCCATGCATTCGCAACCTCAGTTGCCATTTTCACGTAAATCCAAGAAATTGACCCTTGACTCATTCTTGAGTCAACACATCATTTTTCAATCCATGACTCATAATCCGAGTCCAAACATTATTTTCAATCAAATTCAATACCGGACTCATAACCCGAGTCCAAACATCACTTTTAACCAAATTCATAATTTCTCAAAATTCGCGCCAAAACATAATAATATAATAATCCATAAAATCGAGAAATCACCGGATTGAAACATCAACCATGCCAAAGCATATAGAATCATATAATAAAGCATTTAAATCATATATGCATGCATAACGGTTAGAAAACAAAGTCCACTCACACACACCGTCCAAAACGGTCCGTTTCCGAGCTGCACGTTTTTCCTTAAATTCTGGAAATCACAACTCCTGTCTAAAATCATTATAGAGGGTTACTAACATCTCAAAATACTTCATATAATTTTCCCCAATTTTTCCGGAATTTAAATACGTATTTTTAACGTAAAACAAAACTTCAGATACACGGAACATTAACGAAACGATATCCGATTTCCTCGAAACCAGCGTCAAAATGTTCGTTACAATGAGAGGATTCAAAGTCATGTTGACCTCACCTTGAAACTAGGCCGTACGCGCCCTCATGCACCGCCTTGAGTGGCTGCGCGTGAAACCCACGCGCCAGCTACAGTAACCGTCTTCCTCACCCTTTTGTCTGTAAAACGGGTCCTTTTGCCCGCGAACAGACCCGGTTCAAATCCTAACAATTCAACATTAATTCCTTCAATTGAAAATTCACACAGCTTCGTCATAAGTCTAATTAGAGGTCTGTTATCATAATTTCAAGAAAACTTACCTCAAACCTCAATATCAAAGATGATCATTCGAAGAACACTCGAACCCTGTTCATCATTCGAAATCCTTCAATGTCACACGATTTATTTCAATTGATCCATCCAGAAGCTTAAATGGACCAAGAGAAACAGTTTCCCCAACTCAATTGCTTCAATCGAAGGCTCAAACTCCACGACTCAAGCTCGAACCTTGCTCACTGTTACCAGACCCGTTCAGAGCCAATTGGGCTTCAATTCTCTTCGTTTTTGATCTGAAACAACTCGTCACAACCTCAGGAAGCTAAATGAAGCTTCAATTTCTATCCTCACGGCTCAATTCTCAACATTCGAATTTCCCCCCAAATTTTCTAAAATCCGAATTCCAGTTCCTCAGCTTCCCTCAATCCCTCGTGTTTCCCTTACTAATTCAGTCTCTGAATTCTCTCCAATTTTCACTCTTTAGTTCAGTTGATAGGGAGGAGATTAAGGGTGGAAGAAAATTCAAGTTTGGCTGTACACAGGTTGAAGAAGACTGAAGAGATTAATGGAGGAATTAAAAATAATTAAGTTTAATTAATAATAAAACATCATAATTATATCTTCCCCAAAATATGGATCTGTGTTTAAGCCTTAATTTAAGGGATGAGTGACACTTGTCACTCATCCAGGTGTGTTCAGTCACTGGGTACTGTTCATAATAAAATAATATTTTAATCGAAATCCCGGTTCGTTCGGTTAATCGAGTCCGTTCCCGTGACCATAACTTCGTCGTCAAATCTCCGATTTCGGCATGCCGCCTGTCGTTGGATTCATATCGACGAGACCTATGTAACAGTCCTTGGCCCTCGTCCATTGGACTTCTCGGGTCAAAAGTCAACATTTGGCCCCCCTTTTAGCCAAATTACCAAAATACCCCTTAACTTCCGAACGCCATAACTTTCTCCTCGAATGTCGGAATCGAACGTGCCACCTGTCTATGAACTCGTGACGTCCCGAACTATGTCACAGTCATCGTTCAAAGTCCGTTTGACCGCCCGAACTAAAAGTCAACATTTTGCCCACTCTAGGGGCAAAACGGTCATTTTGCACAATTCGTCTGATTTCACTCAACTAATCCCCGATTAGTCATTCTAAACCATAATTAATTAATATTCAATTCCGATATTCGGAACGGGTCGTTACAGCCGTGCTCACCGCCGCACTCCCTAGAGTCCACAGAGTCGTCATCGCCCCATGTCGAGCCCAAACGATCAGCACACGGCCACACCACCACCCAAACTCCACTCTGTTCTCTCTGTTTTTCCCGTGAACTCTCCCCCTTTTCACACCAGTTCCCGTACACGAGCAGTCCTCACCACTCAATCCTCACACTCTCAGCTTCCCTTAGTCACTTACACACTCACCAATTCGCACAAACACACACAGTCACCGATCAATTCTCCCAATCTCCCAGTCTCTGTTTCTCTCTGGTTCGAACACAAACACGGGCACACACACACACACACCTGCACGATTTTGAAACACCCGTGCACTCACTAGAACCCTCTAGCCAAGCCCCACGTGTCACCATCCCCTCAAGCCTCACACAAAAATCTCCTCTCTGCCCTGGACACTTGTCCAAATCCGGCTACACCAAGCCCAAAGTACAAAAGACCAAACTCCCCTTCCTTTTAAGTCCAAATTACCATTTTGCCACTACCTTTCTAGACCCGTAACGCACACATCCCAACTCCGATGAATACGTGCCGCCTGTCATCGAACTCAGGACGACAAGATCTACCTAACGGTCCTAGGTCAACGTGTCAAAACCCGATCGTACGAAAAGTCAACTTTTCCCCCTATTTTAGCCAAATTACGGTAATGCCCCAACCTTCCGAACATCATAACTTCCTTCTCGGATGTCGGAATCGGGCGTACCACCTGTCTACGGACTCGTGACGTCCCAAACTACGTCACAGTCATCGATCAATACCCAATTGACCGCTCGAACTAAAAGTCAACTAGTGGCCCAAACCAGGGGCAAAATCGTCATGCTACGCTAACCGACCAAAAGTAACCAACTAAACACCAATTAACTCATTAATCCCATCTTAATCACTGTCTTAACCCTAATTTCCGGGACGGGTCGTTACATTACGGGTCTTGCAAGCTGGTGTTAGGTGGCATGTTGGAAATGGTGTTCAGATTAATACTTTGGGTGATCCTAGGTTGTCTAGTGGGCGTCCATTTAAAATTTTGAGTTGTGGGCCGATGATACCCCCATAGGTTGCATATTTGATTTGTCCTATGCGTCGAGCCATGAAGGTGGATCTAGTGGAGCAGGTCTTCTTATCGGAGGAGGCTGCTACCACTGTTGAGCTTCCTTTGAGTAGGTATGGTAATCAGGATAAGCATGTATGACATTTTTCACGAAATGGAATATATACTGTGAAATCATGTTGCTCTCTAGCTTCAGAGATGTGTAGACATGGGGAGCTAACGAGACGAGGCAGTGGGGAACCTAGTAAACATCTGTCATGGTCGCCTAGAGTTGGTGGAATCTTATGGGAGGTAACAACTTAGATCCCCTTTTTTACCCCCTCTTTTCTTCATTTTCTTTTGTTGAAGGGGTTGCCTAGAGTGGTTGCACTCTGTTGTGGCGTGGTGCACATGGGTACGGTGCACTCTCGACTAGACTGTAGGTTGCAGCTCGACTGAGTCGCTTCCTTTCCTCTCTCTTGCCGTGGCTTTCGGCTAGCGGCTTCTTAGAGGGAACTGCAAATTGGCACCCATTTTTTTTTCCTTTTTCTGATGCATTTCGACGCAAAAGTCTTTGTTTCAATTACACGTTTTTGAATATTACAGGAGTTCGATTTCAATGATCCAAATTACGTTGAGTTTATTTTTTCGAGATGATTCCAACTAGAAGTATGAAGACGTGGTTTCTTTAGGTTTCGAAGATCTTCCCAAATGGAAACTTCATTCCAAGGAACCTTGTGAGTTTATTGATGAGGCTAAATTCCAAACTTGGTTGTTGATAAGTCACGAATTAAGTATTGTTTCAATGTTATTTTTTATCCTTTTTATTTATATTTTGATTATAATTGCTCAACCAGTAGGAGAAAATGATCTATCTTGTGAAGTTTGTGCAGATTGTTAAGTTAAGGTTTAAATCATATTTTTGCAATGAAATGTGATCATTCCAAAGCTAACTCATCAAGAACTCATCAAGGACTCACAAAGTGCCACCTCACCACTCAAGGACACGGCAAGGACTTCATGGCTTCTCAAAATGCGACTAGTTCCTCCAAACTTCCCAAAATTGCGATTAGGGAAAAGTGACTATCCTTATTCAACTAGGACACCCTTAGCCGCAACTTCCTTTCTCTTTCATACTAGGATTGATGTGGATTGACTTGGAAAAAAAGACTAAGAAGTTTCCTAATCAAAGTCGAATTCATATTGGCAAGAAACAAGGAAAAGGATTCCTTGCAAGGCAAGGAACCCAAAACACGGCAAAGAAGACTGATTTGCGGCTAAATGGATTTCCTTCTAGTTTAGGATTGTTTTTCTTATTCTAATTAGGGCAAACTAGGGCTGGTGGTAGACACACACACATATATATATATATATAGTTGTTTTTCTCTTATTATGGGAACATCGTTTTTACCTTCCTAGGTGCAGAAACTCTGTCAAAATTCATACTTAACTTTTACTCTTAACTAGCCGCAATTTTATACAAGTTTTGAAGTTTTTGGATTCAAGCTTTGGTGCTAAGGGTGTGGTGAGGCTTGGGAGAAGAAAAGTGTTTGAGCCCCTTTTCCTACTCCTTACTATTCCTTAGTATTTGTGTTTCTTAATCCCTTTATCTATTACGTTTTTATGCATTCAATTATGATGTTTATCAATCTTGTTATGTGTAAGTAGTTCCTTTAAGGATTTGGGTTGTTTGAAGCCCTAGCCATGTTAGTTTGTACTTAAATTTCTGGTTTTTGATTGTGATTATTATGCATGACTGAATTTGTTGGATTACTATACTTCATGAACTCAATTTACACCTATAAGCTTGGTCACCTTGTTTGTGTATAATTTTTTTATGTAATTGCTTGACGGACCATCATATCATCTTACAGTTTGTAGCATCAAGTTTAAGATGAGGACTCTTATTCATAATCTAAACTCATGACAATCTAGAATTGCACATCACTCTTCTAGGGATAGTGTAGTGTCATTAAATCTTTTTCGTGTTTTATGTATTATCACGCACTATCGATAATAGACGTTTTCCAGTGGACATCACGCTTAAAACATGTAAACTAAGAGAAGATAATAGGTGTGAGGTGAGTCTTAGCCGGACCCTTGCACATGCACTTAATTCAGAACATGCATAATAATTAGGTCAAGGAAATCTAAGAAGAACTATAATTGGTAAAGGAGGATAACAATCCCCAATTCATTTTAATCAATCAATTAAGTTTTCATTACTTTACACTTTGTTTTTGCACTTTAATTTCGTGCCAAACTTCACTCTAAACCCCCCAATTGTATTTACTTAATAAACTAAGTTGTTTAGTTCCAAACTAAGTGGAATCACGTTAAGACAAGTACACGAGTGACAGGACCCGTCCAAAATCCCTCAGGATTAGCGTGAGACGTGCCTGCTCCCGTCTGACACGAAGTGTCAGACTAGGGATATTTCTGTCCTTTGCCCAACCGGGCTATCAGAGTACGGCAGGATCCGAAGGAGGAATGCGATGTCTCGTCTCTGCTACAGCCGCATCCACGATCAACCTGAAGGGCATTTAAAACATAAAAGCTGTGAGTGGACAAAACAAATATTTTATAAAAACATTTCATAAAAGACATTTATGCCCTTCGTTAAAAACATATGCATGCATTCAAAAACCATTTCTAGGGTTCATGCCCGGTTCCCATAAATCGTCATGAACCATCAAACCATTTGGACTTGGCTCGAAATCTGTCAATCAATACATGGGACCTCAGCCCAAACCAAACACATGGGAACTCGTCCCAAAACCATCTCATAAGGGTCTCAGCCCAAAACCAATACGCGTGGGTCTCAGCCCAACACCGTCTCAGTGAAAACTCATACACATATACATATATACATATATAACCCATCCTAGGCACTTCCGGAGAAGATGCCAACTCGGGGCACACATCCCCTAGGGAACACATCCCCGATATAGTCACGATGTATCTATATATATAAGTATGTATACTACTCAGGGTCTCACTCCGAGTCTTCTCCCAGGAATTCTCCATCTGGGAGGCTCATCTTCGGACCTAGTCCGATCATCTATCGGGAATCTGGTCCGGGACCACATCATAACGCCCACTCCTGGAATGGGATCCCTATAGAGATACCCACTCTGGTCTGTGGATCGTGACTCTCCAGGTCGACGTCTGGAGGAGACCAATCAATCATCTCATAAGGAGGGTATATACATACCAGTATACAAAACCATAAAAACGGGACTCACGTCTGATAACATAAAGTAACTGGGCCTCCAGCCCGAACATTGGACTCAACAGGGCCTCTAGCCCGATTTCACAATAACTGGGCATCGAGCCCGAACTCGTACATCAACTGGGCATCAAGCCCGATATCTCAGGGTCAGTCACAATCCCGATCATAGCAATGTATGCAACCATCAATCTAGGACCGCTCTCAATCTTGGTATGTCGTCGTGAACACATCACTGCCGCGACCATCTCGAGACTATGGTGCACACGTCGCCAATCGATCCTCTAAACCGTCAGCATTCCGAAGTCGAGCCTCCATTGGCTGCTCGACAACGGGACGTGCATCGTGACCTCTCCGGAAGGAACACATCCCAATCCAGAGGTGAGCGTCACGCCGTCCGTCGCCGTGCACACAGCACCCGTCGCGACCACGACTCAGACCTACGGGTCGTCAATAGGGTCTCATACCCGAGTCAAAACTAAATTCAAATGGGTCTCATGCCCGGTTTTACCTTTTCAAAATCATTTCACGAAAACCGAAAACCTCGAAGTACTTGCCCATACATAAACACACACCAAAATGCACTCAAGGCATCACAAAACACATATTAAAACATATATAAAACATTTATGCATGCATCGATTTCAGAAAGAAAGTTCACTCACAGACCGTCCACGCTGTTGCCTCGATATGTGCGCCGTAGGCCTTTCCGGGTCAACCGTCATCTCCGGGATTCCCAAACCTATCCAAATCACTTTAGAGGGTTACTAACTACTTAATTAACCCCTCACGAAAGCCCTCTAATTTTTCGGGATTTTTAAATATTTTTAAACGCGCACCGAAACCTTCGGACATCCCGAACTATATCGATACGATATCCGATCGACTCGAAACCAGTCCCAAAATGTTCGTTACATCGAATAGATGATTTGACATGTTGGAACCACCCACAAAATCTTCCTCATGCGCCCGCATGCGCCCTAGGATTGCACTGCGCGTGGGCCTCACACGCCCATGCACAGTGTCATCCTTGTCTTCCAACCGACCGGTCCGGTTCGATTTTCTCTACAATCCCGGTCTAACTGGACCGGCGTGACTGGTCCAGGCCTATTTCTTCCTTGTTTTTTGTCCATTCTTCTCCTAATCAATTCCAATCTCTCTAATTTGATCCTAGAAACCTAACTACATCATTAAAACACTCAAAACCTAACTAAAATCCCTAAACCCGATTTTGTTCTCACGGTTCAAACATCCCAGTTTCTCCCAAGGCTTCCCCAGCCACTAACCTTGCTCAAAATCATCTTAACACACTCCAAGAAACCTATTTAATTCATTAAAACCACCCAAAACGGCCCATAATAATTAGAATTGAAAATGATGAAAATCGGTTAAAACCGATTACCTGTGCACGAGTTGGCCTCCGCCGTCCACGGCGGTGATCCCTTGGCCGGCCACCACCTCCATTTGGTCCTCTTCATCTTCTTGGCCTCTCAGAAATGATAAGGAGTGGAAGGGTTTGGATTTGGGGTTGAAATGGGTGATCGGGTTTTGGGTTTGAAAAATGGAAAATGATCGATGACCGGGGAAGGGATATGCATGAAGGAAAAATGATGGGTAATGGATGAATGACACTTGTTATTCATCCATTGGGTCTGAGAAAGATCTGGGGCCCACTAAATGCCAAATAGGCTTCCGTCTTGAAAAAAGTGCAAAAGTGCACTCGAACTTCCGTCAACCGTAACTTCACCGTCGAACGTTCGAATTCGACGTACCGCCTGTCTACGGATTCGTATCGTCCTGATCTACATTATGATCCTCGGCCCACGACCATCTGACCTCCCGGGTCAAAAGTCAACTATTGGCTCCTATTCACCCAAATTACCATAATGCTCCCGATCTTCCGATCTTCACAGTTTCTTCCAAGAATATCGGAATCGAACATGCCATGTGTCTATAAACTCATAACGTCCCGAACTACGTCATAGTCATTGGCCAAAGTCCATTCGACCGTCCGAACTAAAATTCAACGTTTTGCCTATTCTAGGGGCAAAATCATCATTTCTCCCTGAAAGTCCGATAATCCTCATCTAATCCCCGATTAGTCTTGCTAATCCGTCATTAATTCTTAATTAATCCCGTTAATTTGGGACGGGTCGTTACATCGAGGGATCGACCTTTGCAAACCTACTATACTCGTTATATGATTTTGTGCAATTGAAAAGTATCACATTAGAGTTTATTGATCATAATTCTTTATTCGATAAAACATCTATCTGCTTTTTGGCGTCGTTTCCAGGGACTTGTACCTCAACGGTATCCGTATAGTTTGGAATTGACTAACTCGGTTTCTTTCTTTTGTTTTTCAAGGTACTAGTTTATGTCACACAACTCTTCAGTGGAGGCTACATCCCACGGGTCAACTCCCTCATCACGGTACTCTTCAGTCCACGAGAGCCCACCGGCAAGTCCTCGTGCCATGGCTAATCCATAAAACCATGCCCTTGTCCCTCCACTTGCCCCTAGGCTTCTTTGGGGCAGCGAGACTTCGCTACCCCTCATGTTCCCCAGGACATGTTCCCCATTGTCATTCCCGCAAGCACTATGGAAAATTTCAAGCACAAGTTTGGGACCATCCATATGTTGCCAACTTTTCATGGACTTTCGGGTGAAGACCCTTACCTTCATATCAAGGAATTTTTCCAGTTCTGTTATACTCTTTGCATCAATGGAATGTATGAGAATGAAATACGGTTAAGGTTTTTCCACTTTTCACTCAAGGACCAAGTGAAGGCTTGGTTCTATTCATTGGCACCCGCCTCCATTCACACTTGAATGGAATTAACCAGCTTGTTCCTCACCCAATACTACCCCATTGAGAAGACTAATAAGTATAAAGCTAAGATCATGAACCTTAAAAAATTCCATGATGAAGCTTTATATGAGTATTGGGAACGTTTCAATGACATATTACGAGCTTGTCCTCACCATAAAATTGAGGATCATCACCTCATGATGTACTTTTATGGAGGACTTAAGACCGAGGATCATACTATGGTGAATTCTCAATCCCAAGGAATCTTAGATGGCACAACAACCGAGGATTGAGTCACCTTTGAGAGGATTGCTCAAAAGGAAAAACAGTTTAGCTATCGAGGCCATTCATCAAGGACCTTGGCTGAGACTAATGAGAGGGATGGGTCCATAGCATGGCTCACGACTTTGGTGAAACAATTGTGCAATGAAAAGGCTAAGCACACCATGGTTTGTGAGGTATGTTCATTTCAAGGTCACTCCTCTAATGAATGCACACTCATGGAAGAAGCCAACTTAGTTGGTGAGTACAATGCTAATTGGCCTTAGAATGACCCTTTCTCTAATGCATAAAACCCATAATGGAAGAATCGTCCGAATTTGAGATGGATCAGAAACCAAGACGTGACCAATCCAATGCCTCCCACGGGATTCCAGTAACCTTATGTTCCAGTCCATCCTATGCAGGCCGAAGGTACTTCCACATCTCACGGATCCACATGTAAGTCATGGCAGGATGCACTTGCAGATATGGCACAACACACTAATGCTTTCATGAATGAATCTCGAATCACCAAGCAAACACCAATGATTTCATAAATGAGACTCAGAATGCCATCACCAACTTGGAGAGTCAACTTGGACATATTTCTAATCAACTCAATCAAAGAGAACCCAGTAAGTTCCCTAGTCAAGTTATAGTGAATCCCAAGGGACCCCATGGACCCATGGCTAATGCCATCACCCTCAAGAGTGGCATTGAACTTCTTAGCATAGCTTATACCTCGTGGAAGCAAGCTTCAGACCAACAAGTCCCTGTTGTCCAAAACTCACAGGCATGTCCCCAAATTCCAACAACTTATATGAATGGAATGCCATGGGAAAACCAGGAATTTCCAGCACCTCTATGTGCACAATCTGTCCCTCCATTGCTCTCAAATGAGCCCACTCACCTGGCACCACTACAAAACCAGATTCAAGATGAGGATCCACGAGATAAGGTCCTTGGGACACCAATGCCAAGCACCAAACAGTTTACAATCAAAAGACACGGCCTTGGAGCAACAAGCACCCAACTCGGCCACTCCTGCAGTATTCTAGAAACATGCTGAACATCTAACTCTAAAACTCATTCTAATTCCGAGCACAAGTCTAAGAAGGTGTCTTTTAAGTTTTCTAAAAATGTCTCTTATATGTTTCCTCGCAAGTTTCAAAATCAAGACAAAAACAAGGAAGCATTCGAGGATGAGATCATCATGATGCTGTAAAACTTCAAATCACACTTCCTTTTTTCAAGATCCTTAAACACATGCCTATCTTCGCAAAACTCATCAAGGACTTAGTCGCTGGAAAACAAGGGATTAATGCTACAAATGTCGTGGACCTACCTCAACCATGCAAGGCTACCCTAGTGTTCATGCCCCACAAAGCCAACGATCCTGGGCCTCTTTCACTTCCTTGTGTCATCCAATCCAAACGTTTTGATCATTGTCTATGTGACACGGGGGCCTCAATTAACATTATGCCTTTTCATATTTACAAGTTTTTGAACTTAGGAGAGCTTAAACCACCTCATTTATGTGTTCGATTGGCTAATGCTTCGGTACAGGTGATAAACTGATTTTAGAAACAGATGTCTCAGATTTATGTTGGGGTTGTGTTCTAAAAGCCATTCCAAAAGAACATTGGAATGATCGAGATTTACCATTAAAAGAAAATGGTATTAAGCCGTTAAAATTCAGAATACCGAAAATGACAGGACCCATCCCAATCCCCCCGGGATTAACGCGGGATGACCCTGCTCCCGTCTGACACGAAGTGTCAGACAAGGGATATTTCTGACCTTTGCCCTCTCGGGCTATCAGAGTACACCAGGATCCGGAGGAGGTATGTGATATCTCGGTCTCTACTACAGTCCACATCCGCTGTCAACTTGAAGGGCAGTCAAAACATTAAAAGCTGTGAGTGGACAAAACAACCAGTTTATAAAAACATTTTAACTAAGACATTTGTACCCTTCACTAAAAAGCATGCATGCATTCGAAAACCATTTAACCAAATGGACCATAGGCGGGAACTAAGCCCAAAACCATAGCCAAATCAAGTACACGGGCCACTGCCCAAACCCATAAGGGACCCAGCCCAAATCATAAGAAACCAACCATACGGGCCACAGCCCAAAACCCGTGTAAACACACATCATATATCATATCATATATCTCACGTATCATATATCATATATACATATAATTCACATAACCAATCCTACCACGGTTTCCAAAGCTACGCGCGTGCTACCCGGGGTCTCAAAGCCAAGTCTTTCAGTCCAAGGTCAATGTCCGTAGACCAATGACCCGTCCTGAGGTTATAGAACAAGCCTTTCTGAGAGTAAGGCAACCAACGGGGGCGACTCCCACCCAGTCAGTGCTCCGCGACTACTCCGGGGTCCACCCAGGCCAACAACCCTCCCCGGAGAAGATAATAGAAGTAAAGGAAGGTATATGAACATATATATACATATAACATAAACATTCATGCCCGGTCCCCCTGGACCATCATGATCCATAACATAACATCCATTTAAGGGTTCATGCCTGGTTCCCATAAACCGTCATGTACCACAATAACCTTTCCAGGGTTCATGCCGGTTCCCATAAACCGCCATGAACTTGGAAATCCATCTAGGGTCCCTGACCCGAAATCATCAATGTAAAACAACTAGGTCTCATGCCCGAACATATGACTCAACTGGGCACCGTGCCCAATATCTAAGGGTAAGTCACGACTCCGATCGTAGTGATGCGTGCAACCATCCATCCAGGACCGCCCTCAATCCTGGTGGCTCGCCGTGAACGTATCAACCTACGCGACCACCACAAGATCATGGTGCACTCATCACCGATCGATATCCAGAACCGTCAGCACTCTGAAGTCGAGCTTCCGTCGGCTACCCGACAACAGATAGTGCATCGTGACCTCTCCGGAAGGAACACATCACAATCCGGAGGCGAGCGTCGTATCGTCGGTCGCCGTGCACATAGCACTCGCGGTGACCACAATTTAGACCCGAAGGTCGTAAATAGCGTCATATACCCGAGACAAAACCAAATGGGTCTCATACCCGAGTTTATCCTTTTTGGAAATCTAAAACCATTTAATTTAGACCAATAAAGACATACAAACCCGTATAGGCACCGTATAGGGCCGAAACCTCGAAATACGTTCTTATACGTAACCTCACATCCAAATGCACTCATGGCATCATAAACAAGTACTTAAAACATATAATAAACATTTATGCATGCACCAATTTAGAAAACAAGGTCCACTCACAGACTGTTCGAGCTACCGCCTCGATTTACGTGTCATACGGCTCTCCCGAGCCAATCCGACCTCTTCGGGTCATCCTGACCTGTCCAAATCATATCCAAAGGTTACTACTAACCTAAAAAAGTCCATATTAAGAACCCTAAACTTTCCCAGAAAAGTCAACGTGTCCCGTACACGTTTCCCGAGGTGAAAAATCTCAATTTGACCAACCCGACGATCTCCGATCGACCCGAAACCACCGCCATTGGATCCGGATCGTCGAAACCTTTAAAATGATGTTGGGCCCACTCAAAACACTGTTCACATGCGCCCCCACGCGCTGGTCAACGCTGACGTCAGCATGATGTCATCACTAACAGCCTCTAACAGTGACACGTGTCACGCTCCCATTGGCCCTCTGTCTGACATGTCAGCTGACAATGTCAGACCTGAAAATGCTGATGTCATCCTTGACATGATGATGTCATGAGGATGACATCATCAGTCATCCCTGTCCTCAGTCCGGGTCTGCAACCGGGTCGCCGTGACCCGCAGGTTGACCCGGTCGGTTCTCTGCCGTCCGGCCACCAAAACTCCTCCCGTTTGTCCCATTTTAATCCTCTCATCCTAACCTAAAGTTCTATGACCTTAAAATGGAAGAAAAACATCAGAATCCATACCTTCAAGCTCGGCCATGGCGGGTGAGTTTTCCTCCGCCGTTCACGGTCGTTCCCGGCCGTCCAACGCCTCGAAATCAATCCTATTAGCTTCACCAGACCCCCAGAAACATAACCGAATCATTAGTTTCGATCCAAGACCCACAAAAAACGAAACCCAAATTTTGAATATTTTCTTACCTCACGGGTTCTCTCCGCCGTGTCCACCGCCGTCCCCAACCGTGGCTCACCGTCGTCCTCATCACCTCACTCACACTCTCACAGTCACTCACGAGCTCACATGAGGACTGGTGGTGGGGTGTGTTTGTGTTTTGAAGAAAAATGGAGAATATGGGTTATGGGGTTCGGGTTTGAGGATGAAGAAGAATGAAGATAATGAAATCAGATGAGAGGATTAATTGGATGGTTAGGATTTGAGAGATTAAATGGAATGGATGGCTAGGATTAAGTGAAGATAGATTAGATTATAAATAATATTATTTAATTAAGTAGATCCAGAATTTAGGGAACTGGCCAATGGGCTTGTCACTCATCCATGGGAACCACCAAAATATCTGCCCAATCAGATATTACCAAACCATCATCGTCTCGAAGTACGTGCATAGTGAAATCGACCTTCCGTGACATATAATGACAGGACTTATCCCAATCCCACCGGGATTACCGTGGAATGTGCCCTGCTCCCGTCCAACAAGAGGTGTCAGACAGGGATAACCAAAAGTCACTGCCCAAACGGGGCATCCAAAGTGTGCAAGGATCGATGGAGGAGGCGTGCAATGTCCCAGTCTCTGCTGCAATCACATCCGTAATCTACCTGAAGGGCATTAAAAACCAAAAGCTGTGAGTGGACGAAAATCATTAAGTTTAGTAAACACAGTTATAAGACATTTATGCCCTCCAATAAAAACGTATGCATGCCACGAAAACCAGTAACCAAAACGTTTGTCCAACCAAGCCATTAGGGCCTTAGCCCAAAAACCGTTAACTTAAAACCAAGTGTGGGAACTCAGCCCAAAACTGTGGAATACCACTACCAGACATATTAAAACCATGTGGGCCACCGCCCAAAGCCATAAATATAAATCGATAAATCCAAAACCATTTAGGGTCCCCGACCCGAAATACCATATCATAACCAATAATCCATTTTTACCACATAACACAAATCCAATCGAAAAGCCATTTCATAGATTCATTAATCCAGATTTATCATTACCATCACCAGCATCCCAGATGCTTAGCGTCTCAGACGCTTGACGTCCCTGACGTCATATCTCACGGTATAATAAGCTACGCGTGCTGCCCGGGGTCTCTCCGGGTCAATATCTCTGACATCAAAGATGTCAAACGTCCCTGACGTCAATCATAACAATCCTGCTCCTGAATCATTATACGGTCCGGTAACTCCGTACAATGACCCCTCGCAGGCAATGCATCGTGACTTCCCCAGTGTCCCATTGTCAGGACCCACCCCAGTTTCACCCCGAAACCCGAGGTAAATCCTACTCCCGTCTGACTCCCCGATACAACACCAAAGTAAAACTCACACGTAACCACCACCGTACTCAGTCAGACGCAGGAGAAGCTATACAATACAACCCAAAGTTAAAAGTTTACAGAGCATAGTCCCAAATACACAGGAAAGAAAACCGATAAACTAGATACACGCACGCGGGAAAAAAAAACAACACTCCGGGATCCCTCTCGCGACTGTTATGCCTCAGACGCTGCCTCGACGCCGAAACCCCGTTCTAGCTCCACAACCTGGAGGGCAATTTAAAACAGAAGGTGTGAGTGAACCATAAATAAAAGAAAGTTTCTAAAACCATTTTATAAGAAAACCGGATTTAGCTGTAACGACCCGTCCCGAATTCCGGGATTAGATTAGTCATTAATCTCGATTAGTGAGGTTGATCGGTGGTTAGTAGGGCGGAATCGGACAAAATGTGCAAAATGACCGTTTTGCCCTTGGTCGTGGGCAAAATGTTGACTTTTTGATCGGGCGGTCAAATGGACTTTGACCGATGACCGTGACGTAGTTCGGGACTTCACGAGTTCATAGACAGGTGGCACGTTCGATTCCGACATTCGTAGAGAAAGTTATGGTGTTCAGAAGTTGAGGGGTATTTTGGTAATTTGGCATGTTTGGGGCCAAATGTTGACTTTTTGACCGGGAGGTCCGATGGACGAGGGCCAACGACCGTTACGTAGGTATCGTCGATACGAATCCAATGACAGGCGGCATGCCAAAATCGGAGTTCTGACGACGAAGTTATGGTCAAGGAATCGGGCTCGGTTTACCGCACGAAACGGGATTAAAATAATAATATAATATTGAATAGTGACGGTTGACTCTGCACACCTGGATGAGTGACAAGTGTCACTCATCCCTTGAAACCTGATCCATGTTTTGGGGGGAAACATCATTATGATGTTTTAATATTTATTAATTAATTGATTAATCATTTTATTTTCCATTAATCCCATTTATGTTTTCTTAACCGTGTACGACCAAACCCAGCTTCTACCCAACCTAAATTCCTCTGCCATTGCTGAGCTCGTGAGTGAGAAACTGAGAGTTTTGTGAGGTTGAACTGAGTTGGGTAAACACGAGAGATCGACAGAGAAGGGAGACTCGAATTTCGGATTTTTGAGTTTAGGAGGGAAATTCAAATACTGAGAATTGAGCCGTGAGGATCGAATTGGAGCTTGGAAGTAGCTTCCTGAGGTTGAGACGAGTTGTTTCAGATCAAGAACGAAGGAATTTGGTGTCGTATTGGCTCTGAACACACTTGGTGACAGAGATAGAGTTTGAAGGTTGAGTCGTGATCATTGAGTGATCAAACGACGGAATTGAAGTGGGGAAACTACTTCTCATGATCCCACGATTCTTCTGGGTTCATCAATTGGAAGAAACGGGTTGTGATTGATGAAACACCATGATTGCACAGTGACGGGTGTTCTTCATGTTCATCATCGAGTCGATGGGTTGTAGGTAAGGTTTTGTGTAATAACCATTACAGAACTTAAATTGAACTTAAAACGAAGCTAATGGAATGATCAATTGATGTAATTAAGGTCGAATTGATAGGATTGGAACCGGGTCATCTCGCGGGTTAATTGGACCCGTTTCCAGACAAACGGGTTGGGCTGGTGACACTGTAGCAGGCGCGTGAGTTTCACGCGCAGCCACTCACGGCGGCGCGTGACGGCGCGTGGGCACGAATCTCGAGGTGAGGTCAACATGACTTCTGTCCTATTTAATGTAATGAACATTTTGGAATTGGTTTCGTGTCGATCGGACACCGTCTCGATATTGTTTGGGATGTCCGAAGGTTTTAAATTAAGTTTAAAAATAGGTAAAAATTCTGGAAAATTACGGGACTTTGATAGGATGTTAATGATGAGGTTAGTGACCCTCTATTGTGATTTGGACATGATTGGGAGTCCCGGTGAAAGTGGTGTGGCCCGGGAGGGCCGGTGGCACGCGTATCGAGGCATACCGTTAAAACGGTCTGTGAGTGGACTTTGATTTTATAAATTCTATGCATGCTTAAATGTTTTATATGGATTATGGTTATGATTGTGTGATGTTGATTTGGTTGTTGGTAAATTGTACGGTTTCACATATTTCGAGGTGATTTACGTGCTTGCACGTAAATCGAGGTTTCGGGTTTTACATGGATTTTCCATATTTATGACTTGGATATAATATGATGAAATGGTTTTGAAATTGGAAATATGAACTCGGGCTTGAGGCCCACTTGTTTTGGAAATTTTGGACTTGGAGTCCATTTGAGAATCGGGCCGGGGGCCCAGTTGGTTAATGAAATCGGGCCAGGGGCCCAGTTGATATGAAATCGGGCTGAGACCCATTTGAGTTATGTTATCGGGCCAGGGGCCCAGTTGATTTACGAATTCGGGCCGTGGGCCCAGTGGGTTTATAAGTCGGGCGGCGGGCCCAGTTGGATTACAAATGTGATTTCGGGTCAGGGACCCTATGATTAATAATTGTGATTTTGGGTCGGGGACCCTAAATGGAATTACATGGTTTTATGGAAATTTCGGGCAGGGCCCAATGGTAATGATGTGATAAAAGGATTTAATAAAACTGTTTTCCATATACCATCTGGATACAAGGATATATGATGGTCTCCTCCAGATGTCTGGGACACTGGGGAAGTCACGGTGCATTGCCTGCGAGGGGTCATTATACGGAGCAGCCGGACCGTATGATGACTCAGGAGCAGGATTGCTATGATTGACGTCAGGGACGTCAGACATCAGGGATGTCAGATATATGGACCCGGAGAGACCCCGGGCAGCACGCGTAGCTTATAAAACCGTGAGATATGACGTCAGGGACGTCTAGCATCAGGGATGCTGGTGATGGTAATGGTAAAATACGAATTAATGAAATGGCTTTCCGGGTGGATTTGTGATTATATGATTTTAATGGATTGATGTTCATTTATGGTTTTGGGTGGTGACCCACATGGTTTTAATATGTATGGTTGTGGTATTCCACTGTTTTGGGCTGAGTTCCCACACTTGGTTTTTGGTTAACGGTTTTTGGGCTAATGCCCTAATGGCTCGGTTGAGCAAACGTTTTGGTTACTGGTTTTTGTGGCATGCATACGTTTTTATTGGAGGGCATAAATGTCTTATAAATGTGTTTAATAAACTTATTGGTTTTGTCCACTCACAGCTTTTGGTTTTAATGCCCTTCAGGTTGATCACGGATGCAATTGCAGCAGAGACTGGGACATTGCACACCTCCTCCATCGATCCTTGCGCACTCTGGATGCCCCGTTTGGGCAGTGGCTCTTGGTCATCCCTTGTCTGACACCCCTGGTTGGACGGGAGCAGGGCACCTTCCATGGTAATCCCGGGGGGATTGGGATGGGTCCTGTCATTAGCCCTCCGTTTTGAAACCACATGCATAACTCAGTTATTAAAACAGTTATAACCCTACTTTCTGGGACGGGTCGTTACACCCAGACATCTGGAGGAGACCATCATATATCCTTGTATCCAGATGGTATATGGAAAACAGTTTTATTAAATCATTTCACAACATTACAATGGGCCCTGCCCGAAATCTCCATAAAACATCACAATTCCATTTAGGGTCCCTAACCCGTTTGGGCAGTGGCTCTTGGTCATCCCTTGTCTGACACCCCTGGTTGGACGGGAGCAGGGCACCTTCCATGGTAATCCCGGGGGGATTGGGATGGGTCCTGTCATTAGCCCTCCGTTTTGAAACCACATGCATAACTCAGTTATTAAAACAGTTATAACCCTACTTTCTGGGACGGGTCGTTACACCCAGACATCTGGAGGAGACCATCATATATCCTTGTATCCAGATGGTATATGGAAAACAGTTTTATTAAATCATTTCACAACATTACAATGGGCCCTGCCCGAAATCTCCATAAAACATCACAATTCCATTTAGGGTCCCTAACCCGAAACCACATTTATTAAACATAGGGTCCCAGACCCGACATCACATTTATAACCCAACTGGGCCTCATGCCCGATTTTGTAACCACTGGGCCCATGGCCCGATTTTATAAACCACTGGGCCCACGACCCTAATTTGTAAATCAACTGGGCCCCTGGCCCGATAATATCACTCAAATGGGTCTTAGCCCGTTTTCATAAACAACTGGGCCCCTGGCCCGATTTCATAAAGTAACTGGGCCCTCGGCCCGATTTCATTAACACAAATGGACTCCAAGTCCGAGGTTTCCAAAATAATTGGGCCTCAAGCCCGAGTTCATCTTTCCAACTCTAAAACCCTTTTTATCACATTATTTATTAAGCCATTAAGCCATAAGCACATAAAATCACAATAAAACCGTTAACCTCGATATACGTGAAATACGGAAAAATACCTCAACATACCCGAAATCAATACTCACAATCACCATCATAGAAATCACGTATATAAAACATATAACACATTTAAGCATGCATAGGATTTATAAAACTAAAGTCCACTCACAGACCGTTTTAATGGTATGCCT
Organism: Prinsepia uniflora; assembly: GCA_032719365.1. Lineage (NCBI taxonomy): Eukaryota > Viridiplantae > Streptophyta > Magnoliopsida > Rosales > Rosaceae > Prinsepia > Prinsepia uniflora. The sequence goes on along the minus strand of CM064876.1, from coordinate 953,315 downwards.
CAATACGCGTGCCATCGGCCCTCCCGGGCCTCACCACTATCACCGAGACTCCCAATCCTGTCCAAATCACATTAGAGGGTCACTAACCTCTTCATTAACATCCTATCAAAGTCCCGTAATTTTCCCGAATTTTTAACTATTTTTAAACCTGTTTTAAAACCTTCGGACGTCCTGAACAATATCGAGACGGTGTCCGATCGACACGAAACCAATTCCAAAATGTTCGTTACATTAAATAGGACAGAAGTCATGTTGACCTCACCTCGAGATTCGTACCCACGCGCCGTCACGCGCCGCCGTGAGTGGCTGCGCGTGAAACCCACGCGCCTGCTACAGTGTCACCATCCTAACCCGTTTGTCTGATAAACGGGTCCAATTAGCCCGCGAGATGACCCGGTTCAATGTCCATCAATTCGACCCTAATTACTTCAATTGAACATCCAGTTAGTTTCGTTTTAAGTTCAATTACAGGTCTGCAACCTCAATTACACGATCACTTACCTAAAACCCATCGAATCGATGATGAACACCAAGAACACCCGGGTACTGTGCAATCATGGAACTTCCACAATGGCCACTGATTTCTTCCAATTGATGAACCCAGAAGCATCAACGGACCATGAGAGACAGTTTCCCATCATCAATTTCGTCGTTTGATCACTAAATGATCACGACACCATCTCGAATTTCTTCCTCTGTCACCAAGCTTGTTCAGAGCCCAAAAGCCATCGAATCACTTCGTTCTTTCGATGGTTATGATCGTAGTGGTCTCAGGAAGCAGAATGTGAGCTCCAATTCGATCCCCACGGCCTAACACTCAGTATTCGAATTTTCCCCCCAAATTTTCTAAAATCCGAAACCCAGAATTCAACGCTCTCTCAATCCCTCGTGTTTCCCCCGATGTCCCAATCCTCTAATCTCTCATTTTTCTCTCAAGAACGGCAAGGGAAGGGAGCCAATTCTCCCAGTTCTCCCACACTGTTTTGCTCATGGTTTGCAGTACACAGAGAAGGAAAAATGGAGGATTAAGGATGATTAATTAAGGGAAATGGTGGATTAATGATGATGATGTAGTAATGATGATGTTGGGAGGGAAACAAGGAGCAGATTCTAGGGCTTAAATTAGGGGATGGGTGACACTTGTCACTCATCCAGGTGTGTACAGTCATCGGTTACTATTCATTATTTTATTATTATTTTAATCGGAGCCTCGGTTCGTCAATTCGTTCTCGTGACCATAACTTCGTCATCGAAACTCCGATTTCAGCATGCCGCCTGTCGTTGGATTCGTATCGACGAGACCTATGTAACAGTCTTTGGCCCTCGTCCATTGGACCTCCCGGTCAAAAAGTCAACATTTGGCCCCTAATATGCCAAATTACCAAAATGCCCCTCGACTTCCGAACATCATAACTTCCTCCTCGAATGTCGGAATCGAACGTGCCACCTGTCTATGAACTCGTGACGTCCCGAACTATGTCACGGTCATCGGTCAAAGTCCATTTGACCGCCCGATCAAAAGTCAACATTTTGCCCACCACCAGGGGCAAAACGGTCATTTTGCACATTTTGTCCGATTTCGCCCTACTAACCACCGATCAACCTCACTAATCAAGATTAGTCACTAATCTAATCCCGGAATTCGGGACGGGTTGTTACATAGAACTTCCCCGTTCGAAGTCTGATTCAGCATGCCGCCTGTCCATGGATTCGTATCGTCCCGATCTACGTAACAGTCCTCGGCCCTCGGCCCTCGGACCTCCCGATCCAAAAGTCAACTATTTGCCCCTTTTAACCAAAATTACCAAATTGCCCTTAAACTTCCGAACATCTTAACTTCTTCCTCGAACGTCAGAATTGAACGTGCCACCTGTCTATGGACTCGTGGCGTCACAAACTACGTCACGATCATCGGTCAAAGTTCATTTGACCGCCCGAACAAAAAGTCAACGTTTTGCCCACGCCTAGGGGCAAAACGGTCATTTTGCATCGTTTGTCCGGTTTCACCCTACTAATCATGGATTAACCTCACTAATCGTGATTAGTCACTAATCTAATCCTGGAATTGGGGACTGGTCGTTACATAAAAGACTTGAAAAAGAAGAATTAATTTGTGAATATAATTCTGGTAAATTTAAGCCGAATAAAGTAAAATATATTACTTTTGAAAAAGAACTTTTGGCTATTAAACTTGCCATAAAAAGATTTCATATTTATTTGGCACTAGAAGTTTTTATTCTCATAACTGATAACCAAGGAGTTCATGATTTCTTGATTAATAAAAGAGCTATAACTGATGGTCGCAGATTAAAATGGTATCATGTTATTTCTCAATATAGTTTTGAAATTGAACATGTGAAAGGAACTAATAATTTTATTGCAGATTTTCTTAGCAGAGAAGATCACTAAAACAAGTAATTTATATTGTGCAGGAAATGGATAAAGGTAAACAACCATCAACAGACAAGGGTAAACAACCTAGGACAACAGTCATGAGGAAAAATCCTCTGAAGAAAAAAGTTTATGTTGTATTTGAAGGGTTCCAACCAGGAATCTACAAAAACAGGGCTCTTTGCCATGCTCAGGTAAACAAATACTGTGGAGCATTTTATCAAGCCTTTGATAGAATTGAAGACGCAACAAATGCTTTCAATGATTATGTTTATGCTTAAAAAAAAAGATGATAGAAGAATCCAGTGGTTCAAAAGTAAAAACCTTTTTTAATTCTGGATTAAAAGGACATATTTACGAAGACATAAATGAAATATGGAAAAATCATATCCAAAAAGAAAATAAAGGTTTTCGTAAACACATGACATAACTTTCTCTTAAACTGGTTGAAGAAGCAACCATGTTTGAAACAACCATCTTTGAAAAAATCATTTCTAAAAAAAAAAAAACGAAAACAGAAAATGTTTTGTCTAAATTTTTTTTTTCAAAATCATTCAACAAATGAATTGGGATGAACATTTTAGTTTTGAAAAAATTGATAATTTTCTTCAATTAACGGATATAATGGGAACAACTCATTATGAGCTAATAGGCAGCTGCCATTATAGGCAAGATGATACATTGCCCGACGAAATGCTATCGTCAGGAGCAATTGGTCTTCTTAGAGGAACAATAGATATTAATTGATATTATACTCTAACAATGAGAAATTTAAACTATATCGCCCACTTATATCATAACACATGAACTAAAACGGCGTGTACGCGTTTAGATGCGCAGTTGTGTGAAATATTTTGGGAGTTGGTTAACTTATATAATAAGTCAGTTATAAAGAAATAACAAATTCAACCAAATATATTAGTTGTCATTATTGACAACTTTGTATATGTAAATCAAAGTTGAGACATTTTGGTTACAAAAGAAAAAGAAATACCCATACATATATGAAGGATATATATATATATATATATATATATAATGCTGATTGCTAAACCCCTCTAAAGCATATATAATACGATTCAACACGCCTCTTATGTTTGTAATGAGTTTAACTGACAAAGAATAAAGAAAATTGATTTTCATACTCCATTTTTACTCCGGCTAATAGTTTAGCTGTACTCTACTTTTAATGTTTTCTTTTATACTTTTAAATAAGAAATGAAGGGCAGAAAATAAAAAATTGAGTGCAGAAATCACTAAAACTTTGAAGTAAACATTCAAGGACTGTACTATCCCGGTAAAGTGTATAATACTAAACATAGATGAGGCAATCTTGCTAGTATAGATACATAGATAGGAGGGTACTAGAGTTGCCAAATGCTATCTAGTGAGAAGAGCCTGCAACTTGTTGATTAATTAATTAGGTTTTGGTATATGGAATGCACTCATTCATTCCAATGTTGAATGAGAAATTTGGGTTAGTTCATATTAGACTTTTGTAATTTATGAAAGTTCAACGGTTGGATTATGGCCTCATTTTTGTGTGATAAATTTTAAGTGGAACGTATATACTCGTCCATTCCCATGTTGAATGAGAAATTTGGGTTAGGCTTTATTCAATTTCGGTAATTTATAAAAGTCCAAGGGTTGGTTTATGGCCTCATTTTTATGTGGGCAATATAGATAGGTAATTGGATAGAGAATCAGTGTTGCCGAATGGTCTATATATGCGCATAAATCATCAACTTGTCATCATCCATGCATGGTTTGGTACGTAATTATTAATTCCAATTCCAGCAGCAGCAGCAAAGCCTATAAATTGGCAACAATTCCACAAGAATTTACACACTCACTCAATACACGTACAATACTCATTCATATATCATATCAATGGCCTTCAAAACCCTTTTGCTTGCGTGTCTGTTGGCCGCTGCGGTGGCTGGTCCAGAAGCTGAAGCCACCCTTACTATTGGCACAGGTGGCCTCGTACTCCCCACACTTCCCGGTGTAATCAACATCGAAGGGACAGTGTTTTGCTCTGTGAATGGCAATCTCATTCCCGGCACTGCTCCTCCACCATTCCCGAGTAATTATTTAACTCAATCTCATTAACTCAATCTCATTGCCGCTGTTGTTGATGTTGTTGCTTACTTTATATACTACGCATATATATATATATATATATATATATATATACTTAAACTTTTCTTGTGAATCACCTGCCTAGATGCTACTGTGGTTCTGCAATGTGGACCTGCAAATACCACCGTTGCTTTGACAATCACCGACCGCCAGGGAAGGATTTCAATCTTGTTGAATCTTTCACAGTTCGCTCTCAATGATATATTGAGTGGGTGCAGAGTAGTGGTTACCACACCACTCGCCAGATGCAACGCCACTTTGTCACCTAATGTGGGTGGTCTCATCTCATCGACCTTGACCGTTGTTGGCCAACGCATCGTCTCCATCTTACCGCCCTTACGCATCATCACTGTTCGTATACCTGGATTCCAAGTAACCGTATAATTAAGCTTAATCAATCAGCTATATATATATATGGCGTCAATAATATGGCCTCGTATCTGTATATGATCTGCAGGCCGTTTCTTTTCAAGTACGTTATACGCATTTGAATAAAACAGTCAAATAATATAAAAGGCTATGTACATCTACAACTATTGTACGTGTAATAAGGAGCCTCAAATTTGACTATATACATGTACCTTCCTACATATATCATCTACATGCAACGAATATTAACTTTCATCACTACTTACGTACGTACTCTTCCAAATTAATTATATAGCAATTATATATCTCTTATATATGTATATGGCGGATCCAATATATCAACAATAACATCAAAAGAATGTCGATCCATCAATCTGCCAAAAACAAATATTATGAAGTTGGTTGATGGTTAGTATAATATTTTAGTGAAAATTCTGCTTCAAATATTATGTTGGATATATGATTAAATAGATTAAATGGGTTAAACAGGTTAAACGGTTTATTCAACACGACACGTTTAATAAACAGGTTAAATGGGTGAGTTCGGGTTACCTGTTTAATAAACAGGTCGGATTCGAGTTTACATGAGTTGACACGATTAATAAACGGGTCGGGTTTAGGTTGAGCTTAAATAGGAAAATAGAGTACGTGACACGACACGAATCCGACACCACACGACCCATTAACAGGCCTAGTAATGGGTTGAGCTTGGAGAAGAGAATCATCCCGAGGTGTTTGGTTTGTAAAATTTTGGTGGTGAAAGGTTTGGAAGACAAAATTTGAGCTTGGGGACATTGATTTTGTGGTTGAGAAGCTGTTCTTGGACATTGGTTTCGCATAACTCCAATTCTCTAATCAATGTCAATCTGAAAATTTTAAAAAGGAAGAAATTTGGAAATCTGGGGAAGGAAGAAATCTGGAAATCTGGAGAAGGACGATGAACAGCTCTTTGGTTTCCCAATCATCTTTCCACATAGATTCTTACATGGCTTAAGTGTGTCAGCATGTAAAAAATTTCAATTTTACCCTTATTTTTCACGGTCATTTAACATTTGTAACGGAAATAGAGCTAAATGACTCAACTCGGCCAGTTTCATAATATTAAGTGAGCGAATAACGAATACAAAATGCAAAGTGCGATAAATGTACGAATTCAAGGTATATTTAAACTAATAATCCTAGTAATAATATATAAAGTGAATATATTAACTTGATAACATAAAATGATTGCATTATGTGATTTAACATCAAGTAATAATATTTTAAATTACCATGAGAAAGTGAATATTTGCGAATGGATTTGTTTCTTATTTTGTTCTGGTTATCCGATGGTCTAGATCACCGTCGAAAAGGGCCCCACTCTGTGCGTCGAAGTAGAAGTCTAAGACTTAAAACCATTCATCTCTTCCACCATGACCATGTCGTACATTCAAACACGTATGCCTTAACGCTTTGCCCTTTTAAGACCCCAAATCAATTCATGGTGAGTAATCCACTCCCTTGTTCAGTCCCAATTTTGTACGTCACCTCCTCGCTCTCCCAATTTCTAGGGATCAAAATTCGTTTTGCCCAGGCAAGTCAGTGGCTCTGATTCTCTTCAACGCTTTATTTGGCTCTGATCCTCCGTACGGTTTCCATGGTTTTGGCCATCTCAAGCCGTGGTTTCAGCCCTGATTGCTTGCTGGTAACTCCAGGAACCTCATCCAAAATACCAGTTCGATTAACACTAATCACAACCAAAACTGCCATTTTTGAAACTTAACTGAAGGTTCATGGAAACTGCCCTTACCATTCGATTAAAGCCTCGAAAATAAGCTCAAACGGCTCCTTAGACCTCCAGAATCCCCCTTCCAATAACTACCTATATCAAAACCCAGGAGAATCATGGGTTGTCATTTAAATGGAAAACAGAACTTTTGCGGGTTTCTTTACCTCCACCCGCCGCCGTGGACCGCTGTGCCACCACCAATCGCCTTGTTTACTCTCCCCTTCTCATTTCCCTTTAAACAGGATGAGCTATAGATGAGGAATTGAAAGACTTTGTCTGAGTGAAACGCTCACGGTTTACCTGTACTCTGTTTTTCTCAGTTTAAACTCAAACTCGTGCAACCATCAGATCCTTTTTAAAATTCTAAGATGAACGGTGTGGCACCTTCCACGGCCATCCAGAAAGGGCCAGGTGTCCAACTCTCTGTGGACTCACTTCCCCAAAGCAGCCACATGTCCATTTGTCACTGGGCACAGATCCCAAGGCCCCAAATGACCAGAATGCCTCTTGATGCCCAAATTACCATTTTGCCCCTTGTACGTTTAGACCCATAATTTATTCGTCCGAAGTCCGATGATGATGTGCCGCCTGTCGTTGTACTCAGGGGATCGAAACCTTCCTAACGGTCTTCAAAGTTCGTGCAAATTCCATGTTGTATAAAAAGTCAACAAATTGCCCCTTTTAACCAAATTACCAAAATACCCTTGAACTTTCTGAATGTCATAACTTTCTCCTCGGATGTCGGAATGGAATGTGCCACTAGTCTATAAATTCGTGACGTCCCAAACTACGTTACGGTCAGTGCTCAAAGTCCATTTGACTGCCTGATCGAAAAGTCAACATTTTGCCCAATTCTAGGGGCAAAATCGTCATTTCCCACCGTCCGTCCAAACACCTTCAACTTATCACCGATTAACTACACTAATCCGTCATTAACAACTAATCTAATCCCGATTTCCAGGACGGGTCGTTACACTGGATGTTCCAGTGATGGTGATTTAGCCTTGAAAGGCTTATGACACGTGTATCGAGGCGACAGTTAAGACGGTCTGTGAGTGGACATTGGTTTCTAAATATGATGCATGCATAATTTTTTTATATGTTTTAAATATGTGATTTATGATGAACATGATTGTGGTATTTAGTATTCCCGTATTTGCACATATTTCGAGGTTTATGGTTTTATACAGTGTTGGACTTGCTTGTGTTTCCATGTAATGACCCGTCCCGAATATCGGGATTGAATATTAATTAATTATGAATTAGAATGACTAATCGGGGATTAGTTGAGTGAAATCGGACGAAATGTACAAAATGACCGTTTTGCCCCTAGCGTGGGTAAAATGTTGACTTTTAGTTCGGGCGGTCAAACGGACTTTGACCAATGTCTGTGACGTAGTTCGGGACGTCACGAGTTCATAGACAGGTGGCACGTTCGATTCCGATATTCGTAGTGAAAGTTATGGCGTTCGGAAGTTGAGGGGCATTTTGGTAATTTGGCATATTAGGGGCCAAATGTTGACTTTTTGATCGGGAGGTCTGATGGACGAGGGCCAAGGACCGTTACGTAGATCTCGTCGATACGAATCCAACGACAGGCGGCATGCCGAAATCGGAGATTCGACGACGAAGTTATGGTCACGGAATCGGGCTCGATTAACCGAACGAACCGGGATTAAAATAATATTTTAATGTGAACAGTACCCATTGACTGTGCACATCCAGATGAGTGACAAGTGTCACCCATCCCTTGTTTCCAGCTCCATGTTTCCCTCCCAACATCATCATCACCCCTAATCATCATGTTCTCCACCATTTTCCTTTATTTTCTTTGAATTTTCTTCAAACCGTGCACAATTAGGGGAGGGATTGAACTGGGAGAATTGGCTCCCTTTCTCTGCCGTTCTTGAGAGAAAAATGAGAGATTGAATGACTGGAATAACAAGGGAAACACGTGGAGTTGTGAGTGTGAGGAATTCTTGGTTTCGGATTTTAGAAATTTTGGGGGGAAAATTCAATTGTTGCGAATTGAGCCGTGAGGAGTGGAATTGAAGCTCGAGTTAGCTTCCTGAGATCAGTACGAGTCGATCCACATAAAAAACATGAAGAATTGGCAACGTTTTGGCTCTAAACACACTTGGTGACAGGGGATGAAATTCGAGGTTGAGTCGAGGGAATTGAGGCTTTGATTGACGAAATTGATGTGGGGATTGTGTTCCTGAGGATCCCACGATGCTTCTGGATGGATCAATTGAAGGAAAACACTGGAGATTGATGAAGCTCCATGGTTGCACAGTGCACGGATGTTCGAGTTTGAGTCGTGAAGATTGAGCAATGGATTGATGCAATTGAGTTGGGGGAAATGTTTAACGGAGTCCACTGATGCTTCTGGTTGCATCAATTGAAGGAAATCGATTGAGATTGAAGGTGTTCGAATGATGAATAGTGTTCGGAGTGTTCTTCGAGTGTTCATCTTCGATCGTGAGGTTTGATGCAGGTAATCGTGTAATTCTGATTGCAGACCTTTAATTGAACTCAAAACGAAACTAACTGGATGATCAATTGATGTAATCAGTGTCGAATTGATAGGATTGGAACCGGATCGTGTCGCGGGTTAAAGGACCCGTTTACCAGACAAACGGGTTGAGACGACAGCACTGTAGCTGGCGCGTGGGTTTCACGCGCAGCCACTCACGGCGACGCGTGAGGGCGCGCCTGGCCTAGTCTCAAGGTGAGGTCAACATGACTTTTGATCCTCTCAGTGTAACGAACATTTTGACATTGATTTCGGGGAAATCGGATATTGTTTCGATAATGTTCCGCATATCCGAAGTTTTGTATTACGTTAAAAATACGTATTTAAATCCCGGAAAAATAGGGGAAAATTATATGTTGTATTTTGAGATGTTAGTAACCCTCTATAATGATTTTGGACAGGAGTTGTGATTTCCAGATTTTACGGAAAAACGTGCAGCTCGGAAACGGACCGTTTTGAACGGTGTGTGTGAGTGGACTTTGTTTTCTAATCGTGATGAATGCATATATGAGTTAAATGCCTTATTATATGATTTTATATGCTTGGGCATGATTTGTGTTTCAATCCGGTAATTTCTCGGTTTTATGAATACTATATTATTATTTTTGGGCAATTTTCGAGAAATTACGAAATTTGGTAAAAATGATGTTTGGACTTGGTTTGTGAGTCCGGGATTAAAATTGGTTGGAAATAATGTGTGGACTCGGATTATTGAGCCATGGATTGAAAAATGATGTGGTGACTTGGGAATGAGTCAATGGTCAATTTCGTGGATTTACGTGAAAATGGCAACGGAGGTTGCAACGCATGGATTTGCGTGGTAATGTTATTTTGGGCATGAGAACCCAAGTGAATAGTGATTTTGACTCGGATTTGGAGTCATTTGTGAAATTGTGAAATTAATGATTTATTGGAATTTTATGATTATTTTAATCAGTCTTTCGGACACGTTTTACGAGGTACGTGCAAATGATGTTTTGGGCTAGGTCCAGAGTCTAAATGATTTCTAAAATGATATTTTGACTTGGTTGGTGAGTCAATGATGATTTCCGGATTATTCTATTGATTTAAATGTGATTTTAACGGTTTATGTGTAAAAGGTATTTTGGGTTTGAGACCCAGTTGAGAATGATCTTGACTTGGTATGAAGTCAAGATTTGATTGAAATGTTTTGGGATGTAATTCCAGGGATGGTTTTCATTGTGATTGTGATATTCCCAGACGGTCGGTGCTTGGGGGGATTACCTAGACGACCGGAGCTTGGGGGATGTGATTGTAGGATCGGGAGTTGATCCTATGGTAGTCAGCTTCTCGGATGAGACTGAGCCTGGATGTACCACTCGGAGGTGTCTGAACCTGGGGATGTGTTCGCCCAGAGGTGACTGAGCCCGAGGGGGTTGAGCCCAGAGGTGTCTGTTCCCGAGAGAGTGACTGGATATTGGCCTACGCGTAGTGCAGCACTTGTGAGTAGTGCAATTTGATTGATTGTGCACTTGTGAGTAGTGCAGATGTGATTTGTGATATTTTATGCACTTGTGAGTAGTGCGGATTGATTGGATTGATATATTTCTGGTGCACTGGTGATTAGTTCTGATTGGTATTGATTGTGATGATGTACTGGTATGGAGTACGGGTTTTTGGTCTTTGTGGCCAGTGATTATGTTTTCACATGTTTTGGCCTGAGAGCCGGGATTTGATGTTTTATAACATGAACTGATTTGGTGAACATGAGTTTTATGGACCATGGGAAAATATGTTTTGATTTTATCGGTCACTCATGTTTTACGATATGCATGCAAGTTTGTGAAAACTGGAGGGTAAGATTGTATTTTGATAAATGTTTTTATAAGAGGTCATTTTTGTCCACTCACACCTTTTCTGTTTTATTAACCCTTCAGGTCGTGGCGCGTTGATCGAGGCTATTCCAGAGGTGGAGGTATGAGCGGGCACATGCACAAAATTCCCTTGTCTGGCAGGTACTGAAGGGTAGTTTCGGACTTTCAGTTGACTTGTCAGACGGGAGCAAGACGGGGTACGGTTTTTGACGTCCAGTTGGGACGGGTCCTGTCATTCCAATTATGGTTCAATGGTATAATTCTGGATTTGGAAATATGGAACTGGCATGAGATCCATTTGATTTGTAAACTATCGGACTTGAAGTCCATTTGATTTCATAAGGCATACTGGAGACCCATTTGGTTTATACTATCGGGCTTAAGATCGAGTTAGGTTATGAAATGGAATTTCGGGTTGAGTCCCTCGAATTGGTAAATTGGAATAATGGAAATTGTTTATGAAAGTTATACTTCGGGCACGAGACCCATTTGTGGATTTACGACGGTTTAAGGAATGAATGGTTAAACACTATATCTCGGGCATAGGCTCATTTGAAAGGTTTTGAGATGATTTACAAAATGTTTTCCATATACCATCCTTATGTATGGACTATCTCCTCCGGACGTCTTGAAGTATCTTGGAGTAGTCAAAGCGCACTACCTAAGAGGGGCTGCCCCGAGAGGTAGCTCATGATTAGGAGTGCAATTATGGATAATACCCTAGAGAGGGTCATTGACATGCGGGTCATTGACCTAGGTGAACCTTGGGGAGACTCGGGATTGAGACCCCAGAGTAGCACGTATAGCTTAGGACCGTGACATTATGACATCGAGGATGTCAGGCATCTGGGATGCCGAGGATTGGTTAAATTTTATTTTGATAAATTGGTTATTTAATATTGATGGTTTTGGGCTGAGTTCCCATATACTTGGTTTTGGGCTGAGTTCCCACATGATTGGTTTTGGACTGAGTTCCCATATACTTGGTTTGGGGATGAGTTCCCACTTGGTTGGATTTTACGGTTTTGGGCTAAGGCCTAATGGTTTCAGGAAGAAAATGGCTTTGGTTGTTTAACCATTTTATTGAGTTTGATTGATTTGCAAATGGTCTGATTCTGGTTTTCAAATGCATGCATGCTTTTTAGTGAAGGGAATAAATGTCTTTTCATGAAATGTGTTTTATAAATTATTTATTTCGTCCACTCACAACTTTTATGGTTTTTAATGCCCTTCAGGTTGATCACGGATGCGGGGTGTAGTAGAGATAGAGACATCACACTCCTCCACTGATCCTAGCGCACTCTAGAAGCCTCGTTTGAGCTGAGGTTTTGGGTTATCCCTTGTCTGTCCCTTCGTGTCACATGTGGGTTAGACGGGAGCATGTCACATCCCGCGTTAATTCCGGGGGGATTGGGATGAGTCGTGTCATGACCACCAAAATTTGATGCAATTTTTCCTTCCTTCATAACTTCTTTGTTCAACTCCGATTTAGGTGATTCTTTCGCCCAAATTCTCATAATTCCAAACTCTACTTGATCTACACATTTCTCACAAAATATATTTTTTTCTCCAACTGTATAGAACAAATTATTAACAAAACATAAGTAAAAGGGTATTAAATCATGGATAAAACGTGCATAAATTATGACCTAACAACCATAGTCCCTTGGGAAGCTCAATCTTGTATGCCTTTTCTTCATTGAAGAAACTTTTTTACCTCTTTGTTTTGATACTGTAATCGTCCATTCCAACCAAAATTAAACATACATCGAACATCCATGAACTAAGGTAATTCAAACATCTCAAACCTTAACTAAAATCATCTTACCTTACCATGAAAACTGAACAATTGAAGCGAACATGAAGCTGAATCAGTTTCCCTTCAGCGCACAAGTCCTTTTATTTCCCGCACAGGCTGATGATGGGGGACGATGATGAAGGGAGATTGTACAAGATGGTGGGGGAGGACGACAGGATGACATGATAAGGACGACCAATGGAGATGATGGGATAATGGCCCAAGATGATAAAGGTCAGTGAAAGTATTAATTTCATGAAAAGGTCATGGAGCTCAAGAGAAGGGTTTTTGATTTAGGACGAAAATCAATGAGAGGGAAAACCAATGGGAGGCGCGCAAGCTGAATTAGGTTCAATTTCAACTTTTGTCTTTGTTGTGAAGCAATAGACACAATTAATTGCGTCCACAATTAAAAAGGTTTTGTCAAATTCGCAGATAAAATGACCCCACTTGTATTGTGCACAGGTGCTGTGTCTAATAATACATTGGTGTTCATTAATAAAAGTATTAGACACGAATAATTGTGTCCTTTTTAAAGTGAACACAAATCTTGAATAAATGTGTTTAATAATTAATAAAGGACACAAAAAAATTATTTGTGACTTAAATACATGTGCCCAATAACCAATTTTCTTGCAGTGACTTTTCTAAAATCTAGCTTTCTTCCCAAGAAGAGAATCAACTAATAGGCAGCTGTCATTATAGGTAAGATGATACATTGTGACAGGACCCATCCCAATCCCCCTGGGATTTACGCGGGATGACCCTACTCCCGTCTGACACGAAGTGTCAGACAAGGGATATTTCCGACCTTTACCCTCCCGGGCTATCAGAGTACGCCAGGATCCGGAGGAGGTATGTGATATCTCGGTCTCTGCTACAGTCCACATCGTATCCAACCTGAAGGGTATTAAAAACAGAAAGACTGTGAGTGGACAAAAATAAAGAGTTTATAAAAACATTTCCATAAAAGACCTTTATACTCGTCACTAAAAAGCATGCATGCATAGTAAAACCATTTATCCAATCATATATGTTAAAACATCCATAATAAGGGTCTCATCCCCAAAACCATTTATCATCATAAAACATAATTTCCCAAACCAATTGAAATCATGTTTATCCATTATATTCATATCCAGAACCTGTCACGGTAAAATAAAGCTACGCGCGTGCTAACCGGGGTCTCAAACCCAAGTCTCTCCAGGGTCCACCCAGGTCAATGTCCGTAGATCAATGACCCTGCCTGGAGGTAACGAACCATGCCCATCCTGAGAGTAAGGAACCCAACTGGGGGGCGACTCCACTCAGTCAGTGCTCCGTGACTACTCCGGGGTCCACCCAGGCCAACGACCCTCCCCGGAGGAGACAATCATACATAAAGGATGGAATATGAAAAACTGTTTGAAATCATTCTTGAAACCTTTCCAAGATTCATGTCCGGCCCCTCATAAGCCGTCATGAACCATAAAACCTTTCATGGGTTCATGCTGCTTCCCATAAACCGTCATGACCCACAAATCCATTTCAAGGGTTCATGCCGGTTCCCATAAACCTTCATGACCCGTAAAAACCATTTGTAACACATAACTGGGCGCTAGGCCCGAATCCCCATAGAAACTGGACCTCCGGTCCGAATCGTAAACCAACTGGGCCTCCGGCCCGATTCCGTAAATCAAATGGGTTTCGAACCTGAGTTTACCTTTTCAAATCCAAAATCATTTCATTAAACTATTTCCAAAACCATAAGAATGGAAAATCAGAGTAAAACCGAAAAATCTCGATTTACGTGCAAGCACGTAAATCGCCTCTAAATACGTGAAACCATACAATTCACAAATATCCAAATCAACATCATCAAATCACATTCATAATCCATATAAAACATTTATGCATGCATCACAGTTTAGAAATCAAAGTCCACTCACAGACCGTCCGAGCTGCCGCCTCGATTTGCGTGCCATAATTGTCTCCCGGGTCAATCGTCATCACCGGGACTCCCAAACCTGTCCAAATTGTAATAGAAGGTTACTAACCACTTAATTAACCTCCTACCAAAGCCCCGTAATTTTCTTGATTTTCTAACTATTTTTAAAACCTATCCTAAACCTTCCGATGCCCCGAAACATATCGAGACGATCTCTGATCGACACGAAACCAGTTTCAAAATGTTCGTTACATCAAATAGATGATTTCACATGTTGGAATTTTCCCCAAAATCTCCCCCACGCGCCGCCTGAAGTGGCTGCGCGTGGGCTTCACGCGCTAGTGAACAGTTTTCTTCAACCTCACGACTGAACCGGTCCGGCCGGTTCACTGGTTCCCTGGACCGACGTGACCGGTCCGGCTTTATTCCTCCCCCATTTTTCGTCCGTTTCAAACCCAATCAATCCTAAAATTCCTAATTTAATGTTTCCTATCCATTCCAATTAATAAACCTAGAAGAAACTAACTAAAGCTCACGGTTTGATTTTGCTTCAAACGGTTCAATTTTCCCGATTGCACCCAGGGCTGCTCAGCCTTTAACCGCCGTCCAAACCACCCTCTACACCTTCCTACAACCTCAACAAACTCATCCTAATCATCCAATACGGTCCCTAATGTCAAAATCAAATTAAAATGGAAATGAGGCCTTACCGAGCTCTCGGTTTCCCGTGGCCTCCACCGTCGTTCACGGCGGCTCAGCCCGTCCCTCAGCCACCATCTTCATCACCTCACGATCCTCTCTCAATTCCCTTCACACTCCAGCCATAGATGATGAGGTTTGGGGAAGATGGAAGATCGGTTTGCACGGTTTTAGGGGGGGGGGGGGGGGTTTCGGGTTTGATCCAAATGAAAAAGCAGGGGTGAAATGCATGTATGTAAGGTGTTGTCCAGTGGATGGGTGAGAAGTGTCACTCATCCATTGGGCCTCCATAAAATATATGGGCCCCACTAAAGTCCAAAAGTGCGATCGTCTTGTAATTCGTGCAATAGTACCCTTGAACTTCCGTGAACCGTAACTTCGACGTCGAACGTCCGAATTTGACGTGCCGCCTGTCTATGGATTCGTATCGTCCTTATCTATGTAATGGTCTTCGGCCCTCGGCCATCGGACCTCTTGGTCAAAAAGTCAACATTTGCCCATTTTTAACCAAAATTACCAAAATGCCCCTAAACTTCTGAACGTCATAACTACCTCCTCGAACGTCGGAATTGATCGTGCCACCTGTCTATGAACTCGTGACGTCACGAACTACGTCACGGTCATCGGTCAAAGTCCATTTGACAGACCGAATGAAAAGTAAACGTTTTGCCACGACCAAGGGTAAAACGGTCATTTTGCATCGTTTGTCCAATTTCGCCTAACTAATCACCGATTAACCTCACTAATTGTGATTAGTCACTAATCTAATCTAGGAATTTGGGACGGGTCGTTACAACCTTCCCTCCTCAATTAATTTCGTCCTCGAAATTCCAACCGACCTAAATCCAACCGTTCTTCCCTCCTTAATTAGTTCCGTTCTCGAAACTCCAACTATCCTGATTCCACAACCACCTCGTGGAAAGTACCATCTACCTCGCAACACGTGTACACTCGTACACCAACTAACCAAAATAATACTTACTCGTCTACACGTAGACATACATTAACACTCACGTCGCATCGACTACATTCGACCACGTCGAATGACAGTTGTCATACGTCCCGAATTGTCACCACTTGTCAAATCTACCGTTTCGTTGACACGAACAAATCGAAGGTTCCTTGTTCAATCACTAACTATCCTGACGTCTGCTCCCGCTGGGAGTCATCGGACCTTACTCAACGATCCACGCTGACACCTCCGACAAACCGTCACCACTTGACAGTTGCTAGTCGAAAACTGACACTATACCCACTTGTGGTTACACTAACCACCAACATACTCATCCTGATTATACGTATACTAACCAAGCATTTCACTCAACCTGTGTGTAACTGGACCCATCAGAAATACTATGACCCACTGCATAGTATCCAATGTCCAGTTCACGACCTCAACTAATCCAATAGTATCGGAATTAAGCCGACTACCAACACGTTCACCAACCTACTACTAGTATAACCTATATACCGTCACTAGGCAAGACAAGTTTACCTGGTATTATACCTTGAACAACGTATAAGGTACGTACATCTACCCATCAATCAGCCTACAACCATCTAGGTTGTAGTCAATCACGTTTCTACTATGGAGTCCATTTCTCCAATCCAGTCTTAGACAAATCAAAACTCCGACCCATTATCCATTTTCAAATCAGAATCTGAATCCGCAATTTCGTAAGAAATCCCAAATCCAAACCCAGAAACCATATCCATAATCATGTCCAAATTCGAATCCGAAAGCATCATTCCATAAACCGGCATTAGGAATGACCATTCCCAACCCAAATCCATAAAAAGAAATCCACTGTCAAGCTCCAGAATCAAATTCTGAATCGTCACCCAGCTATTTGATTCCAAAACTCGAAATATCGTTCACGTCTACCCAGACGCACCAAAATCGAACCTATCGGTTACCAGCTCAATCCCTTCGATTGACTTCGTAGGTAAGCCAATCACAACATCCACACATCTCTAAGGTTGACCATATCCGACCACGTCGGAAAACTACTCACTTGAGTAATATACCATACGGGATTCACCTCGAAAAGAAGTTCAGTCCCAACATCCTCAACTCAAACATCCAGGTAAGAGCGATAAACTCTCCACCTATCTGGATTATCAAGATCACAATCCAGATCCATCACTACGTCAACCAACCATAGACGCCACGATCCCCGATCGTCACAACGTCCAAAGTCCTAGACCATTTCCCACATCTACATAGATCAATCAACGACGAGACACGTCGAGACTGTGGGTTCTCATTGATTACCTCGAATCAATCCTTGGCATTCCACCTAGGAAACATCAAGAATGATACAAGACAATGACATCAAAATTCATCCTACGTGAATGCAAATAAAACTCGCTGCACTCACCACGCCACGTAATCCAACACTGTCTGCCACATAGCAGAAAATGATAAATCTCATTCACTTAACTTCGAAATAACCAACTCTCCTGACGACCCAAGACAAATCCCGGGTCCACCAACCAATATAAGATCAACGTACTGGTGACAACAACCATCGTCTACCGTCATCCACCGTGGTAGAACTTGAGAAGTCACCCAAATAACTTCGAAATACCCATTACCAATGCGGAAAGCCCGCATTCCACTCGTCACCTCAATCGCAACCTCTCGCGATTCCGGAATTCCAACCACATCGGAACCATCACACTCGGACATCAACCACGTGTCCATCACTAGTTTACCTCTATCCGTGATCCACTCCCGAACCACAGATACCAAACACATACTCATCTCGACGGAGTCACATCCTGACTCGTAACTCACCGTCATCAAGATCACCAGCACTAGCACCAGCGCTAGTACCAGCACCACGCACTATTACCAACACTAGTGTCAGTATCAGCACGCCGTGTGCAAAACTGACACCCTGGATCTCCACTCATACCGAGCGACGACCCCGTACCTCTGCTCGAATAGGAGAAACTCTGCCTCCCTCATACCCAACACTTCTGGGTACAGTCACCCTGATAACTCATAAGAGAAAAGGAAACGTCCCCTGAACGTCCCCGTCTCATTCTGCGATCGTACTCAGTTGTAACCGAGTCGAATCTAGAATCACTGCTCGTACATATGCGTTACTTACGCACCTCGTATCATCGTCACGATTGATAATCCCATCGTCACAATCGTCACGGTAACCTGAGTCTACTCGACCTGATAAGACTCGACTACGTCCATCGATAGTAGCGTCTGCCCCAACCTCGTACAGACGTAACTACCAGGTATCACTATCAAGGCTCCGCATCCAACGGAATCACTCGCCCGTACCAAATACTCCGTATCCCACTCAGGGATTCCATCGACAAGTACCAACCCTGGTAACCTATCCAACCGAACTCTAACCAGTCGTCGGAACCGATCATACGACATCGTGAAGACGATCCCAACTAACCGTCACACGATCAAAACTCGAAAGTACCCTTTACGTCATCCCTTCCGTAGGGTCCCACACTGTCATCCCTGACAGAACTATGGCAACCCCGGCATCAAATGCCGAAGCAAGGCATGCCAATCCTACTAACTATCATACCGACACCTCAACATCAGGTTGACCACGAACTGTAGCCCATTGAGATATCACATCCTCGACCTGTGTACATACTCCAAGAGCCACACGATTGCTCGAATAGAGACAACCCCGCTCTGATAAGCATCTTACGAACAATCCTATGCTCTGATACCACGCTGACACGACCCATCCTAATCCCCCTGGGATTTACGCGGGATGACACTGCTTCCGTCTGACACGAAGTGTCAGACAAGGGATATTTTCGACCTTTGCCCTCCCGGGCTATCAGAGTACGCCAGGATCCGGAGGAGGTATGTGATATCTCGGTCTCTGCTACAGTCCACATCGTATCCAACCTGAAGGGTATTAAAAACCGAAAGACTGTGAGTGGACAAAAATAAAGAGTTTATAAAAACATTTCCATAAAAGACCTTTATACCCTTCACTAAAAAGCATGCATGCATAGTAAAACCATTTATCCACTCATATATGTTAAAACATCCATAATTAGGGTCTCAGCCCCAAAACCATTTATCATCATAAAACATAATTTCCCAAACCAATTGAAATCATGTTTATCCATTATATTCATATCCAGAACCTATCACGGTAAAATAAAGCTACGCGCGTGCTAACCGGAGTCTTAAACCCAAGTCTCTCCAGGGTCTACCCAGGTCAATGTCCGTAGATCAATGACCCTCCCTGGAGGTAACGAACCATGCCCATCCTGAGAGTAAGGAACCCAACTGGGGGGCGACTCCACTCAGTCAGTCATATATAAAGGATGGAATATGAAAAACTGTTTGAAATCATTATTTAAATCTTTCCAGGATTCATGCCCGGCCCCCATAAGCCGTCACAATCCATAAAATCCTTTCATGGGTTCATGTCGGTTCCCATACACCGTCATGACCCGCAAATCCATTTCAAGGGTTCATGCCGGTTCCCATAAACTGTCATGACCCGTAAAAACCATTTGTAACACATAACTGGGCGCTAGGCCCGAATCCCCATAGAAACTGGACCTCCGGTCCGAATCGTAAACCAACTGGGCCTCCGGCCCAATTCCGTAAATCAAATGGGTTTCGAACCCGAGTTTACCTTTTCAAATCCAAAATCATTTCATTAAACTTTTTCCAAAACCATAAGAATGGAAAATCAGAGTAAAACCGGAAAATCTCGATTTACGTGCAAGCACGTAAATTGCCTCGAAATACGTGAAATCATACAATTCACAAATATCCAAATCAACATCATCAAATCACATTCATAATCCATATAAAATATTTATGCATGCATCACAGTTTAGAAATCAAAGTCCACTCACAGACCGTCCAAGCTGCCGCCTCGATTTACGTGTCATAATCGTCTCCCGGGTCAATCATCGTCACCGG
This sequence comes from Prinsepia uniflora, assembly GCA_032719365.1. NCBI lineage: Eukaryota > Viridiplantae > Streptophyta > Magnoliopsida > Rosales > Rosaceae > Prinsepia > Prinsepia uniflora. The sequence goes on along the minus strand of CM064876.1, from coordinate 932,911 downwards.
GACTCCCAAACCTGTCCAAATTGCAATAGAAGGTTACTAACTACTTAATTAACCTCCTACCAAAGCCCCATAATTTTCCCGATTTTCTAACTATTTTTAAAACCTTTCCTAAACCTTCCGATGCCCCGAACATATCGAGACGATGTCCGATCGTCACGAAACAAGTCCCAAAATGTTCGTTACATCGAATAGATGATTTCACATGTTGGAATTTTCCCCAAAATCTCCCCCACGCACCGCCTGAAGTGGATGCGCGTGGGCTTCACGCGCCAGTGAACAGTTTTCTTCAACCTCACGACTGAACCGATCCGGTCGGTTCACTGGTTCCCTGGACTGGCGTGACCGGTCCGACTTTATTCCTCCCCCATTTTTCGTCCGTTTCAAACCCAATCAATCCTAAAATTCCTAATTTAATCTTTCCTATCCATTCCAATTAATAAACCTAGAAGAAACTAACTAAAGCTCACGGTTTGATTTTGGTTCAAACGGTTCAATTTTCCCGATTGCACCCAGGGCTGCTCAGCCCTTCACCGCCGTCCAAACCACCCTCTACACCTTCCTACAACCTCAAAAAACTCATCCTAATCATCCAATACGGTCCCTAATGTCAAAATCAAATTAAAATGAAAATGGGGCCTTACCGAGCTCTCGGTTTCCCGTGGCCTCCACCGCCGTTCACGGCGGCTCAGCCCGTCCCTCAGCCACCTTCTTCATCACCTCACGATCCTCTCTCAATTCCCTTCACACTCCAGCCACAGATGATGAGGTTTGGGGAAGATGGAAGATCGGTTTGCACGGTTTAGGGAGGGAGGGGGGAGGGGGGGGAGGGGGGTGGGTTTCAGGTTTGATCCAAATGAAATAACAGGGGTGAAATGCATGTATGTAAGGTGTTGTCCAGTGGATGGGTGACAAGTGTCACTCATCCATTGGGCCTCCATAAAATATCTGGGCCCCACTAAAGTCCAAAAGTGCGACTGTCTCGTAATTCGTGCAATAGTACCCTTGAACTTCCGTAAACCGTAACTTCGCCGTCGAACGTCCGAATTCGACGTGCCGCCTGTCTATGGATTCGTATCGTCCTTATCTACGTAATGGTCTTCGGCCCTCGGCCATCGGACCTCTTGGTCAAAAAGTCAACATTTGCCCATTTTTAACCAAAATTACCAAAATGCCCCTAAAATTCCGAACGTCATAACTTCCTCCTCGAACGTCGGAATTGATCGTGCCACCTGTCTATGAACTCGTGACGTAACGAACTACGTCACGGTCATCGGTCAAAGTCCATTTGACCGCCCGAATCAAAAGTCAATGTTTTGCCACGACCAAGGGCAAAACGGTCATTTTGCATCGTTCGTCCAATTTCGCCTAACTAATCACCGATTAACCTTACTAATCGTGATTAGTCACTAATCTAATCTAGGAATTTGGGACGGGCCGTTACACATTGCCCGATGGAATGCTATCGTCAGGAGCAATTGGTCTACTTAGAGGAACAATAGATATTAATTGATATTATACTCTAACAATGAGAAATTTAAACTATATCGTCTTCTTGTATCATAACACATGAACTAAAATGGCGTGTACGCGTTTAGATGCGCAGTTGTGTGAAATATTTTGGGAGTTGGTTAACTTATATAATAAGTCGGTTATAAAGAAATAAAAAATTCAACCAAATATATTAGTTGTCATTATTGACAACTTTGTATATGTAAATCAAAGTTGAGACATTTTGGTTACAAAAGAAAAAGAAATACCCATACATATATGAAACATATATATATATATATATATATAATGCTGATTGCTAAACCCCTCTAAAGCATATATAATACGATTCAACACGCCTCTTATGTTTGTAATGAGTTTAACTGACAAAGAATAAAGAAAATTGATTTTCACACTCCATTTTTACTCCGGTTTTTACCCCGGCTAATAGTTTAGCTGTACTCTACTTTTAATGTTTTCTTTTATACTTTTAAATAAGAAATGAAGTGCAGAAAATAAAAAATTGAGTGCAGAAATCACTAAAACTTTGAAGTAAACATTCAAGGACTATACTTATCCCGCTAAAGTGTATAATACGAAACATAGATGAGGCAATCTTGCTAGTATAGATACATAGATAGGTGGGTACTAGAGTTGCCAAATGTTATCTAGTGAGAAGAGCCTGCAACTTGTTGATTAATTAATTAGGTTTTGGTATATGGAATGCACTCATTCATTCCAATGTTGAATGAGAAATTTGGGTTAGTTCATATTAGACTTTTGTAATTTATGAAAGTTCAACGGTTGGATTATGGCCTCATTTTTGTGTGATAAATTTTAAGTGGAACGTATATACTCGTCCATTCCCATGTTGAATGAGAAATTTGGGTTAGGCTTTATTCAATTTCGGTAATTTATAAAAGTCCAAGGGTTGGTTTATGGCCTCATTTTTATGTGGGCAATATAGATAGGTAATTGGATAGAGAATCAGTGTTGCCGAATGGTCTATATATGCGCATAAATCATCAACTTGTCATCATCCATGCATGGTTTGGTACGTAATTATTAATTCCAATTCCAGCAGCAGCAGCAAAGCCTATAAATTGGCAACAATTCCACAAGAATTTACACACTCACTCAATACACGTACAATACTCATTCATATATCATATCAATGGCCTTCAAAACCCTTTTGCTTGCGTGTCTGTTGGCCGCTGCGGTGGCTGTTCCAGAAGCTGAAGCCACCCTTACTATTGGCACAGGTGGCCTCGTACTCCCCACACTTCCCGGTGTAATCAACATCGAAGGGACAGTGTTTTGCTCTGTGAATGGCAATCTCATTCCCGGCACTGCTCCTCCACCATTCCCGAGTAATTATTTAACTCAATCTCATTAACTCAATCTCATTGCCGCTGTTGTTGATGTTGTTGCTTACTTTATATACTACGCATATATATATATATATATATATACTTAAACTTTTCTTGTGAATCACCTGCCTAGATGCTACTGTGGTTCTGCAATGTGGACCTGCAAATACCACCGTTGCTTTGACAATCACCGACCGCCAGGGAAGGATTTCAATCTTGTTGAATCTTTCACAGTTCGCTCTCAATGATATATTGAGTGGGTGCAGAGTAGTGGTTACCACACCACTCGCCAGATGCAACGCCACTTTGTCACCTAATGTGGGTGGTCTCATCTCATCGACCTTGACCGTTGTTGGCCAACGCATCGTCTCCATCTTACCGCCCTTACGCATCATCACTGTTCGTATACCTGGATTCCAAGTAACCGTATAATTAAGCTTAATCAATCAGCTATATATATATATGGCGTCAATAATATGGCCTCGTATCTGTATATGATCTGCAGGCCGTTTCTTTTCAAGTACGTTATACGCATTTGAATAAAACAGTCAAATAATATAAAAGGCTATGTACATCTACAACTATTGTACGTGTAATAAGGAGCCTCAAATTTGACTATATACATGTACCTTCCTACATATATCATCTACATGCAACGAATATTAACTTTCATCACTACTTACGTACGTACTCTTCCAAATTAATTATATAGCAATTATATATCTCTTATATATGTATATGGCGGATCCAATATATCAACAATAACATCAAAAGAATGTCGATCCATCAATCTGCCAAAAACAAATATTTTGAAGTTGGTTGATGGTTAGTATAATATTTTAGTGAAAATTCTGCTTCAAATATTATGTTGGATATATGATTAAATAGATTAAATGGGTTAAACAGGTTAAACGGTTTATTCAACACGACACGTTTAATAAACAGGTTAAATGGGTGAGTTCGGGTTACCTGTTTAATAAACAGGTCGGATTCGAGTTTACATGAGTTGACACGATTAATAAACGGGTCGGGTTTAGGTTGAGCTTAAATAGGAAAATAGAGTACGTGACACGACACGAATCCGACACCACACGACCCATTAACAGGCCTAGTAATGGGTTGAGCTTGGAGAAGAGAATCATCCCGAGGTGTTTGGTTTGTAAAATTTTGGTGGTGAAAGGTTTGGAAGACAAAATTTGAGCTTGGGGACATTGATTTTGTGGTTGAGAAGCTGTTCTTGGACATTGGTTTCGCATAACTCCAATTCTCTAATCAATGTCAATCTGAAAATTTTAAAAAGGAAGAAATTTGGAAATCTGGGGAAGGAAGAAATCTGGAAATCTGGAGAAGGACGATGAACAGCTCTTTGGTTTCCCAATCATCTTTCCACATAGATTCTTACATGGCTTAAGTGTGTCAGCATGTAAAAAATTTCAATTTTACCCTTATTTTTCACGGTCATTTAACATTTGTAACGGAAATAGAGCTAAATGACTCAACTCGGCCAGTTTCATAATATTAAGTGAGCGAATAACGAATACAAAATGCAAAGTGCGATAAATGTACGAATTCAAGGTATATTTAAACTAATAATCCTAGTAATAATATATAAAGTGAATATATTAACTTGATAACATAAAATGATTGCATTATGTGATTTAACATCAAGTAATAATATTTTAAATTACCATGAGAAAGTGAATATTTGCGAATGGATTTGTTTCTTATTTTGTTCTGGTTATCCGATGGTCTAGATCACCGTCGAAAAGGGCCCCACTCTGTGCGTCGAAGTAGAAGTCTAAGACTTAAAACCATTCATCTCTTCCACCATGACCATGTCGTACATTCAAACACGTATGCCTTAACGCTTTGCCCTTTTAAGACCCCAAATCAATTCATGGTGAGTAATCCACTCCCTTGTTCAGTCCCAATTTTGTACGTCACCTCCTCGCTCTCCCCAATTTCTAGGGATCAAAATTCGTTTTGCCCAGGCAAGTCAGTGGCTCTGATTCTCTTCAACGCTTTATTTGGCTCTGATCCTCCGTACGGTTTCCATGGTTTTGGCCATCTCAAGCCGTGGTTTCAGCCCTGATTGCTTGCTGGTAACTCCAGGAACCTCATCCAAAATACCAGTTCGATTAACACTAATCACAACCAAAACTGCCATTTTTGAAACTTAACTGAAGGTTCATGGAAACTGCCCTTACCATTCGATTAAAGCCTCGAAAATAAGCTCAAACGGCTCCTTAGACCTCCAGAATCCCCCTTCCAATAACTACCTATATCAAAACCCAGGAGAATCATGGTTGTCATTTAAATGGAAAACAGAACTTTTGCGGGTTTCTTTACCTCCACCCGCCGCCGTGGACCGCTGTGCCACCACCAATCGCCTTGTTTACTCTCCCCTTCTCATTTCCCTTTAAACAGGATGAGCTATAGATGAGGAATTGAAAGACTTTGTCTGAGTGAAACGCTCACGGTTTACCTGTACTCTGTTTTTCTCAGTTTAAACTCAAACTCGTGCAACCATCAGATCCTTTTTAAAATTCTAAGATGAACGGTGTGGCACCTTCCACGGCCATCCAGAAAGGGCCAGGTGTCCAACTCTCTGTGGACTCACTTCCCCAAAGCAGCCACATGTCCATTTGTCACTGGGCACAGATCCCAAGGCCCCAAATGACCAGAATGCCTCTTGATGCCCAAATTACCATTTTGCCCCTTGTACGTTTAGACCCATAATTTATTCGTCCGAAGTCCGATGATGATGTGCCGCCTGTCGTTGTACTCAGGGGATCGAAACCTTCCTAACGGTCTTCAAAGTTCGTGCAAATTCCATGTTGTATAAAAAGTCAACAAATTGCCCCTTTTAACCAAATTACCAAAATACCCTTGAACTTTCTGAATGTCATAACTTTCTCCTCGGATGTCGGAATGGAATGTGCCACTAGTCTATAAATTCGTGACGTCCCAAACTACGTTACGGTCAGTGCTCAAAGTCCATTTGACTGCCTGATCGAAAAGTCAACATTTTGCCCAATTCTAGGGGCAAAATCGTCATTTCCCACCGTCCGTCCAAACACCTTCAACTTATCACCGATTAACAACACTAATCCGTCATTAACAACTAATCTAATCCCGATTTCCAGGACGGGTCGTTACACTGGATGTTCCAGTGATGGTGATTTAGCCTTGAAAGGCTTATGACACGTGTATCGAGGCGACAGTTAAGACGGTCTGTGAGTGGACATTGGTTTCTAAATATGATGCATGCATAATTTTTTTATATGTTTTAAATATGTGATTTATGATGAACATGATTGTGGTATTTAGTATTCCCGTATTTGCACATATTTCGAGGTTTATGGTTTTATACAGTGTTGGACTTGCTTGTGTTTCCATGTAATGACCCGTCCCGAATATCGGGATTGAATATTAATTAATTATGAATTAGAATGACTATCGGGGATTAGTTGAGTGAAATCGGACGAAATGTACAAAATGACCGTTTTGCCCCTAGCGTGGGTAAAATGTTGACTTTTAGTTCGGTGCGGTCAAACGGACTTTGACCAATGTCTGTGACGTAGTTCGGGACGTCACGAGTTCATAGACAGGTGGCACGTTCGATTCCGATATTCGTAGTGAAAGTTATGGCGTTCGGAAGTTGAGGGGCATTTTGGTAATTTGGCATATTAGGGGCCAAATGTTGACTTTTTGATCGGGAGGTCCGATGGACGAGGGCCAAGGACCGTTACGTAGATCTCGTCGATACGAATCCAACGACAGGCGGCATGCCGAAATCGGAGATTCGACGACGAAGTTATGGTCACGGAATCGGGCTCGATTAACCGAACGAACCGGGATTAAAATAATATTTTAATGTGAACAGTACCCATTGACTGTGCACATCCAGATGAGTGACAAGTGTCACCCATCCCTTGTTTCCAGCTCCATGTTTCCCTCCAACACCATCATCACCCCTAATCATCATGTTCTCCACCATTTTCCTTTATTTTCTTTGAATTTTCTTCAAACCGTGCACAATTAGGGGAGGGATTGAACTGGGAGAATTGGCTCCCTTTCTCTGCCGTTCTTGAGAGAAAAATGAGAGATTGAATGACTGGAATAACAAGGGAAACACGTGGAGTTGTGAGTGTGAGGAATTCTTGGTTTCGGATTTTAGAAATTTTGGGGGGGAAAATTCAATTGTTGCGAATTGAGCCGTGAGGAGTGGAATTGAAGCTCGAGTTAGCTTCCTGAGATCAGTACGAGTCGATCCACATCAAAAACATGAAGAATTGGCAACGTTTTGGCTCTGAACACACTTGGTGACAGGGGATGAAATTCGAGGTTGAGTCGAGGGAATTGAGGCTTTGATTGACGAAATTGATGTGGGGATTGTGTTCCTGAGGATCCACGATGCTTCTGGATGGATCAATTGAAGGAAAACACTGGAGATTGATGAAGCTCCATGGTTGCACAGTGCACGGATGTTCGAGTTTGAGTCGTGAAGATTGAGCAATGGATTGATGCAATTGAGTTGGGGGAAATGTTTAACGGAGTCCACTGATGCTTCTGGTTGCATCAATTGAAGGAAATCGATTGAGATTGAAGGTGTTCGAATGATGAACAGTGTTCGGAGTGTTCTTCGAGTGTTCATCTTCGATCGTGAGGTTTGATGCAGGTAATCGTGTAATTCTGATTGCAGACCTTTAATTGAACTCAAAACGAAACTAACTGGATGATCAATTGATGTAATCAGTGTCGAATTGATAGGATTGGAACCGGATCGTGTCGCGGGTTAAAGGACCCGTTTACCAGACAAACGGGTTGAGACGACAGCACTGTAGCTGGCGCGTGGGGTTTCACGCGCAGCCACTCACGGCGACGCGTGAGGGCGCGCCTGGCCTAGTCTCAAGGTGAGGTCAACATGACTTTTGATCCTCTCAGTGTAACGAACATTTTGACATTGATTTCGGGGAAATCGGATATTGTTTCGATAATGTTCCGCGTATCCGAAGTTTTGTATTACGTTAAAAATACGTATTTAAATCCCGGAAAAATAGGGGAAAATTATATGTTGTATTTTGAGATGTTAGTAACCCTTTATAATGATTTTGGACAGGAATTGTGATTTCCAGATTTTACGGAAAAACGTGCAGCTCGGAAACGGACCGTTTTGAACGGTGTGTGTGAGTGGACTTTGTTTTCTAATCGTGATGCATGCATATATGAGTTAAATGCCTTATTATATGATTTTATATGCTTGGGCATGATTTGTGTTTCAATCCGGTAATTTCTCGGTTTTATGAATACTATATTATTATTTTTGGGCAATTTTCGAGAAATTACGAAATTTGGTAAAAATGATGTTTGGACTTGGTTTGTGAGTCCGGGATTAAAATTGGTATTATTGAGCCATGGATTGAAAAATGATGTGGTGACTTGGGAATGAGTCAATGGTCAATTTCGTGGATTTACGTGAAAATGGCAACGGAGGTTGCAACGCATGGATTTGCGTGGTAATGTTATTTTGGGCATGAGAACCCAAGTGAATAGTGATTTTGACTCGGATTTGGAGTCATTTGTGAAATTGTGAAATTAATGATTTATTGGAATTTTATGATTATTTTAATCAGTCTTTCGGGCACGTTTTACGAGGTACGTGCAAATGATGTTTTGGGCTAGGCCCGGAGTCTAAATGATTTCTAAAATGATATTTTGACTTGGTTGGTGAGTCAATGATGATTTCCGGATTATTCTATTGATTTAAATGTGATTTTAACGGTTTATGTGTAAAAGGTATTTTGGGCTTGAGACCCAGTTGAGAATGATCTTGACTTGGTATGAAGTCAAGATTTGATTGAAATGTTTTGGGATGTAATTCCAGGGATGGTTTTCATTGTGATTGTGATATTCCCAGACGGTCGGTGCTTGGGGGGATTACCCAGACGACCGGAGCTTGGGGGATGTGATTGTAGGATCGGGAGTTGATCCTATGGTAGTCAGCTTCTCGGATGAGACTGAGCCTGGATGTACCACTCGGAGGTGTCTGAACCTGGGGATGTGTTCGCCCAGAGGTGACTGAGCCCGAGGGGGTTGAGCCCAGAGGTGTCTGTTCCCGAGAGAGTGACTGGATATTGGCCTACGCGTAGTGCAGCACTTGTGAGTAGTGCAGTTTGATTGATTGTGCACTTGTGAGTAGTTCAGATGTGATTTGTGATATTTTATGCACTTGTGAGTAGTGCGGATTGATTGGATTGATATATTTCTGGTGCACTGGTGATTAGTGCTGATTGGTATTGATTGTGATGATGTACTGGTATGGAGTACGGGTTTTTGGTCTTTGTGGCCAGTGATTATGTTTTCACATGTTTTGGCCTGAGAGCCGGGATTTGATGTTTTATAACATGAACTGATTTGGTGAACATGAGTTTTATGGACCATGGGAAAATATGTTTTGATTTTATCGGTCACTCATGTTTTACGATATGCATGCAAGTTTGTGAAAACTGGAGGGTAAGATTGTATTTTGATAAATGTTTTTATAAGAGGTCATTTTTGTCCACTCACACCTTTTCTGTTTTATTAACCCTTCAGGTCGTGGCGCGTTGATCGAGGCTATTCCAGAGGTGGAGGTATGAGCGGGCACATGCACAAAATTCCCTTGTCTGGCAGGTACTGAAGGGTAGTTTCGGACTTTCAGTTGACTTGTCAGACGGGAGCAAGACGGGGTACGGTTTTTGACGTCCAGTTGGGACGGGTCCTGTCATTCCAATTATGGTTCAATGGTATAATTCTGGATTTGGAAATATGGAACTGGCATGAGATCCATTTGATTTGTAAACTATCGGACTTGAAGTCCATTTGATTTCATAAGGCATACTGGAGACCCATTTGGTTTATACTATCGGGCTTAAGACCGAGTTAGGTTATGAAATGGAATTTCGGGTTGAGTCCCTCGAATTGGTAAATTGGAATAATGGAAATTGTTTATGAAAGTTATACTTCGGGCACGAGACCCATTTGTGGATTTACGACGGTTTAAGGAATGAATGGTTAAACACTATATCTCGGGCATAGGCTCATTTGAAAGGTTTTGAGATGATTTACAAAATGTTTTCCATATACCATCCTTATGTATGGACTATCTCCTCCGGACGTCTTGTAGTATCTTGGAGTAGTCAAAGCGCACTACCTAAGAGGGGCTGCCCCGAGAGGTAGCTCATGATTAGGAGTGCAATTATGGATAATACCCTAGAGAGGGTCATTGACATGCGGGTCATTGACCTAGGTGAACCTTGGGGAGACTCGGGATTGAGACCCCAGAGTAGCACGTATAGCTTAGGACCGTGACATTATGACCGAGGATTGGTTAAATTTTATTTTGATAAATTGGTTATTTAATATTGATGGTTTTGGGCTGAGTTCCCATATACTTGGTTTTGGGCTGAGTTCCCACATGATTGGTTTTGGACTGAGTTCCCATATACTTGGTTTGGGGATGAGTTCCCACTTGGTTGGATTTTACGGTTTTGGGCTAAGGCCTAATGGTTTCAGGAAGAAAATGGCTTTGGTTGTTTAACCATTTTATTGAGTTTGATTGATTTAAGCAAATGGTCTGATTCTGGTTTTCAAATGCATGCATGCTTTTTAGTGAAGGGAATAAATGTCTTTTCATGAAATGTGTTTTATAAATTATTTATTTCGTCCACTCACAACTTTTATGGTTTTTAATGCCCTTCAGGTTGATCACGGATGCGGGGTGTAGTAGAGATAGAGACATCACACTCCTCCACTGATCCTAGCGCACTCTAGAAGCCTCGTTTGAGCTGAGGTTTTGGGTTATCCCTTGTCTGTCCCTTCGTGTCACATGTGGGTTAGACGGGAGCATGTCACATCCCGCGTTAATTCCGGGGGGATTGGGATGAGTCGTGTCATGACCACCAAAATTTGATGCAATTTTTCCTTCCTTCATAACTTCTTTGTTCAACTCCGATTTAGGTGATTCTTTCGCCCAAATTCTCATAATTCCAAACTCTACTTGATCTACACATTTCTCACAAAATATATTTTTTTCTCCAACTGTATAGAACAAATTATTAACAAAACATAAGTAAAAGGGTATTAAATCATGGATAAAACATGCATAAATTATGACCTAACAACCATAGTCCCTTGGGAAGCTCAATCTTGTATGCCTTTTCTTCATTGAAGAAAATAAACTTTTTTACCTCTTTGTTTTGATACTGTAATCGTCCATTCCAAACATATAGATATTTGGAATATTTTCGTCGTACAGAAGTACATAACTCCTTTATATCCGTGTTAAAAAAAATTCTCACCAATTTTCAATTTATTAACTAGATCCACCAAGTTCTTGGGCATATGGACACTGAAAAGATCGACGCCAACAAAATCAACATGCTTGATATTGGCAACAATCTCATAAATAGCTTTCTCATTTTCAATCACTCCTTCAAGATCTTGACCAATCTCAACTTCAAAAGTTAGAGAATTTTTGTCAACGTAATTAAGCGGCTCAAAGCTTTCCTTCATGTCACTTACTCTTGTTTCTTCATTAGCTTTGTGAGTCTCATCAACCCCAAATTTTTCAGTTCTTGAACCAAAACAAATATTACATTCCTCTTCACAACAAGCATAAAATTTTGGTGGTAAATCAAGAACAACATATGCTCTTGTTAGTGACACAACTTGAACTCTATGTGATGTTTTGTTGATATCTTTTTGCACAAAACTTGGATTGGTATGCCCTTTGTTCCATTGGAAAGTAGACTCAGAGACCTTTCCTATATATATATATATATATATATATATATATATATATATATATCTTGTTGCATAAACCTTCATATTCATCCTCTGAACTATGAAGAAAATCATCATATTCCAAAGGTTCGTAGTGGTCAAGACGTTGCTGGAGCTGCTGCACTTGTCACCTTAGATCATCCATCTCTGTGTCATGAAGATCATGCTTTCACTCTTCACGACCATCATCGCTTCGAGGGTGACAATGACCACGACTCCTAGCCATGATCGACAAGCTTTGATACCAAAATGACACGGGACTAATGTAGATTTTTAGGAGATAATAACATAAGTTAACACTCTTGCATAGGAAACACGTCATCCTAAAGAATCCACCTTAGAGATAAGAGTTGAATAACTCGTCACTCAAAGGAATCCACCAAAGAGATAAAAGAAGATAGTTAGGAAGAACACATTTCACTAAGAAATTGTTTATCAAATAAGTCTTGGATGATCCCTACTCCAAATGATAGGTAGGGAGTATTTATAGGCTAGTCATGGACATCCCCCATGAATATGTTTGACTCCTTAATAAATAAAGTGCATGAATGACTCATGGGAAACATACCCATGATTCATTGAAAACCCACAACACATAATTATTTTTTGAACCTGGAAACACTTAATTATATACTATGGATGAATGCATAAAGGAATTAAGGATGGATAAATTAACCATGTGCCTTGAATGAATTAACCATGTGTCTTCAAGGATTAATTGACCATTCTAAAATCGGTATTTGAATGAGATTTAAGGAAATCCTAACTCAAAAGAAAATTGTATCACTAAGTGAATCTTGAATCAAGATTGATGAAACCAGATTGGGTGTGGTAGAACCGTAGAAGTTGAATTTAGGGTTTTGGTCACATAACAGAAGAGAATCGAGATCCAACCAAAATTAAACATACATCGAACATCCATGAACTAAGGTAATTCAAACATCTCAAACCTTAACTAAAATCATCTTACCTTACCATGAAAACTGAACAATTGAAGCGAACATGAAGCTGAATCAGTTTCCCTTCAGCGCACAAGTCCTTTTATTTCCCGCACAGGCTGATGATGGGGGACGATGATGAAGGGAGATTGTACAAGATGGTGGGGGAGGACGACAGGATGACATGATAAGGACGACCAATGGAGATGATGGGATAATGGCCCAAGATGATAAAGGTCAGTGAAAGTATTAATTTCATGAAAAGGTCATGGAGCTCAAGAGAAGGGTTTTTGATTTAGGACGAAAATCAGTGAGAGGGAAAACCAATGGGAGGCGCGCAAGCTGAATTAGGTTCAATTTCAACTTTTGTCTTTGTTGTGAAGCAATAGACACAATTAATTGCGTCCACAATTAAAAAGGTTTTGTCAAATTCGCAGATAAAATGACCCCACTTGTATTGTGCACAGGTGCTGTGTCTAATAATACATTGGTGTTCATTAATAAAAGTATTAGACACGAATAATTGTGTCCTTTTTAAAGTGAACACAAATCTTGAATAAATGTGTTTAATAATTAATAAAGGACACAAAAAAATTATTTGTGACTTAAATACATGTGCCCAATAACCAATTTTCTTGCAGTGACTTTTCTAAAATCTAGCTTTCTTCCCAAGAAGAGAATCAACTAATAGGCAGCTGTCATTATAGGTAAGATGATACATTGTGACAGGACCCATCCCAATCCCCCTGGGATTTACGCGGGATGACCCTACTCCCGTCTGACACGAAGTGTCAGACAAGGGATATTTCCGACCTTTACCCTCCCGGGCTATCAGAGTACGCCAGGATCCGGAGGAGGTATGTGATATCTCGGTCTCTGCTACAGTCCACATCGTATCCAACCTGAAGGGTATTAAAAACAGAAAGACTGTGAGTGGACAAAAATAAAGAGTTTATAAAAACATTTCCATAAAAGACCTTTATACTCGTCACTAAAAAGCATGCATGCATAGTAAAACCATTTATCCAATCATATATGTTAAAACATCCATAATAAGGGTCTCATCCCCAAAACCATTTATCATCATAAAACATAATTTCCCAAACCAATTGAAATCATGTTTATCCATTATATTCATATCCAGAACCTGTCACGGTAAAATAAAGCTACGCGCGTGCTAACCGGGGTCTCAAACCCAAGTCTCTCCAGGGTCCACCCAGGTCAATGTCCGTAGATCAATGACCCTGCCTGGAGGTAACGAACCATGCCCATCCTGAGAGTAAGGAACCCAACTGGGGGGCGACTCCACTCAGTCAGTGCTCCGTGTGTCAGGGCCCACCCCTAATCCCCCGGGATTAAGGGCTAAACCCCGCTCCCGTCTAACGTACGCATGACACGAGGGCTAAACAACCGCCTAGCCTCCGTGTGACACGTAAGTCGGACAAGGGAGTTCCAGGCCAACCACCTCAACAACCTCAAACTTCCCAGAGTGCGCAGAGCCTACTGTGGATTGGGCATGTGATGTCTCCATCTCTCTCAACCGACAGCCCGCACTACAGCAACCTGGAGGGTATCGAAAACACGAAAAGACTGTGAGTGGACAAAAATAAAAGTCAAGTTCAAAACAGTTATCAGAAAACACATACATTTATACCCTCCGTTTTGAAAACCAATGCATGCATATCAATTTCATATCATAAAATCATGTACGAAAACCAAAGCACATTTTTCCTTTTTCCAAAACCCGAGCCTTAGCCCCAATATCACCGGAAGGCATTATAACCAATGAAAACCATTTCATCCGGGCTACTGCCCAAAACATCACCATCAAGTCTCAGTGAAAACCCAAAACACATTTAAAACCACATTCTCATTCATCGAACCTGCTGGATCTATCCGAATCTTTAAACTCCCGAGTCTTTAAACTCAATCCAGGCCTTAATCATATCCGAGTCTTTAAACTCCCGAGTCTTTAAACTCCCGAGTCTTTAAACTCAAGGCCTACGGGGGAATATCAATATATCCGAGTCTTGAAACTCCCGAGTCTTTAAACTCAATCCGGGTCTTTAAACCCAATCCGGCCGGTCCCCCGTCACGTATATCCGGGTCTTTAAACCCAATATCCAGATCCAGCAAATCCAATCCAAAACCATTTAACATCATTTTCCATTTCCATATCCAAACCCGAATCCGAAACCACCGGTCTGATGCCCTTCCGGCATCCATAACCGTCATTCCGAATCCAGACCCAGAACTCATTTCCTTCTCATTTTCCGGTCCGAGTCCGCAACCATCATTCCGTAAGCTAGCATCCGGAATAACCATTCCGAACCCAAACCCGAAATCCACTTCAAGTCCCGAATCGAATCCCGAATCGTCACCCGGAATTCCGATTCCGAAACCCGAAATCTCATTTCCGAAAACACCTTTGAACTGGGCCTCAGGCCCGAAAATACTTTTCAAAATCCTTTTACTTTCCTTGAAATCCAACCGTATTTCAAATCCCGAAATCGGCCATTAAAACCAGGTTCAAATCACGAGAGTTATCAAAATCTCGTAAAACGTGAAAACCGTCATTTTCCTCGAAAAACGTGCAAAAACCATAGACCATCACAATCACCATCAAATCATAGCATCAAATATAGAAAACATATAAAACATATATGCATGCATCAAGAGTTAGAAAGCAAAGTCCACTCACAGACCATTTCAGCGTCGCCTCGATACGGGCGCACTTACGCCGTCCCCGGCCAGTTTGCTATCCTCGGCTTTCCCAAACCTGTCCAAATTCCATAACGAGGTTACTAACTACTTCACGCTACTCATACTAAAACCCCATTGCTTTCCCAAACTTCTAACGTAATTAAAACGGGACCCTAGACCTTCAACCCCGCAGAACTATCCCGAAACAGCGTCCGAAGAACCCGAAACTTAATCCATTGGATTCGTTATAACATTTAGAACAAAAACTTAGTTGGACGCTTCACCGGAAACCGCTGCACGCGCCCCCACGCGCCGCCCAAAGTGGCTGCGCGTGGGCCTCACGCGCCAGCTACAGTACCATCTTCAACCTGTGCTGAACCGGCCGTCGCAGGCTGAACCGGCGAGAATCATGCTCCGCCGTCCGGCCACCGTTCTCCTCCCTTTCCTCACCATTCTCAACGTCCAGACCTACTCTATCCATCCCCATCCTTCAATCACCTCGACACGGCCCCATACTTGTCGACTCAAGCTCGAAACCAGACGGCCCGTAACCCTCTGTTCCACACTCCGGCCACCCAGGTCCTCCCCCGTCACGGTGGCGACACCAGAACACTTCTAGGACCCCACTAAGTCTCACACAACTCACCAAAAACCCCGACTCGTACTTAAAACTCACGACTTTCAAATTGAAACAAAACAGAAAAACAGAGGAATTGGAAATTACCTCTCCTGCCGCTCACCGCCGTGGACTCCGCCGCGTCCCTAGGTATCCACACACCTCCTCCGTCCTCCGCGCACCACCTGCCGCTTCCCTTGATTAATTACACAACCGCACCACCGCACCTCCACCCCAACTCCTCTCTGTTTCTCTGGTTTTCCCCCGTGAGTTCTCACTTCACACACACATGAGCACTGCATCTCCCAATCTCCTCAACACCACCCTGCACTCTGAACCTCCCTCTGATCACACTCCCCTACTCACAAGCTCACACTTGCCCGACCGTCGATCGATTTCACCCCTCAGCCTCCCTCTCTGTTTTTTTCCTCTTCGAAGAACACGGCTGCACATTTTTAAAATACCCGTGCACATTTGTGTAGAAACCACTACACACCCACCACGCGTCACAATCCTCTCCTCTCTCTCTTAAAAATCTCCTTCTGCTTTGGACACTTGTCCAAATCTGGTTGCACCATACCCAAACAGTCAAAAGACCAACATGCCCCTCTTTAACTCCAAAATTACGATTATGCCATCGACGTTCTAGACCCGTAATTTACTCATCATAAGTCCGATGAATACATGCCGCCTGTCATCGAACTCAGGACGACGAGATCTATCTACCCAACCTAGGTCAACGTACCAAAACCCAATTCTACAAAAAGTCAATGTTTCCCCTTCTTTTAACCAAATTACGGTTATGCCCTCAACCTTCCGAACATCACAACTTCCTCCTCGGATGTCGGAATCGGGCGTGCCACCTGCCTAAGGATTCGTGACGTCTTAAACTACGTCCTGGTCACTGGTCAATCCCTAATTGACCACCCGAAATAAAAGTCAACATTTCTGCCCGACCCAGGGGCAAAATCGTCATTCTAGGTTCCCGGACCCCTCGGGACCACCTAACTCTTGATTACCCTCACTAATCACACCTTAATCACTCTACTAATCCCGGCTCTCGGAACGGGTTGTTACACCGTGACTACTCCGGGGTCCACCCAGGCCAACGACCCTCCCCGGAGGAGACAATCATACATAAAGGATGGAATATGAAAAACTGTTTGAAATCATTCTTGAAACCTTTCCAAGATTCATGTCCGGCCCCTCATAAGCCGTCATGAACCATAAAACCTTTCATGGGTTCATGCTGCTTCCCATAAACCGTCATGACCCACAAATCCATTTCAAGGGTTCATGCCGGTTCCCATAAACCTTCATGACCCGTAAAAACCATTTGTAACACATAACTGGGCGCTAGGCCCGAATCCCCATAGAAACTGGACCTCCGGTCCGAATCGTAAACCAACTGGGCCTCCGGCCCCATTCCGTAAATCAAATGGGTTTCGAACCTGAGTTTACCTTTTCAAATCCAAAATCATTTCATTAAACTATTTCCAAAACCATAAGAATGGAAAATCAGAGTAAAACCGAAAAATCTCGATTTACGTGCAAGCACGTAAATCGCCTCTAAATACGTGAAACCATACAATTCACAAATATCCAAATCAACATCATCAAATCACATTCATAATCCATATAAAACATTTATGCATGCATCACAGTTTAGAAATCAAAGTCCACTCACAGACCGTCCGAGCTGCCGCCTCGATTTGCGTGCCATAATTGTCTCCCGGGTCAATCGTCGTCACCGGGACTCCCAAACCTGTCCAAATTGTAATAGAAGGTTACTAACCACTTAATTAACCTCCTACCAAAGCCCCGTAATTTTCCTGATTTTTTAACTATTTTTAAAACCTATCCTAAACCTTCCGATGCCCCGAAACATATCGAGACGATCTCTGATCGACACGAAACCAGTTTCAAAATGTTCGTTACATCAAATAGATGATTTCACATGTTGGAATTTTCCCCAAAATCTCCCCCACGCGCCGCCTGAAGTGGCTGCGCGTGGGCTTCACGCGCTAGTGAACAGTTTTCTTCAACCTCACGACTGAACCGGTCCGGCCGGTTCACTGGTTCCCTGGACCGACGTGACCGGTCCGGCTTTATTCCTCCCCCATTTTTCGTCCGTTTCAAACCCAATCAATCCTAAAATTCCTAATTTAATGTTTCCTATCCATTCCAATTAATAAACCTAGAAGAAACTAACTAAAGCTCACGGTTTGATTTTGCTTCAAACGGTTCAATTTTCCCGATTGCACCCAGGGCTGCTCAGCCTTTAACCGCCGTCCAAACCACCCTCTACACCTTCCTACAACCTCAACAAACTCATCCTAATCATCCAATACGGTCCCTAATGTCAAAATCAAATTAAAATGGAAATGGGGCCTTACCGAGCTCTCGGTTTCCCGTGGCCTCCACCGCCATTCACGGCGGCTCAGCCCGTCCCTCAGCCACCATCTTCATCACCTCACGATCCTCTCTCAATTCCCTTCACACTCCAGCCATAGATGATGAGGTTTGGGGAAGATGGAAGATCGGTTTGCACGGTTTTAGGGGGGGGGGGGGGTTTCGGGTTTGATCCAAATGGAAAACAGGGGTGAAATGCATGTATGTAAGGTGTTGTCCAGTGGATGGGTGAGAAGTGTCACTCATCCATTGGGCCTCCATAAAATATATGGGCCCCACTAAAGTCCAAAAGTGCGATCGTCTTGTAATTCGTGCAATAGTACCCTTGAACTTCCGTGAACCGTAACTTCGACGTCGAACGTCCGAATTTGACGTGCCGCCTGTCTATGGATTCGTATCGTCCTTATCTATGTAATGGTCTTCGGCCCTCGGCCATCGGACCTCTTGGTCAAAAAGTCAACATTTGCCCATTTTTAACCAAAATTACCAAAATGCCCCTAAACTTCTGAACGTCATAACTACCTCCTCGAACGTCGGAATTGATCGTGCCACCTGTCTATGAACTCGTGACGTCACGAACTACGTCACGGTCATCGGTCAAAGTCCATTTGACAGACCGAATGAAAAGTAAACGTTTTGCCACGACCAAGGGCAAAACGGTCATTTTGCATCGTTTGTCCAATTTCGCCTAACTAATCACCGATTAACCTCACTAATTGTGATTAGTCACTAATCTAATCTAGGAATTTGGGACGGGTCGTTACAACCTTCCCTCCTCAATTAATTTCGTCCTCGAAATTCCAACCGACCTAAATCCAACCGTTCTTCCCTCCTTAATTAGTTCCGTTCTCGAAACTCCAACTATCCTGATTCCACAACCACCTCGTGGGATGTACCATCTACCTCGCAACACGTGTACACTCGTACACCAACTAACCAAAATAATACTTACTCGTCTACACGTAGACATACATTAACACTCACGTCGCATCGACTACATTCGACCACGTCGAATGACAGTTGTCATACGTCCCGAATTGTCACCACTTGTCAAATCTACCGTTTCGTTGACACGAACAAATCGAAGGTTCTTTGTTCAATCACTAACTATCCTGACGTCTGCTCCCGTTGGGAGTCATCAGACCTTACTCAACGATCCACGCTGACACCTCCGACAAACCGTCACCACTTGACAGTTCCTAGTCGAAAACTGACACTATACCCACTTGTGGTTACACTAACCACCAACATACTCATCCTGATTATACGTATACTAACCAAGCATTTCACTCAACCTGTGTGTAACTGGACCCATCAGAAATACTATGACCCACTGCATAGTATCCAATGTCCAGTTCACGACCTCAACTAATCCAATAGTATCGGAATTAAGCCGACTACCAACACGTTCACCAACCTACTACTAGTATAACCTATATACCGTCACTAGGCAAGACAAGTTTACCTGGTATTATACCTTGAACAACGTATAAGGTACGTACATCTACCCATCAATCAGCCTACAACCATCTAGGTTGTAGTCAATCACGTTTCTACTATGGAGTCCATTTCTCCAATCCAGTCTTAGACAAATCAAAACTCCGACCCATTATCCATTTTCAAATCAGAATCTGAATCCGCAATTTCGTAAGAAATCCCAAATCCAAACCCAGAAATCATATCCATAATCATGTCCAAATTCGAATCCGAAAGCATCATTCCATAAACCGACATTAGGAATGACCATTTCCAACCCAAATCCATAAAAAGAAATCCACTGTCAAGCTCCAGAATCAAATTCTGAATCGTCACCCAGCTATTTGATTCCAAAACTCGAAATATCGTTCACGTCTACCCAGACGCACCAAAATCGAACCTATCGGTTACCAGCTCAATCCCTTCGATTGACTTCGTAGGTAAGCCAATCACAACATCCACACATCTCTAAGGTTGACCATATCCGACCACGTCGGAAAACTACTCACTTGAGTAATATACCATACGGGATTCACCTCGAAAAGAAGTTCAGTCCCAACATCCTCAACTCAAACATCCAGGTAAGAGCGATAAACTCTCCACCTATCTGGATTATCAAGATCACAATCCAGATCCATCACTACGTCAACCGACCATAGACGCCACGATCCCCGATCGTCACAACGTCCAAAGTCCTAGACCATTTCCCACATCTACATAGATCAATCAACGACGAGACACGTCGAGACTGTGGGTTCTCATTGATTACCTCGAATCAATCCTTGGCATTCCACCTAGGAAACATCAAGAATGATACAAGACAATGACATCAAAATTCATCCTACGTGAATGCAAATAAAACTCGCTGCACTCACCACGCCACGTAATCCAACACTGTCTGCCACATAGCAGAAAATGATAAATCTCATTCACTTAACTTCGAAATAACCAACTCTCCTGACGACCCAAGACAAATCCCGGGTCCACCAACCAATATAAGATCAACGTACTGGTGACAACAACCATCGTCTACCGTCATCCACCGTGGTAGAACTTGAGAAGTCACCCAAATAACTTCGAAATACCCATTACCAATGCGGAAAGCCCGCATTCCACTCGTCACCTCAATCGCAACCTCTCGCGATTCCGGAATTCCAACCACATCGGAACCATCACACTCGTACATCAACCACGTGTCCATCACTAGTTTACCTCTATCCGTGATCCACTCCCGAACCACAGATACCAAACACATACTCATCTCGACGGAGTCACATCCTGACTCGTAACTCACCGTCATCAAGATCACCAGCACTAGCACCAGCGCTAGTACCAGCACCACGCACTATTACCAACACTAGTGTCAGTATCAGCACGCCGTGTGCAAAACTGACACCCTGGATCTCCACTCATACCGAGCGACGACCCCGTACCTCTGCTCGAATAGGAGAAACTCTGCCTCCCTCATACCCAACACTTCTGGGTACAGTCACCCTGATAACTCATAAGAGAAAAGGAAACGTCCCCTGAACGTCCCCGTCTCATTCTGCGATCGTACTCAGTTGTAACCGAGTCGAATCTAGAATCACTGCTCGTACATATGCGTTACTTACGCACCTCGTATCATCGTCACGATTGATAATCCCATCGTCACAATCGTCACGGTAACCTGAGTCTACTCGACCTGATAAGACTCGACTACGTCCATCGATAGTAGCGTCTGCCCCAACCTCGTACAGACGTAACTACCAGGTATCACTATCAAGGCTCCGCATCCAACGGAATCACTCGCCCGTACCAAATACTCCGTATCCCACTCAGGGATTCCATCGACAAGTACCAACCCTGGTAACCTATCCAACCGAACTCTAACCAGTCGTCGGAACCGATCATACGACATCGTGAAGACGATCCCAACTAACCGTCACACGATCAAAACTCGAAAGTACCCTTTACGTCATCCCTTCCGTAGGGTCCCACACTGTCATCCCTGACAGAACTATGGCAACCCCGGCATCAAATGCCGAAGCAAGGCATGCCAATCCTACTAACTATCATACCGACACCTCAACATCAGGTTGACCACGAACTGTAGCCCATTGATATATCACATCCTCGACCTGTGTACATACTCCAAGAGCCACACGATTGCTCGAATAGAGACAACCCCGCTCTGATAAGCATCTTACGAACAATCCTATGCTCTGATACCACGCTGACAGGACCCATCCTAATACCCCTGGGATTTACGCGGGATGACACTGCTCCCGTCTGACACGAAGTGTCAGACAAGGGATATTTTCGACCTTTGCCCTCCCGGGCTATCAGAGTACGCCAGGATCCGGAGGAGGTATGTGATATCTCGGTCTCTGCTACAGTCCACATCGTATCCAACCTGAAGGGTATTAAAAACCGAAAGACTGTGAGTGGACAAAAATAAAGAGTTTATAAAAACATTTCCATAAAAGACCTTTATACCCTTCACTAAAAAGCATGCATGCATAGTAAAACCATTTATCCACTCATATATGTTAAAACATCCATAATTAGGGTCTCAGCCCCAAAACCATTTATCATCATAAAACATAATTTCCCAAACCAATTGAAATCATGTTTATCCATTATATTCATATCCAGAACCTATCACGGTAAAATAAAGCTACGCGCGTGCTAACCGGAGTCTTAAACCCAAGTCTCTCTAGGGTCTACCCAGGTCAATGTCCGTAGATCAATGACCCTCCCTGGAGGTAACGAACCATGCCCATCCTGAGAGTAAGGAACCCAACTGGGGGGCGACTCCACTCAGTTAGTGCTCCGTGACTACTCCGGGGTCCACCCAGGACAACGACCCTCCCCGGCGGAGACAATCATATATAAAGGATGGAATATGAAAAACTGTTTGAAATCATTATTTAAATCTTTCCAGGATTCATGCCCGGCCCCCATAAGCCGTCACAATCCATAAAATCCTTTCATGGGTTCATGTCGGTTCCCATACACCGTCATGACCCGCAAATCCATTTCAAGGGTTCATGCCGGTTCCCATAAACTGTCATGACCCGTAAAAACCATTTGTAACACATAACTGGGCGCTAGGCCCGAATCCCCATAGAAACTGGACCTCCGGTCCGAATCGTAAACCAACTGGGCCTCCGGTCCAATTCCGTAAATCAAATGGATTTCGAACCCGAGTTTACCTTTTCAAATCCAAAATCATTTCATTAAACTTTTTCCAAAACCATAAGAATGGAAAATCAGAGTAAAACCGGAAAATCTCGATTTACGTGCAAGCACGTAAATCGCCTCGAAATACGTGAAATCATACAATTCACAAATATCCAAATCAACATCATCAAATCACATTCATAATCCATATAAAATATTTATGCATGCATCACAGTTTAGAAATCAAAGTCCACTCACAGACCGTCCAAGCTGCCGCCTCGATTTACGTGTCATAATCGTCTCCCGGGTCAATCATCGTCACCGGGACTCCCAAACCTGTCCAAATTTTAATAGAAGGTTACTAACTACTTAATTAACCTCCTACCAAAGCCCCATAATTTTCCCGATTTTCTAACTATTTTTAAAACCTTTCCTAAACCTTCCGATGCCCCGAAACATATCGAGACGATGTCCGATCGTCACGAAACAAGTCCCAAAATGTTCGTTACATCGAATAGATGATTTCACATGTTGGAATTTTCCCCAAAATCTCCCCCACGCACCGCCTGAAGTGGATGCGCGTGGGCTTCACGCGCCAGTGAACAGTTTTCTTCAACCTCACGACTGAACCGGTCCGGTCGGTTCACTGGTTCCCTGGACTGGCGTGACCGGTCCGACTTTATTCCTCCCCCATTTTTCGTCCGTTTCAAACCCAATCAATCCTAAAATTCCTAATTTAATCTTTCCTATCCATTCCAATTAATAAACCTAGAAGAAACTAACTAAAGCTCACGGTTTGATTTTGGTTCAAACGGTTCAATTTTCCCGATTGCACCCAGGGCTGCTCAGTCCTTCACCGCCGTCCAAACCACCCTCTACACCTTCCTACAACCTCAAAAAACTCATCCTAATCATCCAATACGGTCCCTAATGTCAAAATCAAATTAAAATGAAAATGGGGCCTTACCGAGCTCTCGGTTTCCCGTGGCCTCCACCGCCGTTCACGGCGGCTCAGCCCGTCCCTCAGCCACCTTCTTCATCACCTCACGATCCTCTCTCAATTCCCTTCACACTCCAGCCACAGATGATGAGGTTTGTGGAAGATGGAAGATCGGTTTGCACGGTTTAGGGAGGGAGGGGGGAGGGGGGGAGGGGGGTGGGTTTCAGGTTTGATCCAAATGAAATAACAGGGGTGAAATGCATGTATGTAAGGTGTTGTCCAGTGGATGGGTGACAAGTGTCACTCATCCATTGGGCCTCCATAAAATATCTGGGCCCCACTAATGTCCAAAAGTGCGACCGTCTCGTAATTCGTGCAATAGTACCCTTGAACTTCCGTAAACCGTAACTTCGTCGTCGAACGTCCGAATTCGACGTGCCGCCTGTCTATGGATTCGTATCGTCCTTATCTACGTAATGGTCTTCGGCCCTCAGCCATCGGACCTCTTGGTCAAAAAGTCAACATTTGCCCATTTTTAACCAAAATTACCAAAATGCCCCTAAACATCCGAACGTCATAACTTCCTCCTCGAACGTCGGAATTGATCGTGCCACCTGTCTATGAACTCGTGACGTCACGATCTATGTCACGGTCATCGGTCAAAGTCCATTTGACCGCCCGAATGAAAAGTCAACGTTTTGCCACGACCAAGGGCAAAACGGTCATTTTGCATCGTTCGTCCAATTTCGCCTAACTAATCACCGATTAACCTTACTAATCGTGATTAGTCACTAATTTAATCTAGGAATTTGGGACGGGCCGTTACACATTGCCCGATGGAATGCTATCGTCAGGAGCAATTGGTCTACTTAGAGGAACAATAGATATTAATTGATATTATACTCTAACAATGAGAAATTTAAACTATATCGTCTTCTTGTATCATAACACATGAACTAAAATGGCGTGTACGCGTTTAGATGCGCAGTTGTGTGAAATATTTTGGGAGTTGGTTAACTTATATAATAAGTCGGTTATATAAAGAAATAAAAAATTCAACCAAATATATTAGTTGTCATTATTGACAACTTTGTATATGTAAATCAAAGTTGAGACATTTTGGTTACAAAAGAAAAAAGAAATACCCCATACATATATGAAACATATATATATATATATATATAATGCTGATTGCTAAACCCCTCTAAAGCATATATAATACGATTCAACACGCCTCTTATGTTTGTAATGAGTTTAACTGACAAAGAATAAAGAAAATTGATTTTCACACTCCATTTTTACTCCGGTTTTTTACCCCGGCTAATAGTTTAGCTGTACTCTACTTTTAATGTTTTCTTTTATACTTTTAAATAAGAAATGAAGTGCAGAAAATAAAAAATTGAGTGCAGAAATCACTAAAACTTTGAAGTAAACATTCAAGGACTATACTTATCCCGCTAAAGTGTATAATACGAAACATAGATGAGGCAATCTTGCTAGTATAGATACATAGATAGGTGGGTACTAGAGTTGCCAAATGTTATCTAGTGAGAAGAGCCTGCAACTTGTTGATTAATTAATTAGGTTTTGGTATATGGAATGCACTCATTCATTCCAATGTTGAATGAGAAATTTGGGTTAGGTTCATATTAGACTTTTGTAATTTATGAAAGTTCAACGGTTGGATTATGGCCTCATTTTGTGTGATAAATTTTAAGTGGAACGTATATACTCGTCCATTCCCATGTTGAATGAGAAACTTTGGGGTTAGGCTTTATTCAATTTCGGTAATTTATAAAAGTCCAAGGGTTGGTTTATGGCCTCATTTTTATGTGGGGCAATATAGATAGGTAATTGGATAGAGAATCAGTGTTGCCGAATGGTCTATATATGCGCATAAATCATCAACTTGTCATCATCCATGCATGGTTTGGTACGTAATTATTAATTCCAATTCCAGCAGCAGCAGCAAAGCCTATAAATTGGCAACAATTCCACAAGAATTTACACACTCACTCAATACACGTACAATACTCATTCATATATCATATCAATGGCCTTCAAAACCCTTTTGCTTGCGTGTCTGTTGGCCGCTGCGGTGGCTGTTCCAGAAGCTGAAGCCACCCTTACTATTGGCACAGGTGGCCTCGTACTCCCCACACTTCCCGGTGTAATCAACATCGAAGGGACAGTGTTTTGCTCTGTGAATGGCAATCTCATTCCCGGCACTGCTCCTCCACCATTCCCGAGTAATTATTTAACTCAATCTCATTAACTCATCTCATTGCCACTGTTGTTGATGTTGTTGCTTACTTTATATACTACGCATATTATAATAATATATATATACTTAAACTTTTCTTGTGAATCACCTGCCTAGATGCTACTGTGGTTTTGCAATGTGGACCTGCAAATACCACCGTTGCTTTGACAATCACCGACCGCCAGGGAAGGATTTCAATCTTGTTGAATCTTTCACAGTTCGCTCTCAATGATATATTGAGTGGGTGCAGAGTAGTGGTTACCACACCACTCGCCAGATGCAACGCCACTTTGTCACCTAATGTGGGTGGTCTCATCTCATCGACCTTGACCGTTGTTGGCCAACGCATCGTCTCCATCTTACCGCCCTTACGCATCATCACTGTTCGTATACCTGGATTCCAAGTAACCGTATAATTAAGCTTAATCAATCAGCTATATATATATATGGCGTCAATAATAAGGCCTCGTATCTGTATATGATCTGCAGGCCGTTTCTTTTCAAGTACGTTATACGCATTTGGAATAAAACAGTCAAATAATATAAAAGGCTATGTACATCTACAACTATTGTACGTGTAATAAGGAGCCTCAAATTTGACTATATACATGTACCTTCCTACATATATCATCTACATGCAACAAATATTAACTTTCATCACTACTTACGTACGTACTCTTCCAAATTAACTATATAGCAATTATATATCTCTTATATATGTATATGGCGGATCCAATATATCAACAATAACATCAAAAGAATGTCGAAGTTGGTTGGATGGTTAGTATAATATTTTAGTGAAAATTCTGCTTCAAATATTATGTTGGATATATGATTAAATAGATTAAATGGGTTAAAACAGGTTAAACGGGTTATTCAAAACGACACGTTTAATAAACAGGTTAAATGGGTGAGTTTCGGGTTACCTGTTTAATAAACAGGTCCGGATTCGAGTTTACATGAGTTGACACGATTAATAAACGGGTCGGGTTTAGGTTGAGCTTAAATAGGTAAAATAGAGTACGTGACACGACACGAATCCGACACCACAACGACCCATTAACAGGCCTAGTAATGGGTTGAGCTTGGAGAAGAGAATCATCCGAGGTGTTTGGTTTGTAAAATTTTGGTGGTGAAAAGGTTTGGAAGATCAAAATTTGAGCTTGGGGACATTGATTTTGTGGTTGAGAAGCTGTTTCTTGGACATTGGTTTCGCATAACTCCAATTCTCTAATCAATGTCAATCTGAAAAATTTTAAAAAAGGAAGAAATTTGGAAATCTGGGGAAGGAAGAAATCTGGAAATCTGGAGAAGGACGATGAACAGCTCTTTGGTTTCCCAATCATCTTTCCACATAGATTCTTACATGGCTTAAGTGTGTCAGCATGTAAAAAATTTCAATTTTACCCTTATTTTTCACGGTCATTTTAACATTTGTAACGGAAATAGAGCTGAATGACTCAACTCGGCCAGTTTCATAATATTAAGTGAGCGAATAAACGAATACAAAATGCAAAGTGCGATAAATGTACGAATTCAAGGTATATTTAAACTAATAATCCTAGTAATAATATATAAAGTGAATATATTAACTTGATAACATAAAATGATTGCATTATGTGATTTAACATCAAGTAATAATATTTTAAATTACCATGAGAAAGTGAATATTTGCGAATGGATTTGTTTCTTATTTTGTTCTGGTTATCCGATGGTCTAGATCACCGTCCGAAAAGGGCCCCACTCTGTGCGTCGAAGTAGAAGTCTAAGACTTAAAACCATTCATCTCTTCCACCATGACCATGTCGTACATTCAAACACGTATGCCTTAACGCTTTGCCCTTTTAAGACCCCAAATCAATTCATGGTGAGTAATCCACTCCCTTGTTCAGTCCCAATTTTGTACGTCACCTCCTCGCCTCTCCCAATTTCTAGGGATCAAAATTCGTTTTGCCCAGGCAAGTCAGTGGCTCTGATTCTCTTCAAACGCTTTATTTGGCTCTGATCCTCCGTACGGTTTCCATGGTTTTGGCCATCTCAAGCCGTGGTTTCAGCCCTGATTGCTTGCTGGTAACTCCAGGAACCTCATCCAAAATACCAGTTCGATTAACACTAATCACAACCAAAACTGCCATTTTTGAAACTTAACTGAAGGTTCATGGAAACTGCCCTTACCATTACGATTAAAGCCTCGAAAATAAGCTCAAACGGCTCCTTAGACCTCCAGAATCCCCCTTCCAATAACTACCTATATCAAAACCCAGGAGAATCATGGGTTGTCATTTAAATGGAAAACAGAACTTTTGCGGGTTTCTTTACCTCCACCCGCCGCCGTGGACCGCTGTGCCACCACCAATCGCCTTGTTTTACTCTCCCCTTCTCATTTCCCTTTAAACAGGATGAGCTATAGATGAGGAATTGAAAGACTTTGTCTGAGTGAAACGCT
Source organism: Prinsepia uniflora (assembly GCA_032719365.1). Classification (NCBI taxonomy): domain Eukaryota; kingdom Viridiplantae; phylum Streptophyta; class Magnoliopsida; order Rosales; family Rosaceae; genus Prinsepia; species Prinsepia uniflora. Next base: position 904,268 of record CM064876.1, on the reverse strand, counting down.
CACGGTTTACCTGTACTCTGTTTTTCTCAGTTTAAAACTCAAACTCGTGCAACCATCAGATCCTTTTTAAAATTCTAAGATGAACGGTGTGGCACCTTCCACGGCCATCCAGAAAGGGCCAGGTGTCCAACTCTCTGTGGACTCACTCCTTCCCCAAAGCAGCCACATGTCCATTTGTCACTGGGCACAGATCCCAAGGCCCCAAATGACCAGAATGCCTCTTGATGCCCAAATTACCATTTTGCCCCTTGTACGTTTAGACCCATAATTTATTCGTCCGAAGTCCGATGATGATGTGCCGCCTGTCGTTGTACTCAGGGGGATCGAAACCTTCCTAACGGTCTTCAAAGTTCGTGCAAAATTCCATGTTGTATAAAAAGTCAACAAATTGCCCCTTTTAACCAAATTACCAAAATACCCTTGAACTTTCTGAATGTCATAACTTTCTCCTCGGATGTCGGAATGGAATGTGCCACTAGTCTATAAAATTCGTGACGTCCCAAACTACGTTAACGGTCAAGTGCTCAAAGTCCATTTGACTGCCTGATCGAAAAGTCAACATTTTTGCCCAATTTCTAGGGGCAAAATCGTCATTTCCCACCGTCCGTCCAAACACCTTTCAACTTATCACCGATTAACTACACTAATCCGTCATTAACAACTAATCTAATCCCGATTTTCCAGGACGGGTCGTTACACTGGATGTTCCAGTGATGGTGATTTAGCCTTGAAAGGCTTATGACACGTGTATCGAGGCGACAGTTAAGACGGTCTGTGAGTGGACATTGGTTCTAAATATGATGCATGCATAATTTTTTGTATATGTTTTAAATATGTGATTTATGATGAACATGATTGTGGTATTTTAGTATTCCCGTATTTGCACATATTTCGAGGTTTATGGTTTTATACAGTGTTGGACTTGCTTGTGTTTCCATGTAATGACCCGTCCCGAATATCGGGATTGAATATTAATTAATTATGAATTAGAATGACTAATCGGGGATTAGTTGAGTGAAATCGGACGAAATGTACAAAATGACCGTTTTGCCCCTAGCGTGGGTAAAATGTTGACTTTTAGTTCGTGCGGGTCAAACGGACTTTGACCAATGTCTGTGACGTAGTTCGGGACGTCACGAGTTCATAGACAGGTGGCACGTTCGATTCCGATATTCGTAGTGAAAGTTATGGCGTTCGGAAGTTGAGGGGCATTTTGGTAATTTGGCATATTAGGGGCCAAATGTTGACTTTTTGATCGGGAGGTCCGATGGACGAGGGCCAAGGACCGTTACGTAGATCTCGTCGATACGAATCCAACGACAGGCGGCATGCCGAAATCGGAGATTCGACGACGAAGTTATGGTCACGGAATCGGGCTCGATTAACCGAACGAACCGGGATTAAAATAATATTTTAATGTGAACAGTACCCATTGACTGTGCACATCCAGATGAGTGACAAGTGTCACCCATCCTTGTTTCCAGCTCCATGTTTCCCTCCCAACACCATCATCACCCCTAATCATCATGTTCTCCACCATTTTCCTTTTATTTTCTTTGAATTTTCTTCAAACCGTGCACAATTAGGGGAGGGATTGAACTGGGGAGAATTGGCTCCCTTTCTCTGCCGTTCTTGAGAGAAAAATGAGAGATTGAATGACTGGAATAACAAGGGAAACACGTGGAGTTGTGAGTGTGAGGAATTCTTGGTTTCGGATTTTAGAAATTTTGGGGGGAAAATTCAATTGTTGCGAATTGAGCCGTGAGGAGTGGAATTGAAGCTCGAGTTAGCTTCCTGAGATCAGTACGAGTCGATCCACATCAAAAACATGAAGAATTGGCAACGTTTTGGCTCTGAACACACTTGGTGACAGGGGATGAAATTCGAGGTTGAGTCGAGGGAATTGAGGCTTTGATTGACGAAATTGATGTGGGGATTGTGTTCCTGAGGATCCCACGATGCTTCTGGATGGATCAATTGAAGGAAAACACTGGAGATTGATGAAGCTCCATGGTTGCACAGTGCACGGATGTTCGAGTTTGAGTCGTGAAGATTGAGCAATGGATTGATGCAATTGAGTTGGGGGAAATGTTTAACGGAGTCCACTGATGCTTCTGGTTGCATCAATTGAAGGAAATCGATTGAGATTGAAGGTGTTCGAATGATGAACAGTGTTCGGAGTGTTCTTCGAGTGTTCATCTTCGATCGTGAGGTTTGATGCAGGTAATCGTGTAATTCTGATTGCAGACCTTTAATTGAACTCAAAACGAAACTAACTGGATGATCAATTGATGTAATCAGTGTCGAATTGATAGGATTGGAACCGGATCGTGTCGCGGGTTAAAGGATCCGTTTACCAGACAAACGGGTTGAGACGACAGCACTGTAGCTGGCGCGTGGGTTTCACGCGCAGCCACTCACGGCGACGCGTGAGGGCGCGCCTGGCCTAGTCTCAAGGTGAGGTCAACATGACTTTTGATCCTCTCAGTGTAACGAACATTTTGACATTGATTTCGGGGAAATCGGATATTGTTTCGATAATGTTCCGCGTATCCGAAGTTTTGTATTACGTTAAAAATACGTATTTAAATCCCGGAAAAATAGGGGAAAATTATATGTTGTATTTTGAGATGTTAGTAACCCTTTATAATGATTTTGGACAGGAATTGTGATTTCCAGATTTTACGGAAAAACGTGCAGCTCGGAAACGGACCGTTTTGAACGGTGTGTGTGAGTGGACTTTGTTTTCTAATCGTGATGCATGCATATATGAGTTAAATGCCTTATTATATGATTTTATATGCTTGGGCATGATTTGTGTTTCAATCCGGTAATTTCTCGGTTTTATGAATACTATATTATTATTTTTGGGCAATTTTCGAGAAATTACGAAATTTGGTAAAAATGATGTTTGGACTTGGTTTGTGAGTCCGGGATTAAAATTGGTATTATTGAGCCATGGATTGAAAAATGATGTGGTGACTTGGGAATGAGTCAATGGTCAATTTCGTGGATTTACGTGAAAATGGCAACGGAGGTTGCAACGCATGGATTTGCGTGGTAATGTTATTTTGGGCATGAGAACCCAAGTGAATAGTGATTTTGACTCGGATTTGGAGTCATTTGTGAAATTGTGAAATTAATGATTTATTGGAATTTTATGATTATTTTAATCAGTCTTTCGGGCACGTTTTACGAGGTACGTGCAAATGATGTTTTGGGCTAGGCCCGGAGTCTAAATGATTTCTAAAATGATATTTTGACTTGGTTGGTGAGTCAATGATGATTTCCGGATTATTCTATTGATTTAAATGTGATTTTAACGGTTTATGTGTAAAAGGTATTTTGGGCTTGAGACCCAGTTGAGAATGATCTTGACTTGGTATGAAGTCAAGATTTGATTGAAATGTTTTGGGATGTAATTCCAGGGATGGTTTTCATTGTGATTGTGATATTCCCAGACGGTCGGTGCTTGGGGGGATTACCCAGACGACCGGAGCTTGGGGGATGTGATTGTAGGATCGGGAGTTGATCCTATGGTAGTCAGCTTCTCGGATGAGACTGAGCCTGGATGTACCACTCGGAGGTGTCTGAACCTGGGGATGTGTTCGCCCAGAGGTGACTGAGCCCGAGGGGGTTGAGCCCAGAGGTGTCTGTTCCCGAGAGAGTGACTGGATATTGGCCTACGCGTAGTGCAGCACTTGTGAGTAGTGCAGTTTGATTGATTGTGCACTTGTGAGTAGTTCAGATGTGATTTGTGATATTTTATGCACTTGTGAGTAGTGCGGATTGATTGGATTGATATATTTCTGGTGCACTGGTGATTAGTGCTGATTGGTATTGATTGTGATGATGTACTGGTATGGAGTACGGGTTTTTGGTCTTTGTGGCCAGTGATTATGTTTTCACATGTTTTGGCCTGAGAGCCGGGATTTGATGTTTTATAACATGAACTGATTTGGTGAACATGAGTTTTATGGACCATGGGAAAATATGTTTTGATTTTATCGGTCACTCATGTTTTACGATATGCATGCAAGTTTGTGAAAACTGGAGGGTAAGATTGTATTTTGATAAATGTTTTTATAAGAGGTCATTTTTGTCCACTCACACCTTTTCTGTTTTATTAACCCTTCAGGTCGTGGCGCGTTGATCGAGGCTATTCCAGAGGTGGAGGTATGAGCGGGCACATGCACAAAATTCCCTTGTCTGGCAGGTACTGAAGGGTAGTTTCGGACTTTCAGTTGACTTGTCAGACGGGAGCAAGACGGGGTACGGTTTTTGACGTCCAGTTGGGACGGGTCCTGTCATTCCAATTATGGTTCAATGGTATAATTCTGGATTTGGAAATATGGAACTGGCATGAGATCCATTTGATTTGTAAACTATCGGACTTGAAGTCCATTTGATTTCATAAGGCATACTGGAGACCCATTTGGTTTATACTATCGGGCTTAAGACCGAGTTAGGTTATGAAATGGAATTTCGGGTTGAGTCCCTCGAATTGGTAAATTGGAATAATGGAAATTGTTTATGAAAGTTATACTTCGGGCACGAGACCCATTTGTGGATTTACGACGGTTTAAGGAATGAATGGTTAAACACTATATCTCGGGCATAGGCTCATTTGAAAGGTTTTGAGATGATTTACAAAATGTTTTCCATATACCATCCTTATGTATGGACTATCTCCTCCGGACGTCTTGTAGTATCTTGGAGTAGTCAAAGCGCACTACCTAAGAGGGGCTGCCCCGAGAGGTAGCTCATGATTAGGAGTGCAATTATGGATAATACCCTAGAGAGGGTCATTGACATGCGGGTCATTGACCTAGGTGAACCTTGGGGAGACTCGGGATTGAGACCCCAGAGTAGCACGTATAGCTTAGGACCGTGACATTATGACCGAGGATTGGTTAAATTTTATTTTGATAAATTGGTTATTTAATATTGATGGTTTTGGGCTGAGTTCCCATATACTTGGTTTTGGGCTGAGTTCCCACATGATTGGTTTTGGACTGAGTTCCCATATACTTGGTTTGGGGATGAGTTCCCACTTGGTTGGATTTTACGGTTTTGGGCTAAGGCCTAATGGTTTCAGGAAGAAAATGGCTTTGGTTGTTTAACCATTTTATTGAGTTTGATTGATTTAAGCAAATGGTCTGATTCTGGTTTTCAAATGCATGCATGCTTTTTAGTGAAGGGAATAAATGTCTTTTCATGAAATGTGTTTTATAAATTATTTATTTCGTCCACTCACAACTTTTATGGTTTTTAATGCCCTTCAGGTTGATCACGGATGCGGGGTGTAGTAGAGATAGAGACATCACACTCCTCCACTGATCCTAGCGCACTCTAGAAGCCTCGTTTGAGCTGAGGTTTTGGGTTATCCCTTGTCTGTCCCTTCGTGTCACATGTGGGTTAGACGGGAGCATGTCACATCCCGCGTTAATTCCGGGGGGATTGGGATGAGTCGTGTCATGACCACCAAAATTTAATGCAATTTTTCCTTCCTTCATAACTTCTTTGTTCAACTCCGATTTAGGTGATTCTTTCGCCCAAATTCTCATAATTCCAAACTCTACTTGATCTACACATTTCTCACAAAATATATTTTTTTCTCCAACTGTATAGAACAAATTATTAACAAAACATAAGTAAAAGGGTATTAAATCATGGATAAAACATGCATAAATTATGACCTAACAACCATAGTCCCTTGGGAAGCTCAATCTTGTATGCCTTTTCTTCATTGAAGAAAATAAACTTTTTTACCTCTTTGTTTTGATACTGTAATCGTCCATTCCAAACATATAGATATTTGGAATATTTTCGTCGTACAGAAGTACATAACTCCTTTATATCCGTGTTAAAAAAAATTCTCACCAATTTTCAATTTATTAACTAGATCCACCAAGTTCTTGGGCATTTGGACACTGAAAAGATCGACGCCAACAAAATCAACATGCTTGATATTGGCAACAATCTCATAAATAGCTTTCTCATTTTCAATCACTCCTTCAAGATCTTGACCAATCTCAACTTCAAAAGTTAGAGAATTTTTGTCAACGTAATTAAGCGGCTCAAAGCTTTCCTTCATGTCACTTACTCTTGTTTCTTCATTAGCTTTGTGAGTCTCATCAACCCCAAATTTTTCAGTTCTTGAACCAAAACAAATATTACATTCCTCTTCACAACAAGCATAAAATTTTGGTGGTAAATCAAGAACAACATATGCTCTTGTTAGTGACACAACTTGAACTCTATGTGATGTTTTGTTGATATCTTTTTGCACAAAACTTGGATTGGTATGCCCTTTGTTCCATTGGAAAGTAGACTCAGAGACCTTTCCTTATATATATATATATATATATATATATATATATCTTGTTGCATAAACCTTCATATTCATCCTCTGAACTATGAAGAAAATCATCATATTCCAAAGGTTCGTAGTGGTCAAGACGTTGCTGGAGCTGCTGCACTTGTCACCTTAGATCATCCATCTCTGTGTCATGAAGATCATGCTTTCACTCTTCACGACCATCATCGCTTCGAGGGTGACAATGACCACGACTCCTAGCCATGATCGACAAGCTTTGATACCAAAATGACACGGGACTAATGTAGATTTTTAGGAGATAATAACATAAGTTAACACTCTTGCATAGGAAACACGTCATCCTAAAGAATCCACCTTAGAGATAAGAGTTGAATAACTCGTCACTCAAAGGAATCCACCAAAGAGATAAAAGAAGATAGTTAGGAAGAACACATTTCACTAAGAAATTGTTTATCAAATAAGTCTTGGATGATCCCTACTCCAAATGACAGGTAGGGAGTATTTATAGGCTAGTCATGGACATCCCCCATGAATATGTTTGACTCCTTAATAAATAAAGTGCATGATTGACTCATGGGAAACATACCCATGATTCATTGAAAACCCACAACACATAATTATTTTTTGAACCTGGAAACACTTAATTATATACTATGGATGAATGCATAAAGGAATTAAGGATGGATAAATTAACCATGTGCCTTGAATGAATTAACCATGTGTCTTCAAGGATTAATTGACCATTCTAAAATCGGTATTTGAATGAGATTTAAGGAAATCCTAACTCAAAAGAAAATTGTATCACTAAGTGAATCTTGAATCAAGATTGATGAAACCAGATTGGGTGTGGTAGAACCGTAGAAGTTGAATTTAGGGTTTTGGTCACATAACAGAAGAGAATCGAGATCCAACCAAAATTAAACATACATCGAACATCCATGAACTAAGGTAATTCAAACATCTCAAACCTTAACTAAAATCATCTTACCTTACCATGAAAACTGAACAATTGAAGCGAACATGAAGCTGAATCAGTTTCCCTTCAGCGCACAAGTCCTTTTATTTCCCGCACAGGCTGATGATGGGGGACGATGATGAAGGGAGATTGTACAAGATGGTGGGGGAGGACGACAGGATGACATGATAAGGACGACCAATGGAGATGATGGGATAATGGCCCAAGATGATAAAGGTCAGTGAAAGTATTAATTTCATGAAAAGGTCATGGAGCTCAAGAAAAGGGTTTTTGATTTAGGACGAAAATCAGTGAGAGGGAAAACCAATGGGAGGCGCGCAAGCTGAATTAGGTTCAATTTCAACTTTTGTCTTTGTTGTGAAGCAATAGACACAATTAATTGCGTCCACAATTAAAAAGGTTTTGTCAAATTCGCAGATAAAATGACCCCACTTGTATTGTGCACAGGTGCTGTGTCTAATAATACATTGGTGTTCATTAATAAAAGTATTAGACACGAATAATTGTGTCCTTTTTAAAGTGAACACAAATCTTGAATAAATGTGTTTAATAATTAATAAAGGACACAAAAAAATTATTTGTGACTTAAATACATGTGCCCAATAACCAATTTTCTTGCAGTGACTTTTCTAAAATCTAGCTTTCTTCCCAAGAAGAGAATCAACTAATAGGCAGCTGTCATTATAGGTAAGATGATACATTGTGACAGGACCCATCCCAATCCCCCTGGGATTTACGCGGGATGACCCTACTCCCGTCTGACACGAAGTGTCAGACAAGGGATATTTCCGACCTTTACCCTCCCGGGCTATCAGAGTACGCCAGGATCCGGAGGAGGTATGTGATATCTCGGTCTCTGCTACAGTCCACATCGTATCCAACCTGAAGGGTATTAAAAACAGAAAGACTGTGAGTGGACAAAAATAAAGAGTTTATAAAAACATTTCCATAAAAGACCTTTATACTCGTCACTAAAAAGCATGCATGCCTAGTAAAACCATTTATCCAATCATATATGTTAAAACATCCATAATAAGGGTCTCATTCCCAAAACCATTTATCATCATAAAACATAATTTCCCAAACCAATTGAAATCATGTTTATCCATTATATTCATATCCAGAACCTGTCACGGTAAAATAAAGCTACGCGCGTGCTAACCGGGGTCTCAAACCCAAGTCTCTCCAGGGTCCACCCAGGTCAATGTCCGTAGATCAATGACCCTGCCTGGAGGTAACGAACCATGCCCATCCTGAGAGTAAGGAACCCAACTGGGGGGCGACTCCACTCAGTCAGTGCTCCGTGACTACTCCGGGGTCCACCCAGGCCAACGACCCTCCCCGGAGGAGACAATCATACATAAAGGATGGAATATGAAAAACTGTTTGAAATCAGTCTTGAAACCTTTCCAAGATTCATGTCCGGCCCCTCATAAGCCGTCATGAACCATAAAACATTTCATGGGTTCATGCTGCTTCCCATAAACCGTCATGACCCACAAATCCATTTCAAGGGTTCATGCCGGTTCCCATAAACCTTCATGACCCGTAAAAACCATTTGTAACACATAACTGGGCGCTAGGCCCGAATCCCCATAGAAACTGGACCTCCGGTCCGAATCGTAAACCAACTGGGCCTCCGGCCCGATTCCGTAAATCAAATGGGTTTCGAACCTGAGTTTACCTTTTCAAATCCAAAATCATTTCATTAAACTATTTCCAAAACCATAAGAATGGAAAATCAGAGTAAAACCGAAAAATCTCGATTTACGTGCAAGCACGTAAATCGCCTCTAAATACGTGAAACCATACAATTCACAAATATCCAAATCAACATCATCAAATCACATTCATAATCCATATAAAACATTTATGCATGCATCACAGTTTAGAAATCAAAGTCCACTCACAGACCGTCCGAGCTGCCGCCTCGATTTGCGTGCCATAATTGTCTCCCGGGTCAATCGTCGTCACCGGGACTCCCAAACCTGTCCAAATTGTAATAGAAGGTTACTAACCACTTAATTAACCTCCTACCAAAGCCCCGTAATTTTCCTGATTTTCTAACTATTTTTAAAACCTATCCTAAACCTTCCGATGCCCCGAAACATATCGAGACGATCTCTGATCGACACGAAACCAGTTTCAAAATGTTCGTTACATCAAATAGATGATTTCACATGTTGGAATTTTCCCCAAAATCTCCCCCACGCGCCGCCTGAAGTGGCTGCGCGTGGGCTTCACGCGCTAGTGAACAGTTTTCTTCAACCTCACGACTGAACCGGTCCGGCCGGTTCACTGGTTCCCTGGACCGACGTGACCGGTCCGGCTTTATTCCTCCCCCATTTTTCGTCCGTTTCAAACCCAATCAATCCTAAAATTCCTAATTTAATGTTTCCTATCCATTCCAATTAATAAACCTAGAAGAAACTAACTAAAGCTCACGGTTTGATTTTGCTTCAAACGGTTCAATTTTCCCGATTGCACCCAGGGCTGCTCAGCCTTTAACCGCCGTCCAAACCACCCTCTACACCTTCCTACAACCTCAACATACTCATCCTAATCATCCAATACGGTCCCTAATGTCAAAATCAAATTAAAATGGAAATGAGGCCTTACCGAGCTCTCGGTTTCCCGTGGCCTCCACCGTCGTTCACGGCGGCTCAGCCCGTCCCTCAGCCACCATCTTCATCACCTCACGATCCTCTCTCAATTCCCTTCACACTCCAGCCATAGATGATGAGGTTTGGGGAAGATGGAAGATCGGTTTGCACGGTTTAGGGGGGGGGGGGGGGGGGGGGGGTTTCGGGTCTGATCCAAATGAAAAAGCAGGGGTGAAATGCATGTATGTAAGGTGTTGTCCAGTGGATGGGTGAGAAGTGTCACTCATCCATTGGGCCTCCATAAAATATATGGGCCCCACTAAAGTCCAAAAGTGCGATCGTCTTGTAATTCGTGCAATAGTACCCTTGAACTTCCGTGAACCGTAACTTCGACGTCGAACGTCCGAATTTGACGTGCCGCCTGTCTATGGATTCGTATCGTCCTTATCTATGTAATGGTCTTCGGCCCTCGGCCATCGGACCTCTTGGTCAAAAAGTCAACATTTGCCCATTTTTAACCAAAATTACCAAAATGCCCCTAAACTTCTGAACGTCATAACTACCTCCTCGAACGTCGGAATTGATCGTGCCACCTGTCTATGAACTCGTGACGTCACGAACTACGTCACGGTTATCGGTCAAAGTCCATTTGACAGACCGAATGAAAAGTAAACGTTTTGCCACGACCAAGGGCAAAACGGTCATTTTGCATCGTTTGTCCAATTTCGCCTAACTAATCACCGATTAACCTCACTAATTGTGATTAGTCACTAATCTAATCTAGGAATTTGGGACGGGTCGTTACAACCTTCCCTCCTCAATTAATTTCGTCCTCGAAATTCCAACCGACCTAAATCCAACCGTTCTTCCCTCCTTAATTAGTTCCGTTCTCGAAACTCCAACTATCCTGATTCCACAACCACCTCGTGGAAAGTACCATCTACCTCGCAACACGTGTACACTCGTACACCAACTAACCAAAATAATACTTACTCGTCTACACGTAGACATACATTAACACTCACGTCGCATCGACTACATTCGACCACGTCGAATGACAGTTGTCATACGTCCCGAATTGTCACCACTTGTCAAATCTACCGTTTCGTTGACACGAACAAATCGAAGGTTCCTTGTTCAATCACTAACTATCCTGACGTCTGCTCCTGCTGGGAGTCATCGGACCTTACTCAACGATCCACGCTGACACCTCCGACAAACCGTCACCACTTGACAGTTGCTAGTCGAAAACTGACACTATACCCACTTGTGGTTACACTAACCACCAACATACTCATCCTGATTATACGTATACTAACCAAGCATTTCACTCAACATGTGTGTAACTGGACCCATCAGAAATACTATGACCCACTGCATAGTATCCAATGTCCAGTTCACGACCTCAACTAATCCAATAGTATCGGAATTAAGCCGACTACCAACACGTTCACCAACCTACTACTAGTATAACCTATATACCGTCACTAGGCAAGACAAGTTTACCTGGTATTATACCTTGAACAACGTATAAGGTACGTACATCTACCCATCAATCAGCCTACAACCATCTAGGTTGTAGTCAATCACGTTTCTACTATGGAGTCCATTTCTCCAATCCAGTCTTAGACAAATCAAAACTCCGACCCATTATCCATTTTCAAATCAGAATCTGAATCCGCAATTTCGTTAGAAATCCCAAATCCAAACCCAGAAATCATATCCATAATCATGTCCAAATTCGAATCCGAAAGCATCATTCCATAAACCGGCATTAGGAATGACTATTCCCAACCCAAATCCATAAAAAGAAATCCACTGTCAAGCTCCAGAATCAAATTCTGAATCGTCACCCAGCTATTTGATTCCAAAACTCGAAATATCGTTCACGTCTACCCAGACGCACCAAAATCGAACCTATCGGTTACCAGCTCAATCCCTTCGATTGACTTCGTAGGTAAGCCAATCACAACATCCACACATCTCTAAGGTTGACCATATCCGACCACGTCGGAAAACTACTCACTTGAGTAATATACCATACGGGATTCACCTCGAAAAGAAGTTCAGTCCCAACATCCTCAACTCAAACATCCAGGTAAGAGCGATAAACTCTCCACCTATCTGGATTATCAAGATCACAATCCAGATCCATCACTACGTCAACCAACCATAGACGCCACGATCCCCGATCGTCACAACGTCCAAAGTCCTAGACCATTTCCCACATCTACATAGATCAATCAACGACGAGACACGTCGAGACTGTGGGTTCTCATTGATTACCTCGAATCAATCCTTGGCATTCCACCTAGGAAACATCAAGAATGATACAAGACAATGACATCAAAATTCATCCTACGTGAATGCAAATAAAACTCGCTGCACTCACCACGCCACGTAATCCAACATTGTCTGCCACATAGCAGAAAATGATAAATCTCATTCACTTTAACTTCGAAATAACCAACTCTCCTGACGACCCAAGACAAATCCCGGGTCCACCAACCAATATAAGATCAACGTACTGGTGACAACAACCATCGTCTACCGTCATCCACCGTGGTAGAACTTGAGAAGTCACCCAAATAACTTCGAAATACCCATTACCAATGCGGAAAGCCCGCATTCCACTCGTCACCTCAATCGCAACCTCTCGCGATTCCGGAATTCCAACCACATCGGAACCATCACACTCGGACATCAACCACGTGTCCATCACTAGTTTACCTCTATCCGTGATCCACTCCCGAACCACAGATACCAAACACATACTCATCTCGACGGAGTCACATCCTGACTCGTAACTCACCGTCATCAAGATCACCAGCACTAGCACCAGCGCTAGTACCAGCACCACGCACTATTACCAACACTAGTGTCAGTATCAGCACGCCGTGTGCAAAACTGACACCCTGGATCTCCACTCATACCGAGCGACGACCCCGTACCTCTGCTCGAATAGGAGAAACTCTGCCTCCCTCATACCCAACACTTCTGGGTACAGTCACCCTGATAACTCATAAGAGAAAAGGAAACGTCCCCTGAACGTCCCCGTCTCATTCTGCGATCGTACTCAGTTGTAACCGAGTCGAATCTAGAATCACTGCTCGTACATATGCGTTACTTATGCACCTCGTATCATCGTCACGATTGATAATCCCATCGTCACAATCGTCACGGTAACCTGAGTCTACTCGACCTGATAAGACTCGACTACGTCCATCGATAGTAGCGTCTGCCCCAACCTCGTACAGACGTAACTACCAGGTATCACTATCAAGGCTCCGCATCCAACGGAATCACTCGCCCGTACCAAATACTCCGTATCCCACTCAGGGATTCCATCGACAAGTACCAACCCTGGTAACCTATCCAACCGAACTCTAACCAGTCGTCGGAACCGATCATACGACATCGTGAAGACGATCCCAACTAACCGTCACACGATCAAAACTCGAAAGTACCCTTTACGTCATCCCTTCCGTAGGGTCCCACACTGTCATCCCTGACAGAACTATGGCAACCCCGGCATCAAATGCCGAAGCAAGGCATGCCAATCCTACTAACTATCATACCGACACCTCAACATCAGGTTGACCACGAACTGTAGCCCATTGAGATATCACATCCTCGACCTGTGTACATACTCCAAGAGCCACACGATTGCTCGAATAGAGACAACCCCGCTCTGATAAGCATCTTACGAACAATCCTATGCTCTGATACCACGCTGACAGGACCCATCCTAATCCCCCTGGGATTTACGCGGGATGACACTGCTCCCGTCTGACACGAAGTGTCAGACAAGGGATATTTTCGACCTTTGCCCTCCCGGGCTATCAGAGTACGCCAGGATCCGGAGGAGGTATGTGATATCTCGGTCAGTCCACATCGTATCCAACCTGAAGGGTATTAAAAACCGAAAGACTGTGAGTGGACAAAAATAAAGAGTTTATAAAAACATTTCATAAAAGACCTTTATACCCTTCACTAAAAAGCATGCATGCATAGTAAAACCATTTATCCACTCATATATGTTAAAACATCCATAATTAGGGTCTCAGCCCCAAAACCATTTATCATCATAAAACATAATTTCCCAAACCAATTGAAATCATGTTTATCCATTATATTCATATCCAGAACCTATCACGGTAAAATAAAGCTACGCGCGTGCTAACCGGAGTCTTAAACCCAAGTCTCTCCAGGGTCTACCCAGGTCAATGTCCGTAGATCAATGACCCTCCCTGGAGGTAACGAACCATGCCCATCCTGAGAGTAAGGAACCCAACTGGGGGGCGACTCCACTCAGTTAGTGCTCCGTGACTACTCCGGGGTCCACCCAGGCCAACGACCCTCCCCGGCGGAGACAATCATATATATAGGATGGAATATGAAAAACTGTTTGAAATCATTATTTAAATCTTTCCAGGATTCATGCCCGGCCCCCATAAGCCGTCATAATCCATAAAATCCTTTCATGGGTTCATGTCGGTTCCATACACCGTCATGACCCGCAAATCCATTTCAAGGGTTCATGCCGGTTCCCATAAACTGTCATGACCCGTAAAAAACCATTTGTAACACATAACTGGGCGCTAGGCCCGAATCCCCATAGAAACTGGACCTCCGGTCCGAATCGTAAACCAACTGGGCCTCCGCCCAATTCCGTAAATCAAATGGGTTTCGAACCCGAGTTTACCTTTTCAAATCCAAAATCATTTCATTAAACTTTTTCAAAACCATAAGAATGGAAAATCAGAGTAAAACCGGAAATCTCGATTTACGTGCAAGCACGTAAATCGCCTCGAAATACGTGAAATCATACAATTCACAAATATCCAAATCAACATCATCAAATCACATTCATAATCCATATAAAATATTTATGCATGCATCACAGTTTAGAAATCAAAAGTCCACTCACAGACCGTCCAAGCTGCCGCCTCGATTTACGTGTCATAATCGTCTCCCGGGTCAATCATCGTCACCTGGGACTCCAAAACCTGTCCAAATTGTAATAGAAGGTTACTAACTACTTAATTAACCTCTTACCAAAGCCCCATAATTTTCCCGATTTTCTAACTATTTTAAAACCTTTCCTAAACCTTCCGATGCCCGAAACATATCGAGACGATGTCCGATCGTCACGAAACAAGTCCCAAAATGTTCGTTACATCGAATAGATGATTTCACATGTTGGAATTTTCCCCAAAATCTTCCCCACGCACCGCCCTGAAGTGGATGCGCGTGGGCTTCACGCGCCAGTGAACAGTTTTCTTCAAACCTCACGACTGAACCGGTCCGGTCGTTCACTGGTTCCCTGGACTGGCGTGACCGGTCGCCGACTTTATTCCTCCCCCATTTTTCGTCCTTTCAAACCCAATCAATCCTAAAATTCCTAATTTAATCTTTCCTATCCATTCCAATTAATAAACCTAGAAGAAACTAACTAAAGCTCACGGTTTGATTTTGGTTCAAACGGTTCAATTTTTCCCG
Source organism: Prinsepia uniflora (assembly GCA_032719365.1). Taxonomy (NCBI): domain Eukaryota; kingdom Viridiplantae; phylum Streptophyta; class Magnoliopsida; order Rosales; family Rosaceae; genus Prinsepia; species Prinsepia uniflora. The sequence goes on along the minus strand of CM064876.1, from coordinate 888,847 downwards.
ATTGCACCCAGGGGCTGCTCAGCCCTTCACCGCCGGTCCAAACCACCCTCTACACCTTCCTACAACCTCAAAAAACTCATCCTAATCATCCAATACGGTCCCTAATGTCAAAATCAAATTAAAATGAAAATGGGGCCTTACCGAGCTCTCGGTTTCCCGTGGCCTCCACCACCGTTCACGGCGGCTCAGCCCGTCCCTCAGCCACCTTCTTCATCACCTCACGATCCTCTCTCAATTCCCTTCACACCTCCAGCCACAGATGATGAGGTTTGGGGAAGATGGAAGATCGGTTTGCACGGTTTTAGGGGGGGAGGGGGGTGGGTTTCAGGTTTGATCCAAATGAAATAACAGGGGTGAAATGCATGTATGTAAGGTGTTGTCCAGTGGATGGGTGACAAGTGTCACTCATCCATTGGGCCTCCGTAAAATATCTGGGCCCCACTAAAGTCCAAAAGTGCGACCGTCTCGTAATTCGTGCAATAGTACCCTTGAACTTCCGTAAACCGTAACTTCGCCGTCGAACGTCCGAATTCGACGTGCCGCCTGTCTATGGATTCGTATCGTCCTTATCTACGTAATGGTCTTCGGCCCTCGGCCATCGGACCTCTTGGTCAAAAAGTCAACATTTGCCCATTTTTAACCAAAATTACCAAAATGCCCCTAAACTTCCGAACGTCATAACTTCCTCCTCGAACGTCGGAATTGATCGTGCCACCTGTCTATGAACTCGTGACGTAACGAACTACGTCACGGTCATCGGTCAAAGTCCATTTGACCGCCCGAATGAAAAGTCAATGTTTTGCCACGACCAAGGGCAAAACGGTCATTTTGCATCGTTCGTCCAATTTCGCCTAACTAATCACCGATTAACCTTACTAATCGTGATTAGTCACTAATCTAATCTAGGAATTTGGGACGGACCGTTACACATTGCCCGATGGAATGCTATCGTCAGGAGCAATTGGTCTACTTAGAGGAACAATAGATATTAATTGATATTATACTCTAACAATGAGAAATTTAAACTATATCTGTCTTCTTGTATCATAACACATGAACTAAAATGGCGTGTACGCGTTTAGATGCGCAGTTGTGTGAAATATTTTGGGAGTTGGTTAACTTATATATAATAGTCGGTTTATAAAGAAATAAAAAATTCAATCCAAATATATTAGTTGTCATTATTGACAACTTTGTATATGTAAATCAAAGTTGAGACATTTTGGTTACAAAAGAAAAAGAAATACCCATACATATATGAAAACATATATATATATATAATGCTGATTGCTAAACCCCTCTAAAGCATATATAATACGATTCAACACGCCTCTTATGTTTGTAATGAGTTTAACTGACAAAGAATAAAGAAAATTGATTTTCACACTCCATTTTTACTCGGTTTTTACCCCGGCTAATAGTTTAGCTGTACTCTACTTTTAATGTTTTCTTTTATACTTTTAAATAAGAAATGAAGTGCAGAAAATAAAAATTGAGTGCAGAAATCACTAAAACTTTGAAGTAAACATTCAAGGACTATACTTATCCCGCTAAAGTGTATAATACGAAACATAGATGAGGCAATCTTGCTAGTATAGATACATAGATAGGTGGGTACTAGAGTTGCCAAATGTTATCTAGTGAGAAGAGCCTGCAACTTGTTGATTAATTAATTAGGTTTTGGTATATGGAATGCACTCATTCATTCCAATGTTGAATGAGAAATTTGGGTTAGTTCATATTAGACTTTTGTAATTTATGAAAGTTCAACGGTTGGATTATGGCCTCATTTTTGTGTGATAAATTTTAAGTGGAACGTATATACTCGTCCATTCCCATGTTGAATGAGAAATTTGGGTTAGGCTTTATTCAATTTCGGTAATTTATAAAAGTCCAAGGGTTGGTTTATGCCTCATTTTTATGTGGGCAATATAGATAGGTAATTGGATAGAGAATCAGTGTTTCCGAATGGTCTATATATGCGCATAAATCATCAACTTGTCATCATCCATGCATGGTTTGGTACGTAATTATTAATTCCAATTCCAGCAAGCAGCAGCAGCAAGCCTATAAATTGGCAACAATTCCACAAGAATTTACACACTCACTCAATACACGTACAATACTCATTCATATATCATATCAATGGCCTTCAAAACCCTTTGCTTGCGTGTCTGTTGGCCGCTGCGGTGGCTGTTCCAGAAGCTGAAGCCACCCTTACTATTGGCACAGGTGGCCTCGTACTCCCCACACTTCCCGGTGTAATCAACATCGAAGGACAGTGTTTTGCTCTGTGAATGGCAATCTCATTCCGGCACTGCTCCTCCACCATTCCGAGTAATTATTTAACTCAATCTCATTAACTCAATCTCATTGCCGCTGTTGTTGATGTTGTTGCTTACTTTATATACTACGCATATATATACTATATATATATATATACTTAAACTTTTCTTGTGAATCACCTGCCTAGATGCTACTGTGGGTTCTGCAATGTGGACCTGCAAATACCACTGTTGCTTTGACAATCACCGACCGCCAGGGAAGGATTTCAATCTTGTTGAATCTTTCACAGTTCGCTCTCAATGATATATTGAGTGGGTGCAGAGTAGTGGTTACCACACCACTCGCCAGATGCAACGCCACTTTGTCACCTAATGTGGGTGGTCTCATCTCATCGACCTTGACCGTTGTTGGCCAACGCATCGTCTCCATCTTACCGCCCTTACGCATCATCACTGTTCGTATACCTGGATTCCAAGTAACCGTATAATTAAGCTTAATCAATCAGCTATATATATATATGGCGTCAATAATATGGCCTCGTATCTGTATATGATCTGCAGGCCGTTTCTTTTCAAGTACGTTATACGCATTTGAATAAAACAGTCAAATAATATAAAAGGCTATGTACATCTACAACTATTGTACGTGTAATAAGGAGGGAGCCTCAAATTTGACTATATACATGTACCTTCCTACATATATCATCTACATGCAACGAATATTAACTTTCATCACTACTTACGTACGTACTCTTCCAAATTATTATATAGCAATTATATATCTCTTATATATGTATATGGCGGATCCAATATATCAACAATAACATCAAAAGAATGTCGATCCATCAATCTGCCAAAAACAAATATTATGAAGTTGGTTGATGGTTAGTATAATATTTTAGTGAAAATTCTGCTTCAAATATTATGTTGGATATATGATTAAATAGATTAAATGGGTTAAACAGGTTTAAACGGTTTATTCAACACGACCACGTTTAATAAACAGGTTAAATGGGTGAGTTCGGGTTACCTGTTTAATAAACAGGTCGGATTCGAGTTTACATGAGTTGACACGATTAATAACGGGTCGGGTTTAGGTTGAGCTTAAATAGGAAAATAGAGTACGTGACACGACACGAATCCGACACCACACGACCCATTAACAGGCCTAGTAATGGGTTGGAGCTTGGAGAAGAGAATCATCCCGAGGTGTTTGGTTTGTAAAATTTTGGTGGTGAAAGTTTGGAAGATCAAAATTTGAGCTTGGGGACATTGATTTTGTGGTTGAGAAGCTGTTCTTGGACATTGGTTTCGCATAACTCCAATTCTCTAATCAATGTCAATCTGAAAATTTTAAAAAGGAAGAAATTTTGGAAATCTGGGGAAGGAAGAAATCTGGAAATCTGGAGAAGGACGATGAACAGCTCTTTGGTTTCCCAATCATCTTTCCACATAGATTCTTACATGGCTTAAGTGTGTCAGCATGTAAAAAATTTCAATTTTACCCTTATTTTTCACGGTCATTTAACATTTGTAACGGAAATAGAGCTGAATGACTCAACTCGGCCAGTTTCATAATATTAAGTGAGCGAATAACGAATACAAAATGCAAAGTGCGATAAATGTACGAATTCAAGGTATATTTAAAACTAATAATCCTAGTAATAATATATAAAGTGAATATATTAACTTGATAACATAAAATGATTGCATTATGTGATTTAACATCAAGTAATAATATTTTAAATTACCATGAGAAAGTGAATATTTGCGAATGGATTTGTTTCTTATTTTGTTCTGGTTATCCGATGGTCTAGATCACCGTCGAAAAGGGCCCCACTCTGTGCGTCGAAGTAGAAGTCTAAGACTTAAAACCATTCATCTCTTCCACCATGACCATGTCGTACATTCAAACACCGTATGCCTTAACGCTTTGCCCTTTTAAGACCCCAAATCAATTCATGGTGAGTAATCCACTCCCTTGTTCAGTCCCAATTTGTACGTCACCTCCTCGCTCTCCCAATTTCTAGGGATCAAAATTCGTTTTGCCCAGGCAAGTCAGTGGCTCTGATTCTCTTCAACGCTTTATTTGGCTCTGATCTCCGTAACGGTTTCCATGGTTTTGGCCATCTCAAGCCGTGTTTCAGCCCTGATTGCTTGCTGGTAACTCCAGGAACCTCATCCAAAATACCAGTTCGATTAACACTAATCACAACCAAAACTGCCATTTTTGAAACTTAGCTGAAGGTTCATGGAAACTGCCCTTACCATTCGATTAAAGCCTCGAAAATAAGCTCAAACGGCTCCTTAGACCTCCAGAATCCCCCTTCCAATAACTACCTATATCAAAACCAGGAGAATCATGGGTTGTCATTTAAATGGAAAACAGAACTTTTGCGGGTTTCTTTACCCTCCACCCGCCGCCGTGGACCGCTGTGCCACCACCAATCGCCTTGTTTACTCTCCCCTTCTCATTTCCCTTTAAACAGGATGAGCTATAGATGAGGAATTGAAAGACTTTGTCTGAGTGAAATGCTCACGGTTTACCTGTACTCTGTTTTTCTCAGTTTAAACTCAAACTCGTGCAACCATCAGATCCTTTTTAAAATTCTAAGATGAACGGTGTGGCACCTTCCACGGCCATCCAGAAAGGGCCAGGTGTCCAACTCTCTGTGGACTCACTTCCCCAAAGCAGCCACATGTCCATTTGTCACTGGGCACAGATCCCAAGGCCCCAAATGACCAGAATGCCTCTTGATGCCCAAATTACCATTTTGCCCCTTGTACGTTTAGACCCATAATTTATTCATCCGAAGTCCGATGATGATGTGCCGCCTGTCGTTGTACTCAGGGGATCGAAACCTTCCTAACGGTCCTCAAAGTTCGTGCAAATTCCATGTTGTATAAAAAGTCAACAAATTGCCCCTTTTAACCAAATTACCAAAATACCCTTGAACTTTCTGAATGTCATAACTTTCTCCTCGGATGTCGGAATGGAATGTGCCACTAGTCTATAAATTCGTGACGTCCCAAACTACGTTACGGTCAGTGCTCAAAGTCCATTTGACTGCATGATCGAAAAGTCAACATTTTGCCCAATTCTAGGGGCAAAATCGTCATTTCCCACCGTCCGTCCAAACACCTTCAACTTATCATCGATTAACTACACTAATCCGTCATTAACAACTAATCTAATCCCGATTTCCAGGACGGGTCGTTACACTAGATGTTCCAGTGATGGTGATTTAGCCTTGAAAGGCTTATGACACGTGTATCGAGGCGACAGTTAAGACGGTCTGTGAGTGGACATTGGTTTCTAAATATGATGCATGCATAATTTTTTTATATGTTTTAAATATGTGATTTATGATGAACATGATTGTGGTATTTAGTATTCCCGTATTTGCACATATTTCGAGGTTTATGGTTTTATACAGTGTTGGACTTGCTTGTGTTTCCATGTAATGACCCGTCCCGAATATCGGGATTGAATATTAATTAATTATGAATTAGAATGACTAATCGGGGATTAGTTGAGTGAAATCGGACGAAATGTGCAAAATGACCGTTTTGCCCCTAGCGTGGGTAAAATGTTGACTTTAGTTCGGGCGGTCAAACGGACTTTGACCAATGTCTGTGACATAGTTCGGGACGTCACGAGTTCATAGACAGGTGGCACGTTCGATTCCGATATTCGTAGTGAAAGTTATGGCGTTCGGAAGTTGAGGGGCATTTTGGTAATTTGGCATATTAGGGGCCAAATGTTGACTTTTTGATCGGGAGGTCCGATGGACGAGGGCCAAGGACCGTTACGTAGATCTCGTCGATACGAATCCAACGACAGGCGGCATGCCGAAATCGGAGATTCGACGACGAAGTTATGGTCACGGAATCGGGCTCGATTAACCGAACGAACCGGGATTAAAATAATATTTTAATGTGAACAGTACCCATTGACTGTGCACATCCAGATGAATGACAAGTGTCACCCATCCCTTGTTTCCAGCTCCATGTTTCCCTCCCAACACCATCATCACCCCTAATCATCATGTTCTCCACCATTTTCCTTTATTTTCTTTGAATTTTCTTCAAACCGTGCACAATTAGGGGAGGGATTGAACTGGGAGAATTGGCTCCCTTTCTCTGCCGTTCTTGAGAGAAAAATGAGAGATTGAATGACTGGAATAACAAGGGAAACACGTGGAGTTGTGAGTGTGAGGAATTCTTGGTTTCGGATTTTAGAAATTTTGGGGGGAAAATTCAATTGTTGCGAATTGAGCCGTGAGGAGTGGAATTGAAGCTCGAGTTAGCTTCCTGAGATCAGTACGAGTCGATCCACATCAAAAACATGAAGAATTGGCAACGTTTTGGCTCTGAACACACTTGGTGACAGGGGATGAAATTCGAGGTTGAGTCGAGGGAATTGAGGCTTTGATTGACGAAATTGATGTGGGGATTGTGTTCCTGAGGATCCCACAATGCTTCTGGATGGATCAATTGAAGGAAAACACTGGAGATTGATGAAGCTCCATGGTTGCACAGTGCACGGATGTTCGAGTTTGAGTCGTGAAGATTGAGCAATGGATTGATGCAATTGAGTTGGGGGAAATGTTTAACGGAGTCCACTGATGCTTCTGGTTGCATCAATTGAAGGAAATCGATTGAGATTGAAGGTGTTCGAATGATGAACAGTGTTCGGAGTGTTCTTCGAGTGTTCATCTTCGATCGTGAGGTTTGATGCAGGTAATCGTGTAATTCTGATTGCAGACCTTTAATTGAACTCAAAACGAAACTAACTGGATGATCAATTGATGTAATCAGTGTCGAATTGATAGGATTGGAACCGGATCGTGTCGCGGGTTAAAGGACCCGTTTACCAGACAAACGGGTTGAGACGACAGCACTGTAGCTGGCGCGTGGGTTTCACGCGCAGCCACTCACGGCGACGCGTGAGGGCGCGCCTGGCCTAGTCTCAAGGTGAGGTCAACATGACTTTTGATCCTCTCAGTGTAACGAACATTTTGACATTGATTTCGGGGAAATCGGATATTGTTTCGATAATGTTCCGCGTATCCGAAGTTTTGTATTACGTTAAAAATACGTATTTAAATCCCGGAAAAATAGGGGAAAATTATATGTTGTATTTTGAGATGTTAGTAACCCTCTATAATGATTTTGGACAGGAATTGTGATTTCCAGATTTTACGGAAAAACGTGCAGCTCGGAAACGGACCGTTTTGAACGGTGTGTGTGAGTGGACTTTGTTTTCTAATCGTGATGCATGCATATATGAGTTAAATGCCTTATTATATGATTTTATATGCTTGGGCATGATTTGTGTTTCAATCCGGTAATTTCTCGGTTTTATGAATACTATATTATTATTTTTGGGCAATTTTCGAGAAATTACGAAATTTGGTAAAAATGATGTTTGGACTTGGTTTGTGAGTCCGGGATTAAAATTGGTATTATTGAGCCATGGATTGAAAAATGATGTGGTGACTTGGGAATGAGTCAATGGTCAATTTCGTGGATTTACGTGAAAATGGCAACGGAGGTTGCAACGCATGGATTTGCGTGGTAATGTTATTTTGGGCATGAGAACCCAAGTGAATAGTGATTTTGACTCGGATTTGGAGTCATTTGTGAAATTGTGAAATTAATGATTTATTGGAATTTTATGATTATTTTAATCAGTCTTTCGGGCACGTTTTACGAGGTACGTGCAAATGATGTTTTGGGCTAGGCCCGGAGTCTAAATGATTTCTAAAATGATATTTTGACTTGGTTGGTGAGTCAATGATGATTTCCGGATTATTCTATTGATTTAAATGTGATTTTAACGGTTTATGTGTAAAAGGTATTTTGGGCTTGAGACCCAGTTGAGAATGATCTTGACTTGGTATGAAGTCAAGATTTGATTGAAATGTTTTGGGATGTAATTCCAGGGATGGTTTTCGTTGTGATTGTGATATTCCCAGACGGTCGGTGCTTGGGGGGATTACCCAGACGACCGGAGCTTGGGGGATGTGATTGTAGGATCGGGAGTTGATCCTATGGTAGTCAGCTTCTCGGATGAGACTGAGCCTGGATGTACCACTCGGAGGTGTCTGAACCTGGGGATGTGTTCGCCCAGAGGTGACTGAGCCCGAGGGGGTTGAGCCCAGAGGTGTCTGTTCCCGAGAGAGTGACTGGATATTGGCCTACGCGTAGTGCAGCACTTGTGAGTAGTGCAGTTTGATTGATTGTGCACTTGTGAGTAGTTCAGATGTGATTTGTGATATTTTATGCACTTGTGAGTAGTGCGGATTGATTGGATTGATATATTTCTGGTGCACTGGTGATTAGTGCTGATTGGTATTGATTGTGATGATGTACTGGTATGGAGTACGGGTTTTTGGTCTTTGTGGCCAGTGATTATGTTTTCACATGTTTTGGCCTGAGAGCCGGGATTTGATGTTTTATAACATGAACTGATTTGGTGAACATGAGTTTTATGGACCATGGGAAAATATGTTTTGATTTTATCGGTCACTCATGTTTTACGATATGCATGCAAGTTTGTGAAAACTGGAGGGTAAGATTGTATTTTGATAAATGTTTTTATAAGAGGTCATTTTTGTCCACTCACACCTTTTCTGTTTTATTAACCCTTCAGGTCGTGGCGCGTTGATCGAGGCTATTCCAGAGGTGGAGGTATGAGCGGGCACATGCACAAAATTCCCTTGTCTGGCAGGTACTGAAGGGTAGTTTCGGACTTTCAGTTGACTTGTCAGACGGGAGCAAGACGGGGTACGGTTTTTGACGTCCAGTTGGGACGGGTCCTGTCATTCCAATTATGGTTCAATGGTATAATTCTGGATTTGGAAATATGGAACTGGCATGAGATCCATTTGATTTGTAAACTATCGGACTTGAAGTCCATTTGATTTCATAAGGCATACTGGAGACCCATTTGGTTTATACTATCGGGCTTAAGACCGAGTTAGGTTATGAAATGGAATTTCGGGTTGAGTCCCTCGAATTGGTAAATTGGAATAATGGAAATTGTTTATGAAAGTTATACTTCGGGCACGAGACCCATTTGTGGATTTACGACGGTTTAAGGAATGAATGGTTAAACACTATATCTCGGGCATAGGCTCATTTGAAAGGTTTTGAGATGATTTACAAAATGTTTTCCATATACCATCCTTATGTATGGACTATCTCCTCCGGACGTCTTGTAGTATCTTGGAGTAGTCAAAGCGCACTACCTAAGAGGGGCTGCCCCGAGAGGTAGCTCATGATTAGGAGTGCAATTATGGATAATACCCTAGAGAGGGTCATTGACATGCGGGTCATTGACCTAGGTGAACCTTGGGGAGACTCGGGATTGAGACCCCAGAGTAGCACGTATAGCTTAGGACCGTGACATTATGACCGAGGATTGGTTAAATTTTATTTTGATAAATTGGTTATTTAATATTGATGGTTTTGGGCTGAGTTCCCATATACTTGGTTTTGGGCTGAGTTCCCACATGATTGGTTTTGGACTGAGTTCCCATATACTTGGTTTGGGGATGAGTTCCCACTTGGTTGGATTTTACGGTTTTGGGCTAAGGCCTAATGGTTTCAGGAAGAAAATGGCTTTGGTTGTTTAACCATTTTATTGAGTTTGATTGATTTAAGCAAATGGTCTGATTCTGGTTTTCAAATGCATGCATGCTTTTTAGTGAAGGGAATAAATGTCTTTTCATGAAATGTGTTTTATAAATTATTTATTTCGTCCACTCACAACTTTTATGGTTTTTAATGCCCTTCAGGTTGATCACGGATGCGGGGTGTAGTAGAGATAGAGACATCACACTCCTCCACTGATCCTAGCGCACTCTAGAAGCCTCGTTTGAGCTGAGGTTTTGGGTTATCCCTTGTCTGTCCCTTCGTGTCACATGTGGGTTAGACGGGAGCATGTCACATCCCGCGTTAATTCCGGGGGGATTGGGATGAGTCGTGTCATGACCACCAAAATTTGATGCAATTTTTCCTTCCTTCATAACTTCTTTGTTCAACTCCGATTTAGGTGATTCTTTCGCCCAAATTCTCATAATTCCAAACTCTACTTGATCTACACATTTCTCACAAAATATATTTTTTTCTCCAACTGTATAGAACAAATTATTAACAAAACATAAGTAAAAGGGTATTAAATCATGGATAAAACATGCATAAATTATGACCTAACAACCATAGTCCCTTGGGAAGCTCAATCTTGTATGCCTTTTCTTCATTGAAGAAAATAAACTTTTTTACCTCTTTGTTTTGATACTGTAATCGTCCATTCCAAACATATAGATATTTGGAATATTTTCGTCGTACAGAAGTACATAACTCCTTTATATCCGTGTTAAAAAAAATTCTCACCAATTTTCAATTTATTAACTAGATCCACCAAGTTCTTGGGCATTTGGACACTGAAAAGATCGACGCCAACAAAATCAACATGCTTGATATTGGCAACAATCTCATAAATAGCTTTCTCATTTTCAATCACTCCTTCAAGATCTTGACCAATCTCAACTTCAAAAGTTAGAGAATTTTTGTCAACGTAATTAAGCGGCTCAAAGCTTTCCTTCATGTCACTTACTCTTGTTTCTTCATTAGCTTTGTGAGTCTCATCAACCCCAAATTTTTCAGTTCTTGAACCAAAACAAATATTACATTCCTCTTCACAACAAGCATAAAATTTTGGTGGTAAATCAAGAACAACATATGCTCTTGTTAGTGACACAACTTGAACTCTATGTGATGTTTTGTTGATATCTTTTTGCACAAAACTTGGATTGGTATGCCCTTTGTTCCATTGGAAAGTAGACTCAGAGACCTTTCCTTATATATATATATATATATATCTTGTTGCATAAACCTTCATATTCATCCTCTGAACTATGAAGAAAATCATCATATTCAAAAGGTTCGTAGTGGTCAAGACGTTGCTGGAGCTGCTGCACTTGTCACCTTAGATCATCCATCTCTGTGTCATGAAGATCATGCTTTCACTCTTCACGACCATCATCGCTTCGAGGGTGACAATGACCACGACTCCTAGCCATGATCGACAAGCTTTGATACCAAAATGACACGGGACTAATGTAGATTTTTAGGAGATAATAACATAAGTTAACACTCTTGCATAGGAAACACGTCATCCTAAAGAATCCACCTTAGAGATAAGAGTTGAATAACTCGTCACTCAAAGGAATCCACCAAAGAGATAAAAGAAGATAGTTAGGAAGAACACATTTCACTAAGAAATTGTTTATCAAATAAGTCTTGGATGATCCCTACTCCAAATGATAGGTAGGGAGTATTTATAGGCTAGTCATGGACATCCCCCATGAATATGTTTGACTCCTTAATAAATAAAGTGCATGATTGACTCATGGGAAACATACCCATGATTCATTGAAAACCCACAACACATAATTATTTTTTGAACCTGGAAACACTTAATTATATACTATGGATGAATGCATAAAGGAATTAAGGATGGATAAATTAACCATGTGCCTTGAATGAATTAACCATGTGTCTTCAAGGATTAATTGACCATTCTAAAATCGGTATTTGAATGAGATTTAAGGAAATCCTAACTCAAAAGAAAATTGTATCACTAAGTGAATCTTGAATCAAGATTGATGAAACCAGATTGGGTGTGGTAGAACCGTAGAAGTTGAATTTAGGGTTTTGGTCACATAACAGAAGAGAATCGAGATCCAACCAAAATTAAACATACATCGAACATCCATGAACTAAGGTAATTCAAACATCTCAAACCTTAACTAAAATCATCTTACCTTACCATGAAAACTGAACAATTGAAGCGAACATGAAGCTGAATCAGTTTCCCTTCAGCGCACAAGTCCTTTTATTTCCCGCACAGGCTGATGATGGGGGACGATGATGAAGGGAGATTGTACAAGATGGTGGGGGAGGACGACAGGATGACATGATAAGGACGACCAATGGAGATGATGGGATAATGGCCCAAGATGATAAAGGTCAGTGAAAGTATTAATTTCATGAAAAGGTCATGGAGCTCAAGAGAAGGGTTTTTGATTTAGGACGAAAATCAGTGAGAGGGAAAACCAATGGGAGGCGCGCAAGCTGAATTAGGTTCAATTTCAACTTTTGTCTTTGTTGTGAAGCAATAGACACAATTAATTGCGTCCACAATTAAAAAGGTTTTGTCAAATTCGCAGATAAAATGACCCCACTTGTATTGTGCACAGGTGCTGTGTCTAATAATACATTGGTGTTCATTAATAAAAGTATTAGACACGAATAATTGTGTCCTTTTTAAAGTGAACACAAATCTTGAATAAATGTGTTTAATAATTAATAAAGGACACAAAAAAATTATTTGTGACTTAAATACATGTGCCCAATAACCAATTTTCTTGCAGTGACTTTTCTAAAATCTAGCTTTCTTCCCAAGAAGAGAATCAACTAATAGGCAGCTGTCATTATAGGTAAGATGATACATTGTGACAGGACCCATCCCAATCCCCCTGGGATTTACGCGGGATGACCCTACTCCCGTCTGACACGAAGTGTCAGACAAGGGATATTTCCGACCTTTACCCTCCCGGGCTATCAGAGTACGCCAGGATCCGGAGGAGGTATGTGATATCTCGGTCTCTGCTACAGTCCACATCGTATCCAACCTGAAGGGTATTAAAAACAGAAAGACTGTGAGTGGACAAAAATAAAGAGTTTATAAAAACATTTCCATAAAAGACCTTTATACTCGTCACTAAAAAGCATGCATGCATAGTAAAACCATTTATCCAATCATATATGTTAAAACATCCATAATAAGGGTCTCATCCCCAAAACCATTTATCATCATAAAACATAATTTCCCAAACCAATTGAAATCATGTTTATCCATTATATTCATATCCAGAACCTGTCACGGTAAAATAAAGCTACGCGCGTGCTAACCGGGGTCTCAAACCCAAGTCTCTCCAGGGTCCACCCAGGTCAATGTCCGTAGATCAATGACCCTGCCTGGAGGTAACGAACCATGCCCATCCTGAGAGTAAGGAACCCAACTGGGGGGCGACTCCACTCAGTCAGTGCTCCGTGACTACTCTGGGGTCCACCCAGGCCAACGACCCTCCCCGGAGGAGACAATCATACATAAAGGATGGAATATGAAAAACTGTTTGAAATCATTCTTGAAACCTTTCCAAGATTCATGTCCGGCCCCTCATAAGCCGTCATGAACCATAAAACCTTTCATGGGTTCATGCTGCTTCCCATAAACCGTCATGACCCACAAATCCATTTCAAGGGTTCATGCCGGTTCCCATAAACCTTCATGACCCGTAAAAACCATTTGTAACACATAACTGGGCGCTAGGCCCGAATCCCCATAGAAACTGGACCTCCGGTCCGAATCGTAAACCAACTGGGCCTCCGGCCCGATTCCGTAAATCAAATGGGTTTCGAACCTGAGTTTACCTTTTCAAATCCAAAATCATTTCATTAAACTATTTCCAAAACCATAAGAATGGAAAATCAGAGTAAAACCGAAAAATCTCGATTTACGTGCAAGCACGTAAATCGCCTCTAAATACGTGAAACCATACAATTCACAAATATCCAAATCAACATCATCAAATCACATTCATAATCCATATAAAACATTTATGCATGCATCACAGTTTAGAAATCAAAGTCCACTCACAGACCGTCCGAGCTGCCGCCTCGATTTGCGTGCCATAATTGTCTCCCGGGTCAATCGTCGTCACCGGGACTCCCAAACCTGTCCAAATTGTAATAGAAGGTTACTAACCACTTAATTAACCTCCTACCAAAGCCCCGTAATTTTCCTGATTTTCTAACTATTTTAAAAACCTATCCTAAACCTTCCGATGCCCCGAAACATATCGAGACGATCTCTGATCGACACGAAACCAGTTTCAAAATGTTCGTTACATCAAATAGATGATTTCACATGTTGGAATTTTCCCCAAAATCTCCCCCACGCGCCGCCTGAAGTGGCTGCGCGTGGGCTTCACGCGCTAGTGAACAGTTTTCTTCAACCTCACGACTGAACCGGTCCGGCCGGTTCACTGGTCCCCTGGACCGACGTGACCGGTCCGGCTTTATTCCTCCCCCATTTTTCGTCCGTTTCAAACCCAATCAATCCTAAAATTCCTAATTTAATGTTTCCTATCCATTCCAATTAATAAACCTAGAAGAAACTAACTAAAGCTCACGGTTTGATTTTGCTTCAAACGGTTCAATTTTCCCGATTGCACCCAGGGCTGCTCAGCCTTTAACCGCCGTCCAAACCACCCTCTACACCTTCCTACAACCTCAACAAACTCATCCTAATCATCCAATACGGTCCCTAATGTCAAAATCAAATTAAAATGGAAATGAGGCCTTACCGAGCTCTCGGTTTCCCGTGGCCTCCACCGTCGTTCACGGCGGCTCAGCCCGTCCCTCAGCCACCATCTTCATCACCTCACGATCCTCTCTCAATTCCCTTCACACTCCAGCCATAGATGATGAGGTTTGGGGAAGATGGAAGATCGGTTTGCACGGTTTAGGGGGGGGGGGGGGGGGGTGGGTTTCGGGTTTGATCCAAATGAAAAAGCAGGGGTGAAATGCATGTATGTAAGGTGTTGTCCAGTGGATGGGTGAGAAGTGTCACTCATCCATTGGGCCTCGATAAAATATATGGGCCCCACTAAAGTCCAAAAGTGCGATCGTCTTGTAATTCGTGCAATAGTACCCTTGAACTTCCGTGAACCGTAACTTCGACGTCGAACGTCCGAATTTGACGTGCCGCCTGTCTATGGATTCGTATCGTCCTTATCTATGTAATGGTCTTCGGCCCTCGGCCATCGGACCTCTTGGTCAAAAAGTCAACATTTGCCCATTTTTAACCAAAATTACCAAAATGCCCCTAAACTTCTGAACGTCATAACTACCTCCTCGAACGTCGGAATTGATCGTGCCACCTGTCTATGAACACGTGACGTCACGAACTACGTCACGGTCATCGGTCAAAGTCCATTTGACAGACCGAATGAAAAGTAAACGTTTTGCCATGACCAAGGGCAAAACGGTCATTTTGCATCGTTTGTCCAATTTCGCCTAACTAATCACCGATTAACCTCACTAATTGTGATTAGTCAATAATCTAATCTAGGAATTTGGGACGGGTCGTTACAACCTTCCCTCCTCAATTAATTTCGTCCTCGAAATTCCAACCGACCTAAATCCAACCGTTCTTCCCTCCTTAATTAGTTCCGTTCTCGAAACTCCAACTATCCTGATTCCACAACCACCTCGTGGAAAGTACCATCTACCTCGCAACACGTGTACACTCGTACACCAACTAACCAAAATAATACTTACTCATCTACACGTAGACATACATTAACACTCACGTCGCATCGACTACATTCGACCACGTCGAATGACAGTTGTCATACGTCCCGAATTGTCACCACTTGTCAAATATACCGTTTCGTTGACACGAACAAATCGAAGGTTCCTTGTTCAATCACTAACTATCCTGACGTCTGCTCCCGCTGGGAGTCAACGGACCTTACTCAACGATCCACGCTGACACCTCCGACAAACCGTCACCACTTGACAGTTGCTAGTCGAAAACTGACACTATACCCACTTGTGGTTACACTAACCACCAACATACTCATCCTGATTATACGTATACTAACCAAGCATTTCACTCAACCTGTGTGTAACTGGACCCATCAGAAATACTATGACCCACTGCATAGTATCCAATGTCCAGTTCACGACCTCAACTAATCCAATAGTATCGGAATTAAGCCGACTACCAACACGTTCACCAACCTACTACTAGTATAACCTATATACCGTCACTAGGCAAGACAAGTTTACCTGGTATTATACCTTGAACAACGTATAAGGTACGTACATCTACCCATCAATCAGCCTACAACCATCTAGGTTGTAGTCAATCACGTTTCTACTATGGAGTCCATTTCTCCAATCCAGTCTTAGACAAATCAAAACTCCGACCCATTATCCATTTTCAAATCAGAATCTGAATCCGCAATTTCGTAAGAAATCCCAAATCCAAACCCAGAAATCATATCCATAATCATGTCCAAATTCGAATCCGAAAGCATCATTCCATAAACCGGCATTAGGAATGACCATTCCCAACCCAAATCCATAAAAAGAAATCCACTGTCAAGCTCCAGAATCAAATTCTGAATCGTCACCCAGCTATTTGATTCCAAAACTCGAAATATCGTTCACGTCTACCCAGACGCACCAAAATCGAACCTATCGGTTACCAGCTCAATCCCTTCGATTGACTTCGTAGGTAAGCCAATCACAACATCCACACATCTCTAAGGTTGACCATATTCGACCACGTCGGAAAACTACTCACTTGAGTAATATACCATACGGGATTCACCTCGAAAAGAAGTTCAGTCCCAACATCCTCAACTCAAACATCCAGGTAAGAGCGATAAACTCTCCACCTATCTGGATTATCAAGATCACAATCCAGATCCATCACTACGTCAACCAACCATAGACGCCACGATCCCCGATCGTCACAACGTCCAAAGTCCTAGACCATTTCCCACATCTACATAGATCAATCAACGACGAGACACGTCGAGACTGTGGGTTCTCATTGATTACCTCGAATCAATCCTTGGCATTCCACCTAGGAAACATCAAGAATGATACAAGACAATGACATCAAAATTCATCCTACGTGAATGCAAATAAAACTCGCTGCACTCACCACGCCACGTAATCCAACACTGTCTGCCACATAGCAGAAAATGATAAATCTCATTCACTTAACTTCGAAATAACCAACTCTCCTGACGACCCAAGACAAATCCCGGGTCCACCAACCAATATAAGATCAACGTACTGGTGACAACAACCATCGTCTACCGTCATCCACCGTGGTAGAACTTGAGAAGTCACCCAAATAACTTCGAAATACCCATTACCAATGCGGAAAGCCCGCATTCCACTCGTCACCTCAATCGCAACCTCTCGCGATTTCGGAATTCCAACCACATCGGAACCATCACACTCGGACATCAACCACGTGTCCATCACTAGTTTACCTCTATCCGTGATCCACTCCCGAACCACAGATACCAAACACATACTCATCTCGACGGAGTCACATCCTGACTCGTAACTCACCGTCATCAAGATCACCAGCACTAGCACCAGCGCTAGTACCAGCACCACGCACTATTACCAACACTAGTGTCAGTATCAGCACGCCGTGTGCAAAACTGACACCCTGGATCTCCACTCATACCGAGCGACGACCCCGTACCTCTGCTCGAATAGGAGAAACTCTGCCTCCCTCATACCCAACACTTCTGGGTACAGTCACCCTGATAACTCATAAGAGAAAAGGAAACGTCCCCTGAACGTCCCCGTCTCATTCTGCGATCGTACTCAGTTGTAACCGAGTCGAATCTAGAATCACTGCTCGTACATATGCGTTACTTATGCACCTCGTATCATCGTCACGATTGATAATCCCATCGTCACAATCGTCACGGTAACCTGAGTCTACTCGACCTGATAAGACTCGACTACGTCCATCGATAGTAGCGTCTGCCCCAACCTCGTACAGACGTAACTACCAGGTATCACTATCAAGGCTCCGCATCCAACGGAATCACTCGCCCGTACCAAATACTCTGTATCCCACTCAGGGATTCCATCGACAAGTACCAACCCTGGTAACCTATCCAACCGAACTCTAACCAGTCGTCGGAACCGATCATACGACATCGTGAAGACGATCCCAACTAACCGTCACACGATCAAAACTCGAAAGTACCCTTTACGTCATCCCTTCCGTAGGGTCCCACACTGTCATCCCTGACAGAACTATGGCAACCCCGGCATCAAATGCCGAAGCAAGGCATGCCAATCCTACTAACTATCATACCGACACCTCAACATCAGGTTGACCACGAACTGTAGCCCATTGAGATATCACATCCTCGACCTGTGTACATACTCCAAGAGCCACACGATTGCTCGAATAGAGACAACCCCGCTCTGATAAGCATCTTACGAACAATCCTATGCTCTGATACCACGCTGACAGGACCCATCCTAATCCCCCTGGGATTTACGCGGGATGACACTGCTCCCGTCTGACACGAAGTGTCAGACAAGGGATATTTTCGACCTTTGCCCTCCCGGGCTATCAGAGTACGCCAGGATCCGGAGGAGGTATGTGATATCTCGGTCTCTGCTACAGTCCACATCGTATCCAACCTGAAGGGTATTAAAAACCGAAAGACTGTGAGTGGAGAAAAATAAAGAGTTTATAAAAACATTTCCATAAAAGACCTTTATACCCTTCACTAAAAAGCATGCATGCATAGTAAAACCATTTATCCACTCATATATGTTAAAACATCCATAATTAGGGTCTCAGCCCCAAAACCATTTATCATCATAAAACATAATTTCCCAAACCAATTGAAATCATGTTTATCCATTATATTCATATCCAGAACCTATCACGGTAAAATAAAGCTACGCGCGTGCTAACCGGAGTCTTAAACCCAAGTCTCTCCAGGGTCTACCCAGGTCAATGTCCGTAGATCAATGACCCTCCCTGGAGGTAACGAACCATGCCCATCCTGAGAGTAAGGAACCCAACTGGGGGGCGACTCCACTCAGTTAGTGCTCCGTGACTACTCCGGGGTCCACCCAGGCCAACGACCCTCCCCGGCGGAGACAATCATATATAAAGGATGGAATATGAAAAACTGTTTGAAATCATTATTTAAATCTTTCCAGGATTCATGCCCGGCCCCCATAAGCCGTCATAATCCATAAAATCCTTTCATGGGTTCATGTCGGTTCCCATACACCGTCATGACCCGCAAATCCATTTCAAGGGTTCATGCCGGTTCCCATAAACTGTCATGACCCGTAAAAACCATTTGTAACACATAACTGGGCGCTAGGCCCGAATCCCCATAGAAACTGGACCTCCGGTCCGAATCGTAAACCAACTGGGCCTCCGGCCCAATTCCGTAAATCAAATGGGTTTCGAACCCGAGTTTACCTTTTCAAATCCAAAATCATTTCATTAAACTTTTTCCAAAACCATAAGAATGGAAAATCAGAGTAAAACCGGAAAATCTCGATTTACGTGCAAGCACGTAAATCGCCTCGAAATACGTGAAATCATACAATTCACAAATATCCAAATCAACATCATCAAATCACATTCATAATCCATATAAAATATTTATGCATGCATCACAGTTTAGAAATCAAAGTCCACTCACAGACCGTCCAAGCTGCCGCTTCGATTTACGTGTCATAATCGTCTCCCGGGTCAATCATCGTCACCGGGACTCCCAAACCTGTCCAAATTGTAATAGAAGGTTACTAACTACTTAATTAACCTCCTACCAAAGCCCCATAATTTTCCCGATTTTCTAACTATTTTTAAAACCTTTCCTAAACCTTCCGATGCCCCGAAACATATCGAGACGATGTCCGATCGTCACGAAACAAGTCCCAAAATGTTCGTTACATCGAATAGATGATTTCACATGTTGGAATTTTCCCCAAAATCTCCCCCACGTACCGCCTGAAGTGGATGCGCGTGGGCTTCACGCGCCAGTGAACAGTTTTCTTCAACCTCACGACTGAACCGGTCCGGTCGGTTCACTGGTTCGCTGGACTGGCGTGACCGGTCCGACTTTATTCCTCCCCCATTTTTTGTCCGTTTCAAACCCAATCAATCCTAAAATTCCTAATTTAATCTTTCCTATCCATTCCAATTAATAAACCTAGAAGAAACTAACTAAAGCTCACGGTTTGATTTTGGTTCAAACGGTTCAATTTTCCCGATTGCACCCAGGGCTGCTCAGCCCTTCACCGCCGTCCAAACCACCCTCTACACCTTCCTACAACCTCAAAAAACTCATCCTAATCATCCAATACGGTCCCTAATGTCAAAATCAAATTAAAATGAAAATGGGGCCTTACCGAGCTCTCGGTTTCCCGTGGCCTCCACCGCCGTTCACGGCGGCTCAGTCCGTCCCTCAGCCACCTTCTTCATCACCTCACGATCCTCTCTCAATTCCCTTCACACTCCAGCCACAGATGATGAGGTTTGGGGAAGATGGAAGATCGGTTTGCACGGTTTAGGGAGGGAGGGGGGAGGGGGGGGAGGGGGGTGGGTTTCAGGTTTGATCCAAATGAAATAACAGGGGTGAAATGCATGTATGTAAGGTGTTGTCCAGTGGATGGGTGACAAGTGTCACTCATCCATTGGGCCTCCATAAAATATCTGGGCCCCACTAAAGTCCAAAAGTGCGACTGTCTCGTAATTCGTGCAATAGTACCCTTGAACTTCCGTAAACCGTAACTTCGCCGTCGAACGTCCGAATTCGACGTGCCGCCTGTCTATGGATTCGTATCGTCCTTATCTACGTAATGGTCTTCGGCCCTCGGCCATCGGACCTCTTGGTCAAAAAGTCAACATTTGCCCATTTTTAACCAAAATTACCAAAATGCCCCTAAAATTCCGAACGTCATAACTTCCTCCTCGAACGTCGGAATTGATCGTGCCACCTGTCTATGAACTCGTGACGTAACGAACTACGTCACGGTCATCGGTCAAAGTCCATTTGACCGCCCGAATCAAAAGTCAATGTTTTGCCACGACCAAGGGCAAAACGGTCATTTTGCATCGTTCGTCCAATTTCGCCTAACTAATCACCGATTAACCTTACTAATCGTGATTAGTCACTAATCTAATCTAGGAATTTGGAACGGGCCGTTACACATTGCCCGATGGAATGCTATCGTCAGGAGCAATTGGTCTACTTAGAGGAACAATAGATATTAATTGATATTATACTCTAACAATGAGAAATTTAAACTATATCGTCTTCTTGTATCATAACACATGAACTAAAATGGCGTGTACGCGTTTAGATGCGCAGTTGTGTGAAATATTTTGGGAGTTGGTTAACTTATATAATAAGTCGGTTATAAAGAAATAAAAAATTCAACCAAATATATTAGTTGTCATTATTGACAACTTTGTATATGTAAATCAAAGTTGAGACATTTTGGTTACAAAAGAAAAAGAAATACCCATACATATATGAAACATATATATATATATATAATGCTGATTGCTAAACCCCTCTAAAGCATATATAATACGATTCAACACGCCTCTTATGTTTGTAATGAGTTTAACTGACAAAGAATAAAGAAAATTGATTTTCACACTCCATTTTTACTCCAGTTTTTACCCCGGCTAATAGTTTAGCTGTACTCTACTTTTAATGTTTTCTTTTATACTTTTAAATAAGAAATGAAGTGCAGAAAATAAAAAATTGAGTGCAGAAATCACTAAAACTTTGAAGTAAACATTCAAGGACTATACTTATCCCGCTAAAGTGTATAATACGAAACATAGATGAGGCAATCTTGCTAGTATAGATACATAGATAGGTGGGTACTAGAGTTGCCAAATGTTATCTAGTGAGAAGAGCCTGCAACTTGTTGATTAATTAATTAGGTTTTGGTATATGGAATGCACTCATTCATTCCAATGTTGAATGAGAAATTTGGGTTAGTTCATATTAGACTTTTGTAATTTATGAAAGTTCAACGGTTGGATTATGGCCTCATTTTTGTGTGATAAATTTTAAGTGGAACGTATATACTCGTCCATTCCCATGTTGAATGAGAAATTTGGGTTAGGCTTTATTCAATTTCGGTAATTTATAAAAGTCCAAGGGTTGGTTTATGGCCTCATTTTTATGTGGGCAATATAGATAGGTAATTGGATAGAGAATCAGTGTTGCCGAATGGTCTATATATGCGCATAAATCATCAACTTGTCATCATCCATGCATGGTTTGGTACGTAATTATTAATTCCAATTCCAGCAGCAGCAGCAAAGCCTATAAATTGGCAACAATTCCACAAGAATTTACACACTCACTCAATACACGTACAATACTCATTCATATATCATATCAATGGCCTTCAAAACCCTTTTGCTTGCGTGTCTGTTGGCCGCTGCGGTGGCTGTTCCAGAAGCTGAAGCCACCCTTACTATTGGCACAGGTGGCCTCGTACTCCCCACACTTCCCGGTGTAATCAACATCGAAGGGACAGTGTTTTGCTCTGTGAATGGCAATCTCATTCCCGGCACTGCTCCTCCACCATTCCCGAGTAATTATTTAACTCAATCTCATTAACTCAATCTCATTGCCGCTGTTGTTGATGTTGTTGCTTACTTTATATACTACGCATATATATATATATATATATATATATATATACTTAAACTTTTCTTGTGAATCACCTGCCTAGATGCTACTGTGGTTCTGCAATGTGGACCTGCAAATACCACCGTTGCTTTGACAATCACCGACCGCCAGGGAAGGATTTCAATCTTGTTGAATCTTTCACAGTTCGCTCTCAATGATATATTGAGTGGGTGCAGAGTAGTGGTTACCACACCACTCGCCAGATGCAACGCCACTTTGTCACCTAATGTGGGTGGTCTCATCTCATCGACCTTGACCGTTGTTGGCCAACGCATCGTCTCCATCTTACCGCCCTTACGCATCATCACTGTTCGTATACCTGGATTCCAAGTAACCGTATAATTAAGCTTAATCAATCAGCTATATATATATATGGCGTCAATAATATGGCCTCGTATCTGTATATGATCTGCAGGCCGTTTCTTTTCAAGTACGTTATACGCATTTGAATAAAACAGTCAAATAATATAAAAGGCTATGTACATCTACAACTATTGTACGTGTAATAAGGAGCCTCAAATTTGACTATATACATGTACCTTCCTACATATATCATCTACATGCAACGAATATTAACTTTCATCACTACTTACGTACGTACTCTTCCAAATTAATTATATAGCAATTATATATCTCTTATATATGTATATGGCGGATCCAATATATCAACAATAACATCAAAAGAATGTCGATCCATCAATCTGCCAAAAACAAATATTATGAAGTTGGTTGATGGTTAGTATAATATTTTAGTGAAAATTCTGCTTCAAATATTATGTTGGATATATGATTAAATAGATTAAATGGGTTAAACAGGTTAAACGGTTTATTTAACACGACACGTTTAATAAACAGGTTAAATGGGTGAGTTCGGGTTACCTGTTTAATAAACAGGTCGGATTCGAGTTTACATGAGTTGACACGATTAATAAACGGGTCGGGTTTAGGTTGAGCTTAAATAGGAAAATAGAGTACGTGACACGACACGAATCCGACACCACACGACCCATTAACAGGCCTAGTAATGGGTTGAGCTTGGAGAAGAGAATCATCCCGAGGTGTTTGGTTTGTAAAATTTTGGTGGTGAAAGGTTTGGAAGATCAAAATTTGAGCTTGGGGACATTGATTTTGTGGTTGAGAAGTTGTTCTTGGACATTGGTTTCGCATAACTCCAATTCTCTAATCAATGTCAATCTGAAAATTTTAAAAAGGAAGAAATTTGGAAATCTGGGGAAGGAAGAAATCTGGAAATCTGGAGAAGGACGATGAACAGCTCTTTGGTTTCCCAATCATCTTTCCACATAGATTCTTACATGGCTTAAGTGTGTCAGCATGTAAAAAATTTCAATTTTACCCTTATTTTTCACGGTCATTTAACATTTGTAACGGAAATAGAGCTGAATGACTCAACTCGGCCAGTTTCATAATATTAAGTGAGCGAATAACGAATACAAAATGCAAAGTGCGATAAATGTACGAATTCAAGGTATATTTAAACTAATAATCCTAGTAATAATATATAAAGTGAATATATTAACTTGATAACATAAAATGATTGCATTATGTGATTTAACATCAAGTAATAATATTTTAAATTACCATGAGAAAGTGAATATTTGCGAATGGATTTGTTTCTTATTTTGTTCTGGTTATCCGATGGTCTAGATCACCGTCGAAAAGGGCCCCACTCTGTGCGTCGAAGTAGAAGTCTAAGACTTAAAACCATTCATCTCTTCCACCATGACCATGTCGTACATTCAAACACGTATGCCTTAACGCTTTGCCCTTTTAAGACCCCAAATCAATTCATGGTGAGTAATCCACTCCCTTGTTCAGTCCCAATTTTGTACGTCACCTCCTCGCTCTCCCAATTTCTAGGGATCAAAATTCGTTTTGCCCAGGCAAGTCAGTGGCTCTGATTCTCTTCAACGCTTTATTTGGCTCTGATCCTCCGTACGGTTTCCATGGTTTTGGCCATCTCAAGCCGTGGTTTCAGCCCTGATTGCTTGCTGGTAACTCCAGGAACCTCATCCAAAATACCAGTTCGATTAACACTAATCACAACCAAAACTGCCATTTTTGAAACTTAGCTGAAGGTTCATGGAAACTGCCCTTACCATTCGATTAAAGCCTCGAAAATAAGCTCAAACGGCTCCTTAGACCTCCAGAATCCCCCTTCCAATAACTACCTATATCAAAACCCAGGAGAATCATGGGTTGTCATTTAAATGGAAAACAGAACTTTTGCGGGTTTCTTTACCTCCACCCGCCGCCGTGGACCGCTGTGCCACCACCAATCGCCTTGTTTACTCTCCCCTTCTCATTTCCCTTTAAACAGGATGAGCTATAGATGAGGAATTGAAAGACTTTGTCTGAGTGAAATGCTCACGGTTTACCTGTACTCTGTTTTTCTCAGTTTAAACTCAAACTCGTGCAACCATCAGATCCTTTTTAAAATTCTAAGATGAACGGTGTGGCACCTTCCACGGCCATCCAGAAAGGGCCAGGTGTCCAACTCTCTGTGGACTCACTTCCCCAAAGCAGCCACATGTCCATTTGTCACTGGGCACAGATCCCAAGGCCCCAAATGACCAGAATGCCTCTTGATGCCCAAATTACCATTTTGCCCCTTGTACGTTTAGACCCATAATTTATTCATCCGAAGTCCGATGATGATGTGCCGCCTGTCGTTGTACTCAGGGGATCGAAACCTTCCTAACGGTCCTCAAAGTTCGTGCAAATTCCATGTTGTATAAAAAGTCAACAAATTGCCCCTTTTAACCAAATTACCAAAATACCCTTGAACTTTCTGAATGTCATAACTTTCTCCTCGGATGTCGGAATGGAATGTGCCACTAGTCT
Source organism: Prinsepia uniflora (assembly GCA_032719365.1). Lineage (NCBI taxonomy): Eukaryota > Viridiplantae > Streptophyta > Magnoliopsida > Rosales > Rosaceae > Prinsepia > Prinsepia uniflora. Next base: position 863,316 of record CM064876.1, on the reverse strand, counting down.
ATAAATTGGTGACGTCCCAAACTACGTTACGGTCAGTGCTCAAAGTCCATTTGACTGCATGATCGAAAAGTCAACATTTTGCCCAATTCTAGGGGCAAAATCGTCATTTCCCACCGTCCGTCCAAACACCTTCAACTTATCATCGATTAACTACACTAATCCGTCATTAACAACTAATCTAATCCCGATTTCCAGGACGGGTCGTTACACTAGATGTTCCAGTGATGGTGATTTAGCCTTGAAAGGCTTATGACACGTGTATCGAGGCGACAGTTAAGACGGTCTGTGAGTGGACATTGGTTTCTAAATATGATGCATGCATAATTTTTTTATATGTTTTAAATATGTGATTTATGATGAACATGATTGTGGTATTTAGTATTCCCGTATTTGCACATATTTCGAGGTTTATGGTTTTATACAGTGTTGGACTTGCTTGTGTTTCCATGTAATGACCCGTCCCGAATATCGGGATTGAATATTAATTAATTATGAATTAGAATGACTAATCGGGGATTAGTTGAGTGAAATCGGACGAAATGTGCAAAATGACCGTTTTGCCCCTAGCGTGGGTAAAATGTTGACTTTTAGTTCGGGCGGTCAAACGGACTTTGACCAATGTCTGTGACATAGTTCGGGACGTCACGAGTTCATAGACAGGTGGCACGTTCGATTCCGATATTCGTAGTGAAAGTTATGGCGTTCGGAAGTTGAGGGGCATTTTGGTAATTTGGCATATTAGGGGCCAAATGTTGACTTTTTGATCGGGAGGTCCGATGGACGAGGGCCAAGGACCGTTACGTAGATCTCGTCGATACGAATCCAACGACAGGCGGCATGCCGAAATCGGAGATTCGACGACGAAGTTATGGTCACGGAATCGGGCTCGATTAACCGAACGAACCGGGATTAAAATAATATTTTAATGTGAACAGTACCCATTGACTGTGCACATCCAGATGAATGACAAGTGTCACCCATCCCTTGTTTCCAGCTCCATGTTTCCCTCCCAACACCATCATCACCCCTAATCATCATGTTCTCCACCATTTTCCTTTATTTTCTTTGAATTTTCTTCAAACCGTGCACAATTAGGGGAGGGATTGAACTGGGAGAATTGGCTCCCTTTCTCTGCCGTTCTTGAGAGAAAAATGAGAGATTGAATGACTGGAATAACAAGGGAAACACGTGGAGTTGTGAGTGTGAGGAATTCTTGGTTTCGGATTTTAGAAATTTTGGGGGGAAAATTCAATTGTTGCGAATTGAGCCGTGAGGAGTGGAATTGAAGCTCGAGTTAGCTTCCTGAGATCAGTACGAGTCGATCCACATCAAAAACATGAAGAATTGGCAACGTTTTGGCTCTGAACACACTTGGTGACAGGGGATGAAATTCGAGGTTGAGTCGAGGGAATTGAGGCTTTGATTGACGAAATTGATGTGGGGATTGTGTTCCTGAGGATCCCACAATGCTTCTGGATGGATCAATTGAAGGAAAACACTGGAGATTGATGAAGCTCCATGGTTGCACAGTGCACGGATGTTCGAGTTTGAGTCGTGAAGATTGAGCAATGGATTGATGCAATTGAGTTGGGGGAAATGTTTAACGGAGTCCACTGATGCTTCTGGTTGCATCAATTGAAGGAAATCGATTGAGATTGAAGGTGTTCGAATGATGAACAGTGTTCGGAGTGTTCTTCGAGTGTTCATCTTCGATCGTGAGGTTTGATGCAGGTAATCGTGTAATTCTGATTGCAGACCTTTAATTGAACTCAAAACGAAACTAACTGGATGATCAATTGATGTAATCAGTGTCGAATTGATAGGATTGGAACCGGATCGTGTCGCGGGTTAAAGGACCCGTTTACCAGACAAACGGGTTGAGACGACAGCACTGTAGCTGGCGCGTGGGTTTCACGCGCAGCCACTCACGGCGACGCGTGAGGGCGCGCCTGGCCTAGTCTCAAGGTGAGGTCAACATGACTTTTGATCCTCTCAGTGTAACGAACATTTTGACATTGATTTCGGGGAAATCGGATATTGTTTCGATAATGTTCCGCGTATCCGAAGTTTTGTATTACGTTAAAAATACGTATTTAAATCCCGGAAAAATAGGGGAAAATTATATGTTGTATTTTGAGATGTTAGTAACCCTCTATAATGATTTTGGACAGGAATTGTGATTTCCAGATTTTACGGAAAAACGTGCAGCTCGGAAACGGACCGTTTTGAACGGTGTGTGTGAGTGGACTTTGTTTTCTAATCGTGATGCATGCATATATGAGTTAAATGCCTTATTATATGATTTTATATGCTTGGGCATGATTTGTGTTTCAATCCGGTAATTTCTCGGTTTTATGAATACTATATTATTATTTTTGGGCAATTTTCGAGAAATTACGAAATTTGGTAAAAATGATGTTTGGACTTGGTTTGTGAGTCCGGGATTAAAATTGGTATTATTGAGCCATGGATTGAAAAATGATGTGGTGACTTGGGAATGAGTCAATGGTCAATTTCGTGGATTTACGTGAAAATGGCAACGGAGGTTGCAACGCATGGATTTGCGTGGTAATGTTATTTTGGGCATGAGAACCCAAGTGAATAGTGATTTTGACTCGGATTTGGAGTCATTTGTGAAATTGTGAAATTAATGATTTATTGGAATTTTATGATTATTTTAATCAGTCTTTCGGGCACGTTTTACGAGGTACGTGCAAATGATGTTTTGGGCTAGGCCCGGAGTCTAAATGATTTCTAAAATGATATTTTGACTTGGTTGGTGAGTCAATGATGATTTCCGGATTATTCTATTGATTTAAATGTGATTTTAACGGTTTATGTGTAAAAGGTATTTTGGGCTTGAGACCCAGTTGAGAATGATCTTGACTTGGTATGAAGTCAAGATTTGATTGAAATGTTTTGGGATGTAATTCCAGGGATGGTTTTCATTGTGATTGTGATATTCCCAGACGGTCGGTGCTTGGGGGGATTACCCAGACGACCGGAGCTTGGGGGATGTGATTGTAGGATCGGGAGTTGATCCTATGGTAGTCAGCTTCTCGGATGAGACTGAGCCTGGATGTACCACTCGGAGGTGTCTGAACCTGGGGATGTGTTCGCCCAGAGGTGACTGAGCCCGAGGGGGTTGAGCCCAGAGGTGTCTGTTCCCGAGAGAGTGACTGGATATTGGCCTACACGTAGTGCAGCACTTGTGAGTAGTGCAGTTTGATTGATTGTGCACTTGTGAGTAGTTCAGATGTGATTTGTGATATTTTATGCACTTGTGAGTAGTGCGGATTGATTGGATTGATATATTTCTGGTGCACTGGTGATTAGTGCTGATTGGTATTGATTGTGATGATGTACTGGTATGGAGTACGGGTTTTTGGTCTTTGTGGCCAGTGATTATGTTTTCACATGTTTTGGCCTGAGAGCCGGGATTTGATGTTTTATAACATGAACTGATTTGGTGAACATGAGTTTTATGGACCATGGGAAAATATGTTTTGATTTTATCGGTCACTCATGTTTTACGATATGCATGCAAGTTTGTGAAAACTGGAGGGTAAGATTGTATTTTGATAAATGTTTTTATAAGAGGTCATTTTTGTCCACTCACACCTTTTCTGTTTTATTAACCCTTCAGGTCGTGGCGCGTTGATCGAGGCTATTCCAGAGGTGGAGGTATGAGCGGGCACATGCACAAAATTCCCTTGTCTGGCAGGTACTGAAGGGTAGTTTCGGACTTTCAGTTGACTTGTCAGACGGGAGCAAGACGGGGTACGGTTTTTGACGTCCAGTTGGGACGGGTCCTGTCATTCCAATTATGGTTCAATGGTATAATTCTGGATTTGGAAATATGGAACTGGCATGAGATCCATTTGATTTGTAAACTATCGGACTTGAAGTCCATTTGATTTCATAAGGCATACTGGAGACCCATTTGGTTTATACTATCGGGCTTAAGACCGAGTTAGGTTATGAAATGGAATTTCGGGTTGAGTCCCTCGAATTGGTAAATTGGAATAATGGAAATTGTTTATGAAAGTTATACTTCGGGCACGAGACCCATTTGTGGATTTACGACGGTTTAAGGAATGAATGGTTAAACACTATATCTCGGGCATAGGCTCATTTGAAAGGTTTTGAGATGATTTACAAAATGTTTTCCATATACCATCCTTATGTATGGACTATCTCCTCCGGACGTCTTGTAGTATCTTGGAGTAGTCAAAGCGCACTACCTAAGAGGGGCTGCCCCGAGAGGTAGCTCATGATTAGGAGTGCAATTATGGATAATACCCTAGAGAGGGTCATTGACATGCAGGTCATTGACCTAGGTGAACCTTGGGGAGACTCGGGATTGAGACCCCAGAGTAGCACGTATAGCTTAGGACCGTGACATTATGACCGAGGATTGGTTAAATTTTATTTTGATAAATTGGTTATTTAATATTGATGGTTTTGGGCTGAGTTCCCATATACTTGGTTTTGGGCTGAGTTCCCACATGATTGGTTTTGGACTGAGTTCCCATATACTTGGTTTGGGGATGAGTTCCCACTTGGTTGGATTTTACGGTTTTGGGCTAAGGCCTAATGGTTTCAGGAAGAAAATGGCTTTGGTTGTTTAACCATTTTATTGAGTTTGATTGATTTAAGCAAATGGTCTGATTCTGGTTTTCAAATGCATGCATGCTTTTTAGTGAAGGGAATAAATGTCTTTTCATGAAATGTGTTTTATAAATTATTTATTTCGTCCACTCACAACTTTTATGGTTTTTAATGCCCTTCAGGTTGATCACGGATGCGGGGTGTAGTAGAGATAGAGACATCACACTCCTCCACTGATCCTAGCGCACTCTAGAAGCCTCGTTTGAGCTGAGGTTTTGGGTTATCCCTTGTCTGTCCCTTCGTGTCACATGTGGGTTAGACGGGAGCATGTCACATCCCGCGTTAATTCCGGGGGGATTGGGATGAGTCGTGTCATGACCACCAAAATTTGATGCAATTTTTCCTTCCTTCATAACTTCTTTGTTCAACTCCGATTTAGGTGATTCTTTCGCCCAAATTCTCATAATTCCAAACTCTACTTGATCTACACATTTCTCACAAAATATATTTTTTTCTCCAACTGTATAGAACAAATTATTAACAAAACATAAGTAAAAGGGTATTAAATCATGGATAAAACATGCATAAATTATGACCTAACAACCATAGTCCCTTGGGAAGCTCAATCTTGTATGCCTTTTCTTCATTGAAGAAAATAAACTTTTTTACCTCTTTGTTTTGATACTGTAATCGTCCATTCCAAACATATAGATATTTGGAATATTTTCGTCGTACAGAAGTACATAACTCCTTTATATCCGTGTTAAAAAAAATTCTCACCAATTTTCAATTTATTAACTAGATCCACCAAGTTCTTGGGCATTTGGACACTGAAAAGATCGACGCCAACAAAATCAACATGCTTGATATTGGCAACAATCTCATAAATAGCTTTCTCATTTTCAATCACTCCTTCAAGATCTTGACCAATCTCAACTTCAAAAGTTAGAGAATTTTTGTCAACGTAATTAAGCGGCTCAAAGCTTTCCTTCATGTCACTTACTCTTGTTTCTTCATTAGCTTTGTGAGTCTCATCAACCCCAAATTTTTCAGTTCTTGAACCAAAACAAATATTACATTCCTCTTCACAACAAGCATAAAATTTTGGTGGTAAATCAAGAACAACATATGCTCTTGTTAGTGACACAACTTGAACTCTATGTGATGTTTTGTTGATATCTTTTTGCACAAAACTTGGATTGGTATGCCCTTTGTTCCATTGGAAAGTAGACTCAGAGACCTTTCCTTATATATATATATATATATATAGATATCTTGTTGCATAAACCTTCATATTCATCCTCTGAACTATGAAGAAAATCATCATATTCCAAAGGTTCGTAGTGGTCAAGACGTTGCTGGAGCTGCTGCACTTGTCACCTTAGATCATCCATCTCTGTGTCATGAAGATCATGCTTTCACTCTTCACGACCATCATCGCTTCGAGGGTGACAATGACCACGACTCCTAGCCATGATCGACAAGCTTTGATACCAAAATGACACGAGACTAATGTAGATTTTTAGGAGATAATAACATAAGTTAACACTCTTGCATAGGAAACACGTCATCCTAAAGAATCCACCTTAGAGATAAGAGTTGAATAACTCGTCACTCAAAGGAATCCACCAAAGAGATAAAAGAAGATAGTTAGGAAGAACACATTTCACTAAGAAATTGTTTATCAAATAAGTCTTGGATGATCCCTACTCCAAATGATAGGTAGGGAGTATTTATAGGCTAGTCATGGACATCCCCCATGAATATGTTTGACTCCTTAATAAATAAAGTGCATGATTGACTCATGGGAAACATACCCATGATTCATTGAAAACCCACAACACATAATTATTTTTTGAACCTGGAAACACTTAATTATATACTATGGATGAATGCATAAAGGAATTAAGGATGGATAAATTAACCATGTGCCTTGAATGAATTAACCATGTGTCTTCAAGGATTAATTGACCATTCTAAAATCGGTATTTGAATGAGATTTAAGGAAATCCTAACTCAAAAGAAAATTGTATCACTAAGTGAATCTTGAATCAAGATTGATGAAACCAGATTGGGTGTGGTAGAACCGTAGAAGTTGAATTTAGGGTTTTGGTCACATAACAGAAGAGAATCGAGATCCAACCAAAATTAAACATACATCGAACATCCATGAACTAAGGTAATTCAAACATCTCAAACCTTAACTAAAATCATCTTACCTTACCATGAAAACTGAACAATTGAAGCGAACATGAAGCTGAATCAGTTTCCCTTCAGCGCACAAGTCCTTTTATTTCCCGCACAGGCTGATGATGGGGGACGATGATGAAGGGAGATTGTACAAGATGGTGGGGGAGGACGACAGGATGACATGATAAGGACGACCAATGGAGTTGATGGGATAATGGCCCAAGATGATAAAGGTCAGTGAAAGTATTAATTTCATGAAAAGGTCATGGAGCTCAAGAGAAGGGTTTTTGATTTTGGACGAAAATCAGTGAGAGGGAAAACCAATGGGAGGCGCGCAAGCTGAATTAGGTTCAATTTCAACTTTTGTCTTTGTTGTGAAGCAATAGACACAATTAATTGCGTCCACAATTAAAAAGGTTTTGTCAAATTCGCAGATAAAATGACCCCACTTGTATTGTGCACAGGTGCTGTGTCTAATAATACATTGGTGTTCATTAATAAAAGTATTAGACACGAATAATTGTGTCCTTTTTAAAGTGAACACAAATCTTGAATAAATGTGTTTAATAATTAATAAAGGACACAAAAAATTATTTGTGACTTAAATACATGTGCCCAATAACCAATTTTCTTGCAGTGACTTTTCTAAAATCTAGCTTTCTTCCCAAGAAGAGAATCAACTAATAGGCAGCTGTCATTATAGGTAAGATGATACATTGTGACAGGACCCATCCCAATCCCCCTGGGATTTACGCGGGATGACCCTACTCTCGTCTGACACGAAGTGTCAGACAAGGGATATTTCCGACCTTTACCCTCCCGGGCTATCAGAGTACGCCAGGATCCGGAGGAGGTATGTGATATCTCGGTCTCTGCTACAGTCCACATCGTATCCAACCTGAAGGGTATTAAAAACAGAAAGACTGTGAGTGGACAAAAATAAAGAGTTTATAAAAACATTTCCATAAAAGACCTTTATACTCGTCACTAAAAAGCATGCATGCATAGTAAAACCATTTATCCAATCATATATGTTAAAACATCCATAATAAGGGTCTCATCCCCAAAACCATTTATCATCATAAAACATAATTTCCCAAACCAATTGAAATCATGTTTATCCATTATATTCATATCCAGAACCTGTCACGGTAAAATAAAGCTACGCGCGTGCTAACCGGGGTCTCAAACCCAAGTCTCTCCAGGGTCCACCCAGGTCAATGTCCGTAGATCAATGACCCTGCCTGGAGGTAACGAACCATGCCCATCCTGAGAGTAAGGAACCCAACTGGGGGGCGACTCCACTCAGTCAGTGCTCCGTGTGTCAGGGCCCACCCCTAATCCCCCGGGATTAAGGGCTAAACCCCGCTCCCGTCTAACGTATGCATGACACGAGGGCTAAACAACCGCCTAGCCTCCGTGTGACACGTAAGTCGGACAAGGGAGTTCCAGGCCAACCACCTCAACAACCTCAAACTTCCCAGAGTGCGCAGAGCCTACTGTGGATTGGGCATGTGATGTCTCCATCTCTCTCAACCGACAGCCCGCACTACAGCAACCTGGAGGGTATCGAAAACACGAAAAGACTGTGAGTGGACAAAAATAAAAGTCAAGTTCAAAACAGTTATCAGAAAACACATACATTTATACCCTCCGTTTTGAAAACCAATGCATGCATATCAATTTCATATCATAAAATCATGTACGAAAACCAAAGCACATTTTTCCTTTTTCCAAAACCCGAGCCTTAGCCCCAATATCACCGGAAGGCATTATAACCAATGAAAACCATTTCATCCGGGCTACTGCCCAAAACATCACCATCAAGTCTCAGTGAAAACCCAAAACACATTTAAAACCACATTCTCATTCATCGAACCTGCTGGATCTATCCGAGTCTTTAAACTCCCGAGTCTTTAAACTCAATCCAGGCCTTAATCATATCCGAGTCTTTAAACTCCCGAGTCTTTAAACTCAAGGCCTACGGGGGAATATCAATATATCCGAGTCTTGAAACTCCCGAGTCTTTAAACTCAATCCGGGTCTTTAAACCCAATCCGGCCGGTCCCCCGTCACGTATATCCGGGTCTTTAAACCCAATATCCAGATCCAGCAAATCCAATCCAAAACCATTTAACATCATTTTCCATTTCCATATCCAAACCTGAATCCGAAACCACCGGTCTGATGCCCTTCCGGCATCCATAACCGTCATTCCGAATCCAGACCCAGAACTCATTTCCTTCTCATTTTCCGGTCCGAGTCCGCAACCATCATTCCGTAAGCTAGCATCCGGAATAACCATTCCGAACCCAAACCCGAAATCCACTTCAAGTCCCGAATCGAATCCCGAATCGTCACCCGGAATTCCGATTCCGAAACCCGAAATCTCATTTTCGAAAACACCTTTGAACTGGGCCTCAGGCCCGAAAATACTTTTCAAAATCCTTTTACTTTCCTTGAAATCCAACCGTATTTCAAATCCCGAAATCGGCCATTAAAACCAGGTTCAAATCACGAGAGTTATCAAAATCTCGTAAAACGTGAAAACCGTCATTTTCCTCGAAAAACGTACAAAAACCATAGACCATCACAATCACCATCAAATCATAGCATCAAATATAGAAAACATATAAAACATATATGCATGCATCAAGAGTTAGAAAGCAAAGTCCACTCACAGACCATTTCAGCGTCGCCTCGATACGCGCGCACTTACGCCGTCCCCGGCCAGTTTGCTATCCTCGGCTTTCCCAAACCTGTCCAAATTCCATAACGAGGTTACTAACTACTTCACGCTACTCATACTAAAACCCCATTGCTTTCCCAAACTTCTAACGTAATTAAAACGGGACCCTAGACCTTCAACCCCGCAGAACTATCCCGAAACAGCGTCCGAAGAACCCGAAACTTAATCCATTGGATTCGTTATAACATTTAGAACAAAAACTTAGTTGGACGCTTCACCGGAAACCTGTGCTGAACCGGCCGACGCAGGCTGAACCGGCGAGAATCATGCTCCGCCGTCCGGCCACCGTTCTCCTCCCTTTCCTCACCATTCTCAACGTCCAGACCTACTCTATCCATCCCCATCCTTCAATCACCTCGACACGGCCCCATACTTGTCGACTCAAGCTCGAAACCAGACGGCCCGTAACCCTCTGTTCCACACTCCGGCCACCCAGGTCCTCCCCCGTCACGGTGGCGACACCAGAACACTTCTAGGACCCCACTAAGTCTCACACAACTCACCAAAAACCCCGACTCGTACTTAAAACTCACGACTTTCAAATTGAAACAAAACAGAAAAACAGAGGAATTGGAAATTACCTCTCCTGCCGCTCACCGCCGTGGACTCCGCCGCGTCCCTAGGTATCCACACACCTCCTCCGTCCTCCGCGCACCACCTGCCGCTTCCCTTGATTAATTACACAACCGCACCACCGCGCCTCCACCCCAACTCCTCTCTGTTTCTCTGGTTTTCCCCCGTGAGTTCTCACTTCACACACACATGAGCACTGCATCTCCCAATCTCCTCAACACCACCCTGCACTCTGAACCTCCCTCTGATCACACTCCCCTACTCACAAGCTCACACTTGCCCGGCCGTCGATCGATTTCACCCCTCAGCCTCCCTCTCTGTTTTTTTCCTCTTCGAAGAACACGGCTGCACATTTTTAAAATACCCGTGCACATTTGTGTAGAAACCACTACACACCCACCACGCGTCACAATCCTCTCCTCTCTCTCTTAAAAATCTCCTTCTGCTTTGGACACTTGTCCAAATCTGGTTGCACCATACCCAAACAGTCAAAAGACCAACATGCCCCTCTTTAACTCCAAAATTACGATTATGCCATCGACGTTCTAGACCCGTAATTTACTCATCATAAGTCCGATGAATACATGCCGCCTGTCATCGGACTCAGGACGACGAGATCTATCTACCCAACCTAGGTCAACGTACCAAAACCCAATTCTACAAAAAGTCAATGTTTCCCCTTCTTTTAACCAAATTACGGTTATGCCCTCAACCTTCCGAACATCACAACTTCCTCCTCGGATGTCGGAATCGGGCGTGCCACCTGCCTAAGGATTCGTGACGTCTTAAACTACGTCCTGGTCACTAGTCAATCACTAACTGACCACCCGAAATAAAAGTCAACATTTCTGCCCGACCTAGGGGCAAAATCGTCATTCTAGGTTCCCGGACCCCTCGGGACCACCTAACTCTTGATTACCCTCACTAATCACACCTTAATCACTCTACTAATCCCGGCTCTCGGAACGGGTTGTTACACCGTGACTACTCCGGGGTCCACCCAGGCCAACGACCCTCCCCGGAGGAGACAATCATACATAAAGGATGGAATATGAAAAACTGTTTGAAATCATTCTTGAAACCTTTCCAAGATTCATGTCCGGCCCCTCATAAGCCGTCATGAACCATAAAACCTTTCATGGGTTCATGCTGCTTCCCATAAACCGTCATGACCCACAAATCCATTTCAAGGGTTCATGCCGGTTCCCATAAACCTTCATGACCCGTAAAAACCATTTGTAACACATAACTGGGCGCTAGGCCCGAATCCCCATAGAAACTGGACCTCCGGTCCGAATCGTAAACCAACTGGGCCTCCGGCCCGATTCCGTAAATCAAATGGGTTTCGAACCTGAGTTTACCTTTTCAAATCCAAAATCATTTCATTAAACTATTTCCAAAACCATAAGAATGGAAAATCAGAGTAAAACCGAAAAATCTCGATTTACGTGCAAGCACGTAAATCGCCTCTAAATACGTGAAACCATACAATTCACAAATATCCAAATAAACATCATCAAATCACATTCATAATCCATATAAAACATTTATGCATGCATCACAGTTTAGAAATCAAAGTCCACTCACAGACCGTCCGAGCTGCCGCCTCGATTTGCGTGCCATAATTGTCTCCCGGGTCAATCGTCGTCACCGGGACTCCCAAACCTGTCCAAATTGTAATAGAAGGTTACTAACCACTTAATTAACCTCCTACCAAAGCCCCGTAATTTTCCTGATTTTCTAACTATTTTTAAAACCTATCCTAAACCTTCCGATGCCCCGAAACATATCGAGACGATCTCTGATCGACACGAAACCAGTTTCAAAATGTTCGTTACATCAAATAGATGATTTCACATGTTGGAATTTTCCCCAAAATCTCCCCCACGCACCGCCTGAAGTGGCTGCGCGTGGGCTTCACGCGCTAGTGAACAGTTTTCTTCAACCTCACGACTGAACCGGTCCGGCCGGTTCACTGGTTCCCTGGACCGACGTGACCGGTCCGGCTTTATTCCTCCCCCATTTTTCGTCCGTTTCAAACCCAATCAATCCTAAAATTCCTAATTTAATGTTTCCTATCCATTCCAATTAATAAACCTAGAAGAAACTAACTAAAGCTCACGGTTTGATTTTGCTTCAAACGGTTCAATTTTCCCGATTGCACCCAGGGCTGCTCAGCCTTTAACCGCCGTCCAAACCACCCTCTACACCTTCCTACAACCTCAACAAACTCATCCTAATCATCCAATACGGTCCCTAATGTCAAAATCAAATTAAAATGGAAATGGGGCCTTACCGAGCTCTCGGTTTCCCGTGGCCTCCACCGCCATTCACGGCGGCTCAGCCCGTCCCTCAGCCACCATCTTCATCACCTCACGATCCTCTCTCAATTCCCTTCACACTCTAGCCATAGATGATGAGGTTTGGGGAAGATGGAAGATCGGTTTGCACGGTTTTAGGGGGGGGGGGGGTTTCGGGTTTGATCCAAATGAAAAACAGGGGTGAAATGCATGTATGTAAGGTGTTGTCCAGTGGATGGGTGAGAAGTGTCACTCATCCATTGGGCCTCCATAAAATATATGGGCCCCACTAAAGTCCAAAAGTGCGATCGTCTTGTAATTCGTGCAATAGTACCCTTGAACTTCCGTGAACCGTAACTTCGACGTCGAACGTCCGAATTTGACGTGCCGCCTGTCTATGGATTCGTATCGTCCTTATCTATGTAATGGTCTTCGGCCCTCGGCCATCAGACCTCTTGGTCAAAAAGTCAACATTTGCCCATTTTTAACCAAAATTACCAAAATGCCCCTAAACTTCTGAACGTCATAACTACCTCCTCGAACGTCGGAATTGATCGTGCCACCTGTCTATGAACTCGTGACGTCACGAACTACGTCACGGTCATCGGTCAAAGTCCATTTGACAGACCGAATGAAAAGTAAACGTTTTGCCACGACCAAGGGCAAAACGGTCATTTTGCATCGTTTGTCCAATTTCGCCTAACTAATCACCGATTAACCTCACTAATCGTGATTAGTCACTAATCTAATCTAGGAATTTGGGACGGGTCGTTAAAACCTTCCCTCCTCAATTAATTTCGTCCTCGAAATTCCAACCGACCTAAATCCAACCGTTCTTCCCTCCTTAATTAGTTCCGTTCTCGAAACTCCAACTATCCTGATTCCACAACCACCTCGTGGAAAGTACCATCTACCTCGCAACACGTGTACACTCGTACACCAACTAACCAGAATAATACTTACTCGTCTACACCTAGACATACATTAACACTCACGTCGCATCGACTACATTCGACCACGTCGAATGACAGTTGTCATACGTCCCGAATTGTCACCACTTGGCAAATCTACCGTTTCGTTGACACGAACAAATCGAAGGTTCCTTGTTCAATCACTAACTATCCTGACGTCTGCTCCCGCTGGGAGTCATCGGACCTTACTCAACGATCCACGCTGACACCTCCGACAAACCATCACCACTTGACAGTTGCTAGTCGAAAACTGACACTATACCCACTTGTGGTTACACTAACCACCAATATACTCATCCTGATTATACGTATACTAACCAAGCATTTCACTCAACCTGTGTGTAACTGGACCCATCAGAAATACTATGACCCACTGCATAGTATCCAATGTCCAGTTCACGACCTCAACTAATCCAATAGTATCGGAATTAAGCCGACTACCAACACGTTCACCAACCTACTACTAGTATAACCTATATACCGTCACTAGGCAAGACAAGTTTACCTGGTATTATACCTTGAACAACGTATAAGGTACGTACATCTACCCATCAATCAGCCTACAACCATCTAGGTTGTAGTCAATCACGTTTCTACTATGGAGTCCATTTCTCCAATCCAGTCTTAGACAAATCAAAACTCCGACCCATTATCCATTTTCAAATCAGAATCTGAATCCGCAATTTCGTAAGAAATCCCAAATCCAAACCCAGAAATCATATCCATAATCATGTCCAAATTCGAATCCGAAAGCATCATTCCATAAACCGGCATTAGGAATGACCATTCCCAACCCAAATCCATAAAAAGAAATCCACTGTCAAGCTCCAGAATCAAATTCTGAATCGTCACCCAGCTATTTGATTCCAAAACTCGAAATATCGTTCACGTCTACCCAGACGCACCAAAATCGAACCTATCGGTTACCAGCTCAATCCCTTCGATTGACTTCGTAGGTAAGCCAATCACAACATCCACACATCTCTAAGGTTGACCATATCCGACCACGTCGGAAAACTACTCACTTGAGTAATATACCATACGGGATTCACCTCGAAAAGAAGTTCAGTCCCAACATCCTCAACTCAAACATCCAGGTAAGAGCGATAAACTCTCCACCTATCTGGATTATCAAGATCACAATCCAGATCCATCACTACGTCAACCGACCATAGACGCCACGATCCCCGATCGTCACAACGTCCAAAGTCCTAGACCATTTCCCACATCTACATAGATCAATCAACGACGAGACACGTCGAGACTGTGGGTTCTCATTGATTACCTCGAATCAATCCTTGGCATTCCACCTAGGAAACATCAAGAATGATACAAGACAATGACATCAAAATTCATCCTACGTGAATGCAAATAAAACTCGCTGCACTCACCACGCCACGTAATCCAACACTGTCTGCCACATAGCAGAAAATGATAAATCTCATTCACTTAACTTCGAAATAACCAACTCTCCTGACGACCCAAGACAAATCCCGGGTCCACCAACCAATATAAGATCAACGTACTGGTGACAACAACCATCGTCTACCGTCATCCACCGTGGTAGAACTTGAGAAGTCACCCAAATAACTTCGAAATACCCATTACCAATGCGGAAAGCCCGCATTCCACTCGTCACCTCAATCGCAACCTCTCGCGATTCCGGAATTCCAACCACATCGGAACCATCACACTCGTACATCAACCACGTGTCCATCACTAGTTTACCTCTATCCGTGATCCACTCCCGAACCACAGATACCAAACACATACTCATCTCGACGGAGTCACATCCTGACTCGTAACTCACCGTCATCAAGATCACCAGCACTAGCACCAGCGCTAGTACCAGCACCAGCGCTAGTACCAGCACCACGCACTATTACCAACACTAGTGTCAGTATCAGCACGCCGTGTGCAAAACTGACACCCTAGATCTCCACTCATACCGAGCGACGACCCCGTACCTCTGCTCGAATAGGAGAAACTCTGCCTCCCTCATACCCAACACTTCTGGGTACAGTCACCCATCCATTGGGCCTCCATAAAATATCTGGGCCCCACTAATGTCCAAAAGTGCGACCGTCTCGTAATTCGTGCAATAGTACCCTTGAACTTCCGTAAACCGTAACTTCGTCGTCGAACGTCCGAATTCGACGTGCCGCCTGTCTATGGATTCGTATCGTCCTTATCTACGTAATGGTCTTCGGCCCTCGGCCATCGGACCTCTTGGTCAAAAAGTCAACATTTGCCCATTTTTAACCAAAATTACCAAAATGCCCCTAAACTTCCGAACGTCATAACTTCCTCCTCGAACGTCGGAATTGATCGTGCCACCTGTCTATGAACTCGTGACGTCACGAACTATGTCACGGTCATCGGTCAAAGTCCATTTTACCGCCCGAATGAAAAGTCAACGTTTTGCCACGACCAAGGGCAAAACGGTCATTTTGCATCGTTCGTCCAATTTCGCCTAACTAATCACCGATTAACCTTACTAATCGTGATTAGTCACTAATCTAATCTAGGAATTTGGGACGGGTCGTTACACATTGCCCGATGGAATGCTATTGTCAGGAGCAATTGGTCTACTTAGAGGAACAATAGATATTAATTGATATTATACTCTAACAATGAGAAATTTAAACTATATCGTCTTCTTGTATCATAACACATGAACTAAAATGGCGTGTACGCGTTTAGATGCGCAGTTGTGTGAAATATTTTGGGAGTTGGTTAACTTATATAATAAGTCGGTTATAAAGAAATAAAAAATTCAACCAAATATATTAGTTGTCATTATTGACAACTTTGTATATGTAAATCAAAGTTGAGACATTTTGGTTACAAAAGAAAAAGAAATACCCATACATATATGAAACATATATATATATATATAATGCTGATTGCTAAACCCCTCTAAAGCATATATAATACGATTCAACACGCCTCTTATGTTTGTAATGAGTTTAACTGACAAAGAATAAAGAAAATTGATTTTCACACTCCATTTTTACTCCAGTTTTTACCCCGGCTAATAGTTTAGCTGTACTCTACTTTTAATGTTTTCTTTTATACTTTTAAATAAGAAATGAAGTGCAGAAAATAAAAAATTGAGTGCAGAAATCACTAAAACTTTGAAGTAAACATTCAAGGACTATACTTATCCCGCTAAAGTGTATAATACGAAGCATAGATGAGGCAATCTTGCTAGTATAGATACATAGATAGGTGGGTACTAGAGTTGCCAAATGTTATCTAGTGAGAAGAGCCTGCAACTTGTTGATTAATTAATTAGGTTTTGGTATATGGAATGCACTCATTCATTCCAATGTTGAATGAGAAATTTGGGTTAGTTCATATTAGACTTTTGTAATTTATGAAAGTTCAACGGTTGGATTATGGCCTCATTTTTGTGTGATAAATTTTAAGTGGAACCTATATACTCGTCCATTCCCATGTTGAATGAGAAATTTGGGTTAGGCTTTATTCAATTTCGGTAATTTATAAAAGTCCAAGGGTTGGTTTATGGCCTCATTTTTATGTGGGCAATATAGATAGGTAATTGGATAGAGAATCAGTGTTGCCGAATGGTCTATATATGCGCATAAATCATCAACTTGTCATCATCCATGCATGGTTTGGTACGTAATTATTAATTCCAATTCCAGCAGCAGCAGCAAAGCCTATAAATTGGCAACAATTCCACAAGAATTTACACACTCACTCAATACACGTACAATACTCATTCATATATCATATCAATGGCCTTCAAAACCCTTTTGCTTGCGTGTCTGTTGGCCGCTGCGGTGGCTGTTCCAGAAGCTGAAGCCACCCTTACTATTGGCACAGGTGGCCTCGTACTCCCCACACTTCCCGGTGTAATCAACATCGAAGGGACAGTGTTTTGCTCTGTGAATGGCAATCTCATTCCCGGCACTGCTCCTCCACCATTCCCGAGTAATTATTTAACTCAATCTCATTAACTCAATCTCATTGCCGCTGTTGTTGATGTTGCTGCTTACTTTATATACTACGCATATATATATATATATATACTTAAACTTTTCTTGTGAATCACCTGCCTAGATGCTACTGTGGTTCTGCAATGTGGACCTGCAAATACCACCGTTGCTTTGACAATCACCGACCGCCAGGGAAGGATTTCAATCTTGTTGAATCTTTCACAGTTCGCTCTCAATGATATATTGAGTGGGTGCAGAGTAGTGGTTACCACACCACTCGCCAGATGCAACGCCACTTTGTCACCTAATGTGGGTGGTCTCATCTCATCGACCTTGACCGTTGTTGGCCAACGCATCGTCTCCATCTTACCGCCCTTACGCATCATCACTGTTCGTATACCTGGATTCCAAGTAACCGTATAATTAAGCTTAATCAATCAGCTATATATATATATGGCGTCAATAATATGGCCTCGTATCTGTATATGATCTGCAGGCCGTTTCTTTTCAAGTACGTTATACGCATTTGAATAAAACAGTCAAATAATATAAAAGGCTATGTACATCTACAACTATTGTACGTGTAATAAGGAGCCTCAAATTTGACTATATACATGTACCTTCCTACATATATCATCTACATGCAACGAATATTAACTTTCATCACTACTTACGTACGTACTCTTCCAAATTAATTATATAGCAATTATATATCTCTTATATATGTATATGGCGGATCCAATATATCAACAATAACATCAAAAGAATGTCGATCCATCAATCTGCCAAAAACAAATATTATGAAGTTGGTTGATGGTTAGTATAATATTTTAGTGAAAATTCTGCTTCAAATATTATGTTGGATATATGATTAAATAGATTAAATGGGTTAAACAGGTTAAACGGGTTATTCAATACGACACGTTTAATAAACAGGTTAAATGGGTGAGTTCGGGTTACCTGTTTAATAAACAGGTCGGATTCGAGTTTACATGAGTTGACACGATTAATAAACGGGTCGGGTTTAGGTTGAGCTTAAATAGGTAAAATAGAGTACGTGACACGACACGAATCCGACACCACACGACCCATTACCAGGCCTAGTAATGGGTTGAGCTTGGAGAAGAGAATCATCCCGAGGTGTTTGGTTTGTAAAATTTTGGTGGTGAAAGGTTTGGAAGATCAAAATTTGAGCTTGGGGACATTGATTTTGTGGTTGAGAAGCTGTTCTTGGACATTGGTTTCGCATAACTCCAATTCTCTAATCAATGTCAATCTGAAAATTTTAAAAAGGAAGAAATTTGGAAATCTGGGGAAGGAAGAAATCTGGAAATCTGGAGAAGGACGATGAACAGCTCTTTGGTTTCCCAATCATCTTTCCACATAGATTCTTACATGGCTTAAGTGTGTCAGCATGTAAAAAATTTCAATTTTACCCTTATTTTTCACGGTCATTTAACATTTGTAACGGAAATAGAGCTGAATGACTCAACTCGGCCAGTTTCATAATATTAAGTGAGCGAATAACGAATACAAAATGCAAAGTGCGATAAATGTACGAATTCAAGGTATATTTAAACTAATAATCCTAGTAATAATATATAAAGTGAATATATTAACTTGATAACATAAAATGATTGCATTATGTGATTTAACATCAAGTAATAATATTTTAAATTACCATGAGAAAGTGAATATTTGCGAATGGATTTGTTTCTTATTTTGTTCTGGTTATCCGATGGTCTAGATCACCGTCGAAAAGGGCCCCACTCTGTGCGTCGAAGTAGAAGTCTAAGACTTAAAACCATTCATCTCTTCCACCATGACCATGTCGTACATTCAAACACGTATGCCTTAACGCTTTGCGCTTTTAAGACCCCAAATCAATTCATGGTGAGTAATCCACTCCCTTGTTCAGTCCCAATTTTGTACGTCACCTCCTCGCTCTCCCAATTTCTAGGGATCAAAATTCGTTTTGCCCAGGCAAGTCAGTGGCTCTGATTCTCTTCAACGCTTTATTTGGCTCTGATCCTCCGTACGGTTTCCATGGTTTTGGCCATCTCAAGCCGTGGTTTCAGCCCTGATTGCTTGCTGGTAACTCCAGGAACCTCATCCAAAATACCAGTTCGATTAACACTAATCACAACCAAAACTGCCATTTTTGAAACTTAACTGAAGGTTCATGGAAACTGCCCTTACCATTCGATTAAAGCCTCGAAAATAAGCTCAAACGGCTCCTTAGACCTCCAGAATCCCCCTTCCAATAACTACCTATATCAAAACCCAGGAGAATCATGGGTTGTCATTTAAATGGAAAACAGAACTTTTGCGGGTTTCTTTACCTCCACCCGCCGCCGTGGACTGCTGTGCCACCACCAATCGCCTTGTCTACTCTCCCCTTCTCATTTCCCTTTAAACAGGATGAGCTATAGATGAGGAATTGAAAGACTTTGTCTGAGTGAAACGCTCACGGTTTACCTGTACTCTGTTTTTCTCAGTTGAAACTCAAACTCGTGCAACCATCAGATCTTTTTTAAAATTCGAAGATGAACGGTGTGGCACCTTCCACGGCCATCCAGAAAGGGCCAGGTGTCCAACTCTCTGTGGACTCACTTCCCCAAAGCAGCCACATGTCCATTTGTCACTGGGCACAGATCCCAAGGCCTCAAATGACCAGAATGCCTCTTGATGCCTCTTGATCCCCTTGTACGTTTAGACCCATAATGTATTCGTCCGAAGTCCGATGATGATGTGCCGCCTGTCGTTGTACTCAGGGGATCGAAACCTTCCTAACGGTCCTCAAAGTTCGTGCAAATTCCATGTTGTATAAAAAGTCAACAAATTTCCCCTTTTAACCAAATTACCAAAATACCCTTGAACTTTCTGAATGTCATAACTTTCTCCTCGGATGTCGGAATGGAATGTGCCACTAGTCTATAAATTCGTGACGTCCCAAACTACGTTACGGTCAGTGCTCAAAGTCCATTTGACTGCCTGATCGAAAAGTCAACATTTTGCCCAATTCTAGGGGCAAAGTCGTCATTTCCCACCGTCCGTCCAAACACCTTCAACTTATCACCGATTAACTACACTAATTCGTCATTAACAACTAATCTAATCCCGATTTCCAGGACGGGTCGTTACACTGGATGTTCCAGTGATGGTGATTTAGCCTTGAAAGGCTTATGACACGTGTATCGAGGCGACAGTTAAGACGGTCTGTGAGTGGACATTGGTTTCTAAATATGATGCATGCATAATTTTTTTATATGTTTTAAATATGTGATTTATGATGAACATGATTGGTATTTAGTATTCCCGTATTTGCACATATTTCGAGGTTTATGGTTTTATACAGTGTTGGACTTGCTTGTGTTTCCATGTAATGACCCGTCTCGAATATCGGGATTGAATATTAATTAATTATGAATTAGAATGACTAATCGGGGATTAGTTGAGTGAAATCGGACGAAATGTACAAAATGACCGTTTTGCCCCTAGCGTGGGTAAAATGTTGACTTTTAGTTCGGGCGGTCAAACGGACTTTGACCAATGTCTGTGACGTAGTTCGGGACGTCACGAGTTCATAGACAGGTGGCACGTTCGATTCCGATATTCGTGGTGAAAGTTATGGCGTTCGGAAGTTGAGGGGCATTTTGGTAATTTGGCATATTAGGGGCCAAATGTTGACTTTTTGATCGGGAGGTCCGATGGACGAGGGCCAAGGACCGAGGACCGTTACGTAGATCTCGTCGATACGAATCCAACGACAGGCGGCATGCCGAAATCGGAGATTCGACGACGAAGTTATGGTCACGGAATCGGGCTCGATTAACCGAACGAACCGGGATTAAAATAATATTTTAATGTGAACAGTACCCATTGACTGTGCACATCCAGATGAGTGACAAGTGTCACCCATCCCTTGTTTCCAGCTCCATGTTTCCCTCCCAACACCATCATCACCCCTAATCATCATGTTCTCCACCATTTTCCTTTATTTTCTTTGAATTTTCTTCAAACCGTGCACAATTAGGGGAGGGATTGAACTGGGAGAATTGGCTCCCTTTCTCTGCCGTTCTTGAGAGAAAAATGAGAGATTGAATGACTGGAATAACAAGGGAAACACGTGGAGTTGTGAGTGTGAGGAATTCTTGGTTTCGGATTTTAGAAATTTTGGGAGGAAAATTCAATTGTTGCGAATTGAGCCGTGAGGAGTGGAATTGAAGCTCGAGTTAGCTTCCTGAGATCAGTACGAGTCGATCCACATCAAAAACATGAAGAATTGGCAACGTTTTGGCTCTGAACACACTTGGTGACAGGGGATGAAATTCGAGGTTGAGTCGAGGGAATTGAGGCTTTGATTGACGAAATTGATGTGGGGATTGTGTTCCTGAGGATCCCACGATGCTTCTGGATGGATCAATTGAAGGAAAACACTGGAGATTGATGAAGCTCCATGGTTGCACAGTGCACGGATGTTCGAGTTTGAGTCGTGAAGATTGAGCAATGGATTGATGCAATTGAGTTGGGGGAAATGTTTAACGGAGTCCACTGATGCTTCTGGTTGCATCAATTGAAGGAAATCGATTGAGATTGAAGGTGTTCGAATGATGAACAGTGTTCGGAGTGTTCTTCGAGTGTTCATCTTCGATCGTGAGGTTTGATGCAGGTAATCGTGTAATTCTGATTGCAGACCTTTAATTGAACTCAAAACGAAACTAACTGGATGATCAATTGATGTAATCAGTGTCGAATTGATAGGATTGGAACCGGATCGTGTCGCGGGTTAAAGGACCCGTTTACCAGACAAACGGGTTGAGACGACAGCACTGTAGCTGGCGCGTGGGTTTCACGCGCAGCCACTCACGGCGACGCGTGAGGGCGCGCCTGGCCTAGTCTCAAGGTGAGGTCAACATGACTTTTGATCCTCTCAGTGTAACGAACATTTTGACATTGATTTCGGGGAAATCGGATATTGTTTCGATAATGTTCCGCGTATCCGAAGTTTTGTATTACGTTAAAAATACGTATTTAAATCCCGGAAAAATAGGGGAAAATTATATGTTGTATTTTGAGATGTTAGTAACCCTCTATAATGATTTTGGACAGGAATTGTGATTTCCAGATTTTACGGAAAAACGTGCAGCTCGGAAACGGACCGTTTTGAACGGTGTGTGTGAGTGGACTTTGTTTTCTAATCGTGATGCATGCATATATGAGTTAAATGCCTTATTATATGATTTTATATGCTTGGGCATGATTTGTGTTTCAATCCGGTAATTTCTCGGTTTTATGAATACTATATTATTATTTTTGGGCAATTTTCGAGAAATTACGAAATTTGGTAAAAATGATGTTTGGACTTGGTTTGTGAGTCCGGGATTAAAATTGGTATTATTGAGCCATGGATTGAAAAATGATGTGGTGACTTGGGAATGAGTCAATGGTCAATTTCGTGGATTTACGTGAAAATGGCAACGGAGGTTGCAACGCATGGATTTGCGTGGTAATGTTATTTTGGGCATGAGAACCCAAGTGAATAGTGATTTTGACTCGGATTTGGAGTCATTTGTGAAATTGTGAAATTAATGATTTATTGGAATTTTATGATTATTTTAATCAGTCTTTCGGGCACGTTTTACGAGGTACGTGCAAATGATGTTTTGGGCTAGGCCCGGAGTCTAAATGATTTCTAAAATGATATTTTGACTTGGTTGGTGAGTCAATGATGATTTCCGGATTATTCTATTGATTTAAATGTGATTTTAACGGTTTATGTGCAAAAGGTATTTTGGGCTTGAGACCCAGTTGAGAATGATCTTGACTTGGTATGAAGTCAAGATTTGATTGAAATGTTTTGGGATGTAATTCCAGGGATGGTTTTCATTGTGATTGTGATATTCCCAGACGGTCGGTGCTTGGGGGGATTACCCAGACGACCGGAGCTTGGGGGATGTGATTGTAGGATCGGGAGTTGATCCTATGGTAGTCAGCTTCTCGGATGAGACTGAGCCTGGATGTACCACTCGGAGGTGTCTGAACCTGGGGATGTGTTCGCCCAGAGGTGACTGAGCCCGAGGGGGTTGAGCCCAGAGGTGTCTGTTCCCGAGAGAGTGACTGGATATTGGCCTACGCGTAGTGCAGCACTTGTGAGTAGTGCAGTTTGATTGATTGTGCACTTGTGAGTAGTTCAGATGTGATTTGTGATATTTTATGCACTTGTGAGTAGTGCGGATTGATTGGATTGATATATTTCTGGTGCACTGGTGATTAGTGCTGATTGGTATTGATTGTGATGATGTACTGGTATGGAGTACGGGTTTTTGGTCTTTGTGGCCAGTGATTATGTTTTCACATGTTTTGGCCTGAGAGCCGGGATTTGATGTTTTATAACATGAACTGATTTGGTGAACATGAGTTTTATGGACCATGGGAAAATATGTTTTGATTTTATCGGTCACTCATGTTTTACGATATGCATGCAAGTTTGTGAAAACTGGAGGGTAAGATTGTATTTTGATAAATGTTTTTATAAGAGGTCATTTTTGTCCACTCACACCTTTTCTGTTTTATTAACCCTTCAGGTCGTGGCGCGTTGATCGAGGCTATTCCAGAGGTGGAGGTATGAGCGGGCACATGCACAAAATTCCCTTGTCTGGCAGGTACTGAAGGGTAGTTTCGGACTTTCAGTTGACTTGTCAGACGGGAGCAAGACGGGGTACGGTTTTTGACGTCCAGTTGGGACGGGTCCTGTCATTCCAATTATGGTTCAATGGTATAATTCTGGATTTGGAAATATGGAACTGGCATGAGATCCATTTGATTTGTAAACTATCGGACTTGAAGTCCATTTGATTTCATAAGGCATACTGGAGACCCATTTGGTTTATACTATCGGGCTTAAGACCGAGTTAGGTTATGAAATGGAATTTCGGGTTGAGTCCCTCGAATTGGTAAATTGGAATAATGGAAATTGTTTATGAAAGTTATACTTCGGGCACGAGACCCATTTGTGGATTTACGACGGTTTAAGGAATGAATGGTTAAACACTATATCTCGGGCATAGGCTCATTTGAAAGGTTTTGAGATGATTTACAAAATGTTTTCCATATACCATCCTTATGTATGGACTATCTCCTCCGGACGTCTTGTAGTATCTTGGAGTAGTCAAAGCGCACTACCTAAGAGGGGCTGCCCCGAGAGGTAGCTCATGATTAGGAGTGCAATTATGGATAATACCCTAGAGAGGGTCATTGACATGCGGGTCATTGACCTAGGTGAACCTTGGGGAGACTCGGGATTGAGACCCCAGAGTAGCACGTATAGCTTAGGACCGTGACATTATGACCGAGGATTGGTTAAATTTTATTTTGATAAATTGGTTATTTAATATTGATGGTTTTGGGCTGAGTTCCCATATACTTGGTTTTGGGCTGAGTTCCCACATGATTGGTTTTGGACTGAGTTCCCATATACTTGGTTTGGGGATGAGTTCCCACTTGGTTGGATTTTACGGTTTTGGGCTAAGGCCTAATGGTTTCAGGAAGAAAATGGCTTTGGTTGTTTAACCATTTTATTGAGTTTGATTGATTTAAACAAATGGTCTGATTCTGGTTTTCAAATGCATGCATGCTTTTTAGTGAAGGGAATAAATGTCTTTTCATGAAATGTGTTTTATAAATTATTTATTTCGTCCACTCACAACTTTTATGGTTTTTAATGCCCTTCAGGTTGATCACGGATGCGGGGTGTAGTAGAGATAGAGACATCACACTCCTCCACTGATCCTAGCGCACTCTAGAAGCCTCGTTTGAGCTGAGGTTTTGGGTTATCCCTTGTCTGTCCCTTCGTGTCACATGTGGGTTAGACGGGAGCATGTCACATCCCGCGTTAATTCCGGGGGGATTGGGATGAGTCGTGTCATGACCACCAAAATTTGATGCAATTTTTCCTTCCTTCATAACTTCTTTGTTCAACTCCGATTTAGGTGATTCTTTCGCCCAAATTCTCATAATTCCAAACTCTACTTGATCTACACATTTCTCACAAAATATATTTTTTTCTCCAACTGTATAGAACAAATTATTAACAAAACATAAGTAAAAGGGTATTAAATCATGGATAAAATGTGCATAAATTATGACCTAACAACCATAGTCCCTTGGGAAGCTCAATCTTGTATGCCTTTTCTTCATTGAAGAAACTTTTTTACCTCTTTGTTTTGATACTGTAATCGTCCATTCCAAACATATAGATATTTGGAATATTTTCGTCGTACAGAAGTACATAACTCCTTTATATCCGTGTTAAAAAAAATTCTCACCAATTTTCAATTTATTAACTAGATCCACCAAGTTCTTGGGCATTTGGACACTGAAAAGATCGACGCCAACAAAATCAACATGCTTGATATTGGCAACAATCTCATAAATAGCTTTCTCATTTTCAATCACTCCTTCAAGATCTTGACCAATCTCAACTTCAAAAGTTAGAGAATTTTTGTCAACGTAATTAAGCGGCTCAAAGCTTTCCTTCATGTCACTTACTCTTGTTTCTTCATTAGCTTTGTGAGTCTCATCAACCCCAAATTTTTCAGTTCTTGAACCAAAACAAATATTACATTCCTCTTCACAACAAGCATAAAATTTTGGTGGTAAATCAAGAACAACATATGCTCTTGTTAGTGACACAACTTGAACTCTATGTGATGTTTTGTTGATATCTTTTTGCACAAAACTTGGATTGGTATGCCCTTTGTTCCATTGGAAAGTAGACTCAGAGACCTTTCCTTATATATATATATATATATATCTTGTTGCATAAACCTTCATATTCATCCTCTGAACTATGAAGAAAATCATCATATTCCAAAGGTTCGTAGTGGTCAAGACGTTGCTGGAGCTGCTGCACTTGTCACCTTAGATCATCCATCTCTGTGTCATGAAGATCATGCTTTCACTCTTCACGACCATCATCGCTTCGAGGGTGACAATGACCACGACTCCTAGCCATGATCGACAAGCTTTGATACCAAAATGACACGGGACTAATGTAGATTTTTAGGAGATAATAACATAAGTTAACACTCTTGCATAGGAAACACGTCATCCTAAAGAATCCACCTTAGAGATAAGAGTTGAATAACTCGTCACTCAAAGGAATCCACCAAAGAGATAAAAGAAGATAGTTAGGAAGAACACATTTCACTAAGAAATTGTTTATCAAATAAGTCTTGGATGATCCCTACTCCAAATGATAGGTAGGGAGTATTTATAGGCTAGTCATGGACATCCCCCATGAATATGTTTGACTCCTTAATAAATAAAGTGCATGAATGACTCATGGGAAACATACCCATGATTCATTGAAAACCCACAACACATAATTATTTTTTGAACCTGGAAACACTTAATTATATACTATGGATGAATGCATAAAGGAATTAAGGATGGATAAATTAACCATGTGCCTTGAATGAATTAACCATGTGTCTTCAAGGATTAATTGACCATTCTAAAATCGGTATTTGAATGAGATTTAAGGAAATCCTAACTCAAAAGAAAATTGTATCACTAAGTGAATCTTGAATCAAGATTGATGAAACCAGATTGGGTGTGGTAGAACCGTAGAAGTTGAATTTAGGGTTTTGGTCACATAACAGAAGAGAATCGAGATCCAACCAAAATTAAACATACATCGAACATCCATGAACTAAGGTAATTCAAACATCTCAAACCTTAACTAAAATCATCTTACCTTACCATGAAAACTGAACAATTGAAGCGAACATGAAGCTGAATCAGTTTCCCTTCAGCGCACAAGTCCTTTTATTTCCCGCACAGGCTGATGATGGGGGACGATGATGAAGGGAGATTGTACAAGATGGTGGGGGAGGACGACAGGATGACATGATAAGGACGACCAATGGAGATGATGGGATAATGGCCCAAGATGATAAAGGTCAGTGAAAGTATTAATTTCATGAAAAGGTCATGGAGCTCAAGAGAAGGGTTTTTGATTTAGGACGAAAATCAGTGAGAGGGAAAACCAATGGGAGGCGCGCAAGCTGAATTAGGTTCAATTTCAACTTTTGTCTTTGTTGTGAAGCAATAGACACAATTAATTGCGTCCACAATTAAAAAGGTTTTGTCAAATTCGCAGATAAAATGACCCCACTTGTATTGTGCACAGGTGCTGTGTCTAATAATACATTGGTGTTCATTAATAAAAGTATTAGACACGAATAATTGTGTCCTTTTTAAAGTGAACACAAATCTTGAATAAATGTGTTTAATAATTAATAAAGGACACAAAAAAATTATTTGTGACTTAAATACATGTGCCCAATAACCAATTTTCTTGCAGTGACTTTTCTAAAATCTAGCTTTCTTCCCAAGAAGAGAATCAACTAATAGGCAGCTGTCATTATAGGTAAGATGATACATTGTGACAGGACCCATCCCAATCCCCCTGGGATTTACGCGGGATGACCCTACTCCCGTCTGACACGAAGTGTCAGACAAGGGATATTTCCGACCTTTACCCTCCCGGGCTATCAGAGTACGCCAGGATCCGGAGGAGGTATGTGATATCTCGGTCTCTGCTACAGTCCACATCGTATCCAACCTGAAGGGTATTAAAAACAGAAAGACTGTGAGTGGACAAAAATAAAGAGTTTATAAAAACATTTCCATAAAAGACCTTTATACTCGTCACTAAAAAGCATGCATGCATAGTAAAACCATTTATCCAATCATATATGTTAAAACATCCATAATAAGGGTCTCATCCCCAAAACCATTTATCATCATAAAACATAATTTCCCAAACCAATTGAAATCATGTTTATCCATTATATTCATATCCAGAACCTGTCACGGTAAAATAAAGCTACGCGCGTGCTAACCGGGGTCTCAAACCCAAGTCTCTCCAGGGTCCACCCAGGTCAATGTCCGTAGATCAATGACCCTGCCTGGAGGTAACGAACCATGCCCATCCTGAGAGTAAGGAACCCAACTGGGGGCGACTCCACTCAGTCAGTGCTCCGTGTGTCAGGGCCCACCCCTAATCCCCCGGGATTAAGGGCTAAACCCCGCTCCCGTCTAACGTATGCATGACACGAGGGCTAAACAACCGCCTAGCCTCCGTGTGACACGTAAGTCGGACAAGGGAGTTCCAGGCCAACCACCTCAACAACCTCAAACTTCCCAGAGTGCGCAGAGCCTACTGTGGATTGGGCATGTGATGTCTCCATCTCTCTCAACCGACAGCCCGCACTACAGCAACCTGGAGGGTATCGAAAACACGAAAAGACTGTGAGTGGACAAAAATAAAAGTCAAGTTCAAAACAGTTATCAGAAAACACATACATTTATACCCTCCGTTTTGAAAACCAATGCATGCATATCAATTTCATATCATAAAATCATGTACGAAAACCAAAGCACATTTTTCCTTTTTCCAAAACCCGAGCCTTAGCCCCAATATCACCGGAAGGCATTATAACCAATGAAAACCATTTCATCCGGGCTACTGCCCAAAACATCACCATCAAGTCTCAGTGAAAACACAAAACACATTTAAAACCACATTCTCATTCATCGAACCTGCTGGATCTATCCGAGTCTTTAAACTCCCGAGTCTTTAAACTCAATCCAGGCCTTAATCATATCCGAGTCTTTAAACTCCCGAGTCTTTAAACTCAAGGCCTACGGGGGAATATCAATATATCCGAGTCTTGAAACTCCCGTGTCAGGACCCACCCCGGTTTCACCCCGAAACCCGAGGTAAATCCCGCTCCCGTCTGACTCCCCGACACAAACTCAAGTAAAACTCACGCAACCTTGTCAGACGCAGGAGTAATTAGACACAAAGTCCCGAAGGTAGCATTTACAAAACATAGTACGAACATCCAAAGAAAATAAAACCGATAACTACACGCACACGGAAGCCTTTACTCTACTCTGGGAACCCTCACGTCACTTCTATGCCTCGGACACTGCCTCGACGTCAAATCCCCGCGCTCGCTCCACACTCTGGAGGGCAATTAAAACAGAAAATGTGAGTGGACCAGAAGGTACAAAAATTCAAAAACCATTTTATAAGAAAACCGAGTTTAACCCTCCGTTTTGAAACCACATGCATAACCAACAGTTATAAACACATTTATAAAAGAATCATTCTTAACATCATAAGAAACAGAAACACTATAAAATACCATAAGAAACCATAACATGAGTATCAGAAACCGTGTCAAAACCATAATCCCCAAATCATCCTTTTCCCGATCAAACCTGCTGGATCTATCCGAGTCTTTAAACTCCCGAGTCTTTAAACTCAATCCAGGCCTTAATCATATCCGAGTCTTTAAACTCCCGAGTCTTTAAACTCAAGGCCTACGGGGGAAAATCAACATATATCCGAGTCTTTAAACTCCCGAGTCTTTAAACTCAATCCGGGTCTTTAAACCCAATCCGGCCGGTCCCCCGTCACATATATCCGGGTCTTTAAACCCAATATCCAGATCCAGCAAATCCAATCCCAAAACCATTTGAAAACCATTTACCAATCCACATCCAAACCCGAATCCGAAATCACTGGTCCGATGCTCTCCCGGCATCTAGAACCGTCATTCCGAACCCAAATCCGGAGTCCACTTTCCAATCTTAAAACCAAATTCCGATTAGTGAAATCCGATTCTAAAATCGAAAACTTTGATCATCGAAATCATGTTCCCCAAAATCCACTTATAACCATTGAAAACCACTTATCATTTGAAATCCCAAAATCATAACATATATTCCAAAAACCAACCATTCCTCGTAAAACGTGCTAAAAACCACTTTCTTCGAAAACCGTGCAATTATGTAAAATCAACCAAAACATATTCAATAAACATAGAATCATAATCAAAATCATAAAACAATTATAGAAAACAGTTATGCATGCTCGAGTTTAGAGAAAGGGTCCACTCACAGTACTGAGCCCTACTCGCGTCCCGAACGTCCAGCCCGTTCCTCGGCTTCCTCGGGAAATCCCGATCCTGTCAAACACCGCCAAAATACGTCACTAACACGTCTACGAAGGTTCACCTAAATTCCTTCAAAATTCCCCGAATCCTAAACATAAGAACCGGGGACCCTAAACTTTCCCCCTCGCGGAACTCAACTCAAACGACTTCCGATTGACCCGAAACCAACTCCATTGAACTCACAACAACTCCTAGACCAAGAACTATGTTGACCGTTTCTCCCAGAACCACCGCACGCGCCTCCACGCGCCTCCCAAAGTGGCTGCGCGTGGCCCTCACGCGCCTGCTACAGTGTCACCGTCTACCTCGCGTAGACCGGGCTCGATACAGTGCCTGCTGTTTGAACCGACGAGAGCGGTTCACCGCCGTGCCTGCACCATTTTCCTCCCTCTCTTCACCATCCTCTTCGTCCAATCCTAAGCAATCCAATTCCCTCACTCAAACACCTCGACACTGTTCCTAACCCGTCGATTCGAGCTCAAAATCAAAACCCAAACTATCCCCTGTTTCCTATTCCGGCCACTCAGGTCTTCTCCCGTCACAATAATCACCCTAGACGACGCCTAGGACCTCCCTGAGCCTCGTACCACTCACCATAACCGTCGACTCAACCCCACACGTCACGACTTCCCGTTTGAACATCACGGCAAAACAGAGCACACAGGTACTCTCTTTCGTATAGCCTCCACCGTGTACTCCTCCGTCACGGCAACACACTCAGTCGACTCTTGGGACCTCCAGAAGTCTCACTCTAACCTCCAAATCCCTCGACTCTCGCTCTAGGTCCACGACTTTTGAAAACAAGAAAAACGGGGAAAACAGGGGAATCAGGGTATACCTTCGATACTCGCTCCGCCGTCTGCACCGCCGTGTGCCACGGTGATCGTTGAGTCCCCTGCAGTCGTCTGCGCTTGCTATTGGCTTGGATTGAGCCACCACACGGCACAACCTCCGCCACAGTCCCACGGCTCCTCTGTTTTCTCAGAACTCACCGCCTTCCTCCGCCGTGTCTCCGTGCACGAACTCAGTCCCAAACTCGATCACCAACCTCCTCTCTTCTTCCTTTCACTCTCACAACTCACCAGAGTCTCACCCGCACACAAAATTGATCACTCAATCTCAATTCTTCACTCTCTATTCCCAGTTCTTCGAACACACACACAACACACATACACGGGTGCACCCCAAATAATGGGACCGTGCACTCCCTAGAACCAACCAGACCTCCTCCACGTGTCACCAATCCTACCCTTCATCTCACATGTGGCTCAATCTCAACCCTTCATCTGTCCTTATCTGTTGCACACATTCCAGAGCACAAAAGACCAAAATGCCCTTCTGTTTTACCCAAAAATTACAACTTTGCCCCTACCTTTCTAGACCTGTAACTCCCACATCGTACGTCCGATGAATACGTGCCGCCTCTCATCGAACTCGGGACGACGAGATCTATCTAACGGTCTTAGGTCAACTTACCAAAACCCGTTCGTATAAAAAGTCAACGTTTCCCCCCTAATTTCGCCAAATTACGGTTATGCCCCCAATCTTCCGAACATCACAACTTCCTCCTCGGATGTCGGAATCGGGCGTGCCACCTGCCTAAGGATTCGTAACGTCCTCAACTACGTCCTGGTCACTGGTCAACTCCCATTTGACCACCCGAAATAAAAGTCAACATTTCTGCCCGACCCAGGGGCAAAATCGTCATTCTAAGTTCCCGGACCCCTCGGGACCACCTAACCCTTGATTAACCTTACTAATCACACCTTAATCACTCTACTTATCCCAATTCTCGGGACGGGTTGTTACATCCCGAGTCTTTAAACTCAATCCGGGTCTTTAAACCCAATCCGGCCGGTCCCCCGTCACGTATATCCGGGTCTTTAAACCCAATATCCAGATCCAGCAAATCCAATCCAAAACCATTTAACATCATTTTCCATTTCCATATCCAAACCCGAATCCGAAACCACCGGTCTGATGCCCTTCCGGCATCCATAACCGTCATTCCGAATCCAGACCCAGAACTCATTTCCTTCTCATTTTCCGGTCCGAGTCCGCAACCATCATTCCGTAAGCTAGCATCCGGAATAACCATTCCGAACCCAAACCCGAAATCCACTTCAAGTCCCGAATCGAATCCCGAATCGTCACCCGGAATTCCGATTCCGAAACCCGAAATCTCATTTCTGAAAACACCTTTGAACTGGGCCTCAGGCCCGAAAATACTTTTCAAAATCCTTTTACTTTCCTTGAAATCCAACCGTATTTCAAATCCCGAAATCGGCCATTAAAACCAGGTTCAAATCACGAGAGTTATCAAAATCTCGTAAAACGTGAAAACCGTCATTTTCCTCGAAAAACGTGCAAAAACCATAGACCATCACAATCACCATCAAATCATAGCATCAAATATAGAAAACATATAAAACATATATGCATGCATCAAGAGTTAGAAAGCAAAGTCCACTCACAGACCATTTCCGCGTCGCCTCGATACGCGCGCACTTACGCCGTCCCCGGCCAGTTTGCTATCCTCGGCTTTCCCAAACCTGTCCAAATTCCATAACGAGGTTACTAACTACTTCACGCTACTCATACTAAAACCCCATTGCTTTCCCAAACTTCTAACGTAATTAAAACGGGACCCTAGACCTTCAACCCCGCAGAACTATCCCGAAACAGCGTCCGAAGAACCCGAAACTTAATCCATTGGATTCGTTATAACATTTAGAACAAAAACTTAGTTGGACGCTTCACCGGAAACCGCTGCACGCGCCCCCACGCGCCGCCCAAAGTGGCTGCGCGTGGGCCTCACGCGCCAGCTACAGTACCATCTTCAACCTGTGCTGAACCGGCCGTCGCAGGCTGAACCGGCGAGAATCATGCTCCGCCGTCCGGCCACCGTTCTCCTCCCTTTTCTCACCATTCTCAACGTCCAGACCTACTCTATCCATCCCCATCCTTCAATCACCTCGACACGGCCCCATACTTGTCGACTCAAGCTCGAAACCAGACGGCCCGTAACCCTCTGTTCCACACTCCGGCCACCCAGGTCCTCCCCCGTCACGGTGGCGACACCAGAACACTTCTAGGACCCCACTAAGTCTCACACAACTCACCAAAAACCCCGACTCGTACTTAAAACTCACGACTTTCAAATTGAAACAAAACAGAAAAACAGAGGAATTGGAAATTACCTCTCCTGCCGCTCACCGCCGTGGACTCCGCCGCGTCCCTAGGTATCCACACACCTCCTCCGTCCTCCGCGCACCACCTGCCGCTTCCCTTGATTAATTACACAACCGCACCACCGCACCTCCACCCCAACTCCTCTCTGTTTCTCTGGTTTTCCCCCGTGAGTTCTCACTTCACACACACATGAGCACTGCATCTCCCAATCTCCTCAACACCACCCTGCACTCTGAACCTCCCTCTGATCACACTCCCCTACTCACAAGCTCACACTTGCCCGGCCGTCGATCGATTTCACCCCTCAGCCTCCCTCTCTGTTTTTTTCCTCTTCGAAGAACACGGCTGCACATTTTTAAAATACCCGTGCACATTTGTGTAGAAACCACTACACACCCACCACGCGTCACAATCCTCTCCTCCCTCTCTTAAAAATCTCCTTCTGCTTTGGACACTTGTCCAAATCTGGTTGCACCATACCCAAACAGTCAAAAGACCAACATGCCCCTCTTTAACTCCAAAATTACGATTATGCCATCGACGTTCTAGACCCGTAATTTACTCATCATAAGTCCGATGAATACATGCCGCCTGTCATCGGACTCAAGACGACGAGATCTATCTACCCAACCTAGGTCAACGTACCAAAACCCAATTCTACAAAAAGTCAATGTTTCCCCTTCTTTTAACCAAATTACGGTTATGCCCTCAACCTTCCGAACATCACAACTTCCTCCTCGGATGTCGGAATCGGGCGTGCCACCTGCCTAAGGATTCGTGACGTCTTAAACTACGTCCTGGTCACTGGTCAATCCCTAATTGACCACCCGAAATAAAAGTCAACATTTCTGCCCGACCCAGGGGCAAAATCGTCATTCTAGGTTCCCGGACCCCTCGGGACCACCTAACTCTTGATTACCCTCACTAATCACACCTTAATCACTCTACTAATCCCGGCTCTCGGAACGGGTTGTTACACCGTGACTACTCCGGGGTCCACCCAGGCCAACGACCCTCCCCGGAGGAGACAATCATACATAAAGGATGGAATATGAAAAACTGTTTGAAATCATTCTTAAAACCTTTCCAAGATTCATGTCCGGCCCCTCATAAGCCGTCATGAACCATAAAACCTTTCATGGGTTCATGCTGCTTCCCATAAACCGTCATGACCCACAAATCCATTTCAAGGGTTCATGCCGGTTCCCATAAACCTTCATGACCCGTAAAAACCATTTGTAACACATAACTGGGCGCTAGGCCCGAATCCCCATAGAAACTGGACCTCCGGTCCGAATCGTAAACCTACTGGGCCTCCGGCCCGATTCCGTAAATCAAATGGGTTTCAAACCTGAGTTTACCTTTTCAAATCCAAAATCATTTCATTAAACTATTTCCAAAACCATAAGAATGGAAAATCAGAGTAAAACCGAAAAATCTCGATTTACGTGCAAGCACGTAAATCGCCTCTAAATACGTGAAACCATACAATTCACAAATATCCAAATCAACATCATCAAATCACATTCATAATCCATATAAAACATTTATGCATGCATCACAGTTTAGAAATCAAAGTCCACTCACAGACCGTCTGAGCTGCCGCCTCGATTTGCGTGCCATAATTGTCTCCCGGGTCAATCGTCGTCACCGGGACTCCCAAACCTGTCCAAATTGTAATAGAAGGTTACTAACCACTTAATTAACCTCCTACCAAAGCCCCGTAATTTTCCTGATTTTCTAACTATTTTTAAAACCTATCCTAAACCTTCCGATGCCCCGAAACATATCGAGACGATCTCTGATCGACACGAAACCAGTTTCAAAATGTTCGTTACATCAAATAGATGATTTCACATGTTGGAATTTTCCCCAAAATCTCCCCCACGCGCCGCCTGAAGTGGCTGCGCGTGGGCTTCACGCGCTAGTGAACAGTTTTCTTCAACCTCACGACTGAACCGGTCCGGCCGGTTCACTGGTTCCCTGGACCGACGTGACCGGTCCGGCTTTATTCCTCCCCCATTTTTCGTCCGTTTCAAACCCAATCAATCCTAAAATTCCTAAGTTAATGTTTCCTATCCATTCCAATTAATAAACCTAGAAGAAACTAACTAAAGCTCACGGTTTGATTTTGCTTCAAACGGTTCAATTTTCCCGATTGCACCCAGGGCTGCTCAGCCTTTAACCGCCGTCCAAACCACCCTCTACACCTTCCTACAACCTCAACAAACTCATCCTAATCATCCAATACGGTCCCTAATGTCAAAATCAAATTAAAATGGAAATGGGGCCTTACCGAGCTCTCGGTTTCCCGTGGCCTCCACCGCCATTCACGGCGGCTCAGCCCGTCCCTCAGCCACCATCTTCATCACCTCACGATCCTCTCTCAATTCCCTTCACACTCCAGCCATAGATGATGAGGTTTGGGGAAGATGGAAGATCGGTTTGCACGGTTTTAGAGGGGGGGGGGGGGGGTTTCGGGTTTGATCCAAATGAAAAACAGGGGTGAAATGCATGTATGTAAGGTGTTGTCCAGTGGATGGGTGAGAAGTGTCACTCATCCATTGGGCCTCCATAAAATATATGGGCCCCACTAAAGTCCAAAAGTGCGATCGTCTTGTAATTCGTGCAATAGTACCCTTGAACTTCCGTGAACCGTAACTTCGACGTCGAACGTCCGAATTTGACGTGCCGCCTGTCTATGGATTCGTATCGTCCTTATCTATGTAATGGTCTTCGGCCCTCGGCCATCGGACCTCTTGGTCAAAAAGTCAACATTTGCCCATTTTTAACCAAAATTACCAAAATGCCCCTAAACTTCTGAACGTCATAACTACCTCCTCGAACGTCGGAATTGATCGTGCCACCTGTCTATGAACTCGTGACGTCACGAAATACGTCACGGTCATCGGTCAAAGTCCATTTGACAGACCGAATGAAAAGTAAACGTTTTGCCACGACCAAGGGCAAAACGGTCATTTTGCATCGTTTGTCCAATTTCGCCTAACTAATCACCGATTAACCTCACTAATCGTGATTAGTCACTAATCTAATCTAGGAATTTGGGACGGGTCGTTACAACCTTCCCTCCTCAATTAATTTCGTCCTCGAAATTCCAACCGACCTAAATCCAACCGTTCTTCCCTCCTTAATTAGTTCCGTTCTCGAAACTCCAACTATCCTGATTCCACAACCACCTCGTGGAAAGTACCATCTACCTCGCAACACGTGTACACTCGTACACCAACTAACCAGAATAATACTTACTCGTCTACACCTAGACATACATTAACACTCACGTCGCATCGACTACATTCGACCACGTCGAATGACAGTTGTCATACGTCCCGAATTGTCACCACTTGTCAAATCTACCGTTTCGTTGACACGAACAAATCGAAGGTTCCTTGTTCAATCACTAACTATCCTGACGTCTGCTCCCGCTGGGAGTCATCGGACCTTACTCAACGATCCACGCTGACACCTCCGACAAACCGTCA
Source organism: Prinsepia uniflora (assembly GCA_032719365.1). Classification (NCBI taxonomy): domain Eukaryota; kingdom Viridiplantae; phylum Streptophyta; class Magnoliopsida; order Rosales; family Rosaceae; genus Prinsepia; species Prinsepia uniflora. Next base: position 826,231 of record CM064876.1, on the reverse strand, counting down.
CCACTTGACAGTTGCTAGTCGAAAACTGACACTATACCCACTTGTGGTTACACTAACCACCAACATACTCATCCTGATTATACGTATACTAACCAAGCATTTCACTCAACCTGTGTGTAACTGGACCCATCAGAAATACTATGACCCACTGCATAGTATCCAATGTCCAGTTCACGACCTCAACTAATCCAATAGTATCGGAATTAAGCCGACTACCAACACGTTCACCAACCTACTACTAGTATAACCTATATACCGTCACTAGGCAAGACAAGTTTACCTGGTATTATACCTTGAACAACGTATAAGGTACGAACATCTACCCATCAATCAGCCTACAACCATCTAGGTTGTAGTCAATCACGTTTCTACTATGGAGTCCATTTCTCCAATCCAGTCTTAGACAAATCAAAACTCCGACCCATTATCCATTTTCAAATCAGAATCTGAATCCGCAATTTCGTAAGAAATCCCAAATCCAAACCCAGAAATCATATCCATAATCATGTCCAAATTCGAATCCGAAAGCATCATTCCATAAACCGGCATTAGGAATGACCATTCCCAACCCAAATCCATAAAAAGAAATCCACTGTCAAGCTCCAGAATCAAATTCTGAATCGTCACCCAGCTATTTGATTCCAAAACTCGAAATATCGTTCACGTTTACCCAGACGCACCAAAATCGAACCTATCGGTTACCAGCTCAATCCCTTCGATTGACTTCGTAGGTAAGCCAATCACAACATCCACACATCTCTAAGGTTGACCATATCCGACCACGTCGGAAAACTACTCACTTGAGTAATATACCATACGGGATTCACCTCGAAAAGAAGTTCAGTCCCAACATCCTCAACTCAAACATCCAGGTAAGAGCGATAAACTCTCCACCTATCTGGATTATCAAGATCACAATCCAGATCCATCACTACGTCAACCAACCATAGACGCCACGATCCCCGATCGTCACAACGTCCAAAGTCCTAGACCATTTCCCACATCTACATAGATCAATCAACGACGAGACACGTCGAGACTGTGGGTTCTCATTGATTACCTCGAATCAATCCTTGGCATTCCACCTAGGAAACATCAAGAATGATACAAGACAATGACATCAAAATTCATCCTACGTGAATGCAAATAAAACTCGCTGCACTCACCACGCCACGTAATCCAACACTGTCTGCCACATAGCAGAAAATGATAAATCTCATTCACTTAACTTCGAAATAACCAACTCTCCTAACGACCCAAGACAAATCCCGGGTCCACCAACCAATATAAGATCAACGTACTGGTGACAACAACCATCGTCTACCGTCATCCACCGTGGTAGAACTTGAGAAGTCACCAAAATAACTTCGAAATACCCATTACCAATGCGGAAAGCCCGCATTCCACTCGTCACCTCAATCGCAACCTCTCGCGATTCCGGAATTCCAACCACATCGGAACCATCACACTCGGACATCAACCACGTGTCCATCACTAGTTTACCTCTATCCGTGATCCACTCCCGAACCACAGATACCAAACACATACTCATCTCGACGGAGTCACATCCTGACTCGTAACTCACCGTCATCAAGATCACCAGCACTAGCACCAGCGCTAGTACCAGCACCACGCACTATTACCAACACTAGTGTCAGTATCAGCACGCCGTGTGCAAAACTGACACCCTGGATCTCCACTCATACCGAGCGACGACCCCGTACCTCTGCTAGAATAAGAGAAACTCTGCCTCCCTCATACCCAACACTTCTGGGTACAGTCACCCTGATAACTCATAAGAGAAAAGGAAACGTCCCCTGAACGTCCCCGTCTCATTCTGCGATCGTACTCAGTTGTAACCGAGTCGAATCTAGAATCACTGCTCGTACATATGCGTTACTTACGCACCTCGTATCATCGTCACGATTGATAATCCCATCGTCACAATCGTCACGGTAACCTGAGTCTACTCGACCTGATAAGACTCGACTACGTCCATCGATAGTAGCGTCTGCCCCAACCTCGTACAGACGTAACTACCAGGTATCACTATCAAGGCTCCGCATCCAACGGAATCACTCGCCCGTACCAAATACTCCGTATCCCACTCAGGGATTCCATCGACAAGTACCAACCCTGGTAACCTATCCAACCGAACTCTAACCAGTCGTCGGAACCGATCATACGACATCGTGAAGACGATCCCAACTAACCGTCACACGATCAAAACTCGAAAGTACCCTTTACGTCATCCCTTCCGTAGGGTCCCACACTGTCATCCCTGACAGAACTATGGCAACCCCGGCATCAAATGCCGAAGCAAGGCATGCCAATCCTACTAACTATCATACCGACACCTCAACATCAGGTTGACCACGAACTGTAGCCCATTGAGATATCACATCCTCGACCTGTGTACATACTCCAAGAGCCACACGATTGCTCGAATAGAGACAACCCCGCTCTGATAAGCATCTTACGAACAATCCTATGCTCTGATACCACGCTGACAGGACCCATCCTAATCCCCCTGGGATTTACGCGGGATGACACTGCTCCCGTCTGACACGAAGTGTCAGACAAGGGATATTTTCGACCTTTGCCCTCCCGGGCTATCAGAGTACGCCAGGATCCGGAGGAGGTATGTGATATCTCGGTCTCTGCTACAGTCCACATCGTATCCAACCTGAAGGGTATTAAAAACCGAAAGACTGTGAGTGGACAAAAATAAAGAGTTTATAAAAACATTTCCATAAAAGACCTTTATACCCTTCACTAAAAAGCATGCATGCATAGTAAAACCATTTATCCACTCATATATGTTAAAACATCCATAATTAGGGTCTCAGCCCCAAAACCATTTATCATCATAAAACATAATTTCCCAAACCAATTGAAATCATGTTTATCCATTATATTCATATCCAGAACCTATCACGGTAAAATAAAGCTACGCGCGTGCTAACCGGAGTCTTAAACCCAAGTCTCTCCAGGGTCTACCCAGGTCAATGTCCGTAGATCAATGACCCTCCCTGGAGGTAACGAACCATGCCCATCCTGAGAGTAAGGAACCCAACTGGGGGGCGACTCCACTCAGTTAGTGCTCCGTGACTACTCCGGGGTCCACCCAGGCCAACGACCCTCCCCGGCGGAGACAATCATATATAAAGGATGGAATATGAAAAACTGTTTGAAATCATTATTTAAATCTTTCCAGGATTCATGCCCGGCCCCCATAAGCCGTCATAATCCATAAAATCCTTTCATGGGTTCATGTCGGTTCCCATACACCGTCATGACCCGCAAATCCATTTCAAGGGTTCATGCCGGTTCCCATAAACTGTCATGACCCGTAAAAACCATTTGTAACACATAACTGGGCGCTAGGCCCGAATCCCCATAGAAACTGGACCTCCGGTCCGAATCGTAAACCAACTGGGCCTCCGGCCCAATTCCGTAAATCAAATGGGTTTCGAACCCGAGTTTACCTTTTCAAATCCAAAATCATTTCATTAAACTTTTTCCAAAACCATAAGAATGGAAAATCAGAGTAAAACCGGAAAATCTCGATTTACGTGCAAGCACGTAAATCGCCTCGAAATACGTGAAATCATACAATTCACAAATATCCAAATCAACATCATCAAATCATATTCATAATCCATATAAAATATTTATGCATGCATCACAGTTTAGAAATCAAAGTCCACTCACAGACCGTCCAAGCTGCCGCCTCGATTTACGTGTCATAATCGTCTCCCGGGTCAATCATCGTCACCGGGACTCCCAAACCTGTCCAAATTGTAATAGAAGGTTACTGACTACTTAATTAACCTCCTACCAAAGCCCCATAATTTTCCCGATTTTCTAACTATTTTTAAAACCTTTCCTAAACCTTCCGATGCCCCGAAACATATCGAGACGATGTCCGATCGTCACGAAACAAGTCCCAAAATGTTCGTTACATCGAATAGATGATTTCACTTGTTGGAATTTTCCCCAAAATCTCCCCCACGCACCGCCTGAAGTGGCTGCGCGTGGGCTTCACGCGCCAGTGAACAGTTTTCTTCAACCTCACGACTGAACCGGTCCGGTCGGTTCACTGGTTCCCTGGACTGGCGTGACCGGTCCGGCTTTATTCGTCCCCCATTTTTCGTCCGTTTCAAACCCAATCAATCCTAAAATTCCTAATTTAATCTTTCCTATCCATTCCAATTAATAAACCTAGAAGAAACTAACTAAAGCTCACGGTTTGATTTTGGTTCAAACGGTTCAATTTTCCCGATTGCACCCAGGGCTGCTCAGCCCTTCACCGCCATCCAAACCACCCTCTACACCTTCCTACAACCTCAAAAAACTCATCCTAATCATCCAATACGGTCCCTAATGTCAAAATCAAATTAAAATGAAAATGGGGCCTTACCGAGCTCTCGGTTTCCCGTGGCCTCCACCGCCGTTCACGGCGGCTCAGCCCGTCCCTCAGCCACCTTCTTCATCACCTCACGATCCTCTCTCAATTCCCTTCACACTCCAGCCACAGATGATGAGGTTTGGGGAAGATGGAAGATCGGTTTGCACGGTTTAGGGAGGGAGGGGGGAGGGGGGAGGGGGGGAGGGGGGTGGGTTTCAGGTTTGATCCAAATGAAATAACAGGGGTGAAATGCATGTATGTAAGGTGTTGTCCAGTGGATGGGTGACAAGTGTCACTCATCCATTGGGCCTCCATAAAATATCTGGGCCCCACTAATGTCCAAAAGTGCGACCGTCTCGTAATTCGTGCAATAGTACCCTTGAACTTCCGTAAACCGTAACTTCGCCGTCGAACGTCCGAATTCGACGTGCCGCCTGTCTATGGATTCGTATCGTCCTTATCTACGTAATGGTCTTCGGCCCTCGGCCATCGGACCTCTTGGTCAAAAAGTCAACATTTGCCCATTTTTAACCAAAATTACCAAAATGCCCCTAAACTTCCGAACGTCATAACTTCCTCCTCGAACGTCGGAATTGATCGTGCCACCTGTCTATGAACTCGTGACGTCACGAACTATGTCACGGTCATCGGTCAAAGTCCATTTGACCGCCCGAATGAAAAGTCAACGTTTTGCCACGACCAAGGGCAAAACGGTCATTTTGCATCGTTCGTCCAATTTCGCCTAACTAATCACCGATTAACCTTACTAATCGTGATTAGTCACTAATCTAATCTAAGAATTTGGGACGGGTCGTTACACATTGCCCGATGGAATGCTATCGTCAGGAGCAATTGGTCTACTTAGAGGAACAATAGATATTAATTGATATTATACTCTAACAATGAGAAATTTAAACTATATCGTCTTCTTGTATCATAACACATGAACTAAAATGGCGTGTACGCGTTTAGATGCGCAGTTGTGTGAAATATTTTGGGAGTTGGTTAACTTATATAATAAGTCGGTTATAAAGAAATAAAAAATTCAACCAAATATATTAGTTGTCATTATTGACAACTTTGTATATGTAAATCAAAGTTGAGACATTTTGGTTACAAAAGAAAAAGAAATACCCATACATATATGAAACATATATATATATATATATATATATAATGCTGATTGCTAAACCCCTCTAAAGCATATATAATACGATTCAACACGCCTCTTATGTTTGTAATGAGTTTAACTGACAAAGAATAAAGAAAATTGATTTTCACACTCCATTTTTACTCCGGTTTTTACCCCGGCTAATAGTTTAGCTGTACTCTACTTTTAATGTTTTCTTTTATACTTTTAAATAAGAAATGAAGTGCAGAAAATAAAAAATTGAGTGCAGAAATCACTAAAACTTTGAAGTAAACATTCAAGGACTATACTTATCCCGCTAAAGTGTATAATACGAAACATAGATGAGGCAATCTTGCTAGTATAGATACATAGATAGGTGGGTACTAGAGTTGCCAAATGTTATCTAGTGAGAAGAGCCTGCAACTTGTTGATTAATTAATTAGGTTTTGGTATATGGAATGCACTCATTCATTCCAATGTTGAATGAGAAATTTGGGTTAGTTCATATTAGACTTTTGTAATTTATGAAAGTTCAACGGTTGGATTATGGCCTCATTTTTGTGTGATAAATTTTAAGTGGAACGTATATACTCGTCCATTCCCATGTTGAATGAGAAATTTGGGTTAGGCTTTATTCAATTTCGGTAATTTATAAAAGTCCAAGGGTTGGTTTATGGCCTCATTTTTATGTGGGCAATATAGATAGGTAATTGGATAGAGAATCAGTGTTGCCGAATGGTCTATATATGCGCATAAATCATCAACTTGTCATCATCCATGCATGGTTTGGTACGTAATTATTAATTCCAATTCCAGCAGCAGCAGCAAAGCCTATAAATTGGCAACAATTCCACAAGAATTTACACACTCACTCAATACACGTACAATACTCATTCATATATCATATCAATGGCCTTCAAAACCCTTTTGCTTGCGTGTCTGTTGGCCGCTGCGGTGGCTGTTCCAGAAGCTGAAGCCACCCTTACTATTGGCACAGGTGGCCTCGTACTCCCCACACTTCCCGGTGTAATCAACATCGAAGGGACAGTGTTTTGCTCTGTGAATGGCAATCTCATTCCCGGCACTGCTCCTCCACCATTCCCGAGTAATTATTTAACTCAATCTCATTAACTCAATCTCATTGCCGCTGTTGTTGATGTTGTTGCTTACTTTATATACTACGCATATATATATATATATATATATATATATATACTTAAACTTTTCTTGTGAATCACCTGCCTAGATGCTACTGTGGTTCTGCAATGTGGACCTGCAAATACCACCGTTGCTTTGACAATCACCGACCGCCAGGGAAGGATTTCAATCTTGTTGAATCTTTCACAGTTCGCTCTCAATGATATATTGAGTGGGTGCAGAGTAGTGGTTACCACACCACTCGCCAGATGCAACGCCACTTTGTCACCTAATGTGGGTGGTCTCATCTCATCGACCTTGACCGTTGTTGGCCAACGCATCGTCTCCATCTTACCGCCCTTACGCATCATCACTGTTCGTATACCTGGATTCCAAGTAACCGTATAATTAAGCTTAATCAATCAGCTATATATATATATGGCGTCAATAATATGGCCTCGTATCTGTATATGATCTGCAGGCCGTTTCTTTTCAAGTACGTTATACGCATTTGAATAAAACAGTCAAATAATATAAAAGGCTATGTACATCTACAACTATTGTACGTGTAATAAGGAGCCTCAAATTTGACTATATACATGTACCTTCCTACATATATCATCTACATGCAACGAATATTAACTTTCATCACTACTTACGTACGTACTCTTCCAAATTAATTATATAGCAATTATATATCTCTTATATATGTATATGGCGGATCCAATATATCAACAATAACATCAAAAGAATGTCGATCCATCAATCTGCCAAAAACAAATATTATGAAGTTGGTTGATGGTTAGTATAATATTTTAGTGAAAATTCTGCTTCAAATATTATGTTGGATATATGATTAAATAGATTAAATGGGTTAAACAGGTTAAACGGGTTATTCAATACGACACGTTTAATAAACAGGTTAAATGGGTGAGTTCGGGTTACCTGTTTAATAAACAGGTCGGATTCGAGTTTACATGAGTTGACACGATTAATAAACGGGTCGGGTTTAGGTTGAGCTTAAATAGGTAAAATAGAGTACGTGACACGACACGAATCCGACACCACACGACCCATTACCAGGCCTAGTAATGGGTTGAGCTTGGAGAAGAGAATCATCCCGAGGTGTTTGGTTTGTAAAATTTTGGTGGTGAAAGGTTTGGAAGATCAAAATTTGAGCTTGGGGACATTGATTTTGTGGTTGAGAAGCTGTTCTTGGACATTGGTTTCGCATAACTCCAATTCTCTAATCAATGTCAATCTAAAAATTTTAAAAAGGAAGAAATTTGGAAATCTGGGGAAGGAAGAAATCTGGAAATCTGGAGAAGGACGATGAACAGCTCTTTGGTTTCCCAATCATCTTTCCACATAGATTCTTACATGGCTTAAGTGTGTCAGCATGTAAAAAATTTCAATTTTACCCTTATTTTTCACGGTCATTTAACATTTGTAACGGAAATAGAGCTGAATGACTCAACTCTGCCAGTTTCATAATATTAAGTGAGCGAATAACGAATACAAAATGCAAAGTGCGATAAATGTACGAATTCAAGGTATATTTAAACTAATAATCCTAGTAATAATATATAAAGTGAATATATTAACTTGATAACATAAAATGATTGCATTATGTGATGTAACATCAAGTAATAATATTTCAAATTACCATGAGAAAGTGAACATTTGCGAACGGATTTATTTCTTATTTTGTTCTGGTTATCCGATGGTCTAGATCACCGTCGAAAAGGGCCCCACTCTGTGCGTCGAAGTAGAAGTCTAAGACTTAAAACCATTCATCTCTTCCACCATGACCATGTCCTACATTCAAACCCGTATGCCTTAACGCTCTGCCCTTTTAAGACCCCAAATCAATTCATGGTGAGTAATCCACTCCCTTGTTCAGTCCCAATTTTGTACGTCACCTCCTTGCTCTCCCAATTTCTAGGGATCAAAATTCGTTTTGCCCAGGCAAGTCAGTGGCTCTGATTCTCTTCAACGCTTTATTTGGCTCTGATCCTCCGTACGGTTTCCATGGTTTTGGCCATCTCAAGCCGTGGTTTCAGCCCTGATTGCTTGCTGGTAACTCCAGGAACCTCATCCAAAAGACCAGTTCGATTAACGCTAATCACAACCAAAACTGCCATTTTTGAAACTTAACTGAAGGTTCATGGAAACTGCCCTTACCATTCGATTAAAGCCTCGAAACTAAGCTCAAACGGCTCCTTAGACCTCCAGAATCCCCCTTCCAACAACTACCTAGATCAAAACCCAGGAGAATCACGGGCTGTCATTTAAATGGAAAACAGAACTTTCGCGGGTTTCTTTACCTCCACCCGCCGTCGTGGACCGCCGTGCCACCACCAATCGCCTTGTTTACTCTCCTCTTCTCATTTCCCTTTAAACAGGATGAGCTATAGATGAGGAATTGAAAGACTTTGTCTAAGTGAAACGCTCACGGTTTACCTATACTCTGTTTTCTCAGTTTAAACTCAAACCCGTGCAACCATCAAATCCTTTTTAAAATTCTAAGATGAACAGTGTGGCACCTTCCACGGCCATCCAGAGAGGGCCAGGTGTCCAACTCTCTGTGGACTCACTTCCCCAAAACAGCCACATGTCCATTTGTCACTGGGCACAGATCACAAGGCCCCAAATGACCAGAACGCCTCTTGATGCCCAAATTACCATTTTGCCCCTTGTACGTTTAGACCTATAATTTATTCGTCCGAAGTCCGATGATGATGTGCCGCCTGTCGTTGAACTCAGGGGATCGAAACCTTCCTAACGGTCCTCAAAATTCGTGCAAATTCTGACAGGACCCATCCCAATCCCCCTAGGATTAATGCGGGATGGCCCTGCTCCCGTCAGACACGGAGTGTCTGACAATGGATAATTCCGACCTTTGCCATTCTGGGCTATCAGAGTATGCCACGATCAAGAGGAGGCATGTGATATCTCGGTCTCTGCTACAGTCCACATCGTATCCAACCTGAAGGGTATTAAAAACAGAAAGACTGTGAGTGGACAAAAAGTAATAAGTTTATAAAAACATTTCATAAGAAAGACCTTTATACCCTTCACTAAAAAGCATGCATGCATAGTAAACCGTTTATCCAAACACATATGTTTAAACAACCATAATTAGGGTCACAGCCCCAAGTTCCGTAAATACAAGTCACACGGGCTCCTGCCCAAAACCATTTATAGAAAACCATAACATCATAAACATATGTGGGATCTCAGCCCAAATCCATTTCTAATCATAAAACACAATTTCTCAAACCACTTGAAATCATGTTTATCCATTATATTTCATATCCAAGAACCTGTCACGGTAAAATAAAGCTATGCGCGTGCTAACGGAGGTCTCAAACCCAAGTCTCTCCAGGGTCCACCCAGGTCAATGTCTCTAGATCAATGACCCTCCCTGGAGGTAACGAACCATGCCCATCCTGAGAGTAAGGAACCCAACTGGGGGGCGACTCCACTCAGTCAGTGCTCCATGACTACTCCGGGGTCCACCCAGGCCAACGACCCTCCCGGGAGGAGACAATCATATATAAAGGATGGAATATGAAAAACTGTTTGAAATCATTCTTGAAACCTTTCCAAGATTCATATCCGGCCCCTCATAAGCCGTCATGAACCATAAAACCTTTCATGGGTTCATGCCGGTTCCCATAAACCGTCATGACCCGTAAATCCATTTCAAGGGTTCATGTCGGTTCCCATAACCCGTCATGACCCGTAAAAACCATTTGTAACACATAACTGGGCGCTAGGCCCGAATCCACATAGAAACTGGACCTCCGGTCCGAATCGTAAACCAACTGGGCCTCCGGCCCGATTCCGTAAATCAAATGGGTTTCGAACCCGAGTTTACCTTTTCGAATCCAAAACCATTTTATGAAATCATATCCAAAACCATAAGTATGGAATATCAGTATAAAACCGGAAAACCTCGATTTACGTGCAAGCACGTAAATCGCCTCGTAAAGCGTGAAATCATATAAATCACAAGCATCCAAATCAACATCATAAAATCATATTTATAATCCATATAAAACATTTATGCATGCATAACAGTTTAGAAATCAAGGTCCACTCACAGACCGTCCGAGCTGCCGCCTCGATTCGAGTGTCATAGGCTCTCCCGAGCCGATCATTGTCACCGGGACCCCCAAACCTGTCCAAATTGTAATAGAAGGTTACTAACTACTTAATTAACCTCCTACCAAAGCCTCGTAATTTTCCGATATTTTTAACTATTTTTAAAACCGAACCTAAACTTTCAGACACCCCGAAACCTATCTAAACGATGTCCGATTGACACGAGACCAGTCCCAAAATGTTCGTTACATCGAATAGATGATTTGACATGTTGGAACCATCCTCAAATTCTCCCCCCACACGCCCGTACGCGCCGCCTGAAGTGGCTGCGCATGGGAGCCACGCGCCAGTGAACAGTGCCGTCTTCCTCCTCGCGACGACCGGTCTGAACCGGTCCGGTCTGGTTCGCCTGCAACTTGGACCGGCGTGACCGGTTCAAGCCCATAACCGGTCCAATCTTCACCGTTTTCAAGCCTAATCGATCCTAATCTTCATATAATCATCCTAGGAACCTAACCCAATCGATTAGAATCCCTAAAACCTCTAAAACCCGACCGGTCCAAGAAATCCCTCACGGTTCGAATATCCCCTGTAACGACCCGAACTTTCGTAATTCTTATTTTATTGTAAAATGACCGTTTTGCCCCTGAGGGAGGAAAAAGTTGACTTTTAACTCGGGAAGTATTTAGGACTTTGACACGTGACCGTGACGTAGTTTAGGACGTCACGAGTTCATAGGCAGGTGGCACGTTCGATTCCGACGTTCGAGGAAGAAGTTGTGACGTTCGGAAGTCGAGGGGCATTTTGGTAATTTGGCCATTTGGGGGCCAAATGTTGACTTTTGACCCGGGAAGTCCAACGGACGAGGGCCAATGACCGTTACGTAGGTCTCGTCGATACGAATCCGTAGACAGGCGGCACGCTGAATTCGGACTTACGACGAAAAAGTTATGGTCAAGAACGTAACCGAACTAACCGAGACTCGGAACTTAAAATAATAATAAAATATTAGAATCTGATTCACTTTAACCCAATCAATCTGGACCCTTGATAAGTGACACATGTCACTCATCTACCTCATCCACATCATCCCCAACAATCTGGATCTATGTCTGCCTTTAGACTAATTAATTAATTTAATTTCCTTAAATCCTCACCCTTCACTCTTAACTCAGATTGAATCTCAGCCCTTCATTCCATTTTCTCCTTCTGTTCTTAAACCATCAGAGCAACATATTTTCATTCTCATTTCTCCCTAAAACCGTGCAACCTCTCACTCTCTGCACAAACACACCAGCGATCACACCACCCCTCAGCCTCAACCCACACACCAGACTACCTCTCAGCCACCTCCAGACGGCCATCACCACCACCACGGACGGCGGCGCAACCCGGAAAACCCACAAACCCGAGAGGAACCCGTGCAGCCCAAAACTAACCAAACCGTCCAAACCATGACTTCTGGGCTCGAACCAACCTAGGGTTAGGACCGTTGTGACCTCTGGACGGCTTAGGACTGGACTGGGCAGCCCACGGCGGCGACACGGCGGCGGTAAGCCTGCAAACCCGAGAAGGCCGATTTTCCTTCCCTGTCTCGAACCGTCCGTTTTTAACGTTAAACTTGTTTGGTTGTTTTTGAGACTTAACCTAGGGGACTAGACGAGCATTTTGGACCAGAGTTTGTGGCTGGAAGCGTGACGGCTCGCCGGAGAAGACAAACCAGAACCGGCAGCCAGTTCCCCGTCGTTTTTCAGGTGGTTTCTCGAACTAAAAAATCTGTTTTGATTACACAGAGCCATAGAACATGTTCAGACGAGTTCATAGGAACAAATCCCATCGATTTTGGTGGTCGGAATCACGATCTGTGATCGGGTCGAACCGTGGGTCTGCGGTGACCCAGTTCTCAGACCCGGTTACTGTAGCTGATGACGTCATCATGCTGACGTCAGCAGTGACGTCATGATGACGTCATCATGTCAGAATATTGTCAGACCAGGGACCAATGGGCTGTTGACACGTGTCCTCTGACACTGTCAGTGATGACGTCATGCTGACGTCATGCTGACGTCAGCATCACTGTAGCACTGTTGACCAGAGGGTTGACCGGCGCGTGGGGGGCGCGTGTGAACAGTATTTTGTGTGGGACCAGTGCCATTTTCAAGGTTTCGACGATACGGATCCAATGGCGGTGGTTTCGTGTCGATCGGAGATCGTTAAGTTGGTCAAATTAGGGTTTGACGCCTTGGGAAGCGTGTTCGGACGGCTTCCCCGGGCCGGTTTCAGTCTAGGGTTTCTTAGTTGTTTAGTAGGGACTTAAAGTGACCTTTACATATGTTTTGGGCATGACAGGAATTGTACTTTAAACCTTGGACGGGGCTTTACGCTCGGGATTGCAGCGGGATTGTACTGTGAGTGGGCCTTTGATTTCACTAAACTTCGGCATGCATAACTGTTTTACTTTCTACTATATCTATATGTGATTCAAGTAAAAGTATCTGTTTATCTTGTGTATGATTTATGGCACGTATTACGATGTTTGGGCATGAGACCCGTCTGGTTATTTATGAATGGTTTGGAGTCATATATATATATAATGGATCTCGATATTATCTGTGGTACTGCACTGTATAGATCTACCCTAGGATTCTATCTCCTCCGGATGTAGGTACCGGAGTGGTCACGGCGCATTGCCTGTGAGGAGTCATTCTACGGAGGGACCGGACCGTAGAGTGACTCAGGAGCAGGATTGCTACTATTGGACGTCTGGGACGTCAGGCATCTAGAATGCCATGCTCGGACTAGGTTCGGGATTTGGACTCGGGATTGAGACCCCGGGTGGCACGCGTAGCCTTGAGACTGTGACCTTATTGGGCGTCTGGGACGTCAGGCATCTGGGATGTCAGGGTTGGGATGTATAGTGCAGTGACTAAGATTATATTATGTTGATATTATTCTGCTTATGACTATATGGTTTTGTGGTTTATGATACTATGCATGTCTTTTCGGAAAACGGAGGGGAAAAGCTATATGTTTTCGAAATGGTAAACTACTTTGTAAACCTTGAGTTTCGGCCCACTCACCTTTGTTGTTTTACTACCCCTCCAGGTAGTGCTATCGAGGAGGAGGATCCCGAGGAGGAGGAAGAGGAGGATCCCGAGGAGGAAGAGGCATAGGTTTACGTTGCGTACCTGAACCCTACTGCTGGGTAGGTTGGCACGTAGTGTGTCTAGAGTCGTGCTCAATAAACTGTATTCGGGAACTATCCCTTGTCTGACACTATTTTTATTCGAGTATTTGTGTGGCGTGCTATGTATGACTTAACTTTGGTTTTTCTTTATGCATTTCATCTTCAATAAGGGTATTTTTGGTATTTTAATGTCGGGTGTCAGACGGGAGCAGGGCACGTCCCGGGTGGTCCCAGGGGGATCGGGGCGGGTCCTGTCATCCCCCCTCCTACTCAGGGCTTCCCCGACATCCAAAGCCTCTCAAAACCTTCCTATTTACTCCCTAGAAACCTAATTAGTTCGAAACTAACACCCAAAACGGCCCATAATACTCAAAATCGAAAATAGAATTAAAAAGGTTAAAACCGATACCTTGCTCGATTTTTCTCCTCCGCCGTGCACGGCGGCTTCGTCCTGGCTGGCCACCATGCTTCAGCTGATCCTCCTCATCTCAAGCCTCTCACTGATGATCACGGTTAGGGGTTTGGGTTGGTTTGAATGGTTGGGTGAGATCGGGAAAATGTTTTGGGAATGAAGGAAAATGGATCGATGAAGATGATATGCATGAAGGCATAAGGATAGCCTATGGATGGGTGACACTTGTCACTCATCCATTAGGCAGAAGCTAAATATCTGGGGCCCACTAAATCCAAAAGTTAAGTCGTCTCGTAATTCGTGCAATAGTGCACTTGAACTTTCGTGAACCGTAACTTCGTCGTCGAATGTCCGAATTCGACGTGCCGCTTGTCTATGGATTCGTATCGTCCCTATCTACATAACGGTCTTCGGCCCTCGGCCATCGGACCACTCGGTCAAAAAGTCAACATTTGCCCTTTTCAACCATAATTACCAAAATGTCCCTAAACTTCCGAACATCATAACTTCCTCCTCGAACGTCGGAATTGAACGTGCCACCTGTCTATGAACTCGTGACGTCACGTACTACGTCACGGTCATCGGTCAAAGTCCATTTGACCGCCAGAATGAAAAGTCAACATTTTGCCACGGCTAGGGGCAAAATGGTCATTTCGCATCGTTCGTCCGATTTCGCCTAACCTATCACGGATTAGCCTCACTAATCGTGATTAGTTACTAATCTAATCCTGGAATTTGGGACGAGTCGTTACAACCTTCCCTCCTTAATTAATTTCGTTCTCGAAATTCCAACCGACCTAAGTCCAACCATTCTTCCCTCCTTAATTTAGTTTCGTTCTCGAAACTCCAACTATCCTGATTCCACAACCACCTCGTGGAACGTAATTAACCTCGCAACACGTGTACACTAGCACCAACTAACCAGAACAAAACTTACTCGTCTGCACCCAGACGTACCACTAACACTCTCGTTACACCGAACTTCCCTCGACCACGTCGAATAACAGTAGTCATACGCTCCGAATTGACACCACTTGTCAAATCTACCATGTCGTTGACAAAACAACTAGATGATTCCTTACTCAATCACTAACTATCCTGACATCTGCTCCCACTGGGAGTCACCAAATCTCACTCATCGATCCACGATGACACCTCCGACAAACTGTCACCACTTGACAGTCACAAGTCAAAAACTGACACCATACTCACTTGTGGTTATACTAACCCCAAGCACACTCAACCTGAGTAAACACTTACCAATATTTCACTCGACCTGTGGGTAACTAGACCCATCGGAAATACCATGACCTAATGCACAGTATCCAATGCCTAGTTCATGACCTCGACTAATCCAATGGTATCGAAACCAATCCGACTACCAACACGCTCACCAACGTACCCATGGTATAACCTATATACCATCACCAGGCACCACAAGTCTGCCCAGTATCGTACCTCGAACAACGTACAAGATACGCACATCTACCCATCAATCAACTTACAACCACCTAGGTTGTAGCCAAACACATTTCTATTCTAGAGTCTATCTGTCCAATCCAGCATTAGACAAATCGAAACTCCAACCCATCATCCGTTTCCAAATCCGAATTCGAATCCGCGATTTCGTAAGAAACCCCGAATCCAAACCCAAAAATCATATCCATAATCATGTCCAAATTCGAATCCGAAATCATCATTCCATAAGCCGGCATTTGGAATAACCATTCTGAACCCAAATCCATAAAAGAAAATCCATTGTCAAGCTCTAGAATCAAATCCTGAATCGTCACCCAGAATCCGATTCCAAAAGCCAAATCCGGAACCACTTTCAAGTTCCAAAATCAAATCCTGAATCGTCATCCAGAAATCTGATTCCAAAACCCGAAATATCGTTCTAGTCTACCGAGACGCGCTATATCCAAACCTATCAGATATCTGTTTAATTGATTACCACCAAACATTCGATTGACTTCATAGAAAAGCCAATCACAATACTCACACATCCAGGGCCGTCCAAATCCGACCTCGTCAGACACTTACTCCCCCAAGTAATATACCATACGGGATTCACTTCGAAAAGAAGTTCAGTGACAGGACCCGCCCCGATCCCACAGGGACCACAAGGGGACGTGCCCTGCTCCCGTCTGACACCCAATAATTCATACCAATTTTAACCTCAAAACATCAAATGCATAAATAACCAAATTAAAGTCATACATCAAATCCGAATTAAACGAATGTCAGACAAGGGATGAAAACCAAAATTACAAGATGCGAGCACGACTCTAAGGTAAACCTGCGGGTACACCGCCCAACAGGGGATCAGGTACGCAGGAAGTAGATCTACGCCTCAGCCTCAGGTTCCTCCTCTACCTCAGTTTCACGACCTGGAGGGGTTATAAAAAACATTAAGGGTGAGTGGACCGAAACTCAAGTTTATGAAATCGTTTGATAATTAAAACATATAATTTACCCCTCCGTTTTCCAAACATGCGTGCATCATTATTCAAAATCATAAACCATATAATATGAACCATAAGGCATGTAATAAAACCATATGTATAATTTTAGTTGCTGCACTATACACTCCAATCCCGACATCCCTGATGTCTGACGTCCCTGACGTCCAATAGGTCACAATCACAAGGCTACGCGTGCCACTCGGGTCTCAATGCCGAGTTCAATCCCCGAACCCCGTTCGGGTACAGCATCCACGATGCTTAGCGTCATAGACGCTGGACGTTCTAGACGTCCGTGACCTCTCCGGGGTACCTCATCCGGAGGAGACAGTATCATATGGAAGGATCTATACAGTGCAGTAACAAATGCATTTTATTGATATCCACATGCAAGGCATATATATACATAGATAAAATCCGAACCAATCATTAAGTTTCACCAGACGGGTCTCAAGCCCAAATACCGTGCCATAACCATATTTTCCATATCATCAAAACCATTATTGTTTTAGCATGTGAATAAGTATGATAAACCAGAAAACATTTATGCACGCAAGGGTTTAAGAAAATAGCCCACTCACAGAACAGTCCTGCTGAAAACCGAACGTATACCCTCGTTCTGGTACGATTATACAACCCCTGTCATATCCAAAGCATATGCAAAGGTCAATACAAACCCCTAACATTCAACCATGAAAGCCTAGGCCGAAACCGGCCCGGGAAAGCCGCCCGAACGCGCTTCCCAAGGCAATAAACCTTAATTTGACCAACTTAATGATCTCCGATCGACCCGAAACCACCGCCATTGGATCCGGATCGTCGAAACCTAAAGAATGGTGGTGGTCCCACCAAAAACACTGTTCACACGCGCCCCCACGCGCCGGTCAACGCGTCGGTCAACGCAGGAACAGTCCTGCTGACGTCATCGCTGACGTCACTGCTGACGTCATCTGACAGCTGTCAGGTCTGACATGTCAGACTCTGACAGGTGCCACGTGTCAACATCCGATTGGTCCACCTCACTGATCTGTCAGACCACGTGTCAGATCTGACATGTGCCACGTGTCAGCACGGCACTGGTCCACGTCACTGACATGTCAGTGACACGTGGCAGTCCCTGACTGGTCCACGTCACTAACATGTCAGTGCTGACTGTGCACTGACATGTGACACGTGTCGACTCACGGTTGGTCCACGTCACCTGACAGACTGACAGGGTGCCACGTCATCACCGCTGTCCTCAGACGGGTTGACCCGTATTCCTGCAACTCGGGTCGATCATACCCGGGATCAAGACCCGGTCACCATTTCTCCATTTCTCAATCATTTTCGTTCCTTTTGATTCCTAGCTACTCGTCTGAATCCTAGGAAGGGTTCTATGGAATTAGAATTGAGAAAAACAGATAGGATCGAGGGCCTACCTCGAAGAACAGAACCGGCCTCCCGTCGCAGTTTAGTCGCCGTCCTGATCCCCTCCGGCCACGAGCTCAATTCCAGTAGGTTCCTGGAAGTCCCTAGAGTCGATTAGGATCCATGAAGAATAAAACTAAACGTGGGAAAACAAGTTACCAAAATCTGGGTTTGAAACCGTCACGGGTTTCCCTGGTTCCTTCCTCGCCGCCGTCCTCCGCCGTGGTCACTGCCGTCGCTCAGCCTCACCAGGGAGTCCCCAACACGCAGACACAGAGAGTGGGTGATGAGCTGGGGTGTTTGATCGAAATGGACAGAATGTGCTCTGCGGGTAAGAAATATAAAGAATGGAGGGAAAGGAAAGGACGGCCCAGATTTGATCTCAAGGATGAGATCAATGGCTCAGATCAGATCAGGGGTTTTCAAATCCAAGGGCTGAAATTTAAAGTTGATTTAAATGCTATTAAATCCCTTAGTGGATCTGATCCAATCTAGCCAATGGGTGAGTGACACTTGTCACTCACCAGGTGTCCTCCAATCAGATTTCCTGAATATAATATTCGACACGAAAACCGAGACCCGAACCTCCCGATTTCACGTTTCTGACTATAACTTCCCCGTACGAAGTCTGATTTCGGCGTGCCGCCTGTCTACGGACTCAGGACGTCGAGGCCTACCCAACGGTCCTTGAGTCAACAGAAAATTAGTTGCCAAAAGAAAAGTCAACATTTTCCCCGAAAGTCCAAATTACGGTAATGCCCCTGAACTTCCGATAGTCATAACTTTCTCCCTGATCGTCCGAAATGGACGTGCCACCTGTCTATGAACTCGTGACGTCCCGAACTACGTCACGGTCATAGGTCAAAGTTCATTTAGTTCATCAATCAAAAAGTCAACAATTTGACCATACCAATCACAAGGGTAAAATCGTCAAATCACACATTAAATTACAATATGGGGATCCTTGAATTTCTGGGGTGTTACATTCAGCCCCATCATGCTCCACTCAAACATCTTAGTAAAAGTGATAAACTTTCCAACTATCTGGATCATCAAAATCACGATCCAGATCCATAACGATACCCAAAGTCCTAAACTAATTCCCACATCTAAACAGATCAGTCAACGACGAGACACGTCGAGACTGTGGGTTCTCATTGACTACCTCGTATCGATCCTTGGCATTCAACCTAGAAAATCAAGGATGATACAAGACGATGACACAAAATCCATCCTTCGTGAATGAAAATAAAACTCGCTGCACTCACCACGTCATGTAACTTGACATCGTCTGCCACCAAGTAGAGAATGAGAAATCTCAGTCACCTAAATTCGATATACTCAACTCCACTTGATGACCCAAGACAAATCCCAGGTCTACCAACCATTACACGATCAACGTACTGGTGACAACAAGCATCATCTACACCATATGCATCACCTGCCATAGCAGAACCTGAGAAGTCACCCAAAATGACTTCGAAATACCAAATACCAATGCGGAAGACTCGCATTCCTCGTGTCACCCCAATCGTAATCTCTCGCGATTCCGAAGCTCCAACAAGATTGGAAACAAGACACTCGGACATCAACCACGTGTCCCTTAACCAATTTAACTCTATCCGTGATCCACGTTCGAACCACAGATACCGAACATATGCCCATCACAACAGATGTGACTCAACGTCATTGCAATCACCGGCACCAACACCAGCACTAGTACTAGTACACCATCAGCCCATACACTAACATTAGCATACCGTGTGCAAAACATACAACCATGGATCTCCGCTCATACCGAGCGACGACCCCGTACCTCTGCTCGAATTGGAGAAACTTTGCCTCCCTCGTACCCAACAACTCTGGGTACAGTCACCCTGACAACCCATACGAGAAAAGGAAACGCTCCCGGAACGTGCCCGATTCCCAACAACCATACTACAACCATTCTCGGTAGTAGCGCCTGCCACAGACTCGTGCAGACCTACCTACCAGACATCGCTACCGAGATTCGTATCCAACAGAATCAACCGGTCATATTAACCACTCTGTATCCCAACTCTGGGATTCCATCGACAAGTACCAACCCTGGTAACCTGTCCAACCAATCTCTAACCAGTCGTAACACGACTCAACCAATGCCGTCTACCAGGTCATCCACGACCTTAGTTGTACCAACAATCCATCACAACTAAAGTAGTACGACAACCAACTAGGTATAACCGATTACCATAACCTCGACTGCAGAGTGCAGTCCCAACACAGCTGACATGACTAAACCGACTAACGAACCCAAATCCGAATAGTCGTCAAAGTCACACCACTCGCCAACTCACCTTTCCGAACCATACACCTAAAGGTAGGGTTCCACGATCACACCTAGAGTTCCACTGAACCCAACTGCATAAGGCAATAAAATCAACAATCTGACCGACTCCGCGGTCTTGACATCGTAAGGACATCAACCGAATCATATCATCAATCCAACTAGGATTCCACGAATCCGACTGCCAACTGCCATAAGTTCAACCAGAGTTCCCCGAACTCGAATGCTAACCACCAGGAGCAGTAAATCCATTTAACTCAACCAATCCGACCATCTAAGGGTCACAACACCGAATCAGTCGTCGGAACCGATCCTACGACATCGTGAAAAATGATCCCAACTAACCATCTCACGATCAAAATGCTAACGTACGAATACGTTCATCCTTCCATGTGGTCCCACACTGTCATCCCTGACAGAACTATGGCAACCCCGGCATCAAGTGCCGAACCAAGACATTCCACGATTCCATCCTACTAACTATCGTACCGGAGCCCTAACTATCAGGTTGATCACGAACTGTAGCCACTTGAGATATCACATCCTCGACCTGCGTACACTCCAAGAGCTCCGCAGTTGCTCGAATAGAGATAACCTCGCTCTAATACCACGTTGACAAGACCTATCACAATCCCCCTAAGATTAATGTGGGATGACCCTGCTCCCGTCTGAGACGAAGTGTCAGACAATGGATAATTCCGACCTTTGCCCTTCCGGGCTATTAGAGTACGCCAAGATCCGGATGAGGCATGTGATATCTTGGTCTCTGCTACAGTCCACATCGTATCCAACCTGAAGGGTATCAAAAACAGAAAGACTGTGAGTGGACAAAAAGTAATAAGTTTATAAAAACATTTCATAAGAAAGACTTTTATACCCTTCACTAAAAAGCATGCATGCATAGTAAACTGTTTATCCAAACACATATGTTTAAACAACCATAATTAGGGTCACAGCCCCAAGTTCCGTAAATACAAGTCACACGGGCTCCTGCCCAAAACCATTTACAGAAAACCATAACATCATAAACATATGTGGGATCTCAGCCCAAATCCATTTCTAATCATAAAACACAATTTCCCAAATCACTTGAAATCATGTTTATCCATTATATTTCACATCCAAGAACCTGTCATGGTAAAATAAAGCTACGCGCGTGCTAACTGCGGTCTCAAACCCAAGTCTCTCCAGGGTCCACCTAGGTCAATGTCCATAGATCAATGACCCTCCCTGGAGGTAACGAACCATGCCCATCCTAAGAGTAAGGAACCCAACTGGGGGGCGACTCCACTCAGTCAGTGCTCCGTGACTACTCCGGGGTCCACCCAGGCCAACGACCCTCCCGGGAGGAGACAATCATATATAAAGGATGGAATATGAAAAACTGTTTGAAATCATTCTTGAAACCTTTCCAAGATTCATGCCCGGCCCCTCATAAGCCGTCATGAACCATAAAACCTTTCATGGGTTCATGCTGGTTCCCATAAACCATCATGACCCGTAAATCCATTTCAAGTGATCATGTCGGTTCCCATAACCCGTCATGACCCGTAAAAACCATTTGTAATACATAACTGGGCGCTATGCCCGAATCCACATAGAAACTGGACCTCCGGTCCGAATCGTAAACCAACTAGGCTTCCGGCTCGATTCCGTAAATCAAATGGGTTTCGAACCCGAGTTTACCTTTTCGAATCCAAAACCATTTCATGAAATCATATCCAAAATCATAAGTATGGAAAATCAGTATAAAACCGGAAAACCTCGATTTACGTGCAAGCACGTAAATCGCATCGTAAAGCGTGAAATCATATAAATCACAAGCATCCAAATCAACATCATAAAATCATATTCATAATCCATATAAAACATTTATGCATGCATCACAGTTTAGAAATTAAGGTCCACTTACAGACCGTCCGAGCTGCCGCCTAGATTTGTGTGCCATAGGCTCTCCCGAGCCGATCACTGTCACTGGGACCCCCAAACCTGTCCAAATTGTAATAGAAGGTTACTAACTACTTAA
This sequence comes from Prinsepia uniflora, assembly GCA_032719365.1. Classification (NCBI taxonomy): domain Eukaryota; kingdom Viridiplantae; phylum Streptophyta; class Magnoliopsida; order Rosales; family Rosaceae; genus Prinsepia; species Prinsepia uniflora. The sequence continues at coordinate 803,618 of CM064876.1, read as the reverse complement.
TTAACCTCCTACCAAAGCCCCGTAATTTTCCAATATTTTTAACTATTTTTAAAACCGAACCTAAACCTTCGGACACCTCGAAACCTATCGAAACGATGTCCGATTGACACGACACCAGTCCCAAAATGTTCGTTACATCGAATAGATGATTTGACATGTTGGACCCATCCTCAAATTCTCCCCCACGCGCCCGCACACGTCGTCTGAAGTGGCTGCGCATGGAAGCCACGCGCCAGTGAACAATGTCGTCTTCCTCCTCGCGACGACCGGTCTGAACTGGTCCGGTCCGGTTCGCCTGCAACTTGGACCGGCGTGACCGGTTCAAGCCCATAACCGGTCCAATCTTCACCGTTTTCAAGCCTAATCGATCCTAATCTTCATATAATCATCCTAGGAACCTAACCCAATCGATTAGAATCCCTAAAACCTATAAAACCCGACCGGTCCAAGAAATCCCTCACGGTTCGAATATCCCCCCTCCTACTCAGGGCTTCCCCGACGTCCAAAGCCTCCCAAAACCTTCCTATTTACTCCCTAGAAACCTAATTAGTTCGAAACTAACACCCAAAACGGCCCATAATACTCAAAATCGAAAATAGAATTAAAAAGGTTAAAACCGATACCTTGCTCGGTTTTTCTCCTCCGCCGTGCACGGCGGATTCGTCCTGGCCGGACACCACGCTTCAACCGATCCTCCTCATCTCAGGCCTCTCACTGATGATCACGGTTAGGGGTTTGGGTTGGTTTGAATGGTTGGGTGAGATTAGGAAAATGTTTTGGGAATGAAGGAAAATGGATCGATGAAGATGATATGCATGAAGGCATAAGGATAGCCTGTGGATGGGTGACACTTGTCACTCATCCATTGGGCAGAAGCTAAATATCTGGGGCCCACTAAATCCAAAAGTTAAGTCGTCTCGTAATTTGTGCAATAGTGCACTTGAACTTCCGTGAACCGTAACTTCGCCGTCGAACGTCCGAATTCGACGTGCCGCCTGTCTATGTATTAGTATCGTCCCTATCTACGTAACGGTCTTCGGCCCTTGGCCATCAGACCTCTCGGTCAAAAAGTGAACATTTGTCCCTTTTAACCATAATTACCAAAATGTCCCTAAACTTATGAACGTCATAACTTCCTCCTCGAACGTCGGAATTGAACGTGCCACCTGTCTATGAACTCGTGACGTCACGAACTACGTCACGGTCATCGGTCAAAGTCCATTTGACCGCCTGAATGAAAAGTCAACGTTTTGCCACGGCTAGGGGAAAAACGGTCATTTCGCATCGTTCATCCGATTTTGCCTAACTAATCACGGATTAGTCTTACTAATCGTGATTAGTTACTAATCTAATCCTGGAATTTGGGACGGGTCGTTACAAATTCCATGTTGTATAAAATGTCAACAAATTGCCCCTTTTAACCAAATTACCAAAATACCCTTGAACTTTCCGAATGTCTTAACTTTCTCCTCGGATGTCGAAATCGAACGTGCCACCTGTCTATAAATTCGTGACGTCCCAAACTAAGTTACGGTCATTGGTCAAAGTCCATTTGACCGCCTGATCGAAAAATCAACATTTTGCCAAATTCTAGGGGCAAAATCGTCATTTCCCACTGTCCGTCCGAACACCTCCAACTAATTACCGATTAACTACACTAATCCGTCATTAACAACTAATCTAATCCCGATTTCCAGGCTGGGTCGTTACACTGGATGTTCCAGTGATGGTGATTTAGCCTTGAAAGGCTTATGGCACGCGTATCGAGGCGACAGTTAGGACAGTCTGTGAGTGGACATTGGTTTCTAAATATGATGCATGCATAACTTTTTTATATGTTTTAAATATGTGATTTATGATGAACATGATTGTGGTATTTAGTATTCCCGTATTTGCACATATTTCGAGGTTTATGGTTTTATACAATGTTGGACTTGCTTGTGTTTCCAATTATGGTTCAATGGTATAATTTCGGATTTGGAAATATGGAATTGGGCATGAGATCCATTTGATTTGTAAACTATCGGACTTGAAGTCCATTTGATTTAATAAGGCATACTGGAGACCCATTTGGTTTATACTATCGGGCTTAAGACCGAGTTAGGTTATGAAATGGAACTTCGAGTTGAGTCCCTTGAATTGGTAAATTGGTAAATTGGAATAATGGAAATTGTTTATGAAAGTTATACTTCGGGCACGAGACCCAATCTGCCCAAAACAAATTCATTATTATTTATTCTAAAAATATTGTTTTAATTTCCAAATTTCCTGTAGACATGTTGCTCGTTGTCTCGATCGACCACATCTTCCAAAGTTCCAACATCATTCGTAACACTTTTGGTCCCAAAAAATTTCAAATTAAACAAAGTCCAATAGAAGGTGTTTGAGAAACTCGATCTTCACAGATTTTCGCGACTGTCTTCAATCATGTAGATTACTACGATGTGTTGGCTTGTGCAGAGATCAAGTTTCAGCCATTACCATTTACTTGGTTGTTACTAATCTTGTATGTACACATGAAGGCCACTCCTCCCTTTGTCTAGTCTCATCTCGAAGAAAATCACCTTATGTAAAACCGAAATTATTGTACCATGCTTGACAAGAGTAGATTAAAAAAATTGTATATATTTGTTCTCTTTAATACTTGCTATTATTCAAATATGTAGCCAAATCAAGGAGAATAGTTGCTTAAAATGTGTTGTTCTAACACAAATTATAATAAAATTTGAAATTATATTTGGATTATATCATGCGCTATATATGTGAAATCATCTAACGTACAAATTATATTATCTCTGGAATGATTTGAACTATAAACTTTACCATCTAGTTATATTTTAATTTGTAAATCAGTAAATTTATTGGTATAGTCAAGTCATTACAATGAAGACTCATTCTTAGTCGGTTTATATCTAGGTATATATATTGTTGTGTCTATGACAATTGTGTTTATTTTGGTGTTGTCGATTAGGATATTTGGCTTTCACCTGAGAGATTTGGATTTAAATCCATGTAAATGAATTAAATTTTTTTGCAACAAAATCCAAGCTGAAGATGAATTAGGTACCAAAAAATTCTCATGCTAAATCTGTACTTGAAAGCTTTCACTATATGTAAAGAAATTTCAAGCTCATCAAATTTCAAAAAACTTCTAATTCCTCCAATATCTTAATTAAAGTGTAATACATATAAGTTTATAATAAGTGTTGTCATTTGTGTAATTGTGTGTTGAATTATTTCAATGAATTGGCACTTTAACTCTTTTAAGAGATTTCTTCACACCATAAAAAACCACACATATATATTTCATGAGGTCAACTAGAGGCCATCACACATATTACGTACACATGAAAGCCTTATTCACCATGCTGTTGGTATGAAATTGGGATGTCAATATTCCCCTAATGACAATTACAGATAAGAAAAACATTTGAAGTCTAATTTTCTCGATTTACACTTCTTCGTTTTTCACCGGTCATCGAATCGTGTAAGAAAATCAATTAACGGAAACAAGATAATGAGTCCATAAGAAGAAAATAGGGTGAAAATAAATTCTTTAACCATATTAAACGAGAATAATAGAGGCATAAATTAGAGGTGGCAATTTTTGACACGACTCGAAACCCGCACAAAATTTATCCGGGTCAATCCGCACGATTAAAATTTCGGGTCATTTTCGGGTCAATCCGTTATGACCCGTTATTAAACGGGTGGATTTCGGGTCAACCTGTTAACCCGTTTAATAAATGGATAGATTTCGGGTTAACAGGTTAACCCGTATATTGGCTTATATATTGACTCATTTAATAAATATGTCATTACTAACCCATATATCTACCTAAATATCTATGAAATCTTATAATTTAAATAAGTTAAACAGGTCAAACGGGTCATAGGTTAATTGGGTTTTGAGTATGACCTGTTTATTAAATGGATTAAACGGGTTACACGGGTCATTAACAGGTCGGGTTCGGATTGGACATTCTTGACACGATTATTAAACGGGTCAGATTCGGGTTGGACATAAATGAGTAAAACAAAATTCATGACACGACACGACACGACTCATTGCCACCCCTAATATAAATAATTTGAATACTAAATGATATGATCCTTTTTTAATTATGAATAAAATAAAATAAAATTTAATATATTAAAATAAAAATAAATTAAATACTACCGCATCGAAAAATTTAGTATAAAATTTTGATTTTTGTATTACTTCTCAATTTCAATTGTACAGCTTTGTGCAGTTGAAATTCCAAAACAAACAAAAAAAGTTTGCAAAATCTGTTTTGTTGACCTTCTATTGACTAAGAGTTGAGTAACTTTCACCGACACCAAGTTACCGAATAATCTCAGATGGCTCAAATCGGGGAAAATGAGGATTCAAAAAGGGTATAATGGTAATCTAAAATTATAAGAAGGGCAATTACGTAGTTTCACTAGCATGCCACAAATCAAACCCATTTCTGCGCGGCTTTTTTCTTCTTATTTTTTTGTGTTTATGGCAATATTCTACGTACGAGGACTGACAAAACTGTCTAACAAATGCTAATGTACACTGTTCTGCGTTCCTCTTGAGTTTCGAGCCCTTCCCATTTCCGAGAAAAATCCAAAACCCAACACATTGATAGTAGTTGTTACGCATAGCCACACCCATCAAAATTAAAATTAAATTGAACCCCTTCTTAATTTCTGAAGAAAAATCAATTTTTTATACTCACAAACCTTAATTAAGTTAAACTAGAGCAATTGAAAATGAAAAGAAGCTGATTTTAAAAGGAGAATAGTAATCCAACAAGTAATTGCTCACAGGTAAAGCATTTTCTTGCCAAACATTGGTCTCACTCTCATCACTTCACTCTTCTCTCTTTCCAGCATATTTTGCTTTTCTGGGTTGCAGGGTTTTTTGGCTGAAAACCTTTTCTTCTTTTCCATATTTGAATGTTTTGGGTTTTGGGGGCGTTTAACAAATGCACTTGGATCTTCTGGGTTGTTCATGGGTTTTTGTGTGATTTAGCTTTTGGGTCTTAAAGGGTTCACATGTTTGAATATTGGGCTTTTGAGAGTTTGAAATTCTGTGGTACTTTTCATGAGGGTGTTTCAGCAGCACTTGCACTTTTGATATTTCGGGGGTTAAAGATATCATTTTGAGCGGTGCAATTGTGAAGAAATGAACAAACCCTGGTAAACTTTTTTTTGGGTTTTGATCACTGTTCTGTTGCTGCTGCCTCAGGGCTCCCAGGAGGCAAGGGTTTTGGATGATTTGGGGGTTTTTGGTATGTCCTTGACAAATGTACTTCGAGGAACCCTAATGTTGAAGAAGTCTGCTGATCTGTGAGCAAATTTGTGGATTCTGATCTGCCAAAGGTGATTTCTTGATCTAAAATGTACTTTTGGAGAGCTTTAAAATGCTTTTGTTTAAGGTTGTTGAATAAAAGTTTGTATTTTTACTGTTCTGAGCTCGCTGGAATTTCTGCGTTTTCAGCAGTTTAGAGATTAGATCACTCATTTCTTGTAAGGGAGGCTTGGGTTGTTAGATCTTCTGCTTGGATCTAGGGTTTCTTGCATATCAGATTCTGGCTCAGATTGGAGTTGAGAAATACGAGCTAACTGATTTTTCTGTTAAAATTACATGGTTTGGTTGTTCATAAGTCAGAGCATATCTACTGGTAGATCACACTGCCTATAGTCTATAGCGACATTGGAACAGAATAGAGTTACTATTTGCTGGAGTAAGTATATGTTCTCTGTTGGCAAATTTGCCTCATGATCTGGTGTCATTTAGGGTTTTAAATTGTTGATTAAGAAACAGTGATTTTTATAAGCTCGGAGGTAGAAGGAAAGCCTTTTTGTTACGAAAACAGTGGATTATGGATTTCTTCAAAGTTAAAAAGTTTAGAAAAGCCCACAAGCCAGACCCAGAGAATGTTTCAGATGACAATCCAGTGCCACTGCCTGAGGAGCCCAGGAAGGAGAATGGCGGTGATGATTTTGGTAAGTCAGCTAATACTGATTCCATAGCCGAGGCTGAGGATGATGATGATGATTTCATAACAGAGGAGGTCAAGCGGAGGTTAAAAGAATTGAGAAGGAATAGTTTTATGGTATTGATTCCAGAAGAAGAGTCATTCCCCGAAGAGCAAGAAGAAGAAGAGCAAATAGAGACAGGCTCCAATGAATGGAGGGATGTAGAAGCAGAAGGTCGGCAATGGTGGTGTGGCTTTGGTGCTGTTTATGACAAGTACTGTGAGAGGATGTTGTTCTTTGAACGGATGAGTGCATCCCATCTCACTGAAACAGGCAAGTGTTATTGTAGTTTGTTCTAATTTGTTACTTTTTCAAATAAAAGCATGCTTTAAGACTTTGCTTCTTTTTGGCTGGTTGTTTGGGCTTGAAAAGTGTTTCTTCATACAGATCTACATATATGAATGCAAGAAAGATGAAAAACTTCAGAATAATTTTATTAGACCATGTGTTTCCTAGCTTAGCTAGAAGGTCCTTTGATTTAGCTGAGTGTTACCTTTTCTTCCGCTTAGGAAGTTTTTCTATTATTAATTAGAACAAATAACAATATGACTAAATGGATATTTCATATTAGGATAATGTCAGAACATATCATTGTTTGTGCAAGTGGCACATTGATCAGACAACTCGATCCCATGCTAAATATAGGAAGTAATTACTTAGAAACTATAGATTTTATAGGCTGTTCTAATTAAGGGTTAGAAAAAAAATATGACCTGCTGCAATACACGACAGAGTTCCTTTAGCCGGAAATTAGCTATTGTCCTCAGTAACAGCTGTTTAAGCACACTTGATTTTATATGTTGTATTTTGAGATCCAAAGTAACTGCAATGTGATGGGCTCTTTGTATCTTCATTGCAAATGAAGGTTCTGTAGGTGTTCAAACCCCTACAACTCCGTCACCAAGATCTGCATCTAAGAAGCTTTCCTCCCCTTTCCGCTGTCTCTCTTTGAAGAAGATTGAAGAACCTGATGATGACGAGACTGAGCATCTTCAGCAGCCAGAGAATGATCCTTATCAGGATATTGAGACATCATATGTTGCTCAACTTTGCTTGTCTTGGGAGGCACTGCACTGCCAGTACACACAACTGAACCAGCTAATCTCATGCCAGCCCGAAAATCCCAATTCTTACAACTTCAGTGCTCAACAGTTTCAACAATTTCAGGTTTTATTACAGAGGTATATTGAAAATGAGCCTTTCGAGGAAGGCCATAGGGCTGAAATTTACGCTCGCACGCAGAGAATTCTTCCTAAATTACTCCGAGTACCTAATATACAAGGTCAGGTTCTTTTGTGAATCTAAAGAATTTGGATTAAGAATTTTATGTGTCTACGGATATGGTTGTAAATTCACTTATGACTTTATGAGCACCGAAATTAAAAGATGTTTTTCATACTATCCGTTTCATTAAGCTTATTCTCTGTGCTTATGATGTTAAGAACACGCCTTCATGAATTTGTGCAGGTCCAAGTCAAAAAGGAACAGAAGAAGAAGCATCAGATTCGATGGTTCATGCCCCTGATCTTATAAAGATTATCGAAACCTCAATCCTCACTTTTCAGCTTTTCCTAAAGATGGATAAGAAAAAAGGAAGCTCCGTTCTTAACTTGTTTGGGAATCAAAACCAAGCTGCTACCCCACTTCACCAGATTCTGTCTTCTCTTGAGAAGGTGAATTTTTCTAGTGTATTTTCTTCTTTCCACCTTCGCATCCTTATGGTTTCAAATACTTCCAATGCATTCGTGCTGAAGTTTCTTAACAATTTCTTTTTTGGGAATTCTGAATGCATCAAGGATCATTAAATAGTTAGAGAGTGTCGACCTCTGCTCATATATATACTTATACGGTTCTACATCGATATAAACATTTAAAAGAGGACTAAATTACACACAAACAACAAAAATCGTTCTCCAGTTTTCTGTATCCCATGACCATTGTGGTTTCAGTACCAATAGATTCTTCTAAACAAATTGACTTCTCGCATCTTCGACAAACCTGGATAGTTTTGCTATGAACTTGTTTAAATTTATATGATAAATGCATTGATCTTTGGTTACGATGATATCAAGCTGGAGTTTTGAACCTTTTGTGGTTGTCTTGGAGAAGACAACCGCAACTATTTAAAGGTCCGAGCATTTGCCTTCCGGGTTGAAGTGAAATGGTCACATTATATGTATTGTTCCCTTGAATGACTATTATGATGGTTCTTTTAGGCAAATGATCATATATAGTGCTCTAAAACTTATCTATGTGTGCTGCAGAAATCGATGAAATTGAAGGAACTGCACAAAAAGAGGAAAGGTTGGAAGAAGAAATCATGGCCACAATCACAAGAAGATGTTCAGCTTATGTTCAGCCTCATCGATGCCAAGGTTCTGTCTAGGGTTCTCCGGATGCTGAGAATAAGTAAAGAGCAGCTGTTTTGGTGTGAGGAAAAGATGAAGAAACTAGACTTAGTGGATGGGAAGTTATGGAGAGACCCATCTCCCACGCTTTTCCCTTGTTAATATAGCTCTAATCCTCCTTAAGCAATGAACTAAGTCCTCTCTCAAGTCTCTGATTTTCTCTATGTTAAGAACTTCATTTTCGCCGTTAGATTGCAGAAGAGGCGGCTTGTTGATAGGTTTTGTGCAAATGTACCAGTATGTTATTATGATGCTGTCACTAACCAGTATTACTGGTAACTTTTGTGTACTTGCATTCCTTTCATATATTGTTTGCACTTTGCACTAACAAGAACATGTCTTTCTAATTTTCTTAAGGTTGTTCAATTACTAAAATTAAATCAAAATTCTTAGCTTTAAGTTTTGTTTTGTTTTTGTTGTTTGTTTGAAGCGGAAGCTTTGTTTCAAAAGGAAGAGTGAGACACATGGTGCCAGATGACTTTCCATCTTTAGCAAAATAAAGCCGACTCTCTCAGCAGAATCTCTAATGTTTTGCTATTGGGGGACACTTTCCCCAAATTATGACATTCACATGGCCCTAAACAAGATTTGGACTTTTCTGAACAAAAAATGAAAGCCACCAGGATTTATACTTTGGTTCTTCTCACCTTTATAGGACCTGAGATATAGATTGATATTGAATTTAGGTTAATTCGTATTCAGATTTGACTTCAAAAAATTTCACTTATTAGTAAAATCAAATATAATTGAATTATAATACACAGGGCCGGTCCAAATATTTAAAGGTCCAGAATAAAAATAGAAAATATACCCTCAATTCATAAATTTAATCATTAAAAATAAATTTTTATGAATTGATAATTTCAGTTTTATACTATGAGGTCTCGTTAAAACTTTGTTAAAGAAAATCTATTAGGAAAAAATCCTAACAACGAAAAAAGAAGACCTCATGTCCAAAAACATTACGTTTAGTTCAAAAACAAAAAATAAAAAATCTTATATTTCTAACTTGTATATGAATGAAAATATCCAAACTCAAGACTAGTAGGTTACAACTTTCATATTCGATACAAACAGTTAATTTTCAAATGAGAATTCCACTATTTAAAGAACTTGAATCATTACATATTTTTATATTGTTTATTTCTCCGCATATTTTATTTATTAATTAATTTAATTTATTATATAATATATTTTGCTATTGAACCCAGCCAAGTCGATTGTCCAGCCAAGTAGGCTGCAAAAAGACAGCAAACTCCATGACAAAAATGATGGAATGCTTGGAGTTCCAAGTTTGTCAACACAAAAATAGTCATGAGTATTGACATTGTAAAGTTCCTAACCACTCAATCACCTAATGCCACCCTTTTTCAAGGTGAATTGTGCATGATCGAGTTTTCATGTAATATGAAAAGAAAGTTAAAATTTCGAGGATTCCGATGTTATATATATGTCAACGTGAATAATTTTTTTTTACAAAAATAGAGAGAAATTCACGTTCGAATGAATAATGTGCATTGATACAATACTTCATATATGTAATTTGTTAGGTATTTGATTTTTTTTTTCAAGTAAATCAATACAAAAATATTAATTAAACTATATACCTTTTAAATTATAAACATCGAGTAACTCACAAATGTACAAACAAAGAGAACTGGTACAATCGTTATGATATAGGCTTATACATCGCTCATTTAAAAAAAAAACATTATACACTTTAAATCACAAATTTTTTCTAACAATTATATTGAGTGGGTATTCTAAAAATAAAGAAAAAAATAGAGTAATCAAAAAGAAGAATTTTATATCACACTTAAATAAATGTATTCGACTACATAAATATATATTGAAGAAACTTTAGAGAAATGTTGTTGAACTTCTCAAAGAGACTTGAACTCAAATTCAAGTACATGACCTACAAATATTGGGCATTCCTTGACATATTCAAAGACATCCAAACACGCCCTTTCGTTTGAAGACCAAAATAATGTTAATCATGGATGAAAAAATCATTTCTTACAAAAATATCAATATTTAAATTTATAAAGATATCAATTTTTATTTAAACACGCCATTTTGTTAGTGAAGACCAAAATAATGTCAATCAAGGATGAAAAAATCATTTCTCGCAAAAATATCAACATTTAAATTTATAGAAATACTGATTTTCATCCAAACACACCTTTTTATTAGTGAAGACCAAAATAATGTCAATTAAGGATGAAAACATCGTTTCTCGCAATAATGTCAACATTTAAATTTATAGAAATATCAATATCGATATCGTTCACGTTTAACAAAAAAATGTTGAAAATTTAATCTAAAATATGAAAATTTTAAATGAAATTTAAAAAAAAATTAAGTATCTAATAATATTTATATAACACATATTTTATATTATAGAAATTGAGGGGAGATTTTCTTCCCTCGGTGTTTTCATATCAAAATTTTTAAATACTAGTATATTTATAAAAATATTTAAAATAAATATTTAAGATATTTTTGGTATCGTATTTTAATGTTGAGATTCCAAAATACTGTGATGAATGGATATTTTTATTTATGATGTCAACTATAGCCAGGCAGCCACGTGTTTAAAGCCTTACTGGAGGCAAACGTTGAGTGACCACGTGTTCAACCATAACCATATATACAAAGTTACCCCTAAGCACAACAACCAAATTGGCTGCTTAAGGCCAAAAAGCCTTCTGGTGTTTTTGTCATTTTCGATACATATATACCCAGAATAAAACACTACTAATTTAAGCTACCAAAGAAAGAAAAAAACATTTTTATATTAAAATCTTCGAACCCTGAGAAATGAGAATGTCAGGCAAGCAACATTCTCGTGTTTCTCAAACATAGAAATTCTCTGTTTTCAAGTCTCAAGCACTTTCTTTGCGAGACTTTGTCTTTCTTAAGCAGCCCTTCTCAGTAAACTCCACAGCTCTTTCAGAGCTTGGTTAAAGGCTCGGGTTTTGTGTTTAATTTGTTCTTTCAAACCTTCAGCCTTTGAAGAATTGCTGCCATTGTTATCTGGTAAGACTTTCAATTCTTTTTCTCCTGAAAATTTTAGGATTTATTTCTCAAAATTCACCTGACCTGCTTGTTTCTCATGGGTCTTATACTGTTCTTGTCGTTCAAACATTTGAACGTTTATATTTTTACTGTTGACTTTTGCTATTGGGGACTAAGCGACTTTTATTTGTTACTATTGCTTGTGTTTAGAATATTCTTCTCAATTTATGCATTTAGGGTTGAAAATGAGTTTATTATTAATGGGTTTTAGTTTGGTCTGAATTCTGCTATTGAATGACCATTACAAGGTTTGTGTCGAGCGTCTAGGATTTTAAGGTTAATTCATGGAACAGTGTAATCATGGCATATGAATGTTTGAGTTTTTTCTTCGGCTCATTTCATGTCATGAATTCAGCGTCCTTTGAGGTTGGGATGCTTAAACACGAGTGGTACTGTATTAGGTTGTAAAGCATACATTGGAGAATGTAAGTTGTATGAACAACTATGGCGTTTATACTTATTAGAATGTAATTTGGTATTGAATATGGTTCGCGAAAGGAAGTAGGGTGATTTCAAAGGAATAAAGATTAAAGAGCATTTAAGCGAGAGGCGGATGATATTCTGAACTATATACAATGGTTTCCATGTAGGATTTTGGTTCTTTTAGTGAAAGAAATGGTTCTGCAGACACCATTATTCTTACATGAGTATACTTTAGCATTCGTCGTCATGCTTATTATACCGTATTAGTAGGACATAAATGCTACTTGAGATGCTAAGTGAATTTTCTGATACATATATACTTCACTGTATAGACCGTATTAGTAGGACATTATGCTACTTGAGATAGTAAGTGAATTTGCTAATACATATATACTTAACTACAGTGACACGTATGCTAGGAGCTACCTATGGATGAGAAGTGGGTGGCATAATATATGGGCCAAAACAAAATTGAATTAGTATTAGATGGCTAGCATTTAAAAAATAATAATAATAAATAAAAAAAAAACCCATAAACTATCTTGTTTACCATGTATATTCATGGACCGAGAGTACTATTTTTGCCAATATATAGGCAGTTAAGTGCTGTAGTGAGTGGAGGTTCATTTATTAGCGGCAATGGGAGTCTTACAATTTTAAAATGAGAATGTGAAAGAATTTACCTAATTGCAATACTCTTGTGCTCATTTCCAATAGTTTTTCATGAGAGACTCAGATACTTATTTCTGAATATTTTGAGGGTTTTATCATGTTGAACTAGTTTATTCGTTGTGAATCAAAATTGCAAATTAAATCTCTATAAACATGAACAGAAAAGTGAAATGATGTGGTTTATTCACATGAGTTATGCTCTAAATGCAGGGACGTCTTGGTTTAAATTATTACCTGGAAATTGTGGATTGTTTTAAGGAGCATATCATGGCTTCAATACAATGCCGAATATTTGTTTAATGTAATTTTTGAGAAAGAGCAATTATCTTTATCCAGGAAGGATGGCCACTGAGGGTCTCATGAGAATGGTGGAAAGCAGCAAAAATTGGCCCTCTATGGATGCTGCGACATTTGGATCTCCATTGATAAGTATGACAGTTGATGAGTCAGGCTTCATTTCAAAGGGCCATAGCTTTCGGAGAGATAGAGCTGAAGTTATTCCCAGCCGAAGTGAGAGTGCCCCACCAAATATGGAGGGTTCTTTTTCTGCTATCGAAAACTTGTTACGTCAGCAGAACTCCAGTAAGGAAACAAGCTTGACTAATTTAGGAAACATAGTTGATAATGTTGAGTATGGGGAACAATTACGTTCAGACCCAGCTTATTTGGCATACTATTTAGCAAATATGAACTTGAATACATGGCTCCCTCCGCCACTTATCGTACAACAGAATTATCATGCAGTCCACCATCTTGGTGGTTTAGGCGCCAGTCAGAGATCGACTTGTTTAGATGACAGTGGAAATGGGTCCATGCATCTTTCTCAAGGGAATCTTTCCACTCATAAGGAGGACCCTGATGATGCTAGTTCATCCACCAAATCTAAAGATAACTTGGCAGAAGACAGTAGTGCAGTAATGGGTGTCAAGAACACGGCTTCTTTGGCAAGTTATAATAAGAGTTTGGTGGATCTCATACAGGTATAGGAATTAAAGCTAGTAGCTTTTAGTAGGTATAATTTCAATCAACAATAATTTGGCTTAGCTACGCTTGAATGTGTGTAGCATTTTTGCCTATTTCTATTTTTTGCTTCATACATTTATCTATCTGACTATAAGTTAAGCATCAAATCTTCTAATTTCGTATTAATTACGTACTTGAGAATTGTTATACTCTATGGTTTGTTATATGTTATTTTTTTCATTATAAGCTTTCTTGGTCAATAAGTTGTTTTTACAATTTTTCACTGAGTAGCTATAATTTTCCAGTTTGTGTTGCCATGGACTCATAATTTTTATTTGATTTGTGGTTTTTAGCATGACTTTCCCCGAACTCCATCTCCTGTATATAATCAATCTCTCTCATCAAGTCTTGGAACAACAGATGCACCAGTTGATAGTGATGTACATTCGATTTCACCTAATGCTGCTTCTCTTAACAAGTCAAAATTACCAGAACCAAATTCAAACTCTATCAATGTTTGTTCAGAGTCAAGATCCCCGGATGTGCATGCAGTTGGGTTGATACCGAATGACATTTCTTTAACTACCACCTCCACAAGTTCTCAGCATTGTGAAGCTACAGTGGACCTACAGAAATACGAGTCTACTATTGAGCATGAAGGGTTGGGAAATAATGCATCGATTAGTGGTGACCTTTTGCTGGAACTCTCTGGAGAGAGAGCATCTGATGTTAATATCAACAATAATAAGCAACAGGAGAAACAATCGTATGGAGGGTATGCACCACAACATCTGTCTTCTCAACATAGTATTCCATATCAACTTCAAGGGATTCCATCCCAATTTGTTTCACAAGGAATAAGTCATTTGCAAAATGGAATGGAAAGTCTTCCTTATGGCTATCCAAATTTCTCTCCTATTGAGATACAACCCTCATTGCACTCACCCGGATATACACCTCCCATGTATTCTCCAACAGCAGCATATATGACTTCAGGGGATCCTTTCTACCCAAATTATCAGTCGTCTGGTATGGTTCCTGCACAATATGGTGTGGGTGGATATGCTTTTGGTTCTACATTTCTTCCTTCATATATGCCTGGGTATGATTCTCATGGTTCCTTTCCTATGCCTTTTGATGCTACTTTGGGGCCAATCTTTAATGGTCGAACAGCTGATGTTTCTAGGGGGGAGAGAATTTCCTTTGAAGGCCAAAGAAGATTTTATGGGCAACATGGGCCAATGCTCCAGCCACCTTTTGCGGATCCCCTAAATATGCAATACTATCCACGACCGTTGGAGGATACATATGTTTCTCCAATTCAATATGGTCACTTGGCATCAAGGACTAGTATCAGAGGCCAACATTCACGGAAAGAATTAAATATTACTTCTTATATGGGTGACCAAAATTTTCAGTCTTCAAGTGATGGCAATATGGGACTTCCCAGTCCAAGAAATGTGGGAATTAGTGGTAGTGGTTATTATGGAGATCCCTCTACCATGGGTACAATGACACATTTTCCAGCTTCTCCTCTTGGTAGTCCAATGTTGCCATCATCTCCATTGGGTAGAGCAAATCATCTTGGTCGGAAACATGAATGGAGGTTTCCTCAAGTTTCAATTAGTGGAGTATATTCTGGATGGCAAGGACAGAGAAGTGTCAACTTGGATGATCCTAAAAGGCGCTTTCTTGAAGACCTGAAATCTAGTAATCCCCGTAAATTTGAACTTTCTGACATAGCAGGGTGTATCGTTGAATTCAGGTATTGCTTGCTCCAAATTATTTTTTCTTTACATATCCATAATGTAATTATAGTTATGCCATCAGTTATAATTCTTTATTTTTTGTACATAACTGACTACACCCAAACTACGCATCAAATTAAACACGTAATTCGAGTGTTGTGCAATTTAAACCCTTTTTGTGTAGATGTAGTATTGGTAAATAGGGATCGTTCTTAACCGGGGAAATTAGGGAACATTAATAATGTGTTAGTGGGAGATGAATAAAAGAATAATGAATTAAAGAATTAGAGAATAAAAAATTAAAGGAATAAAAGAATTAAAGGAATAAAAGAATAAAAGAATTAAAAGAATAAAAGAATAAAAGAATAAAAGAATAAAAGAATAAAGAAGGGGGGTTTTGAAAAGATTTATAACTAAATTAAAGAAAACACTAATTAAGAATTAAAATGCAAATGCTCATGCTAATTGGAATTTACAAACCATAGAGTAGTTTCATAGACAAAACCCACACTTTTACGTAAGTAATTTCGAATTAACAATCACATTATTTAAACTACTCCTAAAAATAGATTTCTTTCTAACATTTTGCTCATAATAAACCAATCACGAAATCCTACCTTCATCATCTCAAATACTTACATATATCTTTCAATATTATAAATGCATCAACCATTAATGTGTGTCAAACATCAATATGCTTCAAACATTTACAACATGATTTACCTTAAGTTTATAATTAAATGCGCCGACAGTGATCAACATTTAATCTCTTCAATTCTACTCTAAGTGCACCGACAGCGGATAAAACACTTAACATCAAATTGAAGTTTAAGCACTAAAACATATGAAGTAAAAGAAATTCAAAAAGTAAAACACATGGAGATTGCATTCTTACTTACAAATGTTAGAAATAAAATACCAAGAACAATAGTAAAGAAGAAATGAAAATAACATAAAAATAACATAAATTACGGATAAGAATTAAAAGAAAACTAATTAATAAGAAAATCTACAAGAAGTAAAAATGGTCCCCAAAAATGTCTCTCAAAAGAGATAAACAAAAGAAAGAACTAAGAACTAAGAACTAAGAAAGAAATGGAGGAATGAAACTAATTGGGGACTCCCCAAATACATGAAATGACCTCCCTATTTATAGAGGGAGTGCCACAATTGTTTAATTAAAAGTACAAAATTAAAATATAAAAATAGCAATAAAATAGTACATGAAGAAGTGATGGAAATGATGAGATTGGGTGGGAAAAAATGTTGATTTTGGGGCAAATATGCTGATTTTGGGAACTATTGGGGGCTGCTGGATTTTTGGCTTGGGCTGCTGGATTTCAGCAGCTTCCCACCGAATTTCCTTGCGATTTTCGGTGGTTTCTCATATTTCGTCCATAATTTCTTCGTTATAATTCCGATCGGGACGATTCTTTCACCAAAATGCTCCAAATTCCAAGCTTTATTTATTTAAACAAAAATAACACAAAATAAATTATTTTACCTATTTATTTAATATTTTAATATTAAAAGTCAAGTATAAAGGGTATAAAATAATATAAAATAATGCTTATTTGAGGACCTATCAATAACTTACAGTGTTGATCAACATGGGAGTCGATTTATTCAGCAGAAGCTAGAATACTGCAGTTCTGAAGACAAGACATCTGTTTTCAAAGAGATTCTTCCACATGCTTCAAAATTAATGACGGATGTATTTGGGAACTATGTTATTCAAAAGGTATGAATTCATAATCTCTGTATTTTTTGCATCGTGTATTGTCTTTATGGACTTGTGAACCCTATGAATGGCCTATTAGTTTTGTAAGTTTTTTTCTTTATATTTTTTTATTACAGTTTTTAGAACATGGGAGACCTGAGCAGAAAAAGGAGCTTGCAGATAAACTTTCTGGACAAATGTTGCCTTTAAGTTTACAGATGTATGGTTGTCGGGTAATCCAGAAGGTATGCTAAAGCATGATGTTGTTATTAATATTTCTCACTTAAAATGGAATGTATATTTTAATTGAGGTTGATATATCCAAAAAAAGTTTATCCAACCTAGGTGAATTTTAATTTCTAGTGATATTTGCCAAAAGAAAAGGGATCTACCAAAAAATAATAATAAATAAATAAATAGCTCTTGTGCCACTTCTAAGAGATGGGACGGGGAGTTTGGTCAGTATTTGAGAAGTGACTTTCAGACACAATTAAAATATTTTTGTGAGGAATACTGAACAAATGATGCATTAACCAGAACATACTGACAGAGAGAAGGTGGAGGAATATATTTTATCCATTCTGATCAATTTGGTTTGCATATATGTTATCGTGGTCATGCAAATGTAAACAATTGTTTTCTGCTCTGATCAAATACCTTTAACTTTAACCACAGGAACCCATTGCGGAATTAGTGGTTTGTTTGATTGATTATTGAGGTGCCTTTGATCCGATCTCACTTTTTTCTTGTATTGAATTAATCTTTGTACAGCAGTAGAGTCCTACTTATACAGGTCTAAGAGAGCCCTAACTAGGAAGGATTACATAGTTGACTGTACTGTTTAGGTAAGGAATCAAATTGATTCCTGTTGACATTTAGACAGATTGTACAGATTGTAACTTAAGGAGATTGATCCTCAATCTCCTTTGATGAGGGATTTCCCGATGAGGGATATTCCTTAGTACATTTTTTTTTAAGGTGTAAACTGCAGTATTGTACGCCTCGTGTTTCATGAAGTCATGTATTCTAGTGGTTAGATCAAATTGATATCAACTTTGAAAATGTTTAATTCTTATATAGTTTGGTGATTGATTACTAGGTAACTTACACCTACTAAAGAATCTAAGCCATCACTATTGCAACATACATATATATGTATATGCATATATATTGTTTAATAATTGCACCTGATTCCTATAAAATTGAGAATCAGCAGGTTTTTTAGATTGAATTAGGCAATCATGGTATAGGAGTTGCACTATCCATGCAGGGAAGATTACACTTCGTTAGGGGTTGCTAATTTGCTCTTGAACATTTTTATCACGAGTCTTTTCTGAGATTGTAGAATGGAAGCCTTGTCACACATGGTTCTCTCCATGTTCTTTAGAATTCATGAATGATAAAAGAGTCTTCCTTATTTTTTATATTTCCAATTTTTTCGTCTTGATTTTATGTTAGATGTATATATTAGGCTCTTGAAGTTATCGAGCTTGACCAGAAAACGCAACTTGTGCATGAGCTCGATGGATTTGTCATGAAATGTGTACGTGATCAAAATGGCAATCATGTGATACAAAAGTGTATAGAATGCATTCCCACTGAAAAAATTGGATTCATCATTTCTGCTTTTCGAGGCCAAGTTGCCACACTTTCTACTCATCCCTATGGCTGTCGTGTCATACAGGTAATACCACATAGTTTTCCATTATGAAATGTCAGATTATGTGTATGACTTCTTGAAACATTACACTTTTTCTTGCTAGAGAGTCTTGGAGCATTGTTCAGATGACCTTCAAAGTCAATGTTTAATTGGTGAAATCTTGGAGTCTACTTATACTCTTTCTCAAGACCAGTATGGCAATTACGTTACTCAGGTTCGTTTCTTTACTTTGTGATCTCTGTTATTTCTTTTTATCTAGCTTCAAATAACTCTTTGATTCCTCAATTTATTTGTTTGCAATGGAGGGATCCTGGAACGGATTGTTTGTACACGAATACCATAACCCATAGTGTTATTGTGTTTGTAGTTGAGTATTGTTCTTAATTTTCCCTTTGTTCTCTTAGCACTTGAAAATGGCTCCATTGGCTCAATGGTAAAAATCTTGAACATTATCACATATTCAAGAATTTTTAATTTGAAATAATTTGTGAGCTGTTGCATAAATAATCTTTTCTTTAAAATACCCGAAATGGTTTAACGGAAATCATTTGACATGGTTTCATTAGTATTACGACATAATAGTTAGAGTATTTTTGGTCAATTTTTTTGTCTTATTTATGATGACACTGATGCCTCACGTGGGTTCAGTTGCTCTACTAGCTAGCATTTCCCCTTCGTTGAGCTTCTTCGTATGTAGTTTCATTTCTTATGTTTAATATTTTTTGTAATTGTATGTGACATAAAGACGGAACATATATACTGATTGCAGCATGTTCTGGAAAGGGGAAAGACCTATGAAAGAAGCCAAATTATCAGCAAGTTGGTTGGAAAAATTGTTCAATTGAGCCAGCATAAATATGCATCAAATGTCGTGGAAAAGTGTCTGGAGCTTGGTGATATTGCTGAACGCAGGCTCATGATTGAGGAAATCATTGGACAAATGGAGGAAAATGATAGCCTATTGGTAAGTCAGCAAACTGCATATGATAAGTTATCCCATGTTCTTGGTCTTCTATTAGGAAACAGCTATTAGATATTTAGTTTGAAACATTTGAATTCTTTTACAAGTTGAACCGAAGATTTTAATTTTCATATCAGTTTAGTTTGGAACCGTGATGATTTTGAAACGTTGATCCTGAATACTGCATAATAGCTGGTGCCTGGTGGTCTGCTTGAGGTTGTTTGTTGGTTACTAATTTCTGTTGTTGATTTTCGTATTCCAGCCACTGATGAAGGACCAATTTGCGAATTATGTGGTTCAGAAGGTTCTCGAAACAAGCAATGATAGACAGCGGGAAGTACTACTCAATCTTATAAGAGTTCATATTGATGCTCTAAAGAAATATACCTATGGGAAACACATAGTAGTTCGGTTTGAACAGCTATCCGGTGAAGGTATGCCATTCATCTACTATATATGTCATGTGGCTTCTTAATCCGTCATTATTTAAATTTTAAACCAAACATCTTCTCTGGCTTTGCGACTCTTATTTGGACTTAAATTGTTCTTAGTTTTAAACTTCAGATCAATTCCCATAGTTGGATACTAATATCTTTTACCTTTTATCATGCAGATGGTCAAGCCTCAGAACCTGAAGTAGCATAGCAAGGGACAGACATGGTTTAATGCATTTTGCTCGAATGTTTTGCTTGGGAAATGCTTTGGTTAACAGAAGGCAGAGACATTACATTGGTTAGCAGAAAAATGTACCTTTTCTTATCAAGATAGCACCTTTTATACAGGATTTCAAGCATACAAAACATTGATGACATCAACGCCTGAAACCAAAGCCTTTACATTTCGTAGGTTTTGGCATTGTTGAAAGTTTTATAAATGGTGGTGTTCTTGAGAGTGGCAGATCTTTGTTAACCTTGTGAAAGACTATGAACTGTCTTCTGCAAAGGAAAAAAAGTTAACATCAGCTAAAGAATGGGGATGATAGTAATTATGTACATGTGTAGTTACGTATTTTTGAAATGTACATGTATACTTGGATTTGTACACGTACTAAGCAAGGCCGGTTTTAAAAGTGTGTTGATTTGGGAAGGAAGACCTGGAAAAAAAAATGTAATGATATGTGATATGATGCAAAGAATTATGTATGGGTTAATGCGTATGCTTCATTACGCAATCTGCTAAGAGTATAGAAAGACTTTGTCTTTGTTTTCCTTTTTCATTCCTTTATTATGCAATCTGATATGATGCAACCTACAAATTATGTTTTGTTTTCCTTTTTCATTCCTTTTTTTTGCTTCAAATGAGCCCAGAGTAACCTAAGAGCTTGCAAATTATGTTTTTAACTATAGTCTTGACTTCACAAGTTTTTTTAATCAAGATCGAAATGTATGAGGAAAAAGAAATTAATTTTTTTTTAAATTTGTATAGTCTTATATTTAGGTAACATATAAGTAAAATGAAGTTTAAATATGTAATTTAATGTTCATATATAAATGGTAGTTATAAATATGAAATTTTGAAAATGACACATTTTTATATGGAATTTAAACTTGTAATTTGTGGTATCTAAATTCCAAATTTTTTACTCTTTTTTTTAAATCTTAAATTTTTATATTTATACATTCAGTAAGAGAATTTGTACACTAAAAACTTGAAATTTTTATTTTTTAGAAAATTCATCTTTTTTTCCTTGTCCAACACACCCTTATTTATGAAATTACTAGTTAAAGATGCTATCATCTATTATATAAAAGTGTCATTACTCACAAATAAAATTCATCACTCACAATTATATAAAGGCTTGGTTTACCCAAAATGCACCCTGTACCACATTTTTAGTCTCAAAATGCACCATGTACTGATTTTTGTGTCAAAATGCACCCCGAATCTCCGTTCTCGTTCCAATTTGGTCTGTTTCCATTTGAGATGTTAAAATTAGGGTTAAAATGGCCAATTTGTACAACTAAGCATCTAAAAATTCATGGAAAAACTGATGTGGTCTCCATATGAGCATTGATAGGACGTTAAATAAGTATTATTTTATATTATTTTATACCCTTTATACTTGACTTTTAATATTAAAATAATAAATAAATAGATAAAATAATTTATTTTGTGTTATTTTTGTTTAAATAAATAAAGTTTGTAATTTGGAGTATTTTGGCGAAAGAATCGTCTCGATCGGAATTTTAACGAAAATATTATGGACGAATTTCGGTGAAATATTACTAAGTTAATTAATTAATTGATTTTGCAGCCCAAAACAAATCCTGAGCCCAAACCATTTTTCCATTCAAGTGCTGCAGCCCAACAGAAAAAAAAAGAAAAAGAAATCCAGCCCAGAATTTAAGCCTGGTCCGCTTCCTGTAGCTTACGCAGGGCCCAAATTCCAGCCGCAAGGCCCGCGCATCGCAGCCCAAGTCACTGCCGATAGCCCAGCGTTTTCTTCGGCGCGCGTGTGTCGATCACCCAGACTTTGCTTCGGCGCGCAGGCGTCGACCGCCCTCTCACCTTTCCAGCGCACGCCAGCCGACAGTCCAGCTCCAGCTCAGCGCACATATGCCGGCCACTTTCCTACTTTCCAGCCTCATCTGACCGAATCCTGCTCCCTTTTTCAGATGATCCCTGCCAAAAATCCACCAGTAGCATTTAAATGGATTTTTCTTGCTGTTTTTCAAGTTTTTCCTTTGTTTTTTTTTTAACTTCTTTTCCCCAAAAACCACCCTATCTCATCATTTCACTTTTTAATATTTTTATTGTAACTTTTATTTGTTTTTATTTATTTTTTAGAGTGTAATTAGCTTTTTCCCCCTATAAATAGGGGTTCAATTCTTGTAACAAGGAGTCCCCCATTAGCTCCATTTCTTCCATTTTGCTTAGTTTTTAGTTCTCTTCTTTTAGTTATTTTGTTTCTCTCTTTTGAGAGACATTTTTTGGGGACCATTTTAGCTTCTTGTAGATTTTCTTATTAATTAGTTTCCTTTTAATTCTTATTCTTAATTTATGTTATTTTTATTTTTCTTAATTTCATTTCTTCTTTACTTTGTTCTTTGTGATATTTCTTTGAGATCTCTTAAACACATTTTATGTTTTCCTTAAGAAATACCTAGGCCAAGTAATTCTAAGGCAATTCAAGAGTTTTAAGACCGAATTCCTCGTATTTCTTCTTCCATCTTCACAAGCTTCCTGCCGCTGTTCGGTGATTCTTGTGAAAATCCATACTTTTCTACTTAAAGTCTTGTTATTGTTATTGGTTTTACTTATAATTCAATATATGTGTTGGTATTTTCTTTCTAACATTTGTAAGTAAGAATGCAATCTCCATGTGTTTTACTTTTTGAATTTCTTTTACTTCATATGTTTTAGTGCTTAAACTTCAATTCGAAACTAAATGTGGATCCGCTGTTCGGGACATTTAGAATAGAGTTGAAGAGATTTAATGTTTGATCGTTGTTCGGCGCATTAAATCATTAACTTAAGGTGAATCATATTGTAAGTAATAATTCGCTGTTCGGTACATTTATAATATGAAAAATGTATGCATGTATTTGAGATGATTAAGGTAAGATTTCGTGATTGGTTCCATATAAGCATGATGTTAGAGTGTTGGTAAAAATATGTGTTTGAAGAAAGTTCACTAGTACAAATGTTAAAGTATAAGTAGAATTAAGTATTTAATTATTTTTACTTGTTTTCTTTATTTTATATTTACAACTCTTTTTCAAAACCCCCCTTTTCAATTCTTTATTCTTTATTCTTTTATTCTTTTATTCTTTTATTCTTTTATTCTTTTAATTCTTTTATTATTTTATTATTTTATTCTTTTAATTCTTTTATTCTTTGATCCTTTTTTATTCTTTATACTTTTTATTCTTTATTCTTTCATTCTTTTTATTCTTTATTCTTTTATTTCTTTATTCTCTTATTCATCTATTCTTTAATTTATTAGTTCTTTGATGATTTAATTCTTTTATTATTTAATTCTTTTATTCATTATTCTTTTATTCATTTCCCACTAACAAATTATTAATGTTCCTTAATTTCCCCGGTTAAGAACGATCCCTATTTACCAATACTACATCTACACAAAAAGGATTTATTCACATGAATTATGCTCTAAATGCAGGGACGTCTTGGTTTAAATTATTACCTGGAAATTGTGGATTGTTTTAAGGAGCATATCATGGCTTCAATACAATGCCGAATATTTGTTTAATGTAATTTTTGAGAAAGATCAATTATCTTTATCCAGGAAGGATGGCCACTGAGGGTCTAATGAGAATGGTGGAAAGCAGCAAAAATTGGCCCTCTATGGATGCTGCGACATTTGGATCTCCATTGATAAGTATGACAGTTGATGAGTCAGGCTTCATTTCAAAGGGCCATAGCTTTCGGAGAGATAGAGCTGAAGTTATTCCCAACCGAAGTGAGAGTGCCTGATAGGACGTTAAATAAGCATTATTTTATATTATTTTATACCCTTTATACTTGACTTTTAATATTAAAATAATAAATAAATAGATAAAATAATTTATTTTGTGTTATTTTTGTTTAAATAAATAAAGTTTGTAATTTGGAGTATCTTGGTGAAAGAATCGTCTTGATCGGAATTTTAACGAAAATATTATGGACGAATTTCGGTGAAATATTACTAAGTTAATTAATTAATTGATTTTGCAGCCCAAAACAAATCCTGAGCCCAAACCATTTTTCCATTCAAGTGCTGCAGCCCAACAGAAAAAAAAAAAGAAATCCAGCCCAGAATTTAAGCCCGGTCCGCTTCCTGTAGCTTACGCAGGGCCCAAATTCCAGCCGCAAGGCCCGCGCATCGCAGCCCAAGTCACTGCCGATAGCCCAGCGTTTTCTTCGGCGCGCGTGTGTCGATCACCCAGACTTTGCTTCCGCGCGCAGGCGTCGACCGCCCTCTCACCTTTCCAGCGCACACCCGCCGATAGTCCAGCTCCAGCTCAGCGCACATATGCCGGCCACTTCCCTACTTTCCAGCCTCATCTGACCGAATCCTGCTCCCTTTTTCAGATGATCCCTACCAGAAATCCACCAGTAGCATTTAAATGGATTTTTCTTGCTGTTTTTCAAGTTTTTCCTTTGTTTTTTTAACTTCTTTTCCCCAAAAACCACCCTATCTCATCATTTCACTTTTTAATATTTTTATTGTAACTTTTATTTGTTTTTATTTAATTTTTAGAGTGTAATTAGCTTTTCCCCCCTATAAATAGGGGTTCAATTCTTGTAACAAGGAGTCCCCCATTAGCTCCATTTCTTCCATTTTGCTTAGTTTTTAGTTCTCTTCTTTTAGTTCTTTTGTTTCTCTCTTTTGAGAGACATTTTTTGGGGACCATTTTAGCTTCTTGTAGATTTTCTTATTAATTAGTTTCCTTTTAATTCTTATTCTTAATTTATGTCATTTTTATTTTTCTTAATTTCATTTCTTCTTTACTTTGTTCTTTGTGATATTTCTTTGAGATCTCTTAAACACATTTTATGTTTTCCTTAAGAAATACCTAGGCCAAGTAATTCTAAGGCAATTCAAGAGTTTTAAGACCGAATTCCTCGTATTTCTTCTTCCATCTTCACAAGTTTCCTGCCGCTGTTCGGTGATTCTTGTGAAAATCCATACTTTTCTACTTAAAGTCTTGTTATTGTTATTGGTTTTACTTATAATTCAATATATGTGTTGGTATTTTCTTTCTAACATTTGTAAGTAAGAATGCAATCTCCATGTGTTTTGCTTTTTGAATTTCTTTTACTTCATATGTTTTAGTGCTTAAACTTCAATTCGAAACTAAATGTTGATCCGCTGTTCGGGGCATTTAGAATAGAGTTGAAGAGATTTAATGTTTGATCGCTGTTCGGCGCATTAAATCATTTACTTAAGGTGAATCATATTGTAAGTAATAATCCGCTGTTCGGTGCATTTATAATATGAAAAATGTATGCATGTATTTGAGATGATTAAGGTAAGATTTCGTGATTGGTTCCATATAAGCATGATGTTAGAGTGTTGGTAAAAATATGTGTTTGAAGAAAGTTCACTAGTACAAAGGTTAAAGTAGAAGTAGAATTAAGTATTTAATTATTTTTACTTGTTTTCTTTATTTTATATTTACAACTCTTTTTCAAAACCCCCTTTTCAATTCTTTATTCTTTATTCTTTATTCTTTTATTCTTTTAATTCTTTTATTATTTTATTATTTTATTCTTTTAATTCTTTTATTATTTTATTCTTTTATTCTTTTAATTCTTTTAATTCTTTTATTCTTTGATCCTTTTTTATTCTTTATTCTTTTATTCTTTGATTCTTTTTATTCTTTCATTCTTTTTATTCTTTATTCTTTTATTTCTTTATTCTCTTATTCATCTATTCTTTAATTTATTAGTTCTTTGATGATTTAATTCTTTTATTCATTATTCTTTTATTCATTTCTCACTAACACATTATTAATGTTCCCTAATTTCCCCGGTTAAGAACGATCCCTATTTACCAATACTACATCTACACAAAAAGGGTTTAAATTGCACAACACTCAAATTATGTGTTTAATTTAATGTGTAGTTTGAGCTTAGTCAAGCATTAACCCCAAATAATAGCTGAAACTTACCTTTGTTTGTGGCCCTCGTCAAAATCCCTCGCGAAGAGAAACCCAGGCTCCCCGTGAGCGACTCCAGCGTGACGGAGCGACCCAGGCTCCTGAGCTCTCTGTCTCCCTCCCTTGAGTTGTAGACGAAATCGGCCACCACTTCAAGGTTCTGCACATGGTGAATCTCCTTCAAGACGGTTGAGGTTCAAATCCCCAGCAAAGAGAAGGATGTCAATGAAGTGATGTTTGATGTTGATTTCAAGCTAATATGATATATGTATATATGGTGAATTTGACACCTTGGATATATGCTTGAGGATGCTTGATTAGGCTTTATATATATATATATATATATATATATATATATATATATATATGCTTGATGATGCTTGATTCGGCTTTTCCTGATTTGAAGTGCGGAATGCGGATTCCAAATTTAATGCTCAAGTTAAATGAATGCTCAAATGAAAACTCATCAAACTCAAAGGTCTCAATTTTTCAAAAGGTTTGAGTTATAATTAAACCCCCATTACACTCATATCAATTTTTCAAAAGTTTTGAGTTATAATTAAACATCCATTACATACCACATGTTACATTCAATCCTTAAATATCAAGCCAATAAGCAATGTGCACAAAACCAAGCATCCAATCCACACCTTTCTACATGAAGCTCGGGTGTTTTCCAGTTCTTTTTCCAACTTGTCAATATTCCTTAAAAGTCCGGGTATTATTGTCTGAACTGTAGGACCCATCTCCGGATCCAGTCATTATCCACAACCGCCCTACATAAAATAGCAATCAATGCCCAAAATACTGCATTAAACATGTTGACTTTGACTTCAAACTAAAGGATTCTTCCTCGGCCACAAAAATATTTGACCAACAAATCTCTCTGCCTCCACCGTCACAGAACAGCCTGAAATTCCTAAACCCATTTCAGGTAACTGCACTGTGCCCTGTTAATTGGTTCAAAAAAACCGACCGAAAAAACCGTACCGAACTGTAACCGAACCGAAAAACACCGAACCGAAAAAAACCCGAAACAGTTTGGAGAGAACCGAACCGAA
This sequence comes from Prinsepia uniflora, assembly GCA_032719365.1. Classification (NCBI taxonomy): domain Eukaryota; kingdom Viridiplantae; phylum Streptophyta; class Magnoliopsida; order Rosales; family Rosaceae; genus Prinsepia; species Prinsepia uniflora. Next base: position 776,283 of record CM064876.1, on the reverse strand, counting down.
CCGGTCTGAATCGGTTCGGTTTCGATTTTCGGTATTATTATACCAGACCAAACCGGACCGAACCGAAAAGTATTAAAACCGGCCCGAATCGACCCGAACCGGACCGAAAGTCATTAGTTATAAACGGCGTCGTTTTATTCTATTCTACAAAACCCTAGATGTAGAGACCGCCAAAGCAACGCCTTCAAGCCCATTCCATCTCTGGTCTTCGACATTCTCATACCCATTTTTTTCTTAGGCCTTTCGGTCTCCATCTTCATACTCATTGTCGTCCGAAATGCCCTTTTCTTCGTCTTCTTCTTCTTCCTCTCTGCTCTCGTCCTCGTCTTCATTCTCTGGAACACCAGTCATTGGGCAAACAAATTTTCAGTCTTTTATTTTCTCAACTCGCTTCCTGAGTCTGATCTCCGTCTCGCTCAGCACGGCCAGCTGGTCAAGATCACTGGGGTAAAGCTTTTCTTGCTCTTTTAACTCATTTTTGTTCTGGGTGTCATGTAATTTTTTTCTCTTCTCTTGTTTATTTTGGGATATTTAGAATGCATGGTATGTTTTTGTGTGAGAATAACGTTGGGAATGTATTGCTAGAGGGTTACGTAGATGTAATTTGGACTTTATAAAGTTTGGATTCGTAGAAATTGGAGGAAAGCAAAGGAAAATGTGAGGTGGTTTATTGGTGTTATCTTGCAATGTCAGCTGGAAATGGTATGTATTTGTTGCAACGATAAACTGCTTGCATTCCCCCCCCCCCCCCCACCCCACCACAACGAAGCAGGACATTGACGAGTTATAGTTTTATTTCAATTATGTACTTTTTTTCTGTTTCTGTGCTCTAATTTGCTAGTTTGTTTTATTTTAGTGTTTGATATCAACGTCTGTGGCTCTGTAAGACTGTAAACAAAATTGATTTCGGTTCCGGCCATTGTTATGCTTGGAAATCAAAGGAAGCACATGAGTGGAAATCAGATAACTTGTTTGGTCATTCAATTTGAAACAAAATTAAGCCACTAGCAAAGCGATATACGCCTCACGGCTCACAATCTCACTTCCAGTCTTCCATTCCTCCCTCCCACTTCAAAGTTTTCGACAATTTCTCAATCTTTCTCATTCATTTCATAGTTCATCTTCATCACTTGGCATTATGATCTTGGTTTGATGATACATAAGTGAAGATCGATCAATTGGCATTATAGTGTGTACAAGGTTAGCGTTCCTCGAAGAAATTTGATTTAGTTGTAGTTAGTGTTAGTGATGTTATTTCTTGGGCTACATCCAGTTTAGCTTTAGCTTTAGTTTTAGTTAGTGAAATCAATACACCGTATTCATGTAGCCTTGTATTGGATACTTGTGTACATGTTACTTGTGTGCAATAAGTTTCATAATGTAGTCGCTTAATTCGAACTAGCAAGCGTCCCATTTTATTGATGTATAAACTTGAATTTCAGGGATTCCTAGTAGTTCGTTTTTGTCAACGACTGGAGGTCACTTAGTTGAGTATGATGTTTAATTGTTGTGAATATACTGCTGTAAAATCTTGGGGTATTAAGTGCGAGTGCTTCGAGCTTGATTGGAAATTTTGATCGCTTTTGTTTTTCTGTCTATCGCCTACCCTCCAAATTGAATACTCCAATATTGAATTTGATTGATTTTGTCGCGACTTAATACTATGAAACATGTGCTGTGATGTGTGAATAAACCCAATAGGAATGCTAGTCTCCCTAATTATTTTTCTTGTATGCGCCGCAAATTGAATTAATTGTGTTTGGTCATCGAGAACTCATTGTTGTTTGTCATTGAATTGTGATGTGTGTGAATAACCCCAAAAGGGATGTTTGTTTCTCTAATTATTCAAGTTGTATGCGCAGTAAATTGAATTAATTATGTGCCATAGTCAGAGATCTAGTGTTTTCTGTCATTCAATTTGGATGGGAAATTATCCTCATCAGTTGTTTGGCTGCTTGCCTAGGTATTCATCTTGTTGTGCGCCTTAAATCGATTTTTTGTACGTTATAATCAGTGTTGAATAGTGTGTTCTATTTTCCATAGATGGGTCTCATCATGAGACAATTTATATTAGTACTGATAAAGAAAGAGGGCTTCTTTGGTAAGCTGGCAGCTCATTGACATCAAACCTTGCCTTTACTAGTTATGTCATGGAGTTTCTTGCTTGATATTGTAGTTTGCATCTTTGGTGCTAGTTCATGTTCTTCTTGGTGTGCAATGTGAGACATGTCTTTTGGGAATTTTTTTTCCTGCTTTGGTTGCTGATAAAGAGAAGGATTGGTGAGGAAGCTTCTTTCTGACTTGGTGATCGTACATCAATTGCTTCTCTTTGTTGCAGTTTTGCAGGTGTCGTTGATTTATAAATGATTATTACGGGGTGCAGTTTGGAATGCATATATGAGAGGGCATTTTGGTCTGCTCCCCAAACACTGTTATCTAAAATTGCATGCAAATCTAAAATGATAGAAAGTCACACTTGTTGAGGTTGATTATTTGTAGGTCTGCTAGAACTTCAAAGCTTGCTATTTTCTATTACAAAGTAGCATGCATAATTACAAAGTCTTGTGCATATGCCTCACCTTGTCCTGTAGGTATTTTTTAGCAGTATTTTCTTGCTGAGTGAATTACAAAGTCTGTTTTTCTTTGTGTCTCAGTTACTGGAAACTTACTTAATGCTATATTGGATGCAATCTTGATATTTGACAACCAAGGAGTAATGGAGTATGCTTATTTTTCATTTACATTCATAGGAGACTGAAATTCCTTCATCATATCTCTTCATTGTTTGCAGTTGGACAAAGAAATGATTATCTTGGGGTTCTAATCATTTAACCTTGCTGTTATTTAACCTTGCTGTTGTTTTTTCATCCTAACCCTTTATTTAACCTTGCTGTTGTTTTTTCATCTCCTGCTGATATTAAGAGATCCTGGATCATACATGTCATTATGTACATGAATTTTGTAATCAAAATTTTGATTTTGACGTGTCGATATCTCAATTACCCAAAGGATGCATTGTAAAGTAGAATTCAGCTGAATTACATGTGTCATGTGTGTGTGTGATCGTGCTTATACTTATTGCCTATTTGACCGTGCGTATGAAACCAATTCGATTAGATGGGTTGGGTTCTATAAACCCCTCTTGCTAATAAAATTATTATCTTTATTAGTAACCGTACTTTGCTTCCCTTAAGGCCTTAATTTTTATTTATTTATTGCTACAGATCGAAACCAAGCCCTAAGAAGTAAGAATGGTGTTTACCTTAGGGAATGTTGCTAGTGGCAGTGCTGCGTCTGCTACCTCATCAGAGTTTCCTGAAGAGGTATTTAATTATTTATTCTCGTAATATATTGTAGAATAATACGGAATTATTGATTATGATGAGTTTGGTTTATAACCAATGTATTTCATTCACCTTAACATGGCTCATCAACTTATTCATGCTTGCTGTTTTCTGTTTTGTAGGTGGACATTGTTCATGGTTCACAATCACAAGCAGATGAATTCGATGAAGAGGTGAATAGGGATGGTAAACCACTAACTAGCGCTGAAAGTAATGCGGTATTTTTGGAGCATGCGAAGAAAAGGCAGCGTGCAAGCATATGGGATCATTTTGAAAGGTACAAAGCTGATAATGGTTTCACTAGGGCTAGATGTAATTATTGCCCTAATACGTATGCTGCTGATTCTATTAGAAATGGAACTAGGGCCTTGATTAGTCACCTTCAGAAATGTCCTAAATATCCCCCTAATACGATTGCCAAAAGAAATCAAAAAGTTTTATCCGTAGAAAAACCCACAGAAGTTGCTGTTGGATTTAGTCAGAAGGAGCTTGTTAGGAAATTTGTTCAGATGGTCGTAGTTGATGAGTTGCCTTTTTCTTTTGGCGAGGGAGATGGGTTTCGTGATTTTTGTTCCCTAGCTTGTCCTAGGTTTAAAATTCCATGTCGTCAGACAGTTGCTAAGGATGTGCTTAATATGTATTATGCTAAGAAAGAGTCCCTTAAAGAATTGATCAAGTCTTATAGGGTTTGTATAACTACTGATACATGGACATCCCTTCAAAACATCAATTATATGGTTATCACTGCTCATTTTATTGACAGTGATTGGGTATTACATAAAAAGATTATCAACTTTTGTGTAATTCCAAACCATAAGGGAGAATCAATTGGGAGGCTTTTAGAGGATTGTTTACTTGGATGGGGTATTGAGAAGCTTTTGACTGTTACAGTAGATAATGCTTCTTCGAATGATGCTGGGTTGTCTTTTTTGATGAAGAGAATGCCTAAATGGAAATGTCCGGTGGCACTTTTGAATAATGGAGAAAATTTTCATGTTTGATGTATTGCTCATATCTTGAACTTGATTGTCAATGATGGATTGAATGTGTTGAATGAATCTATTCAAAGTATTAGAAATGCCATAAGATATGTAAGATCTTCCCCTAGTAGGTTTGAAATATTTAAGAAGGGTGCGGAGAAGGCTATGGTTGATAGCAAAGGGTTGGTGGTATTGGATGTTCCAACTAGGTGGAATTCCACCTATTTGATGTTGGAATCAGCTATTAAGTTTCGGGGAGCATTTGAGGTTCTAGTTGAGGATGATCCGAATTATGCTGCTTATTTTGTAAGTGATCGAAGGGTAGGACCACCGTCTGAGTATGATTGGGAAGTAGCAAGTTCATTTGCTGCTTATTTGAAACCTTTTTACGAAGTAACTTTGCGAGTTTGTTGCACCTCTACACCCACAATCCAATGTGCTTTACTTGATGTGTATAGGATTTTAACTCTTTTGCGTCGTGAACAGAAGAGTGTTTTATTGTCTGGCATTGCAAGCACCATGCAAGCCAAATTTGACAAGTATTGGGGGGAAGTGGAGCGTATGAACCAATATTATTTCATAGCCCTTGTTCTTGATCCCCGTCATAAATTGGACGCTGTGGAGGATTATTTTGGGGGGGTATTTGAGGATGATGTTGATAAGGTTACACATGCTATTTCTAGATTGAAGACTTTATTGACTAGTCTTCATAAACTCTATAAAGACGGTGAGAGTGGGGATTCTGTAAGAGAGGACAATGTTAGTGGCAGCTCTTCTGAAATAGCAAAGGACAAAGTGGGTTTGACTGACGATACGGATCTTATAGTAAGGAGGATGAAGAGGATGGCAAAGAAGGAAGTTATTTCTAATGATTTGGATAGATATCTATTAGATCCTATCGAAGCTATTGAGGATTCAACGTTTGAAATTTTGGGTTGGTGGAAAAAGATCGGGGTTTCCAAATATCCAATCTTGTCGCGAGTTGCACGAGATGTTCTAGCTATACCCACTTCAACAATAGCTTCGGAGTCATGCTTTAGCACAAGTGGAAGGGTAATTAATTCGTATAGGAGTTCGTTGAGCCCTGAAGTTGTGGAGGCTTTGATTTGTACTCAAAATTGGCTTATGAGTATCAATGTTGCATTACATTTGGAGCCGAGTGTTGATGAAGTTGAGTGTTATCATGCCCTTGCACAAGGTAATTGTTGTATTATTTTATTATTTTTAATACATTTGTTTATTATTAATTGTGAATTTATGTAGATAATTAACTTTTTTTTGTGTCTTATATGTAGAAATGACAAATGGTCGTGCTAAGGTGCCTCAATAGTCCAATCCTTGAGAGTTGAGACTTCTTGGCTTGCTGGTTTTCTCATGATATTTTCTAATTTCTACCGTTTTAATAATTTTGGATGGTTTGGTTTTGCAATCTTGCTGTTTTTATTGCTTGTAATGGACGTTTTTTTATTCAATTTTGATACTTTGATGATTTTATTGTTTGTAATAGACATTATATGTTGGATTTTGATGGTTTGATGATTTTGTTGTTTATAATGGACATTTTAGGTGGATATTAATTAGTTGTAATAGATATTGATTAGTTGTAATGAACATTAATTAGGTAATAAAAATTGATTATTGTATAAAAGAATAAAAAAAACCGGTTTTTTTGTAAAAAACCGAACCGGTTCGACCGAACCGATTTGAACCGGAAAACCGATTTTTGCCCGGAACCGAACCGAACCGAACCGAACCGAATATTCGGTTTCGGTTTCATTCGGTCATTGGGGGGACAACCGAACCGAACCGAACCGGTTCCCCTATTCGGTTTCGGTTTCGGTTTCGGTAAAAAAACCGAACCGAAAAACCGATTAACAGGGCTAACTGCACAAACCATTGGTACTTGAACAAAAATGTTCTTACATTCCTGTTATCACCGTCACAACCAACTGTTTCAACTTTTTAGAACAAAACAACACAACCCCATTCCATAAACTACATGTAAAATGGAATACCATATCTTTCAAAGAAATGAATATATGAAACAAAACTATGTGCGAATTTACTATTTCACAGCACCAACATGCACAGCAAAGTCCACAAGCAAAAGATGATTGCTCATAAAACATATGGCACCCAAGCAAAGTCCACAAGTAAGAAATTGTCGCATGAATAAATTAATTGTGTTATTAACTTATTTTATTATGTCACATAAAGAAAATCAATGTAATTGTGGAACCCAAAATCACCGGAAGAATGTGGAACTACCACGTGGCCCATAATTCCCGAAAATGACCAAATTTCCCCTGACAATAATACTTAAAGCCCAAGCACTGAACATGGCTGAAGCCCACAATGCATACATAGCCTAAACATTGGGCCCAAATCAGGATGACACGTGAAAACTTCTCACCCTCGATCTATGTAACACGTGTCAGCATGCAAATCAATGAGCATTTATCCCACATCGGAATTATGGAAATTGAACATCTCACTCACCCCTATATAAGGGGTTCACATTTATCAATAAATGTAATTTTGTTCAACGCTACTTAAGCTCTTGAAATTTCTCTTTCGAAGCTGACTTAAGCATTGGAGCGTTCTTGGTCAAACACCCCCCGGGTCTCGATCATTGAACGAACGATAACTTACTGTTTGCTTGTTTGCAGGGATCCTTGAGTCTTTTGAGTTTAAAGGATGAATTCAGCTTCAACAATTGGTGTTTTCATTGAGAGCTTGAAGATATTCAAGAAGAAGCTCTCACGATTGTTCATCGTTCATCCTACTTCGTTCATCGTTCTTAACGTTGATTCGAAGATCTTGAATGTGTTCATCTTTCGACAAATTTCCATTCAAGATTCTCTGATCAAGCATGGCCAGGGTTCGACGATCCGTTCGCTCAGCTGGAGAAGGTGTTTCTGCCTCAACTGCCCAGACGAGGGATGAAGCACGCATTGAGACTCCAGAGGAACGCCCAACTCGACCATGTCGAGTGTCTATAGAAGCGCCCATGGAGACGGAAGGAAGGATGTCGACCTTCAGCTTCGGAGCGTTTCCTTCTCCAACAACCCAAGTGCTCGCGCTAGGGGAAGGAACTTCAACCTTGCAGCAAGCAGGCAGACGGTTGATGGGAGGAACATCAAGGCCAGGTCAGCCCACAACAAGCATGGATTTGCGGGACTACTTGGATGGGTGCCACGACGTCTCAAGAAGGATTCACCACCAACCTCTTCAAGACAACTTGGCGCAGCAAGTTGAAAGGTTGAGCAGCCAAGTTCAACTCCAGTTAGAGCTCTTGCAGCGACTTCTGGTAGAAAGACCAGCCCGAGAACCAGAGAGACATCCCACTTCGCTTGGAGGGAAAGAGAGTGTTCCAAGACGTCTGGGGAAGGAAAAGATCAGATGCCAAACAATGTCACATGGCACTTCACTAAGCGACTCTGGGGAAGAAAGTCACACTCGCCGAGCACAAAGTCTGCAACGCCCAAGACCATCGGCACATGAGCGACTCGGAAGTAGAATATGGGCAACTTCTCACGTGGAGCGCTCACATGGGAGCATGGGCAACATCAGTCTCTGCAAAAAAAACTCCAAGACAATCTGCCCATGGCAGTGATGGGGAGGATAAAGCTTACTCCCTTGCGCGACCCCAAAGGTCAAGGGGAGAGGCTCGAGGAGGTTCCCGACGATCGACTCGTAATGACTCTTCACTTCAGCGAGGTACGTTGCAAGCTAATGATGTCCAAAAGATTTTGGACCCGCACCTTCGTATTCAACGAGATGGCGATCTAGAGGATGATCTGCGTCGTCAGATTTAGCTGTCCACACCTTTCGTGAGGGATATTGAGGAGGACCTATTCCCTCAAAGGTTTGCAACGCCAAACTTCAATCCGTTCAAAGGAAATTCTGACCCGGTGAAGCACATAGACTACTACCGGGGAGTCATGGTCCCCCACAGACACAACGATGCGCTCATGTGCAAGGTGTTTCAAGCCTCTCTTCAAGGTCAAGTCATGACGTGGTTCAATCATCTCCCCCGAAGGTCGATCGCTTCTTTTGAAGAGTTGGCTCTGCATTCGTCAAGGAGTACTCGCAGCTTCGTACGGTCGAGGTAAAGGAAGACCATCTCTTCTCCATCCGAAATCGAGCAAAAGAGAGCCTCCGACAGTACATTCGGAGGTACTGCGAGGAAAAGTCTCGAATTGTTGGCTGCAGCGACCTTGTTGCTGCAATGGCGTTCAAACAAGGGCTTCCCCGGGACAGCCAGCTCTACGGAGACATTGTCATGGGCAATGCACGAAGTCTCACCAAGATGCTCTCTTTAGCTGAGCGACATGCATGTTGGGAGGATGAGAAGGGTGCTGCAAATGCGCCAGATTATGCCGAGACCAGCGAGAAAGCCTTTAGACCGTCACCACAACGCAAAGAAGACGTTAGTGACAAATTTTCACATGGGGGGTTCAACAAGAGCAAGACGAACCAAACTCCTAATGGCTCAACCATTGAGAAGCCTAAAATGAAATTTTCAATACCAGTCCACCAGATTCATAATGAGATCAAGGACAAGACTTGGTTCAAAAAACCAGGACCCGTCAAGGGCGATCAGGAGAAAGCTGATAAAACCAAATGGTGCGCCTATCATGAATGTTATGGGCACAATATCAGCACATGTATATCTTTCAAAAGATATCTCCAAAATCTCATGAAGGAGGGGCATTGCACGGACAACATCAAGAAGAAGACTGCAAATCACATGGAGAACAAAGAGCCTAATGAGCCAGCTTCAAAAGTAATCCGCATCAACTAGCTGCATGTCAAAATTAGAGAGACATAGAAGTCTATGGATTTTTCAATTTTTTTTTTCAAGTTGTCTTCTAAATTCAAGTATCGTGCATTTGAATTATCAATAAGATTGAAAAATTGTTCTGAATTCATACCAACATGTTTATACAATTTTCAAAACTTATACCCTATAGAATTAAAGCCTTCGTCATCGAAGCTCCCAAGTCTTCGCCATGCGAAGCATCTAAGCCTTCGCCCTGTGAAGCACCTAAGCCTTCGCCCTGCGAAGCACCCAAGCCTTCGCCATGAGAAGTATCTAAGCATTCGCCTTGAGAGAAGCACCCAAGCCTTCGCCTTGCGAAGCATCTAAGCCTTTGCCTTGCGAAGCATCTAAGCCTTCGCCTTGCGAAGCATTCAAAGTCTTCGCCCTGCGAAGCATTCAAGTCTTCGCCCTGCGAAGCATCTAAGCCTTCGTCTTGCGAAGCATTCAAGCCTTCGCCCTGCGAAGCATTCAAGCCTTTGCCCTGCGAAGCATTCAAGGCTTTGTCCTGCGAAGCATCCATGTCCTCGCCTTGCAAAGCATCCAAGTCTTCTTCATCGAAGCATCCAAAGCCTTCGCCCTGCGAAGCATCTAAGCGTTCGCCTTGCGAAGCACTCAAGCCTTCACCATTACGAAGCATCCAAGTCTTCGCCTTGCGAAGCATTCAAGCCTTTGCCTTGTGAAGCATCTAAGCCTTCGCCATACGAAGCACCTAAGCCTTCGCCATGTGAAGCACCTAAGCCTTCGCCCTGCGAAGTGTCCAAGCCTTCGCCCTGCGAAGCGTCCAAGCCTTCGTCATACGAAGCAACCAAGACTTCACCATGCGAAGCGGCCCATGCTTTCGACATGCAATGCATCTCAACCTATGCATTCAAAGCCTTCCACCAGGAAGCATTCAAAGTCTTCCTCTTATGAGCACTTCAAGTCTTCTAATAAGAAGCAACAGCCCTTCCTTGAAGGTAACACCAAAACGAACGCCAAGTTAGTTGAAACCCAAAGTTGGACGCCCATGGCTACAACAGGGGCATCTAATGCATGTGTTAGTTTGGACTCAATCAAAGCGCATAGTAGAATTTTGCAAAGAGACTAAACGATGAGATCTCAAAATTCTTCATAAGTACTGTTTTCATTTATTTGAAGGATGGTTGGCTAATCACATATCGATTGCTCAAACCAATTATTGACTACAAGAAATGCAAATACAATCATTGGCATAACAAAGCAAAAGCAGGATGCACATCTTCATAACCCATCGTTTTTTGAAACTTTGCACACTCTTCTACTGAAGGTATGGGAACTTCGTTAAATAGAGATTCGTCAGTTTCAGGAATGCCGCATTTCTTAACCTTCAGCTCAGGCTCCAGTTCAGGCTCAGACTCTATCTCTAGTACAAGCTCCAACTCTTTTGTGGTAATCCCACTCCGACTCTCCGTACCCAACTTTTGCACTTTATCTTCCTTAAAGCACAAAGTTGTGGGGGCATGTGATAACAGCAAGCAGCCAGCTCTCCAATTTTGGATTTCAACATACAACCGTTTGACTTTTTTTTTCGGAATCATGCCAGCGTCCGCGTAGCTAGAACATGCCTACTATTGGGTTGTGATGAGACTCCTCACCTCCTTTGCTAAAAGCTTCGATCTTGGTCCCACCTGCACTTGAAGATGATAAGTCTGTAAATGCACCAAGCTCTTCTATCTACCAAGCACCACATGCATGGTCATTGGAAGTACGCCTCGTGCAACACTTTGAGCTCCAACCAGGCTTTACCTTACATTCTGTTATGCCTTGATCCTCGTGTGTCAGGCCTTCTGTCTTCCAAGCACCGCATGCACGGTCCACGTCCAAGCTTTTTTCCTTCAATTACGCAATGGCGTACACCATCTGGAGCTTCACAAGGCGCTTCGAATTTCTTCCCCTGTCGTTCTTTGGTGCCTTCATGGATGAGTACTTATCGCAAAGCTCTGCGAGCACCCCTTCTGAAAACGCATGTTTGTTGCGGACCTTCCAGGACTTGAATTCATCAGATCCCTCAAAGTCTGTATACTTCCCACGGAACGAATTCTGACTACGTGAGCCACCTTGCTCCCACAATGCAAGCCTACTAAGTTTCACCAAAAGCGCACCTTGATGCATCTTAAAATGACCGTCTCCGAAAACAGAGCTTAACACCACTTAAATGGCTGCAATTGGACTCATACAGCTCTCCGAATGAGCAAAAATGTAAAGCTCATCAATTAAAGAAATATTCAAAAGTCTCTTGGACAAGCGTGGAGCATACTGCGACATCAATGACTCCCAGATAGAGGTACAATGAAATTGAAGATCAAGCGGAGTCCGACTCCCATATATAATTTATCGGGACCACAATACAAATTACATCTCTTAGTATTCCTTGAATTCCTAAGCGATGTGGGGGTATTTGTGGAACCCAAAATCACCGGAAGAATGTTGAGCTACCACGTGGCCCATAATTCCCGAAAATGACCAAATTTCCCCTGACAATAATACTTAAAGCCCAAGCACCGAACATGGCTCAAGCCCACAATGCATGCATAGCCCAAATATTGGGCCCAAATCGGGATGAAATATGGAAACCTCTCACCCTCGATCTATGTAACACGTGTCAGCACGCAAATCAATGAGCATTTGTCCCATATAGGAACTATAGAAATTGAACATCCCACTCACCCCTATATAAGGGTTCACATTTCTCAATAAAGGTAATTTTGTTCAACGCTACTTAAGCTCTTGAGATTTCTCTTTCGAAGCCGACTTAAGCATTGGATCGTTCTTGGTCGAACACCCCCCGAGTCTCGATCATTGAACGAACGATAGCTTACTGTTTGTTTGTTTGCAGGGATCTTTGAGTCTTTTGAGTTTAAAGGAAGAATTCAGTTTCAACAGTAATTAACATGGGGCTCTTATTATCGAGGCCATATGGACATAGAATATTCACGATTGCATCCATGCCAAAATATGGCCTGTCATGGGTGCTGGCTACCACACCATTCATCACACCACATACCGCCATAATTACAGGCATTATACTATTTGGATGGATTGGATGTGTGGAACACTGCATGACCCTATCGAAGATGAATCAAAGACCTTTTGATGAACTTACTGCTTCAATTCATTTGGGTCTGGTTTCTCAATGAATTTCTGTGCTGATATATTTCCTTTTTGGTATGTGGTCTTTGCTTGTATATGAAAAAACTAGCAGAGAAGATATTTTGGGCATTAAGAGGAGCTTTATCTCTTTCGTATCTATTCAGTTGGTCCTAAGTCCCATTGTGCATGTACTCATTCAAATAAGTTGTAATTGTAAACTTTCAGGGCATGTTTTGTATGGTGTATGATTTTTCATCATACCAGAGATGTGGTTTTTATATTTTGGGCATCTAAATTCCTACTCACACTCACATCCTCACCACCCTGCACATCCTACTTAAACCACCACAGCCAACATGATACCACTACAACAAATTCTGATTTCATATAATATATCTCTCTAATTTCAAAAAATACAATTTCATCGAAATTTCAACGAACCAAAGTGTCAGGACCCACCCCGGTTTCACCCCGAAACCCGAGGTAAATCCTGCTCCCGTCTGACTCCCCGACACAACACTCAAGTACAACTCACTCAAAATCACCCAAAACTCAGTCAGACGCATGAGAAACTATATAAAATATCCCGAAGTTATAATTTACAGAGCATAGTACGAAACACAAGGAAGTAAAAACCGATAATAATTACACGCACGCGGAAAGACTTTAAACCACTCCGGGATCCCTCACATGACCTCTATGCCTCGGACACTGCCTCGACGTCAAGACCCCGCGCTCGCTCCATAACCTGGAGGGCAATTTAAAAACAAAAGGTGTGAGTGGACCATAATAAAAGAAAAGTTCTAAAACCATTTATCAGAAAACCAAGTTTCACCCTCCGTTTTGAAAACCACATGCATAACCCAGTTATCAGAACAGTTATAAACCAAATTACCATAAACCACATCATAAGAAACAGAAACACTATAAAACAGTTAGAAAAACCACAGCCTGTGAATCATAAAACCGTGTCATAAACCATGAACATGAAATCATCATTTTCTGATCAAACCTGCTGGACCTATCCGAGTCTTTAAACTCCCGAGTCTTTAAACTCAATCCAGGCCTTAATAATATCCGAGTCTTTAAACTCTCGAGTCTTTAAACTCAAAGGCCTACGGGGGAAAATCAATATATCCGAGTCTTTAAACTCCCGAGTCTTTAAACTCAATCCGGGCTCGTCCCCCGTCAATCAATATCCGGGTCTTTAAACCCAATAACCAGATCCAGAAAATCCAATAAAAACTAGTTGAAAACCATTTCCGTATTCACATCCAAACCCGAATCCGAAATCACCGGTCCGATGCCCTTCCAGCATCCCGAACCGTCATTCCGAACCCAAATCCGGAATCCACTTTTCCACTTGGAAACTAACCCTTTTTCCAAAATCCGTTTCTAAAACCGAAAACCTTTAATCATCGAAATCATGTTCCAAAATCCCTTTATAATCATTGAAAACCACTTATCATTTGAAATCCCAAAACCATAGCATCAATTTCAGAAACCAACCATTCCTCGTAAAACGTGCTAAAAACCGATTTCCTCGAAAAACGTGTAATAATGTAAAACCAATCGAAACATATTCGATAAACATAGAATTATGATTAAAACCACAAAACAATTATAGAAAACAGTTATGCATGCTCGAGTTTAAGGAAAGGGTCCACTCACAGTACCAAGGCCTCAATCGCGTCCCGAATGTCCTGCACGTTCCTAGGCTTCCTCGGGAAGTCCCGATCCTGTTAACAACCACCAAATTACGTCACTAACACGTCTACGAAGGTTCACCTAAATTCCCTCAAAATTCCCCGAATCGAAAGCGTAATAACCCGGGACCCTAAACCTTCACCCCCGTGGAACTAAACTCAAACGACGTTCGCACAACCCGAAACCACTTCCATTGAACTCAACACAACTCCTGGACCAAAAACCATGTTGACCGTTTTCCCCAACGCCGCCGCACGCGCCGCCCAAAGTGGCTGCGCGTGGCCCTCACGCGCCTGCTACAGTGCACCTTCATCCTCGAGCAGACCCGGTTCAGCACAGCAGCCTGCAACTCGGACCAGCGAGACCTGTTCTCCGCCGTCCGGCCTCCATACTCCTCCCTTCCTTCACCAGTCTCATCGTCCAGGCCTACCCTATCGATTCCCCAACGCCTCTAACCTCGACACTGTCCCTAACCCGTCGACTGAGGCTCGAACCAGACGGTCCAAAAGCCCCTGTTTTCCTTCCCGGCCACCCAGCTCACCTCCCTTCACGGTGGCTACACCAGACTCTTCCCTAGACCTCTCTAAGCCTAACCCGACTCACCTTGACCGTCGACTCTCGCCCAAACGTCACGACTCGCCGTTTGAAACTCACGGCCAAAACAGAGCACCAGAATACCCCTGTCGTGCCATCCTCCGCCATGTACCTCCCCGTCACGGCAGCACAACCAGAGGACTCCCAGACCTCACCTGAGTCCCCTAAACCTCCCTATGAACTTCGATTCGTCCTCTAGACTCACGACTCTCGATTTGAAACTTAACGGAAAAACAGGGCAATTGTACATGGATGAGGGATTACCTGCAACCGTCCGCAACCGTGCTCGCCGCCGTGTTCCCTGGAGTCTACAACGCCGTCTCAGCCTCCTCTCGAGGTCAAACACACCCGCACACGACCACAGCACCACCACAAGCCCTCAACCTTCTCTGTTTCCTCTGATTTCCCCGCAGCCCACAACTCACACACACCACGACTCCTCACTTCCCCAACCTTCTCAACAGCTCTCTCTCACTCTCTAATCTCCCTCACACACTCACAAACTCACCAGCACCCTTGATCAGCCCTCAAGCCTCTCAATTCTCTCCCTCTGTTTTTCTCTGTGTCGAAGAACACGAACACACAGCACGGGTGCACCCCAATTATTTGGGCCGTGCATATACAGGATTCCACCAGAACCCTCTAGCCCCCCAAAACGTGTCACCATCCAATCCACACACTCCCACATGGCCCAATCTCAGCCATCCATTTTCCTTCTCTGTTGCACAAATCCCAATGTGCAGAAAGACCAAATTGCCCCTCCTTTTATCCAAATTTTACGGTTTTGCCACTAACGTTCTAGACCCGTAACTCCCACCTCGTAAGTCCGATGAATGTGTGCCGCCTGTCATCGAACTCAGGATGACGAGAGCTATCTAACCATCCTAGGTCAACATACCAAAACCCGATTACACAAAAAGTCAACTATTCCCCCTAATTTACCCAAATGACGGTTATGCCCTCCACCGATTAGCCTCGCTAAGCCCACCTTAATCACCCTACTAATCCCGGCTCTCGGGACGGGTTGTTACAATCTACCCACCTAAATAGAATTTCGTCCCCGAAATTCCACCGCTAGTTCCCAACACCTAGGGTCTCCTACCCGGTAATCAACACTAAGTCAACAACTTTTCCTAGGTTTCCTGTCTATCATCTCCACCTTGGGTATTTCACTCCCATTCCAACTACCCGTTACCCTTCATGGTGTACGCAAGGGAAACTCTATGAACAGAAAACAAAGGTATGTTACAATACCTCATTTAAAAGTACCCGAGAGCATTCACAGAGTACATCCTCACGTACTACCACAGATACTTCCCTACTGGCCGACTCCTCCCTCGGTTGTTACTTCGGCCACTAACGGAATAAATCTACAAAGTCCTAAAGGCAAACTCTAGCTTGTGGGTTCTCTCCTTCAATAACCTCATATCGATAAGTTAGGCACTCCTCTCCTATTCCTTCCGTCATCCTGCCACTACAACACTCCCCAGGCCACCTAGGGAAACTCCTTCTAGACTCTACCTTGGGATCCAACAACCACAAAACTAAGTGCAACACAACCAAAATAAAACAAGTACCTGTCCCCGCATCTGGTGCCGACTGAACCTCCTGCTGAGTCATCGAAAACACTCGGGCCTGAGATCCCGACGCTCTACCACGTCCCCTCGAACTACTAGTGGTAGTGCCACCTCCTCTAGTGCCCGCTGTCCCTGACGCTGTACTGTGTCCAGGCTCCGCTGCGCCTTGGCCTACACCACCTTCCTGTGGCAACAGTGGACACTCACATCGGAAATGACCTCGCTCCCCAAAGTAGAAACACACATTCCATCCTGGTCCACTGCTCGGTCTCCCTGTGGACGTTACAGACGTCGCACTCGCTTGCGGAGTCGGCTGTGCTCGGTAACCCCGAAATCCTGAACTCTGGAAACTCCCAGGTCTACCGAAATGATCATCGTCCGACGATGACGCTCCACCGAAGTTACCTCTTTTCGATGTCCGCTGGCTCGAAGCTCCCGAAATAGATGGTTCCCGGTGTCGCACCGGCAAACTCTCCTCAACCCTCACCGCAGCTTCCGACAAGTCTCGGAGGGTAGCAAACGATCCAGCCGTCACTATGGCCCGAATCTCACCTCGCAGGCCCAACTCAAACCTACGACACTTCTCGGATTCAGTGGCTACAAACGCAGGAGCAAACCGAGACAACATCTGGAACTTCCGTTCGTACTCAGCCACACTCAAATTCCCTTGTTGAAGCTGCAAAAACTCCGCCTCCTTGGCATCTCGAAAGGAACGAGGGTAATACTGCTCCAGGAACCGTTCCCTAAACGTCTCCCAAGTCACAATATGGGCATCCCAACCGGACAACTCGAGGGTATACCACCACTCGTACGCCGCACCATCTAGTAAAAATGTAGCCAGTAACACTCGTTCCTCCGGAGGGCAATGCATCACCGCAAAGATCCGCTCAAGTCTCGTAATCCACCTCTGGGCTTCCTCAGGATCAGCCCCGCCACTAAAAGTAGTAGCCCCGAGCCGCTGGGCTCGCTCAATCGTAGCACTCTCGGTCTATCTTGCTACTTCGTCTTCAGGTCGTGGAGAGGGTCTACGTCTCGGAGGCATCGTCAACCGCACGCTGAAAGAGGCATAGAAGCAGTCAAACAACTAAAACACAACCTCACAAACCAACAAACCCCACAAACTCGACAAACCTATGCTCTGATACCAATTGTCAGGACCCACCCCGGTTTCACCCCGAAACCCGAGGTAAATCCTGCTCCCGTCTGATTCCCCGACACAACACTCAAGTACAACTCACTCAAAATGTAACGACCCATCCCAGAACTCGGGATTAGATTGGTAACTAATCATGATTAAAGAGGGTTAATCAGTGGTTAGTTGGGTGGAAACGGACGAACGTGGCAAAATGACCGTTTTGCCCCTAGTCGTGGGTGAAACGTTGACTTTTTATTCGGGCGATCAAATGGACCTTGCCCGATGATCGTGACGTAGTTTGGGACGTCACGAGTTCATAGACAGGTGGCACGTCCGATTCGGACGAACAGGGTGAAAGTTATGACGTGCGGAAGTCCAGGGGCATTATCGTAAATTGGACGTTGTAAGGGAAAAAGTTGACTTTTTGTTTGACAATTGATATCCATATGAATCGAAGACCGTTATGTTCGTCTCGACGCCCCGAGTACAACGACAGGCGGCACGCCGAAAATGGACATCGGGTGACCGAGTTACGGGCATGGATGCGTGAGGGGCATTTTGGTAATTTTCTGCACAAGGGCAGAATGGTAATTTCGCAAGTGCTGTTTGAACGGTTACTGTAGCACATGTTAATGGGAGACATTCCAGTGCACGGGTGGTTGGTTTTTGGGGCAAATTGGATGGGCTAAATTGTAGTTTAAGGGTTATTGGATTGTTTAATCTTGTTAGTGGGAGACATGGCCGTGTGGACGATGGAAATGGGCAACCAAACCGTGGCCGGTGCACCTGAAATAGAAGAAACAGGGGATGTTCCCCACGCCTAATCGACCACCTACACGACCTGTGAGAGGAGTATTGGGCTGATGAGTTGTTTAATGGCTAAGGGATTGTTTATGCGTCGGGTGGGAAACAAGAGATTGTGGGTGTGTGTAGGCAGAGCACGGGAAGAATTTTTAAAATTGGTCTGGGCTTGTTTGCGGGAAACAGAGACTCAGTGAGTCTGAGTGAGGTTTCCACGGGTGTTGGGTCACAATTCAGATACCAGGGAGCATTGGGAGTGAGAGTGATTCATTTGGTGTGTCTGAGAGCTGAGGAAATGAGAGGAATTGGTGAGGGAATGCTTGAGAAACCCAAAACCGTGTTTGAGCAATTCAAAAATTTGAACTCGAAATGTAGGCCAACCCAAGCCAATTCAAGGCTCAATTCAGTCTTCTGGGACATCATTTAGTCGATCCAGATCAAGGGGACCGAAGCTCGAAGCCTGGGAGCCATGGACAGTCACGACTGAGTTGCAGAAAAACCGAGCTTGGAGTCGTGGTCATGGAGGTAAGTTCTTGTGAAATTGAGTTCACAAACATCGTGTGGGTGAGTCTACGATGCTTCCCCACTAATCAATTGAAGGAATCAGTGACATCGAGTTGAACTGGGATGATGAACTTCAAGTACGATTTGAGTTCAGTTGAGTTGGTTTTAGACCGTATCGATTTGAATGAGTATTACAGACCCCTAATTGAGTGTATTACGAGTCTAGTTGTGGGATCAATTGAAGAATTTGGATGGTTTCTCGCAGGAATTTGATCGGGTCGAGTCGCGGGTGAAAGGGCCTGTTTACCAGCAATCTGGGTTAGAACGACGACTGTACACCGCACTGTAGCTGGCGCGTGGCTTTCACGCGCAGCCGCTTGCGGCGGCGCGTGGGACGGTTTCTCAAGGTGAGTTCAAAACGACTTCTGTCCTACACGGTATGACGAACATTTTAGCGTTGATTTCGAGTTTATCGGACCCCGTTTCAATATGGTTCCGAGGGTCCGAAGATTTCCGTTACGTTTGTAATTAACGATTAATTCCCGGAAAATTATGGGAAATTAGTATGTTTTTATGTAATCCCTTAGTGACACTAAAGTGTGTTTTCGAACAGGATTTGGAATTTCTGGAAAATGTCGGAAATTACGAAACCGCGTGCGGCGCGAAACCGAGCTTTAAAATTGGTGTGTGAGTGGACGTTGCTTTCAAATTTAATGCATGCATAAATTATTTCTATGATTTTATGATTATGATTATAAGTTGTGATTGAGTTTGATTTTCGTATTTATACGTCTTCGATTTCCGTGTTTATACGCATTTTTACTATACATGTGAAATTACACGTATTTCGAGACTATGGTCACTCGTGTGCTTAATGATGGTTTAATGAAAGAAGTTATATGAAATGGGTATAAAATGATTTAAGAAGGTTGTTTATGATTTGCGAGTGTGACCTACGATTTCGACACGTTTTTCGAGAACGTTCCGGATTTGCACGTTTTACGAGATTTCGAGTTATTGTGATTTGATAACTGTTGATGTTTGAATTTGGGGATTGAAATGAGACTTGTGATTTTGAGGATTTTAAAAATGGGTTTTGAGTATATTCTGATTGGATCGTGATTTTGGTGATTATGATTGTGGTTTCGATGTGTTGAAAATGAGATTTGAGAAAGAAGTGATTCCTAAGAATTTAATTGGATTTGAAAAAGGTGATTTCGGGCTTAATGCTCGGGGCATAAAAGTAACTTTGATTTACGCGATTTCGGTTTTCGGAAATAATAAAGCGGATTCTTGGTTTGGGTTCGGGATGATGCTTCCGGATGCCGGCTTACGGAATCATTATTGCGAATTCGAATTCAGGAATGAAAAAGGATTAAATAAAGTGATTTGGTATGATTGTACATGCCCCGTGTGTAATGGAAATTTGATTAGGTTTGTGAAGAATGATTTGGGGAATTGAATGGGGGAATTCGGACCATGGGTCCTATTATGAAAAATGTGATTTTGGGATGGATTCCACGTTGTTGTGATTGGTAAACTGATTTGGGGTTTAAAGACCCGTTGAAAACTGCTTTGGGTTTAAAGACCCGTTGTGTTTGAAAACTGTTTTGGGTTTAAAAACCCGGTGCTATTGCTGGAGCACGTTTTGAGTTTAAAGACTCGGTTAATTGATGACGGGGGAGAGCCCTTAATGAGTTTAAAGACTCGTGAGTTTAAAGACTCGGTTACTGTGATACCCCCGAGGCCTATTGATTATGTTCTGAGTTTAAAGACTCGTTGATATCCCGGGAAGGCCTGTTTATGCGCATGGTTTTGAGTTTAAAGACTCGGGCACACTTGATATCCAGCAAATGGTTGACTTGTGATTTATTGATGATTTCTGATGTTTCGGTTGAGTTGGGCAGTGGCCCGGTATATGGGTGTTTTTTTTTGGATCATGTTGTGCATTTGTCTTGATTCGTGGTTTTGGGCTGAAGCCCGGTGTTTATGATTGCGGGCTAAGACCTGATGGTTGAGAAAAGAAAATGATTTTGAGGTTCATACGAGTTTTTCCTTATGTTGAAATTTGATACACAGTTTTTCTTATGTGGAAAATTTTAACCGATTGCGAAATGATTTTTGTATGCATGCATTCGTTTTTACGCGGAGGGTAAAAACGCTTGTTGTAACTGCTTTTGCTAAACTAATTTATTTTTGTCCACTCACACCTTTTGGTTTTTATTGACCCTCCAGGTCGTGGCGCGTTGTTCGAGGCTGTACGAGGGGCGGAGGCATGAGTAAGCACTTGTGGCTATCCCTGGTTTGGCACGTACTGAGGGTAACTTGGGTATTTCAGTCGACTTGCCAGACGGGAGCAGGACCGGGCGCGGTTATCGATGCCCCTTCCGGGGGCGGTCCTGACACAAAATCACCCAAAACTCAGTCAGACGCAGGAGAAACTATATAAAATATCCCGAAGTATAATTTACAGAGCATAGTACGAAACACAAGGAAGTAAAAAACCGATAATAATTACACGCACGCGGAAAGACTTTAAACCACTCCGGGATCCCGCACATGACCTCTATGCCTCGGACACTGCCTCGACGTCAAGACCCCGCGCTCGCTCCACAACCTGGAGGGCAAGTTAAAAACAAAAGGTGTGAGTGGACCATAATAAAAGAAAAGTTCTAAAACCATTTATCAGAAAACCAAGTTTCACCCTCCGTTTTGAAAACCACATGCATAACCCAGTTATCAGAACAGTTATAAACCAAATTACCATAAACCACATCATAAGAAACAGAAACACTATAAAACAGTTAGAAAAACCACAGCCTGTGAATCATAAAACCGTGTCATAAACCATGAACATGAATCATCATTTTCTGATCAAACCTGCTGGACCTATCCGAGTCTTTAAACTCCCGAGTCTTTAAACTCAATCCAGGCCTTAATAATATCCGAGTCTTTAAACTCTCGAGTCTTTAAACTCAAAGGCCTACGGGGGAAAATCAATATATCCGAGTCTTTAAACTCCCGAGTCTTTAAACTCAATCCGGGCTCGTCCCCCGTCAATCAATATCCGGGTCTTTAAACCCAATAACCAGATCCAGCAAATCCAATCAAAAACAGTTGAAAACCATTTCCGTATTCACATCCAAACCCGAATCCGAAATCACCGGTCCGATGCCCTTCCAGCATCCCGAACCGTCATTCCGAACCCAAATCCGGAATCCACTTTTCCACTTGGAAACTAACCCTTTTTCCAAAATCCGTTTCTAAAACCGAAAACCTTTAATCATCGAAATCATGTTCAAAATCCCTTTATAATCATTGAAAACCACTTATCATTTGAAATCCCAAAACCATAGCATCAATTTCAGAAACCAACCATTCCTCGTAAAACGTGCTAAAAACCGATTTCCTCGAAAAACGTGTAATAATGTAAAACCAATCGAAACATATTCGATAAACATAGAATTTTGATTAAAACCACAAAACAATTATAGAAAACAGTTATGCATGCTCGAGTTTAAGGAAAGGGTCCACTCACAGTACCAAGCCCTCAATCGCGTCCCGAACGTCCTGCACGTTCCTCGGCTTCCTCGGGAAATCCCGATCCTGTTAACAACCACCAAATTACGTCACTAACACGTCTACAAAGGTTCACCTAAATTCCCTCAAAATTCCCCGAATCGAAAGCGTAATAACCCGGGACCCTAAACCTTCCCACCCCCCCCCCCCCCGCCCCCGTGGAACTAAACTCAAACGACGTCCGCACAACCCGAAACCACTTCCATTGAACTCAACACAACTCCTTGACCAAAAACCATGTTGACCGTTTTCCCCAACGCCGCCGCACGCGCCGCCCAAAGTGGCTGCGCGTGGCCCTCACGCGCCTGCTACAGTGCACCTTCATCCTCGAGCAGACCCGGTTCAGCACCGCAGCCTGCAACTCGGACCGGCGAGACCTGTTCTCCGCCGTCCGGCCTCCATACTCCTCCATTCCTTCACCAGTCTCATCGTCCAGGCCTACCCTATCGATTCCCCAACGCCTCTAACCTCGACACTGTCCCTAACCCGTCGACTGAGGCTCGAACCAGACGGTCCAAAAGCCCCTGTTTTCCTTCCCGGCCACCCAGCTCACCTCCCTTCACGGTGGCTACACCAGACTCTTCCCTAGACCTCTCTAAGCCTAACCTGACTCACCTTGACCGTCGACTCTCGCCCAAACGTCACGACTCGCCGTTTAAAACTCACGGCCAAAACAGAGCACCAGAATACCCCTGTCGTGCCATCCTCCGCCGTGTACCTCCCGTCACGGCAGCACAACCAGAGGACTCCCAGACCTCACCTGAGTCCCCTAAACCTCCCTATGAACTTCGATTCGTCCTCTAGACTAACGACTCTCGATTTGAAACTCAACGGAAAAACAGGGCAATTGTACAGGGATGAGGGATTACCTGCAACCGTCTGCAACCGTTCTCGCCGCCGTGTTCCCTGAGTCTACAACGCCGTCTCAGCCTCCTCTCGAGGTCAAACACACCCGCACACGGCCACAACACCACCACAAGCCCTCAACCTTCTCTGTTTCCTCTGATTTCCCCGCAGCCCACAACTCACACACACCACGACTCCTCACTTCCCCCAACCTTCTCAACAGCTCTCTCTCACTCTCTAATCTCCCTCACACACTCACAAACTCACCAGCACCCTTGATCAGCCCTCAAGCCTCTCAATTCTCTCCCTCTGTTTTTCTCTGTGTCGAAGAACACGAACACACAGCACGGGGTGCACCCCAATTATTTGGACCGTGCATATACAGGATTCCACCAGAACCCTCTAGCCCCCCCCAACATGTGTCACCATCTAATCCACACACTCCCACATGACCCAATCTCAGCCATCCATTTTCCTTCAGTCCGATGAATGTGTGCCGCCTGTCATCGAACTCAGGATGACGAGAGCTATCTAACCATCCTAGGTCAACATACCAAAACCCGATTACACAAAAAGTCAACTATTCCCCTAATTTACCCAAATGACGGTTATGCCCTCCACCGATTAGCCTCGCTAAGCCCACCTTAATCACCCTACTAATCCCGGCTCTCGGGACGGGTTGTTACACAAAGTGTACCCATCACAAAAATCTAATTACCCAAACATATATTTCAAAGAAATTGGAAAACATAAACCAAATTCTCACCCTTGGATTTGGGCAAACTTGGAACCTCCTCCCTGGATTCCTTTCGGTCCATGATGTGAGAATCTTACTGGTCTTCCCACATTAGCAACAATTTAGCTAATTCAATGTTTCATTCTCCAATTTTTGGTCTATTAATTTATGAAGAAAAGAAAATGCCCAAAATAGGAAATTAGGGCAAATTTGGGGAAGATTCATACAAGAAATTTGAGACTAGAATGAAAGAAAATGGTAACCTGATGATGAAATTCAAGGGTAGATGTTGCGCCCTGGATTCTTTTCTCTCTGCTCGCGGCGCTGCTCGCCGTTGATGAAAATGGGTTTCTCTGTCGCACCGGGAGGCACCTGGCTTTCTCTGTCGCACCGGGGAGGCTGTATATTCCGTCTGCAGCTTAGGGGAGGGAGACCGGGAGCTCAGGGAGCTGGGTCGCACCGTCACGCGGAGTCGCTCACGGGGAGCCTGGATTTCTCTACAGCCTGGGTTTCTTTTCGCGAGGGATTTTAACGAGGGCCACAAACAAAGGTACGTTTAAGCTATTATTTGGGGTTAATGCTGATGTGGAGGCCACATCAATTTTTCTATGAATTTTTAGATGCTTAGGTGTACAAATTGACCATTTTAATCCTGATTTTAACCTCTTAAATAGAAACAGACCAAATTGGAACGAAAATAGAGATTCGGGGTGCATTTAAGATTAAAAAGGTGGTATATGGTGCATTTTGGGTAAAAAGTTTTATATGAAAGAGTCATTACTCACAAATAAAAATTCATCACTCACATATTATATAAAAGAGTCATTACTCACAAAGAAAAATTCATCACTCACAAATTAATTAGTGATGATACCTATTGTTGCAAAGTTCAAATCTCCCAAAAGAGAGTATTGAAATTTGAAAATATATTTTTTGGTCGATAATATTGAAAAGTAAAAAGACCACAGACGCAATGGAGCTTGAGCATCAAGAGAGTCAAAAGTTTGACCAAAAAAATAAAAGAACAGAGTCAAAGACTCAAACAACGGAAATCTGAATTAGTGTGAAGAAATGAAAGAAATGGATTATCGATCGGAAGTAGGAAAGCCGATGATAGTGTTGATATGTGGAAGCCTTGTCTACTATCACTGCGCACATCGCAACTCCAGCCTCGTCTCTCTGGTCTCCGATGTCTTCATTGTCCTCCTCTGCTCACTTGCCATTCTCGGCCTTCTTTTCGCCAAATGAACATCTCGTAAGACCATATTCTCCATTCCCCCCATGCAATTTCCTAGAAAATGCTCGAAAGTGATTGCTTTTCATTTTGTTTTTTGTTTATGTTTCTGGGTTCTGACGAATTAGGTTTCTAAGGGCACGCTATTACGTTATTGGCTTAATTGGGGTTGGGGTTTTAGCTGATTGTGTTTGTTAGTGGATGCAAAACAAATTTCTTTAATTTAGTTTGATTACAAATATTTTTGAGAAATTTGGGTTTTGTTTTGATTCAGTTTTTGTAGGCTCTTCTGCACTATGTAGGCTGGCCGCTGGTGAAGGGATGCATTGGATTTTAAATAGGTTGGAGAATATTGAAGAGAAATTGGATAGCATGATAAGATGGCTTAAACCGGCTTTCTACTAAATCAAAGAGCAATTTAGAAGAACTAATGGACAGGCCAGACCGCGTAAGACTTTTTGCTGGAATAAAAAGAAAGAAAAGGGATTCACGGGCAGAGAAGAAAGATACTATTAAAAGAAGCGATTTCTTAAACAAGGGATGAAAAATTGGATCCCTAACATGATAATTAATTGAGAATTTCTGTCTCTTGAAATGAAATGCCGGTGTTTCAAAGCCTGTTTTAATTATATCATGTGATAAGCGTTTTTATGTCAAATGATGAATTTACAAATGTAATATTAACTAGTGATGAATTGTGATTTTTATGTTGAATGATATTGTTTTCTTGTTGACTAGGGTACCTGTCGATCCACTTGAGTGGCAGATTTCGCAGGACACTGCTAATAGCATTGTTGCATGGTTAGCCAATACCGTTGGAGCAGCTGAGTCTGTATTGAGGGTTGCAGCCACAGGGCACGACAAGAGGTTGTTTTTCAAGGTAATAATATTCGATGACTTTGGTGGAGATCTGTTTTGATATTGAGCGCTTGCAGTCTCTAAAACTCAACTTCTAAGATGACAAGTTTCTACCACTAATCTATCCTGGATTTACATATCAACGGCAGTTGCAAATACCTTTCTTGAGAATTTTTAAGTGTCCTAGTCAAGGCATATCTTTCACTTGGTACTTTCAGAATTTTGACTTCGTTTGGCATATAGGTGAATATGCATGTAGTTGTTTGTGCATGTGTGTTTTCTCTTTGGGAAGACTTTGGTATTATCAGTTTGATAGTCTGACCACTCCTTGTTGTGTGCTTAAAAATGCACCTTTTCTTCTACTGCATAGTATACTGGAAGGGTAGAGTGAAACTGATATGTAATATTAATAGAAGGGCACAAGAGAATAAAAGGACCTGTGCATCTGACCTGTACCTTTTCTATAATGAAAGATGATGTTTTGCACTGAATACAGATGGTCCTCAATGCATTTTTAGATATTGATAGTCGTAAAACTTTTTACCCAAGTAAAGTGTTTTGCAGTGGTAGGGCCTTTGACTGACAGGCCATCTTTGTGTTAAGAAGCATTATGCTTGAGGAGCAACGTTGTATCCGCTAGTCTATCAAATTAAATAATTTTTATATCCTTTTTGTTGGAGTGATTGCAGGTGGTGTTTTGTCTTTACATGCTATCAGCTTTGGGACGGTTGGTTTCTGGCCTTACAGTTGCCTATGCTGGTATGTTCCTTGCTTAATTCTGTTACCTATCCGTAGCTGAGAAGTTCTGTCTCTTAAGATTTATTTATTTATTTATTTTAATCGAGGGTAACAACTTAAGTTGTGTTTTGTCAGATTCATTAGGCATTGTCTGATTTTACTACTGCTTTATTATGAAGAGAAAATGTATGCAGTGCCACCAATCCCTTTCTTGGTAATTATAACAGCTGGAAATGTCCTTGCATTTCCTGACATCAACACCCTTTGCATATCAATGGACAGGGTTCATTTTGCTCCAAGTGGGTCTGCGGTAGCCATTGAAGGGGAGCTACTTGTGGGGCTTTTTTTTCTTGTAAGATTTGAGTGATTGGCAGATGGTTGTGATTCCACGGGAACTTGTTTAGATTTGAATAAGTGTTGGAGACTGCCTTCACAATTTCACAGCCTTAAACAGTCACTTGTCTGGGTTTGTTTCACCCGTCCCCCTTCTACTTTCTTTTCTCCACACCTTCCATCCCGGACCTAGTGCTATCTCCGGCTTTCAGGTTGATGCAGCTTCTATTAACAATGTTAGATCCAAGTTTGGTTTCCGGTCTAATCCCATTTTTCATCCTTTATTCATGCAGCAGAGATTCAATTTTTCATGTTGTGTTTTCAGTCCTCAATATTAAGCTCACACTTCTCTTCTTGCGTCATTTTCTAAAACAAACTGTATTTTCTGTGATAGAAAGCACTCTGCAGGAGAATTATTGATTTCATTCCCCCTAACATATAAACCGAAAGGGGTCTTTAAATTTCCAGACTACATTTCAATTTAGACTGCATTTTCTCCACTAATAAATGCTGCAACTATAGTTGGAGCTTACTATATGTAACTTACAGTGAAAGAAAAACAGTGAGTGACAACTTAAAATAAAAAAAAGAGTTTATTTTTACCGCTACAGAGGCTTGTACTCTTTTAAGACAATCATGTTATGTTTTATGTTTGTGGCCATGACTTGTATCTTTGTTTCAAACAATGACATGTATAAAGCTTACCAAGATTCTGGTTGGACCTGAAACAGGATTATGCATGTTTTGCCTCTATATGTTTGCGGCGAACAGTCAGTCAATCAGTGCATGTTTATCTCGAGTTCTGAGGAGAACAAGTGATCTAACGGATGAAGATTCTGCAGAGCAGGATGAAACTATGTAGCTTAGCTTAGCTTAGATTTCTCCTCTGTAATCTCCTTTTTATTTCTCCTCTGTAATCTCCATTTACAATCGAAGTAGTAAAACTATGCATTGTTCCAACTCTCAAGTTATTATTTTAAGTGGCATTTCCTCTCTTTCTGCATCATAATAATATCAAAGAATGTACATGAATTTCCAATAAAGAATTTAGAACAGTGAAATATTGCACCAATTTGTGAGTTGTGACAAGTTAACATCAACACAAGGCTTAAGCTAAGCTAATCTAATCCTAAGCTGCACCACATATGGCAAAAGCAGGCAGCTTTCGGCGAAAAATCGATTTTTGATTGGTACTTGTGAATCTGCTACTCAAGATGTTCTTCCATCTTCCCTGCTGCCTCCTTTTAGCTCCAGCTTCCAACGATGGAGCCGAAGATGCAACCTTTACTGGTTCTGGTTTGAATTTAACTGGTTCATCCGGTCCAACCCCACCAATTTTAGCCAAAAATGGGTGGTTCAAGAGCTCAGCAGCTGTGGGCCTCTTTGAATGGTTCCACTCGAAGCACTTACCCAGAAAATCTTTAGCTATTTCTGATAAGCAATCGGGAATTTTTGGCCCCGATTTCAAATCCCATGGCCGCCTCCCAGTCAACATCTCAAGCACAATACAACCCAGCGACCAAATATCTGAACACTGGTCCTGAATTTGATCATTCAGACTCTCCGGAGACATATACATTGTGGTTCCTCTCCCAACATCTTCGACTTCAACCCTCTTTGCCAATCCAAAATCAGCAATTTTCGGAACAAATTCAGAGCAACTAGAATTTGAAGCCACCAGTAATATATTAGCAGGCTTTAAATCACAATGTACATAACCAGTGTCGTGTATACATTTAATTCCTTTCAAAATCGCCTCCGTAATCCCTCTGACTTGCGATTCCGGCAACCCAAAACCCACGTTTCTCTTTATCAAGTCTCCGATTGTTCCTTCCCCGGCGTATTCCAAGAACAAATTGAACTTCAACATGCCATCAACTCCCTTGGTCGCATCCTCGCCATAACTGCGGATGATGAATGGGCAGTCACGGATCTTGCCAAGAATTTCACTTTCCAATTTCAGGTCCTCGCATTCATAGATTGACGCCGATTTTACGGCCAAATACAAGGGCAAATTCGAAACGCCGGGAAACATCCCGAGGACGACGGTTTTCACCGAAGCCAAGTACACTGAGCCGAACGAGCCTTCCCCGATCAACCCGCTTCGAAACCACTGACCTCCGGGATACCACAAGCTCTGTTCTAACGACGGAGTACTCATTGTTAATCAAATCGAAAAGGATGCAGTTGAAAATGTGAAGTTAGGGTTTTTGAGGATGTGAAGGAAGTACCTCTCGTCGAATGAGGGTTTCGAAATTTCCTTCCATGGGACTAAGAGATTTATAGGATGCTAGCGTTCCTTGGGGGCCAATTAATCAAGAATCCATTCCAAATGGATTTAGGAAAACTTTCAATTATTATGGCGGTCCATAAATGTAGCACGTGTTTTTTTGGGCTAATGGATTTTTTATTTATGTTTTTATTCCTGATTTTTTTTTACGTTTCCAGTGAAGTAATTTTATCTAACAAAATAAAGTTGTATTTGTTTAAAGTAATTGTAATTATGTTTTTATTTTTATTTTTTCGGTAAATGGTAAGTGTGTCAAAATGAATCATTCATACTGGTTCGACCTATTTATATTAGTTATATTTGTGTTTTGCATTCTAATCGTACAGATCTATTTAATAATTACATCGTGCTTGTGCTAGCATCTTTCATTCAAGTTTGCGCATGTTAGTTTTTCTTTTATTATTATTATTTTTTTTAAAATAAAATGAAGGGTGAACTCAATAACTACCCTAAAAATAGTACCCAAAACCTCTTAATATATATATTTTTAGTTTTTAATTTAAAATATCCAAATTTACCATTTGTCCATATTTATTTATGTTTTTTTTCTTGATCTTTTTTATGTTTCAATGAAGTAATTTTATCTAACAAAATTAAGCAA
This sequence comes from Prinsepia uniflora, assembly GCA_032719365.1. Taxonomy (NCBI): domain Eukaryota; kingdom Viridiplantae; phylum Streptophyta; class Magnoliopsida; order Rosales; family Rosaceae; genus Prinsepia; species Prinsepia uniflora. Next base: position 746,493 of record CM064876.1, on the reverse strand, counting down.
TTTTAGTTGTTGACAGTAATTGTAATTTTGTTTTTGTTTTTTTTTTTGTTTTTGTTTTTGTAAATGGTGGGTGTGTAAAAAAAAATCGTTTATATTGGTTCGGCCTATTTACGTTAGCCACATTTGTATTTTGTATTCTAATCGTACGGATTTGTTTAATAATTATATCGTGCTTGTCCATATTTATTTAAATTGTATATTGTTGATGTGTAAATCGTCCGGCTCTGTGAAGTTCCTTCTCGATTCTTACATACAAGAACGAAAATCAAACGGGGTTAAGGTTGAATCCCGGGGGGGGGGGGGGGGGGGGGGGGGGGGGTGGTTCAACCGTAAAAGCTCCGATGCTTAAGTCAGTTTTCTGAGAGAATAAACCGACACAGTGTTTGTAGAAGTTTTTGATTACCTTTAGAAGTGAAATGAGGTCTTCTATTTATAGTGAAGTCTTGAGGGTCACCGGAGCGTCTGATTGGTTGAAGGGGAAAATATTAAATAAGTGATTGTACCGAGTGTAATCACTTATTTATTAATGGATAGATAATTCGTTGAGAAATTATTTATTATCGACATTGATCTGATTAATTAATATATTTAGCTGGTAAATATATTAAATTAATGCGAAGACTGTTACATGTCGATGTCAATTTTACCGAGGGTAATATCGGCATTATGAGAATTGTTGGCCACGTGGCGGCTCCTGAATATTCCGGTAATTTATGGCTCTACAAATGCCCCCACATAGTTTAGGAATTCGAGGAATCCTAAGGGATGTAGTTTTCTTGTGGTTCCAGTAAATCACGTCTTAATATTTCGTATAGGAGTAGGACTCCTCTTTCCCGGATGTAGCTGGAGATTAACTTTGATCTTGTCCCAAAAAAGAATTTTATGGGCTTGTAGTCCTGCTTGAAGTTGGCTTTGCGAGCCCAATTAACTATTAGAGTTTGCTTAACTTTCTTTATTTAAATGAGAGTATGTGACTCTTATTTTTATAAAGAAAAACCAAACCCTAATATTGTTTTGTTGTTGAAGGAGGTTGACGTATTGAAGTGAATTCGGCAGGGGAAGGATTTGCGTCTTGTTGGTGAAGTAATTAATTTATCTCTTTCTCTTTACGTTCTCTTGATTTTTGCAGACACTTTCATATCAAATTTCAAAAGGGGAAATAGTAGTGGGTGCAACTACTATGTTGGATGTCTGCGTGGGGAGAGAGAAAGTGTTGCTCGACTGTTGTCTGCTTGGTGGAGTTCGGCGGGCAAGAGGGCTGCTGCAGAGGTAGGCGGGTAGCTGGGCGTGCAGAAGAGGCTTCAGGAGGGTCCCACGCGTCAGGGCTTGTCAACAGTCTCTCTTGACTCACTTATGCATGTGTCGGGCGCCAGATCTGTAGCTGGGAAGGTGAGCTTTTGGCGCCATGAAGGTGAGGGTGCAGCGGGGGCGTGCAGCTTGCAAAAAAGAAGAAAATCTGGCGCAGGGCTTGCAAAAAAGCAAGAAGAAAATTCGGTGCACAGCTTGCAAAAAAGCAAGAAGAAAATCTAGGGTGTGCTGCACGGCTTGCAAATTTTTGCTCCAATTTTTTTTGTTGCCGCAGTTTTTTTGTAGGTTTTTTTTTTGGCTGATGTGTAGCAACACATAGTAGACTTCTTTTTTGTTTTCTTCTTTGTTGCTGCTTTGTCGTAGCTTTTTAACAAAAGCTTTTTATATATATATATATATATATATATATTATTTTAATATATATAATATATTATTTTTCTTTTATTTAGTTTCAATTTTTTGTAGATTCTGAGAGCTGTAAACATCTGATTGCAACGATTCAAGCGGTGATGCGCTCTACTTTTTCGAGACGGTCATTTCAAGATGTATGAAGGCATACTTCTGGTGTAGTCTTGAAGACCTCATTTTGTGGAGTACCATCTGGTGGCATGTCCGGGACTTGTTGGAGCTTCTGACTTCAAGAGATGATGGACTTGACACCAAGACGCTTCTCCAGTTGACATGCTTATGATGCTTTGTGAAAAGAAGAGCTTGGCGCGTTGATAGACTCATCATCTTCAAGTGTGAGCGGAGCCAACATCAAGGCCTTCAACGGGGAGGTGCAGAAGAGTGTGACGCGAGGTGCAGCAGAGTGCAAGGCGCGAGGTGCAGCAGTGTGCCAGGCGCGAGGTGCAGCAGAGTGCAAGGCGCGAAGTGCAGCAGTGTGCAAGGCGCGAGGTGTAGCAGTGTGCAGTTCGAGGTGCAGCAGAGTGCAACGCGAGGTGCAGCAGAACGCGACGCGAGGGGCAGCAGAGTGAAAATACAAGGCGAGACATGTTGCGAGTGCGAGGAGAGGAATGCTGCAAGTGCGAGGCTATGAATGGTGCAACTACAAGGCAAGATATGCAAGTGCGAGGCGAGGAGTCCCATCACTTGGAGTGCGACGTGTCACAACCCAGCATGAGGCTTGTTCTAGATGCAAGGCAATGTGTGTTGCAGCTACAAGGCGAGATTTGTGTTGACAGGACCCATCCCAATCCCCCCGGGATTAGTGCGGGATGACCCTGCTCCCGTCTGACACGAAGTGTCAGACAAGGGATATTTCCGACCTTTGCCCTCCCGGGCTATCAGAGTACGCCAGGATCTAGAGGAGGCATGTGATATCTCGGTCTCTGCTACAGTCCACATCCGATGTCAACCTGAAGGGCAGTCAAAACATTAAAAAACTGTGAGTGGACAAAACAAAGAGTTTATAAAAACATTTAATAAGGAAGACATTTGTACCCTCCACTAAAAAGCATGCATGCATTCGAAAACCATTTATCCAAAACAACCATATGTGGGACTAAGCCCAAAGCAGATATAAACTAAGGTCGAAAGAACCACAATAAAAACGACCATACGGGCCACTGCCCAAATCCATAAAGGACTCGGCCCCAAACCATAAAGAAACCAAGTACACGAGCCACTGCTCAAATCCTGTGCACACCTGTACACACCACATATCATATATCATATATACATCACATACATATATATAAGTCACACAACCAATCCTGTCACGGTATCCAAAGCTACGCGCATGCTACCCAAGTCTCAATCCGAGTCTTCTCAAAGTCAAGAACAATGTCCGTAGACCACTGACCTTACCCGAGGTAATAGTAATCATAGCCTTCCTGAGAGTAAGGAACCCAACTGGGGGGTGACTCCACTCAGTCGGTGCTCCGTGACTACTCTGGGGTCCACCCAGGCCAACGACCCTCCCCGGAGGAGATAATAGAAGTAAAGGAAGGTAGACGAACATATATATACATAACATAAACATTCATGACCGGTTCCCCTGAACCGTCATGATCTATAATATCCATAATCACGTAACATGCCGGTTCCCATAAACTGTCATGTACCGTAATAACATAACAAGGGTTCATGCCGGTTCCCATAAACCGTCATGAACCACGATACCACAACAAGGGTTCATGCCGGTTCCCATAAACCGTCATGAACCTGGGAATCCATTTAAGGTTCCCTGACCTGAGATCAAAACCGTAAAGTGACTGGGTCTCGTACCCGAACATAGGACACCAACTGGGCACCGTGCCCGGAATCTGAGGTCATATGCCCGAGACAAAACCAAATGGGTTTCATACCCGAGTTTATCATTTTGAAATCCAAATTCAGTTCATTTAAATCAATAAAGAAATACAGACCCGTATAAGCACCGTATAAGGCCGAAACCTCAAAATACGTGCTTATACGTAACCACATACAAATGCACCCATGGCATCATCAAACAAGTAATAAAACATATAATAAACATTTATGCATGCACCAATTTAGAAAACAAGGTCCACTCACAGACCGTCCGAGCTGCCGCCTCGATTTGCGTGTCATTCGGCTCCCCGAGCCGATCACCATCACCGGGACTCCCAAACCTGTCCAAATTTTAATAGAAGGTTACTAAATACTTAATTAACCTCCTACCAAAGCCTCGTAATTTTCCCGAACTTTTAACTATTTTTAAACCTACCCTAAACCTTCCGATATCCCGAAACATATCGAGACGGTGTCCGATCGACACGAAACCAGTCCCAAAATGTTCGTTACATCGAATAGAAGATTTCCCGTGTTGAACACTTCCCCAAATTATGGACCACGTGCCCTCACGGGCCCCTAGAAGACCCTGGTTACTGTTCATCACCAGCATCCTCAGGAAAACCGGTTTTTCCTGGTTTTCCGGTCCAGGCACTGTGCTGAACCGGCGGAACCGGTTCAGCGTTCCTACTCCCTCAAATCTCGTCCGTTTTCTTCCCAATCGATTCTAAACTTCCTAATATGATCCTAGGAACATGTTTGGATGATCAAAACAAGGAAAAACCCATAGAACCCGAGGTTTGATTTTTGAACCTCACGGTTCAGTTTTTCCATTTTCCTCCCACGGCTTCTCAGCCGTCAACCACCACCAAAACCGCTTTAAAACTGTCCTAGAAACCTAACTAACTCATCCTAATCGTCAAAAATCAACCATAACGTCAAAATCAATTAAAATGGAAATTTGGGCCTTACCGTGCACCCGCACGGGTTTGTGGCTCCGCCGCCCACGACGGCGTCTTCCTGGGCCGGCCACCGCGTCTTACATCCTCCCTCACTCTCTGGTCTCAGTCCTGGTCGAGATGGGGTTGGGTTGGTTGGGTTTGGGTTGCACAAAGAGGGAGAGAAATGGTGAGATCGGGTATGGGTTTTGGGGTGTTTGAAATGAAGGAATGATCGATGCACGTATGTGGGAAGGTGGGCAATGGATGGGTGACACTTGTCACTCATCCCTTGGCCTGCCAAAATATCTGGGTCCACACTAAAGACAAACTGTCCTCGTAAAACGTGTCGTCGTGAATAGTAACCGAGAACTTCTGTGAACCGTAACTTCGCCGTCGAACGTCCGAATTCGACGTGCCGCCTGTCTACGGATTCGTATCGTCCTTATCTACGTAACGGTCTTCGGCCCTCGTCCATCGGACCTCCTGGTCAAAAAGTCAACTTTTGACCTCCTATTCACCCAAATTACCAAAATGCCCCTAAACTTCCGAACGTCATAACTTCCTCCCCGAACGTCGGAATTGAACGTGCCACCTGTCTATGAACTCATGACGTCAAGAACTACGTCACGGTCATCGGTCAAAGTCCATTTGACCACCCGATTGAAAAGTCAACGTTTTGCCACCATCAGGGGCAAAACGGTCATTTCGCATCGTTCGTCCGATTTTGCTCTACTAATCACGAATTAGCCTTCACTAATTGTGATTAGTCACTAATCTAATCTAGGTATTTGGGACGGGTCGTTACATGTGTCATCTCCAAAGCAAGGCTTCCCATGACGCAAGGCGAAAGTGCATGTAGTGTCATGAAGTGACTGAAGCCTTGCAAGGAGTTGCTTTGGATGACAGATGACCTTTTAGAGACTCGATCTTCAAGGCTTTGTTGAGCTCAAAATGTGTAGTGGTAACAAGGTGGAGCATGGAGGATCGATCATGCCCCATGCAAAGCTCGAGACGTTGCATATCATCACCTAATTGTAGGAAGAGAGCTTGGAGATGCCAGCTATGCCAAGTAGGCTATGTTGAGGAGGTTGCCCCCATTTTTTGGAGAAGTTCATGGACGATGTGTCACTGGAAGTCCACGATGAGATGATTGAAGGCCTCCATGGCTTGCTCATGGGTTGACGGAGAGACTCTAAGGTCGTGTCGTTCCTGGTGATGAGCTTCATGATCCTTCTTGGCTCGTAGCTTGATCTTAGTATTGAATACATGTTTGAGCATTCAAATTTTGAATTGCCAACTTCTTTAATTCTCATTAATAATTAATAGAAGTCTTCCACTTTTTTTTAGTGTTTTGTGATTTTCGGCAGATTTGACCTTTGTGTAGTAAATTTGGTCTTCTGACTTCGTTTTAGCTCCAAATTGAGTGTCGTAGGTGGGGTTGGAAAGCTGAGTTCCATACCTTTCTACTGCCACCAAGCTTGTTTCAAGACAATCCGAATTGAGCCTTGTAGGATTGGTCAAATCTTGTGCTCGTGCGCTGATTCATGCAGTTGAACTTTGTGTGCAAAAATATTTTCGGGGAACTCGTCACAACTTGGAATTGAGTGAGATCAATGGCGTTGGAAAGCTGACTTCCATATCTTTCTAAATACATCTACCTCACGTCAGGGTGATCAAAATTTAGTGGTCTATGACTGAATGAATCTCGTACTTGTGCATTGGTACGTGCAGTTGACTTTCGTGTACTGAAATGCAGAATTGGATTTCGATCAAGTTCATATCAGGGTGAGTAAAATTGAGCTAGCAATGATCGAATGAATTTTGATCCCATGCACTGAAATGCAGAATTGGACTTCGCATGTTAAAACATTTGCCCACTGTTTGCCATGGTCTGGTGGTTACCCCTCTTGGTGGGGTTGGAAGTATTTTTTTTAGTAGCTTTCTGACTTCAACAAGTCAAGTTCTTGGATGGTTTCATGTGCCTCGATGAGACGAGCCTTGAGCGCTTCGTGTGTCGAAGTCGTGGCGTGGTTCACATGGTAAAGACTTGTTGTGCTTTGCGTGGCAAAAACTTTGAGTTCTTCGCATGGTGAAGTCTTCGAGTGCTTCGTATGGTGAAGGCTTGGAGTGTTTTGCATGGCGAAGACTCAGGTGCTTTACATGGAAAAGGCTTGGAGTGCTTTGCATGGTGAAGATTCGGGTGCTTTGCATGGCAAAGGCTTAGAGTGCTTCACGTGGCGAAGACTCGGGGTGCTTCGCGGGGCGAAGGCTTGGAGTGCTTCGCATGGCGAAGACTTCGAGTGCTTCGCGGGGCGAAGGCTTGGAGTGCTTCGCATGGCGAAGACTTAGAGTGCTTTGCGGGGCGAAGGCTTAGAGTGCTTCGCATGGCGAAGACTTAGAGTGCTTCGCGGGGTGAAGGCTTAGAGTGCTTCGCATGGCGAAGACTTAGAGTGCTTCGCGGGGCGAAGGCTTGGAGTGCTTCGCATGGCGAAGACTAAGAGTGCTTCGCGGGGTGAAGGCTTAGAGTGCTTCGCGTGGCGAAGGCTTGGAGTGCTTCGCGTGACGAAGGAAGGCTTAGAGTGCTTCGCGTGGCGAAGGCTTGGAGTGCTTCGCACGGTGAAGACTCAGGTGCTTTGCATGCCAAAGGCTTGGAGTGCTTCGTGGGGCGAAGGCTTAGAGTGCTTCGCGTGCCGAAGGCTTGGAGTGTTTCGCATGGCGAAGACTTAGAGTGCTTCGCAGGGTGAAGGCTTAGAGTGCTTCGCGTGGCGAAGGCTTAGAGTGCTTCACGTGGCGAAGGCTTGGAGTGCTTCGCATAACGAAGGCTTGGAGTGCTTCGCACGGGGAAGACTCAGGTGCTTTGCATGGCAAAGGCTTGGAGTGCTTCGCGGGGTGAAGACTTAGAGTGCTTCGCGTGGCAAAGGCTTGGAGTGCTTCGCATGACGAAGGCCTGGAGTGTTTCGCATGGCGAAGACATAGAGTACTTCACATGGCGAAGACTTAGAGTGCTTCGCGGGGCGAAGGCTTACAGTGCTTCGCATGACGAAGGCTTGGAGTGCTTCGCATGACGAAGGCTTGGAGTGCTTCGCATGGCGAAGGCTTAGAGTGCTTTCTAAACAAAAGTGTAGGCGGTAAGACAGTTTCATTAGACTTTGAAACAAAACATCTTGAATCTTATTGAAAGATGTTATGTGAGAAAAGTAGGCATTGTGCCGAATTTTAACCACAAAATTTGTGTCCTTGATGATGACTTGGTCACTAATTCAGTTTCCTGGTTGTTCCCTACAACTCGGACTCGGCAATTATGGTGTCCACGCGGATCATCTTTTGTGCGGGTTCCTGGGGGTCTTTATTTCCAAGACGATCTGTTGCCTTTTTTTTGATGTACTCGGTGCAGTGTCCTTCCTTTAAGAGATCCCAGAGGTATCTTTCGAAAGTCTGGCAAGAGCTTATGTCGTGCCCATAGCAATTGTGATAGGCACACCATCTTGTCTTGTCGGCTCTCTCCTGGTCGCCTTTGACGGGAGCTGGTCTTTCAAACCACGATTTTTCCTTTATCTGATTATATATTTGGAGTAAAGGTACCGAAAACTGTGTGTTTGGCTTCGCACCCGAGAACATGTTGGATGACGGGTTCCCTTTGCGCTTGTTGGCTTTCTCGACTGAGTTCCCGCTATGGGCATCATCCTTTGGCTGCGCAAATGCCTTTGCAGGATGTCCATCTTCCTCGACGTGGTTGGCGGCATGTGTGGTGTTCTTCTCGTCCTCCCAGCATGCATGTCGTTCTGCCAGGGACAACATCTTGGTGAGATTTCGGGCGTTGCTCATGACGATGTCTCCGTGGAGCTGGCTCTCCCGCGGTAGGCCTTTCTTAAATGTCATGGCTGCGACGAGATCGCTGCAGCCAACGATGCGAGACTTCTCTTCGCAATACCTACGGATGTATTGCCGCAAGTTTTCCTTAGACCTCTTTCGAATGGTGAAGAGGTGGTCATCCTTGACTTCGACGGTGCGAAACTGCGAGTACTCCTTCACGAAAGCAAGGGCGAATTCTTCGAAGGAAGTGATTGATTTCCGGGGGAGATGGTTGAACCATGTCGTCGCCTGACCTTGCAGTGAGGCTTGGAAAACTTTGCACATGAGTGCGTCGTTGTGTCTGTGAGGTACCATGACCCCCCGATAGTAATTGATGTGCTTTACTGGATCGGAGGTTCCTTTGTACTGATTGAAGTTTGGTGTTGAAAATCGTTGCGGGAATGGCTCCTCCTCAATTTCCCTCACGAACGGCAAAGATGATGACGTCTGTACTTGGCGCCAAGGGTCATCCTCCAAGTCTCTGTCACGTTGAACTCCCTGGAGGCGTCGATCCAGCATCCTTCGGACGTTTTCAGCGTGCAATGGCCCTTCGTGACGGGGGTTCCCACGCCGGGTCAAATGGCGTTGACTCCCTCGAGTTGCAGCGGGTTTGGCTCTCGAGCGCGCTGGCGAGTAAGTCTGGTCTTCCTCGCTGTGATCATCCGAGCGGGTGAGTGACTCATGGGAGACTGCTTGCTACCGTCGGCTATCGCGTGGGTACTCAATGCGTGAAAGTGCTCCGGGATGTCCTCCAAGTCGTTCTCGGGTCGATATCCTCGGTTGATCTTGTCCTCTTGCTCTGGGGATGCAGCTTTCTTCCCCTGAGTCGTTCAGCGACGTGTCTCAGGATATTGTCTGGCAGCGGACATGCTCCTTGTCGGCGCGTTTCGAGACGTCCCCTGATGTCCTGCGAGGTTCATTGCCTCCCTTGGAGGTTCCGGATGTCCCGATGTCCCTCAACAGCTGTTGCAAAAGCTCTGATTGGGTCCGAACTTGGTTTCTCAGTTGCTCGACCTGTTGTGTCAGTCCAAGTCGCGGAGGTGATCCCCTAGGTACTTGCTCGTGATGAGTAGTATGTCGAGGCGCACGTCGCACGCCTTCAGACAGATGCGACGAACCATGTCTCCCTGGTACCTCGGTGTCGGCCTGCGAGTTGCGCAGGACGTCCAAGTGCCTCCTTAGGTCCCAGCTGGAAAGGGGCTGATTCGGGACTCTTAGAGATGATTCTCCCGCCAGCAGCTCGTCTGTTTGTTGAAAAAATGATGCGCCTGCTCCCGTTGCAGGTGGGGGGGGGGGGGTTCACAGTAGCAGCGGCCATGGGGAACGTTCCAAAACTGAACGTAGGTGTCCAATCCCGCATTCCGAACGTTAGGTGAATTGATGCGTTGCGCGGGCCGTGCAGGAGACATGAAAATGGTTCCTCCGGAATCTCAGGCAGTGGTTCGCTCACGGTAAGTGTCAAAAGTGTGATGATGGAGTTTTTTCAAGGAAAAACTAAAGAGCACGCTTTGAGTATTTCTCAAATCGGCTCTCAATGAAAGCACCAGTTGTTGATGCATAAATCCTCCAGTTCTGTGAAGTTTCTTCTCGATCCCTACATACAAGAACGAAAATCAAACGGGGTTAAGGTTGAATCCCCGCCAGGGGGGGGGGGGTGTGTGGTTCAACCGTAAACGCTCTGATGCTTAAGTCAGTTTTCTGAGAGAATAAACCGACACAGTGTTTGTAGAAATTTTTTATTACCTTTAGAAATGAAATGAGGTCTTCTATTTATAGTGAAGTCTTGAGGGTCGCCAGAGCGTCTGATTGGCTAAAGGGGAAAATATTAAATAAGTGATTGTACCGAGTGTAATCACTTATTTATTAATGGATAGATAATTCGTTGGGAAATTATTTATTATCGACATTGATCTGATTAATTAATATATTTAGCTGGTAAATATATTAAATTAATGCGAAGACCGTTACATGTCGATGTCAATTTTATCGAGGGTAATATCGGCATTATGAGAATTATTGGCCACGTGGCGGCTCCTGAATATTCCGGTAATTTATGGCTCCACATATTTCTTTTTTCCAAATTTCATTAACTAAGGGTATTTTGTCCGAATTTTTTTGGCGAAGCCTTATAACACAAAAATATTTCATGTCTTGACTTTCCAATAAAGTAATAGTAGAGATATAAGGTAGCTTAAGTTTGAAAATTTAATTCTATTGTATAAAACTCTGTAGAAATTAAAATAATAATAATAATTAATAAATTTCATGTGTCGTATCATGCTTGATCCTCCGGCTCACGCTCTCACACGATGGCAGAGGCTGAGGATAGCCTCTGCGCGTGGGCCTCAAGCGCCTGCGCAGAGGTTGTTTTCAACCTCTCGAAGACATCACCGTAGGAGTAGGGCTTAGCCAGGAGACTGACGGGCTGTTCCACGTCGAGACATCACATCCACAGTAGCATCACAACACCCAAGTCGACGAACCAACGACTTTGGGAACTAAACCTCGCACAGAGCACACGAAACCTGCTCTGATACCAAATTGACAGGACCCACCCCCAATCCTCCGAGATTAAGGGCTAAGCTCTGCTCCCGTCTAACTTACGCATGACATGAAGACCAAACCGACGTCCAACCACCATGTGACACGTAAGTCGGACAAAGAATTCTCGATTCGACCGTCCAAAAGTTTCCGGACTTCCCAAAGTACGCAGAATCTACTGTGGATTGCGGGTGTGATGTCTCCGTCTCTCTCGACCAACAGCCAGCACTGCAACAACCTAGAGGGTAACAAAAACACTAAAAACTGTGAGTGGACGAAAATAAATAATAAGTTCAAAAACAGTTATCAGAAAACACAATTCCATTTATACCCTCCATTCAAAAACCACTGCATGCATATCAATGTTATGAAACCATGTCATCTCAAGTTCATATAAAAAACAGTTATCAGAAAACACAATTCCATTTATACCCTCCATTCAAAAATCACTGCATGCATATCAATGTTATGAAACCATGTCATCTCAAGTTCATATCAAAAACCATTAATGAAAACCATCATTGAAAACCCGAATCAAATCCGTTATTCAAATCCAGGCCTTAGCCTCAAATCACAAATAAATCTCAAAGTACGGGAACTCGGTCCCAAAACTCGTCAAGTCTAAATCATTCAGGCCACTGCCCAAAACATATGAAAACCAGTGAAAAACCAGTGAAAATATCAATCATACAAGTTTGCTGGATCTCAAGTGCGCCCGAGTCTTTAAACTCAAAACCATGCGCATAATCAGGCCTTCCCGGGATATCGACGAGTCTTTAAACTCCCCCGAGTCTTTAAACTCAAAACCAGATCCAGCGGTTTTTCTTTTTCTTTTTCCGGGTCTTTAAACCCAAAACCATTTTTCAATCACCGAAACCCACAGAAAATCCATATTTGAATTCGCAACAATGATTTCGTAAGCCGGCATCCAAAACCACCATCCCGAACCCAAATCCAGATTTCCCTTCCAAGCTTTCAAAACTAAATCCGAAAACTCATTTCCGAAATCCAATTTCAAAACTGTAATCTCAATCACTTGAATAGGGCTCTCAGTCCGAAATTCACTTTTCCGAAATCCATTTTAAATCATTGAAATCAAATCATATTTCAAATCCCGAAATTAAATCATCGAAATCATGCTCAAATTATAATAGTAATTGAAATCTCGTAAAACGTGCAAATACGTATACATCTCGAAATACGTGCAAAACCGTAAATCATCAAGCATAATCAAATCATAGAATCACATATAGAAAACATATAAAAATATATATGCATGCATCAAGAGTTAGAAAACAAATTCCATTCACAGATCGTTTGCGACACCGCCTCGATACGCGTGCACTTATGCCGTTCCCGGCCAATCCACTATCACCGGCTTCCCGAACCTGTCCAAATCCCATAATAAGGTCACTAACTGCTTCATAAAGCTTATACTAAGTCCTCGTAATTTTCCTGAATTTTTAACTATTTTTAACCGAGCCTAAAACTTTCGGACATCCCGAAACATATGGAGACGATGTCCGATCGACTCGAAACCAGTACAAAAATGTTCGTTACATCAAATACTTTAAGAGTCATGTTGGAAGATTCCCCAAACTACCCTTCATGCGCCCCCACGCGCGTCTGGAATCTCCTGCGCGTGAAACCCACACGCGTGAACAGTGTCGTCGTCAACCTCTAGTCGACCCGATTCAGACCGGGTCAGACCGTGTCAGGACCCACCCCGGTTTCACCCCGAAACCCGAGGTAAATCCTGCTCCCGTCTGACTCCCCGACGCAACAACCGATAAAACTCACTCAAACTCAGTCAGATGCAGGAGTAATTAACCACAATGTTCCAAAGTTATCGTTTACAGAGCATAGTACGAAAATAAAAGGAACTAAAAACCGATAAATTACACGCACACGGACGACTTTAAACTATTCCGGGATCCCTCACGTCACTTCTATGCCTCGAACACTGCCTCGACGTCAAAGACCCCGCACTAGCTCCACAACCTGGAGGGCAAGTTAAAAACCAGAAACGTGTGAGTGGACCATAATAAAAGAAAAGTTCTAAAACCATTTATCAAAAACCGAGTTTAACCCTCCGTTTTGAAAACCACATGCATAACCAACAGTTATTAACACAGTTATAAATCAATTCTCATAAAACGTCATAAGAAACAGAAACACTATAAAACAGTTAGAAAAACCATAGCATGATTATCAGAAACCGTATCATAAACTACAAAGTTCAACTCATCATTTCCCGATCAAACCTGCTGGACCTATCCGAGTCTTTAAACTCCCGAGTCTTTAAACTCAATCCAGGCCTTAATCATATCCGAGTCTTTAAACTCCCGAGTCTTTAAACTCAAGGCCTACGGGGGAAATCAATATATCCGAGTCTTTAAACTCCCGAGTCTTTAAACTCAATCCGGGTCTTTAAACCCAATCCGCTCGGTCCCCCGTCACATATATCCGGGTCTTTAAACCCAATATCCAGATCCAGCAAATCCAATCCCAAAACCATTTGAAAACCATTTACTAATCCACATCCAAACCCGAATCCGAAATCACTGGTCCGATGCCCTTCCGGCATCCCGAACCGCCATTCCGAACCCAAATCCGGAATTCTACATTCCAACTTGTTTTCCGAAATCCGATTCTAAAACCGAAAACTTTGATCATCGAAATCATGTTTCAAAATCCCTTTATAATCATTAGAAATCATTTATCATTTGAAATCCCGAAACTATAACATTATAATCAGAAATCAACATTTTATCGTAAAACGTGTCAAATACCGTATTTTCTCGAAAAACGTGCAATTATGTAAAACCAAGATAGCATATTCCAAAATCATAAAACCATATGTAAAACCATCAAACAATTATAGAAAAACAGTTATGCATGCTCGAGTTTAGAGAAAGGGTCCACTCACAGTACTAAGCCCTACTCGCGTCCCGAACGTCCAGCACGTTCCTCGGCTTCCTCGGGAAATCCCGATCCTGTCAACAATCACCAAATTACGTCACTAACACGTCTACGAAGGTTCACCTAAATTTCCTCAAAATTCCCCGAATCCTAAACGTAATAACCCGGGACCCTAAACCTTCACCCTCACGGAACTAAACCCAAACGACGTCCGCACAACCCGAAACCACTTCCATTGAACTCACCATAACTCCTAGACCAAAAACTATGTTGACCGTTTTCCCCATCGCCGCCGCACGTGCCCCCACGCGCCGCCCAAAGTGGATGCGCGTGGCCCTCACGCGCTGCTACAGTACCACCTCCTTCCTCGAGAAAACCCGGTTCGCACCAGAACTTGAACCGGTCGCTGCAACGTGGACCGGCGAGACTGGTTCTCCTTCTTCCGTCCACCAAATCGGCTCATTTCTACACCAACAGCATCGTCCTTCTCTAGGCTACCTATTCCCGTACTTCACTCACCTCGACTCACCCTAAAACTCGTCGACTGAAACTCGAAACCAGACGGCCAAGCTCCATTGCTTCACGATCCAGCCACTCCGGCCACCCCCCGTCACGGTTACCGTCCCAGACTCCTCCTTGGACCTCACTGAACCCAAACCAACCCTCCTAGACCTTCGACTCAGCCCCAAACTTGACGACTCTCCGCTTGAACCCACGGCCAAAACAGAGCACCCAATTACCTCTGTCGTGCCATCCTCCGCCGTGTACCTCCCCGTCACGGCAGCACACGCAGTCGAAGCTTGGGACCTTCCTGAGTCTCACTCTAACCTCCAATTCCCTCGACTCGACCTCTAGACTCACGACTTAGCTTCTAAACCCAAACGACAAAACAGAGCAAAGACACGGGGGTGAGGATTTACCTGTCCTCCTGCCGCCGTCGTGAGCTCAGCCGTGAGGTAGTAGCTCCTCCTGTCTTCCTCCGTCCTCTGAGCACTTCCCTTAACCTCGAGTGATCGATCACGGCTGCACCACCACTACAAGCCCTCAGTCTTCTCTGTTTTCCTCTCTGAGTTTCCCCCTGAACTCTCAACTCACACACCACGATTCCTCACCTCCCAAACCACTCACCAGCTTCCCTTCGACCTCCCGTCCCTCACTCACTCACCAGAACTCATTAGCACACACCATCACCCTCGATCACCCCTCAATTTCCCTCACAATCTCCCTCTGTTTTCTGAACCATCACGAACACACAAACACGGGTGCACCCCAATTATTTGGGCCGTGCACACACTCGAACTCACCAGAAGCCACTCCACCTGAAACACGTGTCACCAATCCTCCTCACTCTCTCACCAACTGGCTCCATCCCAGCCGTCCATTCCTTCTCTCTCTGCACAAATCCCAATGTGCAGAAAGACCAAATTACCCTTCTTTTTAATTCCTTTTTACGGTTTTGCCACTAACTTCCTAGACCCATATCTCTCGCCTCGTAAGTCCGATGAATACGTGCCGCCTGTCATCGAACTCAGGACGACAAGAACTATCTAACCATCTTAGGTCAACGTACCAAAACACGAGTCTACAAAAAGTCAACTATTCCCCCCTTTACGGTTAGGCTCTCAACCTTCCGAACATCACAACTTCCTCCTCGGATGTCGGAATCGGGCGTGCCACCTGCCTATGGATTCGTGATGTCCTAAACTACGTCCCGGTCACTGGTCAAAGTTCATCGGACCACCCAAACTAAAAGTCAACGTTTTACCCGAACCGGGGGAAAAATCGTCATTCTACACTTACGGACCTATCGGGACCACCTAACCGCCGCTAAACCTCACTAATCCCACCTTAATCAGTCTACTAGTCCCGGCTCCCGGGACGGGTTGTTACAATCTACCCCCCTAAAAAGAATTTCATCCCCGAAATTCCACAGCTAGTCCCCGACACCTAGGGTCTCCTACCCGGTAATCAACATTATTAACAACCTCTCCTGGGTTTCCTGTCTATCATCTCCACCTTGGGTATTTCACACCAGCTCCAACTACTGTTACCATGGCCAACCCTCGCTATGTAACAACTGCATGATGTATGCAAGGGAAACTCTATGAACAGAAAACAAAGGTATTATAAAATACCTTATTTCAGAGTACCCGACAGAAGTCATAGAGTACATCCTCGTATACAACCACCCTACCTTCCCGAACCAACTCGACTACAACCCACACAATCGACCACCCATCTCCCTCGGCTGCTAATTCGGCCACTATCGGAATAAATCTACAAAGTCCTAAAGGCAAACTCTAGCTTGTGGGTTCTCTCCTTCAATAACCTCATATCGATCAGTTATAGTCACTCCTTTCCTGTACCTACCGTCAACCTTCTACAGAACTCACTGTAACACTCCAAGTCCTCTAGGAAAACTCCTAGACTCTACCCTGGATCCAACAACCCAAACCTAAGTACAGCACAACCAAAAGTACTATAAGTACCTGTCCTCGTATCTGGTGTCGACTGAACCTCCTGCTGAGTCATCGAAAACACTCGGGCCTGAGATCCCGACGCTCTACCACGTCCCCTCGAACTACTAGTGGTAGTGCCACCACCTCCTCTCGGGCTTGCTGTCCCTGACGCTGTACTCTGTCCGGGTTCCGCTACTCCTCTGCCTACACCATCTTCCTGCGGCAACAGTGGACACTCAAGTCGAAAATGACCTCGCTCCCCGCAGTAGAAACACACATTCCAACCTGGTCCACTGCTCGGTCTCCCTGTAGATGCTACAGACGTCGCACTAGCTTGCGGAGTCGGCGGTGTTCGGTAACCCCAAAATCCTGAACTCTGAAAACTGCCAGGCCTACCAAAACGATCATCGCCCGACGACGACGCTCCACCGAAGTTACCCCTTTTCGGTGTCCGCTGGCTCGAAGCTCCAGGAATAGATGATTCTCGGCGGCGCACTGGCAAACTAGCCTCCACCCTTACCGCAGCATCCGACAAGTCTCAGAGGGTAGCAAAAGATCCAGCCGTCACGATGGCACGAATCTCACCTCGCAGACCCAACTCAAACCTACGGCATTTCTCAGCTTCAGTGGCCACAAAAGCAGGAGCAAACCGAGACAACATCTGGAACTTCCGTTCATACTCAGCCACTGTCATATTCCCTTGTTGGAGATGCAAGAACTCCGCCTCCTTGGCATCTCGGAAAGAACGAGGATAGTACTGCTCCAGGAACCGTTCCCTGAACGTCTCCCAGGTCACACTATGGGCATCCCAACCAGACAACTCGAGGGTATACCACCACTCATACGCAGCACCATCTAGTAAAAATGTAGCCAACAATACTCGCTCCTCCGGCGGACAATGTATCACCGCAAAAATCCGCTCAAGTCGGGTAATCCACCTCTGGGCTTCCTCCGGATCAGCCCCAACGTAGTCGCCCCGAGCCGTTGGGCTCGCTCAAGAGTAGCACTCTTCGTCTCTCTTGCTGTTCTTCAGGTTGTGGAGAGGGTCTACGTCTCGGAGGCATCGTCAACCGCACGCTGAAAGAGGCATAGAAGCAGTCAAACAACTAAAACACAACCTCACAAACCAACAAACCCCACAAACTCGACAAACCTATGCTCTGATACCAATTGTCAGGACCCACCCCGGTTTCACCCCGAAACCCGAGGTAAATTCTGCTCCCGTCTGACTCCCCGACGCAACAACCGATAAAACTCACTCAAACTCAGTCAGACGCAGGAGTAATTAACCACAATGTTCCAAAGTTATCGTTTACAGAGCATAGTACGAAAATAAAAGGAACTAAAAACCGATAAATTACACGCACACGGACGACTTTAAACTATTCCGGGATCCCTTACGTCACTTCTATGCCTCGAACACTGCCTCGACGTCAAAGACCCCGCACTAGCTCCACAACCTGGAGGGCAAGTTAAAAACCAGAAACGTGTGAGTGGACCATAATAAAAGAAAAGTTCTAAAACCATTTATCAAAAAACGAGTTTAACCCTCCGTTTTGAAAACCACATGCATAACCAACAGTTATTAACACAGTTATAAATCAATTCTCATAAAACATCATAAGAAACAGAAACACTATAAAACAGTTAGAAAAACCATAGCATGATTATCAAAAACCGTATCATAAACTACAAAGTTCAACTCATCATTTCCCGATCAAACCTGCTGGACCTATCCGAGTCTTTAAACTCCCGAGTCTTTAAACTCAATCCAGGCCTTAATCATATCCGAGTCTTTAAACTCCCGAGTCTTTAAACTCAAGGCCTACGGGGGAAATCAATATATCCGAGTCTTTAAACTCCCGAGTCTTTAAACTCAATCCGGGTCTTTAAACCCAATCCGCCCGGTCCCCCGTCACATATATCAGGGTCTTTAAACCCAATATCCAGATCCAGCAAATCCAATCCCAAAACCATTTGAAAACCATTTACTAATCCACATCCAAACCCGAATCCGAAATCACTGGTCCGATGCCCTTCCGGCATCCCGAACCGCCATTCCGAACCCAAATCCGGAATTCTACATTCCAACTCGTTTTCCGAAATCCGATTCTAAAACCGAAAACTTTGATCATCGAAATCATGTTCCAAAATCCCTTTATAATCATTAGAAATCATTTATCATTTGAAATCCCGAAACTATAACATTATAATCAGAAATCAACCTTTTATCGTAAAACGTGCCAAATATCGTATTTTCTCGAAAAACGTGCAATTATGTAAAACCAAGATAGCATATTCCAAAATCATAAAACCATATGTAAAACCATCAAACAATTATAGAAAAACAGTTATGCATGCTCGAGTTTAGAGAAGGGGTCCACTCATAGTACTGAGCCCTACTCACGTCCCGAACGTCCAGCACGTTCCTCGGCTTCCTCGGGAAATCCCGATCCTGTCAACAATCACCAAATTACGTCACTAACACGTCTACGAAGGTTCACCTAAATTTCCTCAAAATTCCCCGAATCCTAAACGTAATAACCCGGGACCCTAAACCTTCACCCTCGCGGAACTAAACCCAAACGACGTCCGCACAACCCGAAACCACTTCCATTGAACTCACCATAACTCCTAGACCAAAAACTATGTTGACCGTTTTCCCCATCGCCGCCGCACGCGCCCCCACGCGCCGCCCAAAGTGGCTGCGCGTGGCCCTCACGCGCTGCTACAGTACCACCTCCTTCTTCCGTCCACCAAATCGGCTCCTTTCTACACCAACAGCATCGTCCTTCTCTAGGCTACCTATTCCCGTACTTCACTCACCTCGACTCACCCTAAAACTCGTCGACTGAAACTCGAAACCAGACGGCCAAGCTCCATTGCTTCACGATCCAGCCACTCCGGCCACCCCCCGTCACGGTTACCGTCCCAGACTCCTCATTGGACCTCACTGAACCCAAACCAACCCTCCTAGACCTTCGACTCAGCCCCAAACTTGACGACTCTCCGCTTGAACCCACGGCCAAAACAGAGCACCCAATTACCCCTGTCGTGCCATCTTCCGCCGTGTACCTCCCCGTCACGGCAGCACACGCAGTCGAAGCTTGGGACCTTCCTGAGTCTCACTCTAACCTCCAATTCCCTCGACTCGACCTCTAGACTCACGACTTAGCTTCTAAACCCAAACGACAAAACAGAGTAAAGACACGGGGGTGAGGATTTACCTGTCCTCCTGCCGCCGTCGTGAGCTCAGCCGTGAGGTAGTAGCTCCTCCTGTCTTCCTCCGTCCTCTGAGCACTTCCCTTAACCTCGAGTGATCGATCACGGCTGCACCACCACTACAAGCCCTCAGTCTTCTCTGTTTTCCTCTCTGAGTTTCCCCCTGAACTCTCAACTCACACACCACGATTCCTCACCTCCCAAACCACTCACCAGCTTCCCTTCGACCTCCCGTCCCTCACTCACTCACCAGAACTCATCAGCACACACCATCACCCTCGATCACCCCTCAATTTCCCTCACAATCTCCCTCTGTTTTCTGAACCATCACGAACACACAAACACGGGTGCACCCCAATTATTTGGGCCGTGCACACACTCGAACTCACCAGAAGCCACTCCACCTGAAACACGTGTCACTAATCCTCCTCACTCTCTCACCAACTGGCTCCATCCCAGCCGTCCATTCATTCTCTTTCTGCACAAATCCCAATGTGCAGAAAGACCAAATTACCCTTCTTTTTAATTCCTTTTTACGGTTTTGCCACTAACTTCCTAGACCCATATCTCTCGCCTCGTAAGTCCGATGAATACGTGCCGCCTGTCATCGAACTCAGGACGACAAGAACTATCTAACCATCTTAGGTCAACGTACCAAAACCCGAGTCTACAAAAAGTCAACTATTCCCCCCTTTACGGTTAGGCTCTCAACCTTCTGAACATCACAACTTCCTCCTCGGATGTCGGAATCGGGCGTTCCACCTGCCTATGGATTCGTGACGTCCTAAACTACGTCCCGGTCACTGGTCAAAGTTCATCGGACCACCCAAACTAAAAGTCAACGTTTTACCCGAACCGGGGGAAAAATCGTCATTCTACACTTACGGACCTATCGGGACCACCTAACCGCCGCTAAACCTCACTAATCCCACCTTAATCAGTCTACTAGTCCCGGCTCCCGGGACGGGTTG
This sequence comes from Prinsepia uniflora, assembly GCA_032719365.1. Classification (NCBI taxonomy): domain Eukaryota; kingdom Viridiplantae; phylum Streptophyta; class Magnoliopsida; order Rosales; family Rosaceae; genus Prinsepia; species Prinsepia uniflora. The sequence goes on along the minus strand of CM064876.1, from coordinate 726,024 downwards.
TTACAGACCGGTCTCTGTAACTCGAACCGGCGGGGCCGGTTTTTATCCCATTCTCAACCATTTTCAGCTTTTTCAATCCCGTTAGCTTCGTCCTATACTAAGCACTCGATCTAACTACGAAAATCTGAGAATTAAGTAGAAAATCTTACCTCCCAAACGTTGTGTAAAACTCGACTTGTTTCCTCTCTCTGTTTCCACGTGTCCAGCTAGCTCAGGTCTCCCTTTCAAGTCCAATAGCTTCCTAACATCATCCATAACCTCACTGTAATAATTAATTGGAAGTTCAAGCATCATAACTTCACTTGCCATTTTCGAATTTAAACTTACCCTTTTTCGGGTTTCCCGGTTACTAGCCACGACCAGCTCCAAAACTAGGCCTGATCCACTCATAACCAACTCCAAAATGTCATCCAACTCATTAAATAGCTTATTAACCACTAAAACAAGTTAATCAAAATTTGGTTTAAAACCAAGGATCACGGTTCTTACCTCCATCGTGCACGACTGCCCTCTGTGGTGGTACCAATCAACTCGTCAGTTGCCACTCTCTTCCTTCCAATCACCAGATAGCCTCAATTGATGAGGAATCGAAGATAATTGCCTCACAATTCCTCCTCATCTACCTCTGTTTTCCTCACTCACACACCAATCACTCCACTTACTTCACCTTATACACACGCGACTCACTTATCTCCTCACCCACACACCCATCTTAAACTCTTCACTCAACTGGACCCAGTGCTCTTCACGCACCTGCCAACCCGTCTCCCATGTTCTTCTGTTTTCTGATTTCCTCCCAACACCGTATAAACCGATTTAAACCTCCGTGTACAATTGTGAGGCGGTTACAAAGGTTCCATAGCCTTCCAGTATAGGCCAAGTGTCCCCAATCTGATGGGCACAATTTCCCAAGCAGCCAAGTGTCCAACTATTTTTTAGCACGGATCCCAATGCAGGAAATGTCCAAAATGCCCCTTTAAGGACAAATTACCATTTTGCCCCTCGTTTTCCCTGACCCGTAACTTTGTCATCCGAACTCCGATGACAACGTGTCGCCTATTGTTGTACTCAGGGACTCGAGATCTACCTAACGGTCCTTGAAATACGTGAAAAATCCATGTCGTTTGAAAAGTCAAAAATTTGCCCCTTTTCCACAAAATTACCAAAGTGCCCTCAAACTTTCGAATGTCACAACTTCCTCCTCGGATGTCGGAATCGGACATGCCACCTGTCTATGAACTTGTGACGTCCCGAATTACATCACGGTCATCAGTCAAAGTCTATTTGACCCCCCGAATGAAAAGTTAACATTTTTGCCCATTTCAAGGGCAAAATCTTCATTTTGCACCGTCCGTCCGAAGGCATCCAACTAATTACTGATTAACTTCACTAATACGGCATTAGCCACTAATTTAATCCCGATTTCCGGGTCAGGCCGTTACATCTCGCAGGTGTGCAAACCGGGTTGCCTTACCTGGCGACTCGACTTGATTCCAACTTGCCTATTTTACGTCCGTTCTTCATGATCTTTGGGTCTGTTTGCATCGTTTTAACACCAGAAACATGTATGTGATCATTAAACTACGTAAGGAGTGCTAGAACTTAGGGAAACGTACCTTTTATATTTTGGCCAACACTCAAACTTCAACCCAGAGTATTTCCCTCGTCCTAATTCCTTGTTCTCAAACTTAAACTGACTGTATAACCTCCAGAAAGACAATAGGAAACTTATTGCCAAGCTCCCCGGCCTCAAACAAAAGCCCAAACTAAGAACCTAAGCATAATGGCTTCGGGTCACAGGGCTGAACACGCCCTCTCCTTCCTTCCACGGCTTATTTCTTCATTTCACCAGTTTTTCCTCCCTTCTTCCATCTCAAGTTCTCTCCATTTCATCTTCCTGGACCCCTCACATTCATCATCTTTTTTTTTTCCTTTTTTTCTTTTTCTTTTCGATGCTACTCCATCGATTGCCCCTTCGTACAACCACACACTTCTTTTTATAAGTGTGTAAGTTAGTGGAAGGGATTTGGGAGGGAGAATGCTAGATCTTTCTAGACTAACACTCATTTTTCATATGTCATAATGTACAATTACCAAATGCCCTTATAAGCAAAATTACTAAAATGCCCCTACATTAATTTAGTTCCACAATGAGTCTATTCGATCTCCGATTTTGGCATGTCGTCTATCTACGAATTCAGGAGTTTAAGATCTTTATAACGACCTGAACAAAATTTTCAGAAGCTCTCTTAATCAGAAAGTCAACATTTTGACCCTATATGGACAAAATTGTAAGTTTTCACTTCCTCAAATTTTGAGGGTGTTACATGAAACCTCTAATTAAGTGACAGAAACATTGATAGGACGTTAAATAAGCATTATTTGATATTATTTTATACCATTTATACTTGAATTTTAATATTAAAATAATAAATAATTAGATAAATTAATTTATTTTGTGTTATTTTTGTTTAAATAAATAAAGTTTGTAATTTGGAGCATTTTTGTAACAATCCGTCCCGAGAGTCGGGATTAGTAGCGTGATTAAGGTGGGATTAGCGAGGCTAATCGGTGGTTAGTTGGTCCCGATAGGTCCGTAAGTGTAAAATGACGATTTTGCCCCTGGTTCGGGCAAAATGTTGACTTTAGTTCGGGTGGTCAAATGGGTGTTGACCAGTGACCAGGACGTAGTTTAGGACGTCACGAATCCATAGGCAGGTGGCACGCCTGATTCCGACATTCGAGGAGGAAGTTATGAAGTTCGGAAGGTTGAGGGCATAACCGTAATTTGGTTAAAAGAAGGGGAAACGTTGACTTTTTGTAGAATTGGGTTTTGGTACGTTGACCTAGGTTGGGTAGATAGATCTCGTCGTCCTGAGTCCGATGACAGGCGGCATGTATTCATCGGACTTATGATGAGTAAATTACGGGTCTAGAACGTTGATGGCATAATCGTAATTTTGGAGTTAAAGAGGGGCATGTTGGTCTTTTGACTGTTTGGGCATGGTGCAACCAGATTTGGACAAGTGTCCAAAGCAGAAGGAGATTTTTAAGAGAGAGGAGAGGATTGTGACGCGTGGTGGGTGTGTAGTGGTTTCTACACAAATGTGCACGGGTATTTTAAAAATGTGCAGCCGTGTTCTTCGAAGAGAAAAAAAAACAGAGAGTGAGGCTGAGGGGTGAAATCGATCGACGGCCGGGCAAGTGTGAGCTTGTGAGTAGGGGAGTGTGATCAGAGGGAGGTTCAGAGTGCAGGGTGGTGTTGAGGAGATTGGGAGATGCAGTGCTCATGTGTGTGTGAAGTGCGAACTCACGGGGGAAAACCAGAGAAACAGAGAGGAGTTGGGGTGGAGGTGCGGTGGTGCGGTCGTGTAATTAATCAAGGGAAGCGGCAGGTGGTGCGCGGAGGACGGAGGAGGTGTGTGGATACCTAGGGACGCGGCGGAGTCCACGGCGGTGAGCGGCAGGAGAGGTAATTTCCAATTCCTCTGTTTTTCTGTTTTGTTTCAATTTGAAAGTCGTGAGTTTTAAGTACGAGTCGGGGTTTTTGGTGAGTTGTGTGAGACTTAGTGGGGTCCTAGAAGTGTTCTGGTGTCGCCACCGTGACGGGGGAGGACCTGGGTGGCCGGAGTGTGGAACAGGGGGTTACGGGCCGTCTGGTTTCGAGCTTGAGTCGACAAGTATGGGGCCGTGTTGAGGTGATTGAAGGATGGGGATGGATAGAGTAGGTCTGGACGTTGAGAATGGTGAGGAAAGGGAGGAGAACGGTGGCCGGACGGCGGAGAATGATTCTCGTCGGTTCAGCCTGCGACGGCCGGTTCAGCACAGGTTGAAGATGGCACTGTAGCTGGCGCGTGAGGCCCACGCGCAGCCACTTTGGGCGGCGCGTGGGGGCGCGTGCAGCGGTTTCCGGTGAAGCGTCCAACTACGTTTTTGTTCTAAATGTTATAACGAATCCAATGGATTAAGTTTCGGGTTCTTCGGACGTCGTTTCGGGATAGTTCTGCGGGGTTGAAGGTCTAGGGTCCCGTTTTAAGTACGTTAGAAAGTCGGGAAAGCTATGGGGTTTTAGTATGAGTAGCGTGAAGTAGTTAGTAACCTCGTTATGGAATTTGGACAGGTTTGGGAAAGCTGAGGATAGCAAACTGGCCGGGGACGGCGTAAGTGCGCGCGTATCGAGGCGACACTGAAATGGTCTGTGAGTGGACTTTGCTTCCTAACTCTTGATGCATGCATATATGTTTTATATGATTGCTATACTAGCTTCTATGATTTGATTTATGGTTGTGATGGTTTATGGTTTGTGCACGTTTTTCGAGGAAAATGACAGTTTACACGTTTTACGAGGTTTTGATAACTATCGTGATTTGAACCTGGTTTTAACGGTCGGATTTTAAGGAAAATAAAGGATTTTGAAAAGTATTTTCGGGCTTGAGGCCCAATTCAAAGGTGTTTTCGGAAATGAGATTTTGGGTTTCGGAATCGGAATTCCGGGTGACGATTCGGGATTCGATTCGGGACTTGAAGCGGATTTCGGGTTTGGGTTCGGAATGGTTATTCCGGATGCTAGCTTACGGAATGATGGTTGCGGACTCGGACCGGAAAATGAGAAGGAAATGAGTTCTGGGTCTGGATTCGGAATGACGGTTATGGATGCCGGAAGGGCATCAGACCAGTGGTTTCGGATTCGGGTTTGGATATGGAAATGGAAAATGACTTTAAACGGTTTTGGATTGGATTTGCTGGATCTGGATATTGGGTTTAAAGACCCGGATATATGTGACGGGGGACCGGCCGGATTGGGTTTAAAGACCCGGATTGAGTTTAAAGACTCGGGAGTTTAAAGACTCGGATATATTGATATTCCCCCGTAGGCCTTGAGTTTAAAGACTCGGGAGTTTAAAGACTCGGATATGATTAAGGCCTGGATTGAGTTTAAAGACTCGGGAGTTTAAAGACTCGGATAGATCCAGCAGGTTCGATGAATGAGAATGTGGTTTTAAATGTGTTTTGGGTTTTCACTGAGACTTGATGGTGATGTTTTGGGCAGTAGCCGGATGAAATGGTTTTCATTGGTTATAATGCCTTCCGGTGATATTGGGGCTAAGGCCCGGGTTTTGGAAAAAGGAAAAATGTGCTTTGGTTTTCGTACATGGTTTTATGATATGAAATTGATATGCATGCATTGGTTTTCAAAACGGAGGGTATAAATGTATGTGTTTTCTGATAACTGTTTTGAACTTGACTTTTATTTTTGTCCACTCACAGTCTTTTCATGTTTTCGATACCCTCCAGGTTGCTGTAGTGCGGGCTGTCGGTTGAGAGAGATGGAGACATCACATGCCCAATCCACAGTAGGCTCTGCGCACTCTGGGAAGTTTGAGGTTGTTGAGGTGGTTGGTCTGGAACTCCCTTGTCCGACTTACGTGTCACACGGAGGTTAGGCGGTTGTTTAGCCCTCGTGTCATGCGTACGTTAGACGGGAGCGGGGTTTAGCCCTTAATCCCGGGGGATTAGGGGTGGGCCCTGACAATTTTGACGAAAAAATTTGTCTCGATCGGAATTATAACGAAGAAGTTATGGACGAATTTCGGTGAAATATTACTAATTAATTGTTTAATTAATTTTGCAGCCCAAATTAATCCAAGCCCAGATTATGATAAGCCCACAACATTTTATTTGCAGCCCAGAACTTATTTCAGTCCAGCCCGCCGGCCCACGTGACCCAGCCCATGAACGAACCAAGCGGCCTAGGCAAGCCCAGTACGCATCAGGCCCAAAATCCGGCCCAGGCCCGCCTCATTTCCTTCCTCCAGCCCCTCTGACCCGTCGACAGGCGCTGGCCGAGGCGCTTTATCCCTGTTCGGCGTGCTCTTCACTAATGAATGTCCCATCCTCAGCTCGCGTGCGCTGACTTCCCTGAGGCGCTGTCAGCTGCACACCACTGAATTCTGTCCTTGATTTTCAGCTGCTCCCTGCTGAAACCATTTCCTGCACCCAAACTGCTCCACTTTCTCATATTTTTCTGATTTTCCAGCCACTTTCCAGCCAAAATTATGCCACTTTACAGCTAAAACCACCTCTAAACATCATCACAAATCTTCAGTATTCATCATTCCACTATTCCACATTTTTTATTGTATTTTTTTATTTATTTTTGGTAGCTTTTTCTCCCTATAAATAAGGTTTCATTTCACTTGTTGAAGGACAACTTCTTTGAGGCACACATTTGAGCCTTCTTTGAGAGAAATTTTGGCAAAATATTTCCAATACAAGATTTAGAGTTTGAGTCCATATTTCCCGAGTTTATTTCCTCCATCTTCACACGTTTCTGCCTGCTGTCAGGGTTCCTTGTGAAAAATCATGTTTTTCTACTTAAACTCTTATTTTTGTTATTGGTTTTGATTATAGTTCAATATATGTGAGGTATTTTCTTGCTAATATTTGTAAGTGTTAAATGCAATCTCCATGTGTCTTACTTTATGAATTTTAGTTATTTTATACATTTTAGTGCTTCATACTTCAATTCAATGTTACGTGTTTTATCCGCTATCGGTGCACTTAGAGTAGAATTGAAGAGACTTAATGTTGATCGCTTTCGGCCCATTCAGTCAAAAACAAAAGGTAAATCATGTTGTAAGTGTCAGCCACTGTCGGTGCATTTATAATATTGAAAAATGTATGAAGGTAATTGAGACGATTAAGGAAAAATTTCGTGATTGTTTTAATATTTGCAATTATGTGCTTTAAGAAGGTCACTTGTACATAAATTAGAGTAGGAGTAAGATTAGTTGATTTATGCTTTTACTTATTTGCATGATTACAAACCTTTTAAACACCCCCCCCCCCCCCCCCCCTTTTTTTATTCTTTATTCTTTTATTCTTTTAATTCTTTTATTCTTTGATTCCTTTATTCTTTCATTCTTTTATTCTTTTATTCTTTTACACTTTAATTTATTGATTTTTTGATTAATTAATTCTTTTATTCTTTAATTCTTTAATTCATTAATTTATTAATTCTTTATTCTCCTATTCTTTTATTCTTTTATTCTTTTATTCTTTTATTCTTTTAATTCTTTATTCTTTTATTATTTTATTCTTTAATTCATTAACTTATTCATTATTCTTTCCCACTAACACATTACTAATGTTCCTTAATTTCCCCGGTTAAGAACGATCCATATTTACCAATACTACATCTACACAAAGAGGGTTTAAATTGCATAACACTCAAATTACGTATTTAATTTGATGCGTAGTTTGGGCATTGTCAAACATCTCCAGTATTTTTGACAAATTGCCAATTAGCTGAACAAAAAAAAACAATTCCTATATTTTGTATAAACACAAGTCAATTTACATGAACGTTTCCAAATTTCCATTTCATCTTGGTTCATGCTCATTATTGGAGCCCTCATGATTGAGAGGCTACGAGAAGCTAAGTGACGAATTTGGTCGACCACAAAGCAAGAAGCACATGAAACTTGATGCTTCGTCTTCGTCCATTAAAGCTTGATGGTACCTCGCGACATTTGTGAGGACAAGGGAGATAAAGACATAGGAGGCGGAGATTTTGGGGAAGAAGGGCTTGTAAAGCTCATAGAATTCTTCTATGGCGGCTTTGTGTATGATAATGGGATCTAGTAGAGAAAAAAATACTTAGGCTTGTTGCAACAAATAATTATTTTGATTTTAAAATGGGATCTGGTATGAATGTTATATGATAGAATGTGAAAGGACCCTCCCCGAAATCCCCTTCGATTCTCGTGAAAGGTCATGCTGACACCAACACACTAAAATTACCAAATTACCCTTAGTTTGATTATATTACAACACCTATGTTAGACAAAGGATATACCTTTTATTAAGCACAAACATAATCCAGGAGAATAATAAACATACAAAGAACTAGACACGAATGTAAATAACTACCAAAACCTACTCTAGTTAACTAGAGTGAGCAGACTGCGAAAAATGCCTCAGCCTCAGTACAGCCTTCGTCCCGAGATCAACCTGGAGGGTGCCAAAACCAATAAAAATTGTGAGTGGGCAAAAATAAAGTTTTGGAAAAGCATTTTTCGAAATCATCATTTAAACCCTCTGTTTTATAAAAACATGCATGCATAAACATATGAAATTACAGAAATGAATTTCTCTAAAAAGCTCGGTCCTTTTGAAAACCCCTAAACACACCACAAGTCAATACAAGCTAAACCTGATCCCGCTAGTCCAACCAGCCCCAAAATTCAAACCTCGTCCTGCTAGTCCAACCAGCCCGCTAATCCAATTAGCATCCCATCTTTACTACCAGTACACAACCACGGGTCCTGCGAAGTCCAACTCTGTCGGCACGTGTCGAGTCCAACTTTGACCACATCTGAGCCCGTCCCTAAGAATCATCGGAGTCTAATTCCAGAATAGCGATCCAATCACTCGAGGTTGACCCAACCAGAAAACATACCCGAGTACCAGCCCAAAAAAATTTCCACCCCGAACACCAGCCCAAAATCCGGTTTTTAAAACCACCATAAAACCTGTGTCCAAAAACCACAACCGAATATCCATATATATAGAGAGAAAACTCAGATTTTATCTAGAAATCACATAGCATCATATAACCAAATCATAACCATCAAAACCATAGTATAGAACCATATAAATATGTAAACATGAATGCACGTTTAACCCTTCAATTCTCTAGATGCTTTCTTTGCTTTGGACGTTTTTTTCTGCTCCAAAGTAGTTAAGTACATTATTTTTGAAGTATAATTTATTTTTGTTTTTAAAATATTTTCTGTGTATTATTTTGTGGTTGCTTGGGTTTGAGTGATTTCAGAGAATGATCAAACAAGAGAATGAGATGCTGGAAAAGATGAGGGAAAAAAAAGGACATTTTAGTAATCAATTATTTTTACTTTAAATACACCATATTCTTGGACAAAAGTCACACTTTGCACCCCCCCCCCTGTCATTATCGGTTAAAAGTACACCTTAAGACAACCGAGTTTGGCCACATAGGTGCTTTTCCGTCAAATCTGTCAAATGTTCATGAAAAATCTGATGAGGTATTTACATGGCGCTTACATAGTTGAATAATAGAGGATTCAGATAAGGGCAGAAATGAAAGTTCATCCCTAAATCCCTAAATCTCCAAATGCCTAAATCGATCCCCAAATCTCAAATACCTAAATCATTCATAATTGAAGCAAATCCCCAAATCCCTAAATCGTTTTTCCCTTCATTATCTTCGTTCTTCAACCTGGGCAACATTCGAAAGCAAAAACCCACAATTATCTTTGTTCTTCTCGTCTTCATCTTCATTCTTTAATCTGGGTAACCTTCGAGAGAACAAACTTAGATTCATTTCATAGTTTTCTTCATCTTGTTGACCGTTCTGTAACGACCTGACCCGTAATTATGGGATTTACAAGAATTATTGGGGATTTTTTTTGGGATTTTACAAGATTAATTCAGTAGTTTGGACCATTTTGCCCCTAGGATTAATCTTGACCTTCCATTTTGGGGAAGGGTATTTTGGGCAAAAGAAATTATGGGATAATTTTATATGAGTCGATGAGGTTAGTTGGGATTATCTCACCCTCACTCTCTCTCTTTTTTCCCGTGCATAAAAAAACACACGCACACACACACCCACACAAATAACACACAATCATCATGACAGAACTCGTCTCAATCCCCCTTGATTATCGTACGACGTGTCTGCTCCCGTCTGTCACCGCGTGTTAGATCAGGGATAGACTCGTCACCCGCTCGGGGTTATCCAGAGTACGCCAGGACCAATGGTGGCATGTGATGTCTCGATCTCTGCTATAGTCCACATCTACTATCAACCTGAAGGGTATTAAAATCATAAAAGCTGTGAGTGGACAAAACAACAGTTTATAAAACTCATTTATATCGAAAAAACATTTATACCCTTCACGTAAAAGGATGCATGCATTATAAAACAATTATTTCAAATGCTTTCTTGGAAGCAAGACGTATTGCTTCCCAAATCAAAACACAGTGAAAAAAATTTCTCAATCGAAACCCGTACCTCAGTAGGGTCTCAACCCAAAACCAGATCATATAAAACAAGTACGTATCTCAGCCTAAATAGAAAACTCATACAGAACCTTAGCCCAAATCATAGAACACGTGGGAACATATCCCATCACAATGTCAGTCACGATTCTAATCCTAGCATATGTGCATATAGTTTAGGACCACTCACAATCCTAGCATATCGTCGTGAACACATCACTCGCCGCGACCGTCTCTAGATCATCGCGAACACATCGCTGATCGATCTCAGAGGATAATATCAGTACTCTGAAGTCGAGCCTCCCTTGATCATTGCTTCATGCGGCTGCTCGACAACAGGCAGTGCATCGTGACCTCTCCGGAAGGAACACATCTGCAATCCGGAGGTGAGCGTCATATCATCTGGGATTCACCCGAATACCATCATCAATAGGGCCTCAAGCACGGAACATCACCAAATGGGTCACATCCCAAAAATCCAATGTCCAACGACACTTCATATCCTAGGATTCCTCGAATCCTATAAAATCTACATCTAGGTCTCATGCCCAAAATATCTTTCGTAAAACTCATAATTGGGTCACCGCCCGACTTATCTCATGTTTGACTATACTCTAAGTCAAACCTCAAATCAACTGGGTCATATTCCCAAAAGATATTTCCAAATCCGAAAACCCTTTCTCATTTCCAAAATACTTTCAAATCATCGTTCAACTAGGACTCGTGCCCGAATCTCAATTTTACGCATCTCTGTGAAATCCTCAAAACCGTAAATCAGTTCCTCAATTTCACGCCTCTCCGTGAAACTTTCAGAATCACATAACACACAAGCACGTAGTCCACTCGGCCGAAGCCCAAACATCATATAAAACAGAAATCTCGAACTACGTGTAATAACGCATTTTCCTCCGAAATGCCAAACAATTCATATTAAAATCACATGCACTTATGGCATCTCAAATCATATTCATAAACACATATAAAATATTTATGCATGCATCATGTTCATAAAACAAAGTGCACTCACAGACCGTCCAAGCTGCACTTCGATACGGGTGTCATAAGTCTCTCCGGGCTAATCCATCCTCTCTAGGTCATCTGAACCTGTTCAAAATATACTCAAAGGTTACTACTAACCTATACAAGTCCATATCAAGAACCCCCAACATTCCCAAAAAAGTAAACGTGTCTCTGACAGGCTTCCCTAGGATTTAAACCTCAATTTGACCAACCTAACGATCTCCGATCGACACAAAACCACCACCATTGGATTTGTATCGTCGAAATCTTTAAAATGGTCTTGTCCCATGTAACGACCCGTGACAGGACCCATCTCAATCCCCTCGGGATTAGTGCGGGATGACCCTGCTCCTGTCTGACACGAAGTGTCAGACAAGGGATATTTCCGACGTTTGCCCTCCCGGGCTATCAGAGTACGCCAGGATCCGGAGGAGGCATGAGAGATCTCGGTCTCTGCTACAGTCCACATCCGAATGTCAACTTGAAGGGCAGTCAAAACATTAAAAACTGTGAGTGGACAAAACAAAAGTTTATAAAAACATTTCATAAGACATTTGTACCCTCCACTAAAAAACATGCATGCATTCGAAAACCATTTATCCAAAACAAACCATATGTGGGACTAAGCCCAAAGCAGATATAAACCAAGGTCGAAAGGACCACAATGAAAACGACCGTACGGGCCACTGCCCAAATCCATAAGGGACTCGGCCCCAAACCATAAAAAAACCAAGTACACGAGCCACTGCTCAAATCCTGGGCACACCTGTGCACACCACATATCATATATCATATATACATATAAGTCACACAACCAATCCTGTCACGGTATCCAAAGCTACGCGCGTGCTACCCGGGTCTCAATCCGAGTCTTCTCAAAGTCAAGGTCAATGTCCGCAGACCACTGATCCTACTCGAGGTAATAGTAACCATAGCCTTCCTGAGAGTAAGGAACCCAACTGGGGGGTGACTCCACTCAGTCGGTGCTCCGTGACTACTCCGGGGTCCACCCAGGCCAACGACCCTCCCCGGAGGAGATAATAGAAGTAAAGGAAGGTAGATGAACATATATATATATACATAACATAAACATTCATGACCGGTTCCCCTGAACCGTCATGATCCATAATATCCATAATCAGGTAACATATCGGTTCCCATAAACCGTCATGTACCGTAATAACAAACAAGGGTTCATGCCGGTTCCCATAAACCGTCATGAACCATAATACCATAACAAGGGTTCATGCCGGTTCCCATAAACCGTCATGAACCTGGGAATCCATTTAAGGTTCCCTGACCTGACCTGAATTCAAAGCCGTAAAGTGACTGGGTCTCGTGCCCGAACATAGGACATCAGCTGGGCACCGTGCCTGGAATCTGAGGTCATATGCCCGAGACAAAACCAAATGGGTCTCATACCCGAGTTTATCCTTTTGAAATTCAAATCCAGTTCATTTAAATCAATACAGAGATACAGACCCGTATAAGCACCGTATAAGGCTTAAACCTCGAAATACGTGCTTATACGTAACCACATACAAATGCACCCATGGCATCATCAAACAAGTAATAAAACATATAATAAACATTTATGCATGCACCAATTTAGAAAACAAGGTCCACTCACAGACCGTCCGAGCTGCCGCCTCGATTTGCGTGCCATACGGCTCCCCGAGCCGATCACCGTCACCAGGACTCCCAAACCTGTCCAAATCGTAATAAAAGGTTACTAACTACTTGATTAAACTCCTACCAAAGCCCCGTAATTTTCTGATATTTTTAACTATTTTTAAAACCGAACCTAAACCTTCTGATGCCCCGAAACATATCGAGACGGTGTCCGATCGACACGAAACCAGTCTCAAAATGTTCGTTACATCGAATAGAAGATTTCCTGTGTTGAACACTTTCCCATATTCCCTGCCACGCGCCCTCACGCGCCGCCTGAAGTGGCTGCGCATGGGCTTCACGCGCCAGCTACAGTACCTGCTGACGTCATCGCTGACGTCAGCATGACGTCATCTGACAGCTGTCAGGTCTGACATGTCAGACTCTGATAGGTGCCACGTGTCATGCTCCCATTGGTCCACGTCACTGTGCTGTCTGTGCCACGTGTCATCACGGCACTGGTCCACGTCAGTGACACGTGTCAGCCCCTGATTGGGCCACGTCACTAACATGTCAGTGCTGGCTGTGCACTGACATGTGACACGTGTCGCATTCCTATTGGCCCATTTTCTGACATGTCAGCTGACATTGTCAGATCTGACAATGCTGACGTCATCCCTGACATGATGACTCCAGCAGGATGACGTCACCTGTCATCCCCTACATCGGTCAGACCGGTCCGAACCGGTCCGGTCTGGTTTTTCCTGCAACTTGGACCGGCGTAACCGGTCCAGGTCTCCTTCTCCCTCATTTTCGGTCCGTTTGCTTCCATTCCAATTCCTAAATTCCTATTTCTTCATTTCCTATCTAACCCAATCAATTAAACAACCTAAAACCCTCAAAAATCCACGGTTCAATTTTGAACCTCACGGTTCAATTTTCCCGATTGCACCCAGGGCTACTCAGCCCTTCACCGCCGTCCAAACCACCCTCTACACCTTCCTACAACCTCAATAAACTCAACCTAATCAACTAATAGCAACCATAATGTCTAAATCGAAAAATAGAAGAAAAATGGGTTTATCGGGCTTACCGGGTACCCGCTCGGGTTTTGGGTTCCAGCCACCGTTCACGGCGGCCCTGGCCATCCAGGCCGGCCACCTCAACTCCCTCAGCCTCCTGGCCTTCTGTCCTAGTCTTGGGTGCAATTTGGATGGGTTTGGGGTTGCACGGGAATGAGAGAAAATGGTGAGATCGGGTGGGTGTTTTGTGTGTTTGAAATGGAGAAATGAAAATGGATGGTCGATGCATGAATAGGTGTGGGTTGTGCAATGGATGGGTGACAGTTGTCACTCATCCATTGGGCCTCCCTTAAATATCTGGGCCCACTAGAGACAAACTGCACTTTTTGTCTCGTAAAACGTGTCGTCGGGAATAGTATCCCGAAACTTTCGTGAACCGTAACTTCGTCGTCGAACGTCCGAATTCGACGTGCTGCCTGTCTACAGATTCGTATCATCCTTATCTACGTAACGGTCTTTGGCCCTCGGCCATCGGACCTCCCGGTCAAAAAGTCAACTTTTGACCTCCTATTCACCCAAATTACCAAAATGCCCCTAAACTTCCGAACGTCATAACTTCCTCCTCGAATGTCGGAATTGAATGTGCCACCTGTCTATGAACTCGTGACATCACGAACTACGTCACGGTCATCGGTCAAAGTCCATTTAACCGCCCGATTGAAAAGTCAACATTTTGCCACCACTAGGGGCAAAACGGTCATTTCGCATCGTTCGTCCGATTTCGCCCAACTAATCACGGATTAGCCTCACTAATCGTGATTAGTCACTAATCTAATCATAGAATTTGGGACGGATCGTTACAACCCGAACCTTGGTTACTAATATTTTTAATGAGAAATGACTATTTTGCCCCTAAAGAGGGGAAACTTTGACTTTTGACAAGGGAAATAATTTGGACTTTGACCCATGACTATGACGTAGATCGGGACGTCACGAATCCGTAGACAGGCGGCACGTCGAAATCGGAGTTCGTATGAAAAAGTTATGGTTACAGAAGCGTTTTAAGACCACCAATTTACTCGACCTGAGTAAACACTTACAAACATTTCACTCGACCTGTGTGTAACTGGACCCATCAGAAATACAATGACCCAATGCATAGTACTCGATGTCCAGTTCACGACCTCGACTAATCCAATGGTATCGGAACTAAGCCGACTACCAACAAGCGCACCAACATACCACTGGTATATCCTATATACCGTCACCAGGCACCACAAATCTGCCCAGTATCGTACCTCGAACAACGTACAAGGTTCGTACATCTACCCATCAACCAGACTACAACAACAATGACAACCACAACAACACGACGACCATAACCTAGGTCGTAGCCAAACACGTTTCAATCATGAATTCCATCTGTCCAATCCAGTATTATACAAATCGAAACTCCAACCCATCATCCATTTCCAAATCCTAATCCGCAATTTCGTAAGAAACCCCGAATCCAGACCCAGAAATCATATCCATAACCATTTCCAAATTTGAATCCGAAACCATCATTCCGTAAGCCGACATTTGGAATAACCATTCCGAACCCAAATCCAGAAAATTCACTTTCAAGTTCCAAAATCAAATCCTGAATCGTCATCCAGAAATTTGATTCCAAAACCTAAAATCTCGTGCTCGTCTACCGAGACGTACCAAAACTGAACCTATCGGTTACCTGCTCAATCGATTACACATTACATTCGTTTGACTTCATAGGGAAGCCAATCCCAAACATCCGCACATCTAGGTTGACCAAATTCGACCTCGTCGAACACTTACTCTGGCGTAATATATCGTACGGGATTCACTTCGAAAAGAAGTTCAGTCCCATCATCTACATAGCCAAAAAGCCAAAACACATCGTTCGTCAACCAATTCCCACATCTAACAGATCAGTCAACGACGAGACACGTCGAGACTGTTGGTTCTCACTGATTACCTCGTATCGATCCTTATCATTCCACCGAGGAAAATCAAGAATGATATAAGAAAATGACATTAAGACTTATCCTATGTGTAACGACCCGTCCCGAACATCGGGATTTAATAATATTTAATTGTGATTCACTAATCTGGGATTAGTTGGGCGATTTCGGACAAATTGTGCAAAATGACCGTTTTGCCCCTGGGCGTGGGTAAAACGTTGACTTTTAATTCGGATGGTCAAATGGACTTTGACCGATGACCGTGACGTAGTTCGGGACGTCACGAGTTCATAGACAGGTGGCACGTTCAATTCCGACATTCGCAGAGAAAGTTATGAGGTTCGGAAGTTGAGGGGTATTTTGGTAATTTGGCTTATTAGGGGCCAAATGTTGACTTTTTGACCGGGATGTCCGATGGCCGAGGGCCAAGGACCGATACGTAGGTTTCGTCGATACGAATCCAACGACAGGTGGCATGCCAAAATCGGAGATTCGACGACGAAGTTATGGTCAAGGAAACGAATTTACGAACCAAGGCTCCGATTAAAATAATAATATTATAATGAACAGTACCCGGTGACTGAACACACTTGGATGAGTGACAAGTGTCACTCATCCCCTAAAATCAGGCATTAAACCAGATCCCATGTTTTTGGGAAGACACAATTATGATGTTTAATTAATTAATTAATCCTAATTATCTTTAATTCCACCATTAATCTGCTTTGTTCTTCAAACCGTGTAAAATTTGGGAAGAAAATTGAAGAGTGTTAGCTGCCATCTCTAACTGGTTTTGAGGGCAAAATCGAGTGCTTGTTGAGGCTAACTCAACTGGGTAAACACGGGAGTTTGAGAGTGAGCTGGGAGTTGGAATTCGAAATTTGGTTTTTGGGAGGAAAAATCGAATTGGAAGAATTGAGCCGTGAGGAGTGGAATTGAAGCTCGAGTTAGCTTCCTGAGGTTGAGACGAGTGGAACCAGATCAAAAACGAGAGGAATTGGTGCCGTTTTGGCTCTGAACGAGCTTGGTGACAGAGGAAGAAAATCGAGGTTGTGTCGTGATCTTGGAGCGATCAAATGGTGTAATTGATGTGGGGATTATGTTTCTAAGGATCCCACGGTGCTTCTGGGTCCATCAATTGGAAGAAACCGTTGGAAATTGGCAGACTTCCATGGTTGCACAGTGACGGCTGTTCTTCGAGGAATGGAGTTTGAGTCGTGGATTTTGAGCCACGAATTGATCCAATTGAGTTGGGGGAAAGGTTTACCTGTGATCAATGAAGCTTCTTGATGAATCAATTTGGGGAAATCGTGTGGAATTGAGGGAGTTCGAATGATGAACAGTGGCCGGAGGTCCTTCGATTGTTCATCCTTGATCGTGAGGAATTAGGTAATGTTTCAAGTAATTGTTGTTACACAACCCTAATTGAACTTATAACGAAACTAATTGAATGCTCAATTGATGGAATCAGTGTCGAATTGGTAGGATTGGAACCGGATCCTATCGCGGGTTTTTCAACCCGTTTACCAGAGAAACGGGCGAGGATGGTGACTGTAGCAGTCACTGTAGCAGGCGCGTGGCTTTCACGCGCAGCCACTCACGGCGGCGCGTGACGGCGCGTGGGCACGAATCTCGAGGTGAGGTCAACATGACTTCTGTCCTATTTAATGTAACGAACATTTTGGAATTGGTTTCGTGTCGATCGAACACCGTTTCGTTATTGTTCGGGATGTCCGAAGGTTTTAAATCCAGTTTAAAAATACTTAAAAATTCGGGAAAATTACGGGACTTAAATAGGATATGATGAGGTTAGTAATCCTCTAATGTGATTTGAACAGGATTGGGAGTCCCGGTGATAGTGGTGTGGCCCGGGAAGGCCTATGGCACGCGTATCGAGGCGCTCGGTTAAACGGTCTGTGAGTGGACATTGGTTTCATAAATTAAATGCATGCATAACTGTTTTATGATTGTTATAATTATGATTAAATGATTTACTTTGGATATCGGTGAATTTAAAATGATTTCACGTATTTCGAGGTGAATTACGTATTTGCACGTAAACCGAGGTTTTCTGGATTTGCACCGATTTCCATAAATGATTTCATGAAACGGTTACGAACTTGAATAATGTAAAATCGGGCCAGGGGCCCAGTTAACATGTGGATCGGGCCAGGGGCCCAATTAACTTGTGAAATCGGGCCAGGGGCCCAGTTGATTTCTACATACGATTGCGGGTCGGGGACCCTAAAATGGAATTGAATAAATGTTTTCTGGTTTACATTTTATATATGTTCACATGCTGGAATCAATAAATGGTTTTGATGATATTTCGGTTATGGCACGTTTCACGGTATTTGGGCATGAGACTTGTTTGATGAAACGTAACGATCGGTTCGGATTTTATCTATGTATACCTATATGTTTTGCATGTGGATATCAATAAAATGTATTTAGTACTGCACTGTATAAATCCTTCCATATTATATTGTCTCCTCCGGATGAGGTACCCCGGAGAGGTCACGAACGTCTAGTACGTCCAGCGTCTATGACGCTAAGCATCGGGGATGCTGTACCCGAACGGGGTTCGGGGATTGAACTCGGAAATTGAGACCCGAGTGGCACGCGTAGCCTTGTGATTGTGACCTTATTGACGTCAGGGACGTCAGACATCAGGGACGTCAGACATCAGGGATGTCGGATTGGAGTGTATAGTGCAGTGGCTAAAATAATGGTTATGGTTTATATTATATGCCTTATGGTTCATATTACTGGATTTATGAAATAACTCTTGGATTTACTTTTGGAAATTTAAACTATGCTTTGGTTTCCGGGCTAAGGCCCTAATGGTTATTTCTAAATAAATATGGGATTATTGGTTTTGGTGCATGCATATGATTTTACTGAGGGGCATAAATGTCTTATAAATGTTTTAAGCAGACTTGTTTATTTTCGTCCACTCACAGCTTTTGTTTTCAATGCCCTTCAGGTTGATTCTGGATACGACTGCAGCAGAGACTTGAGCATCGCACACCTCCTCCATCGATCCTTACGTACTCTGGAAGCCCGTTTGGACAATGGCAACCGGTTATCCCTTGTCTGACGCCTCTTGTCAGACGGGAGCACGTCACATTCCATGGTAATCCCGGGGGGATTGGGATGGGTCGTGTCACTATGTGAATGCAACCAAAACTCATTGCGTTCACCACGCCATATAAACTAACATCGTCTACCACCAAGCAGAAAGTGAGAAATCTCAGTCATTTAACTTCGATATACTCAACTCTCTTGATGACCCAAGACAAATCACGGGTCCACCAACCAATACACGATCGGTGTACTAGTGGCAACCAACAACATCTACATCATCAACATCATCTGTCATCCGCCACGGCAGAACCTGAGAAGTCACCCTAGTGACTTCGAATTACTCATTACCAATACGGAAAACCCGCATTCCTCGTGTCACCATAATCGCAATCTCTGGCGATTCCGAAATTCCAACCACGTTGGAACCAACACACTCGGACATCAACCATGTGTCCATAACCAAGAGAACTTGGTACACCATCTCGCTTATTGGTTCACACCGTTTATGTAGGTACACTCATTCCGAGTGGAATTCACGCAACTCAAGGTCAAACCTTGCATACAATTTACGGATGTGCATAAACGGCATCCAATACTCGTATCTCGTACCACGAGTCTCAACTACTGCTGGATCTAATCCAGTCCATCACCATCCGTGATCCACTCCCGAACCACAGATAACAAACATATGTTCATCCCGACGGAGTCACATCCTGACTCGTAACTCTTACCGAACAATCACCGGCACTAGCACCAGAGCTAGTACCAGCGCCAACGCACTATCATCAACCCTAGTATTAGCACACAGGCATCCACACTAGTATCAGCACACTACCACCAGCACACAAGCACCAGCATCGGCCCTAACACACTAACATTATCGCACCGTGTGTAAAACATACAACCCTGGATCTCCACTCATACGGAACGACAATCCCGAACCTCTGCTCGAATTGGAGAAACTCTGCCTCACTCGTACCCAACAACTCTGGGTACAGCCATCCTGACAACACATACGAGAAAATGAAACGTCCCCTGAACGTCTCTAATTCCCAACAATCGTAACTACCACCACTCTCGGTAGTAGTGTGTAACTAAAGACTCGGGAGTTTAAAGACTCGGATAGATCCAGCAGGTTCGATGAATGGGAATGTGGCTTCAAATGTGTTTTGGATTTCACCGAGATTTGATGACGATGGTTTTCAAAGAATGGTTTTTGATGGTTTTGGGCTAAGGCCCGGATTTGAGAAAAAGGAAAATGTGTTTGGTTTTCGTACATGGTTTTATGACATGAATTTGATATGCATGCATTGGTTTTGAAACGGAGGGTATAAATGCCATTGTTTTATGAAATGTTTTTGAACTTAAACTTTATTTTTGTCCACTCACAGTCTTTTTGTGTTTTCGATACCCTCCAGGTTTTTGCGGTGCGGGCTGTTGGTCGAGAGAGACGGAGACATCACACCCGCGATCCACAGTAGTTCGGATGACTGGATTCGAGAATCCCTGGTCCGACATACGTGTTACATGGAGGTTAAACGTCAGACTGGCATTCGTGTCATGCGTAAGTCAGACGGGAACAGGGTTTAGTCCCTAATCCTGGGGGATTAGGGGTGGGCCCTGACATAGTGCCTGCCACAGACTCGTGCAGACCTAATCACCAGACATCACGATCTAAACTCCGCATCCAACGGAATCAACCGCCCGTACTACTACTCCGTATCCCCACTCCGGGATTCCATCGACAAGTACCAACCCTGTTAACTTGTCCAACCAATCTCTAACAAGTCGTAAATTGACTAAACCAATGTCGTCTACCAGGTCATCCATGACCTTAGTTCACCAACAATCTATCACAACTACGGTAGTACGACAACCAATTAGGTCCAACTGATAAGTACAACCTCGGCTGTAGAGTGCAGTCCCATCACAAGCTGCCATGACTCGACTGAACATGACCGATGGTCGATCCCGACTCCGAAAAGTCGTTAAAGTCAAGCCACTCGCCAACTCACCTTTCCGAACCACACACCTAAGGTAGGGTTCCACAATCACACTCTAGGGTTCCTCGGAACCCAACTGCTAACTGCAGTATAATCCATGGTCTTGACATCGTAAAGATGTCAATCCAACTAGGATTCCTCAAATCCGACTTCTAACTGCCATAAGTTCAGCTAGAGTTCCACGAACTCGACTGTTGACTGCCAGGAGCAGTAAATCTATTTAACTCAACCAAATCAAATCATCAGGTAGTCACAACACCAAACTAGTCGTTGAATCGATCCTACAGTATCGTGAGAGACGATCCCAACTAACCGTCTCACGATCAAAACTCTAAAGTACTATTACGTTCACCTTCCCTAGGTTTGCACACTGTCATCCACGACAGATCTATGGCAACCCCGGCATCAAATGCCAAACCAAGACGTTCCACGATTCAATCCTACTAACTATTGTATAGGCATCCCACTATCAGGTTGACCACGAACTGTAGCCCCTTGAGACATCACATCCTCGACCTGCGTACTACTCCAAGAGCAAACTTGCTCATCCTACGAGCAATCCTATGCTCTGATATGAGCCAACTGAGCTCCGATATAAGTCAGCCTCGCTCTGATATCACGATGACAGGACCCATCCCAATCCCCCCGGGATTAATGCGGGATGACCCTAATCCCGGCTGACACGAAGTGTCAGACGAGGGATATTTCCAACCTTTGCCTTCTCGGGCTATCAGAGTACGCCAGGATCCGGAGGAGGTATGTGATATCTCGGTCTCTGCTACAGTCCACATTCGCTGTCAACCTGAAGAGCAGTCAAAACATTAAAATCTGTGAGTGGACAAAACAACCAGTTTCATAAAAACATTTTATCAAAGACATTTGTACCCTTCACTAAAAAGCATGCATGCATTCGAAAACCATTTGACCAAATGGAACCATATGTGGGGACTAAGCCCAAAACCATAATCGAACAAACCATAAAGGTTCAACCATACGGGTCATTGCCCAAAACCATGTGGGACTCAACACAAACCATAATAAAACCACGTACACGGGCCACTGCCCAAAACCTGTGCATATCACATATCATATATCATATATACATATAATTCACACAACCAATCCTGTCACGGTTTCCAAAGCTACGCGCGTGCTACCGGGGTCTCAAACCCAAGTCTCTCATAATCCAAGGTCAATGTTCGTAGACCACTAATCCATCATGAGGTTATAGTACAAGCCTTCCTGAGAGTAAGGCACCTAACGGGGGCGACTCCCACTCAGTCAGTGCTCCGTGACTACTCCGAGGTCCACCCAGGCCAACGACCCTCCCCGGAGGAGATAATAAAAGTAAAGGAAGGTATATGAACATATATATACATAACATAAACATTCATGCCCGGTTCCCCTGAACCGTCATGATCTATAGCATCATTGCCATTCATATATATATATATATAACATCCTCCATGCCCGGTTCCCATAAACCGTCATGTACCACAATACCATAACAAGGGTTCATGCCGGTTCCCATAAACCGTCATGAACCTGGAAATCCATGTAGGGTCCCTGACCCGAAATCATAACCGTAAAGTAACTGGGTTTCGTGCCCGAACATATGACATCAGCTGGGCGTCCTACCCGATATCTAAGGGTCAGTCACGACTCCGATCGTAGTGATGCGTGCAACCATCCATCTAGGACCGCCCTCAATCTTGATATGTCGCCTTGAACGTATCAACCAATGCGACCACCACAAGATCATGGTGCACTCATCACCGATTGTTATCCTGAACCGTCTGCACTCCAAATTCGAGCCTCCCCAGGCTTCCCGACCACGAATCGTGCATTGTGACCTATCCGGAAGGAACACATCCCAATCCGGAGGCGAGTGTCACGTCGTCCGTCGCGGTGCACCAAGCACCTGCCGCGACCACGACTCAGACCTGAAGGCCATCAATAGCGTCATATGCCCGAGACAAAACCAAATGGGTCTCATACCCGAGTTTATCCTTTTGAAAATCCAAAACCATTTCATTAAAACCAATAAGGAAATACAAACCCGTATAGGCACCGTATAAGGCTGAAACCTCGAAATACGTGCCTATACGTAACCACAACCAAATGCACTCATGGAATCACCAAACATATATTAAAACATATAAGAAACATTTATGCATGCACCAATTTAGAAAATAAGGTCCACTGACAGACTGTCCGAGCTGCTGCCTCGATTTGCATGCCATACGGCTCTCCCGAGCCAATCACCGTCACCGGGACTCCCAAACCTGTCCAAATTGTAATAGAAGGTTACTAACTACTTAAATAACCACCCACTAAAGCCCCATAATTTTTCGGTATTTTTAACTATTTTTAATTCCGATCCGAAACCTTCTGATGCCCCGAACATTATCGAAACGGTGTCCGATCGACACGAAACCAGTCCTAAAATGTTCGTTACATCGAATAGAAGATTTCACGTGTTGAAAGCATCCTCAAAATGTTGGCCACACGCCCTCACGCGCCCCAAGAACCTCACGCGCGTGAAGCCCACGCGCGGGCATTGTAGCATCACCTTCAACCCGCAGTGAACCGGGTTCGACTGGTGTGAACCGGCCGAACTGGCCTGAACCGGTTCATCGTTCAAACCGTCCATTTTTAATCCCATTTCAACCTATTTTGATTCTAATCTACTCCTAATCCTATTTCTTATCTTTTTAAACGTTAAAAATCGAAGAACAACCATAAACCCGTACCTTCCAAACTTGACAATGGCGGTGGCGGGTTCCTCCGCCGTTCACCGCCGTTCACCGTCGTTCCTGGCCGTCCAAAACCTCACAATCAATCCCAAAAGAACCCTAAGACCTCCACAAAACATTTCCAATTAATGAAATCCATTCAACCCCTTTAAAACCCGAAAACACATTTTTTTTTTAAACCATACCTCACGGGTCGAGCTCCTCCGTTGTCGACCACCATCACACCGTCATGTCCTCACCCTCTCACGGTCACACACACGAGCACAGCATGATCACGGTAATGGGATGTGGTGTTTGTTTGGACATGGGAACATGTAGAAATGGTGGTTCGGGTTTTGTTCGAAGAAGAAGAAAATATGGTGATGGTGTCGTGAAAGAGAAGAGAGATGGGATTAATTGATGATGATAATCAGAAAAGGGAGAGGTGAGATGGATGGTGATGATTTAGGGGGTATAGGAATGGATGGCTAGGATTAGAGATGAGATAAAGATTAATTATAAAATAATAGAAATAATAATATTTAATTAGCTAGATCCCCTTTTTAGGGAAATTGGCCAATGGGATGAGTGACACTTGTCACTCATCCATGGGTCCCACTCATAATATCTGCCCAATCAGATATTGCCAAATCAGCATCGCCTCGAAGTACGTGCATAGTGAAATCGACCTTCCGTGACCTATAACTTTCCCGTTCGAAGTCTGATTTCAGCATGCCACCTGTCTACGGATTCGTATCATCCCGATCTACGTAACGGTCCTAGGCCCTCGGCCATCGGACCTCCTGGTCCAAAAGTTAACATTTGCCCCTTTTTAACCATAATTACCAAATTGCCCCTAAACTTCCAAACGTCATAACTTCTTCCTCGAACGTCAGAATTGAACGTACCACTTGTCTATGAACTCGTGACGTCACGAACTACGTCACTGTCATCGTTCAAAGTCCATTTGACCTCCAAAATTAAAAGTCAATGTTTACCCACGTCCAAGGGCAAAACGGTCATTTTGCATCGTTCGTCCAATTTCGCTCAACTAATCACGGATTAACCTCACTAATCGTGATTAGTCACTAATTTAATCTAGGAATTCGGGACGGGTCGTTACAGTGGAAGACATTGAGATTGTACGTGTAACAACCTGTACCTTCGGGAAGGGTATAAATGTAATTTTTGTAAATATTTGTATGGAATAACGATTTTGCCCTTGTGATTAGAGCATCAAAAGTTGACTTTTTGATTTACCAGTTGGATGTGTGTTAACCCTTGACCGTGACGTAGTTTAGGACGTCACGAGTCTGTAGACAGGTGGCAGGTTTGATTCGGACAATCAGAGAAAAAGTTATGACGTTCGGAAGATTGAGGGCGTTACCGTAAATTTGACTAAATGAGGGAAAATGTTGACTTTTGGAGGACTTGTGATTTTTACGTAGACCGAGGACCGTTAAATAGGTCTCGACGTCCTGAGTACAACGACAGGCGGCACGCTGTCATCGGACGTCGGACGAAGTAGTTACGGGTCTGGAAGTTCGAGGGTAAAATGGTAATTTGTACACTAGGGGTATTTTAGTCTTTTTCCCTCAGCCCAATCAGATCAGGACAAGTGGCAGAAGTGGGCTGGGATATTTGTGCTGAACCAAGGGATGATGGACACGTGCATGGGATTGGATGGTTCCAGGGAATTCTAAAGTGTGTACGGTCACACTTTGCACGTTTTCAAACCGTGCACCCGTTTGAACACAGAGAGACAGAGAGGAAAAATTGGAGAGCTTGTGATCGATTCAGGGTGTGCGTGAGTGAAGAGTGAATTGTGAGAGTGATAGAGAGACGAGGCTGAGCTTGTGATCGTGTTTTGGTGGAGGAATCGTGCCCGGAGACACGACGGTGGACGGCTGGATTTTGGAGAAAACAGAGAGAGACGGTGGACTGTGGCGGTGGTTGTGTCGTGTGGTGGCTCAAACCAAGACAGTAAGAGGCTCAGGTGGTTGTAAGGAACCCAACGGGCACCGTGGTACGCGGCGGTGCACACGGCGGAGACTGAATCGAAGGGTAAGCTTCACTCCTCTGTTTTTCCCGTGAATTTCAATTCGAAAGTCGTCGAGTTAGGCGTAGAGTCGAGAGATTTGGTGGTCATGGTGAGACTCCTGGAGGTCCCAGGAGTCGTTTGGTTGTGGTGCCGTGCCGGGGGAGGACCTGGGCGGCCGGCGGCCAAAACAGGGGTCACGGGCTCAGTTTTTTCGAGGGAGAGTCGTGAGGTTTTGGGCCGTGAATCTCAAGTGTAAGGACATGGGAAGGTTGCTAGGGACTGGACGGTGCTAATGGAGAAGAAAGGAGGAAGAACGGTGGAGGATTTGCAGAGAACCGGTCACGCCGGTTCAACTGTGTTGAACCGAGTGACTCGAGGAAGAAGGAGCACTGTAGCAGGCGCGGGAGGCCCACGCGCAGCCACTTTGGGCGGCCCGTGGAGGCGCGTGGGGAGGATTCCGGCCAAGCTTCCAACCTGGTTTTGGTTCTAAATATCCTAAGGAATCCATTGGTATGATTTTCGGGTTAATCGGACGGTATTGTGAGGTAGTTCGGGAATCCGGACAGTTTAGGGTCTAGGATTAAAATATTAATAAATTCCCGAAAAATTGGGGAAATTAGGGTTAGTATCCTTGATGTATTTGTGACCCTATTTGGTGCCTATTGACAGGACGGGAGACGCCCGAGACGGTCGAGGAGCGCACGGAGCGCGATTGACTCGTTCTGATTTGTGAGTGGACTCTTTCTTTTCATTCGGGCATGCCTAACTGTTTTTATTGATGTTTTATGATATTAAATGTGTTTTATGCTTCTTGTTGATGCTTATATGTGGTTGATATGCTTGCACGTTTTTCGAGATATTTCTGGGATTTTGCACGTTTTTCGAGAAAAACTGGTTTTTGGATTTTGATGCCATATTTAGGGATTTCAACCTATAAATGTTTTCTGATGATGATGAATTGATTGTGAAACATGATTTGTAATTAAAAGTGGATTTCCGGATTTGGGTTCGGAATGACGGTTCTGAACGCCGGATGGGCTTCGAACCGGGGATTTCGAATTCGAGTTTGGCTATGGATTTAGAAATGGGTTTACATTGAATTTGGATTGGATTTGCTGGATCTGGATATTGGGTTTAAAGACCCGGATTCTGATTAACGGGGGACGGGCCCGGATTGAGTTTAAAGACTCGGATATTATTGAGGCCTGGTTGAGTTTAAAGACTCGGATAAGTCCAGCAGGTTTGATCGGAAAATGATGATTTGACGTTCATAGTTTATGATATGGTTTTATGATGCACATGCTATGATTTCTATAACTGTTTTATAGTGTTTCTGTTTCTTATGATGTTTTACGTTATCATTTTCTAATATGTAGTTGGGCATGTATGTTTTCAAAACGGAGGGAACAAATATTGTTCTTGTTTTCTTAACTCTGATTTGATGAGAAACTGATTTTGAAACTTGTATTTATTCTAGTCCACTCACACTTTTGATTTTAAATTTTCCCTCCAGGTCGTGGTGATAGCGCTGGGGTGAACGTTGAGGCAGGAATCGAGGCATAGAGCTTACGACGTTCTTCCGTTGCGAGACTAGCATAGTAGGATTTTGTGCCCATTTTGTAGAACCATGCTCTGACTTACAGTTGTATATATTTACTCCTTCGTCTGATAGTTATGCTTATTGTGGTATTGAGGTTATTTTGGTACTTTAGGTATGATTGTCAGACGGGAGCAGGGTTCGTCCCGGGTATCGAGGTGATATTTGGGACGGGTCCTGACAGCACGGGGTGAGGAAGGAAAGTTTGGCCGAAACTTTGGGAGCCCATATCTTTGAAACCAGGCCAGGAAGCCCCAGAGACTTCGGATTAACTTACGGCTCGGGTTTTGGGTGATCGACGATACTGTGAGTGGACATTTTCTTTCATAATTGTGATGCATTCATGGATGAAAATATCGAACATTTCCCTCGATATTTCGCCTGAATATCGGAATTTTGGGAGGGCAGCACCTAAAGGGGTGAAGGAAATTGACCGATATTTCACCAAATGTTCGTGTTCTGAGCCCACATATCTTTTTATTCAAAAGGATCGAGATAGGATGTTAATTAGTGAAAATTGGACATAAAATAAAAAAGTTTGAGTCGGGTCAAGTCGCCGGGTCGGGAAACCCGAGTTGCAGACCCTCTAGAGGAAGAAGATGACTCTCAATTTTTATACTTATATATTATACGCCGCCGCAAACTTACAACTAGACTGGCTTAACCGAGATGATTTTGTGGTTAGCTTTCCTTCTTGGGCGCCTAGGTTCGAAGCCAATGGTTGGCAGTTACTGATTGGTTCTCTTTTTTATTCATCCCTTCCAATTTTGAACAAAGTTTGGTTCTATTTTTTCTTTTTTTTTTTGTTTTTCCAATTTTAAACATATTTGGATTCTCTTTATCATTTTTCTTCTATTTAATAAATATTATGCTTATTTTTTAACTACATTAACATTTAATTATAATAATTCACTTTAATTTATGTTTATGTTTAAAATTTTATATTATTAGTCATCGTTAAAATTATATTGTATTATATTATTTATCATATATTTATTATATCAAAGTCATTTTATAATTTTATTAGTCATGTATAACTATTATTGGGTACTTAAGTTTTTCTCAAAATTTCATTAAAAATTTCTAACTTTTAAACTAAATTTCCGTCATTTTTGTTGATCGTAAATGATTTTGATATCGATATATCCGTCGAGATATCCGTAAATTTGACTAACCATATTTTCGTCGAAATCGATATTTCAATTCTTGGTTAAACCATCAGAGTATCTAAACAATCAGACGAAAATTGAGATATGCGTACATTTAATTGTGACTAAAAGTTGTAATTACTATAAATTGTAAGGCAATTTTGCCACATAAAAAAATTAAAATATTATGGGAATCATTAACGTATCCCATAGTCAATCCCATTACCAATTTGGCTAATAGAATTAAGGATTTCTAATGAGATTATGCAAGTAAACACAATCATACTCCATAATGATAAATATTACCTTTGATTTGTGTTATGGTTTCCAATTTTAAAAAAGAAAAAACAAACAATAATCTTGGGAGTAAAGAACTGCCCATAGCAGGGTGCAAAATATCAGATCTCTTTTCAACAACGTACAAATGAAACCCATTTTCTTCACATCTTTAACATACAAATAAAATAATAATGAAAACGAATACAAAATTAAACTCAAATAGGAAACAAAATATATTGATTGACACTATCTTGTGATGGTAAAATACATTGATCATTCATCAGTACATAATTTTTTTGTGTAGCACCATCAACTGGTACATGGTCAAAACTCAACATTAAGCTCACATAAGCTTTTAAAAAGACGGTAAACTGGCCGCAACAGAAACCCAAAGTAAATTCTTATACTGAAGGGAGGCAAGACCCAATAAAACTAGGCACATTGTAAAATAACCTAGATGTCACTTCAACAAATTAGCTGATCAACACCTCCCACCTGGCAATTTACACCTGTAATGATCTCAATGTAAATTAAACTATGATCCTAAGTAAAATCTTCTGGAGTGAGCTTGCAATACAACTTATAGGGTATGTCTCTGAACAAGCAAAATGTCCTTCCAAGCTTCATAAAACATCCAAGTGATGCCTGAGGACGGCATGACCTTTAAACAGCTTGCACCCCACCCTCGGTAGAGTCCCAACAAACCTTCTTCCCGTATGACTTCCGAAAGTGCCGCAGCCATGTGAGGTGGGCACTTCCCTTGCAAAGCTCCAACCATCAGCCGTTTTCTGGCCACCTCTAATGGAAAGCTGATTGTACTAGCCGTAAAACCTATTAGTGAACAAGTTATGTGGTTACGATCACTATAATCAGTCATGAAATATATCCCCGTCAATCATTCAGGCTCCAAATACCAAAAAGTAAATGAAAATTTTCTCATGTCCAAACCAGAGATTTTATAAGAACAAAAGTGAAAAGTTTACAAGCCAATAAAAACTCATAAAGAACTCTTCTATACTTTGGAATTCGGATTAGTAATAATCAGTCCCAAATAAGATTTAAAAGGAAAAAGATAAAGGGTTAAAATTATAATTGAGGACTGAGGCCAGGTTCTCACCTGCAAGAGCTCCAATCAGTAGCATCTCTGGACGGTTAAGAGACTCTTTATTCTTTGCTCGGCAGTAGGATTTTTTCACTTTCTCATACATGAAATAGTAGCACGTACTGTAAGGGAGCATCCCAATCAATGTAGGTGAGAGACCAGAATAGCATGCACCAATCCCACCCTCATTATAAATCTTGCTGATTGCAATGGTTAAACTAGGGTAAGCCTCAGGAGAGACAGTCAAACGATCCTGTTGTAAGTAATTAAAAGAAAGAAACAATAATTACCCAAGCAAAAGTGAAATACAAAGAATGAAGGTACGATAGTTGACATAGTCATTAGACATGATGTTAAGTAGAGCAGCAGACGAACATAAAGCTTCTTTACGAAATGAATTTATTAGTACCCATAAAAATCAAAAGGAAGTTTCCGACTGTAATAAATTTTTATCCTGAAAGAGTCTACCCACTACAAAATACCTTCAGAACTTCAAGGGGATGACACACAAGTGTGCTAACGATTCCAGCAGCAGCACCAGCCACAGCAACAGGAGAAATCCAGGATATAGATAGGTTCAAGCTTACAGGACCAATTTGCACCTTAGGGGATTCAGCCTCCTTCGACCTCTCTTGGGCTGATGTCATTGCTCGTTTAACACACTCAAATGTTCCAAACTCAATAGCTTGGGTGGGAATTATGCGAATCATATTGACTGCATTTCCAGCCCACAGTCCTTGCCAACCTTGCTTCTCAATGACCTCTAAGAAACTGCCAGATATGTGTCTAGATCCTACACCAACTACCATTCTAGTCCTGCACATTTCGAATCCAACATATTATGAAATATGAATCAACCCTTAAACATAGTCATCATGAGTTAACTAGTAATTATAAGTTTTCAAGATTGTCTGAGTGTGCTAGTTGAAATTCAAACCTTTAGAAACATATCATTAGGAATCATTTGAAAAATCGTCAAACTTTCTAGACTTGTAATAAGGTGGTTATTTAGACAATTCATTGTTAAAGAAGCTCAATATCTGGAAAACTCCATCAATTATACTAACAAATCAGTGATAATTGCTTTGACTATCGATATGGAAGCACAAATATTCTTGAGCTCAGATGATACGAGATTTATTTCCTCCCGACGGGGACATTCAATATGATGTTTAATTTGCAATGGCTATCCATACGACTAGCCCAATCTTTCTACTGGAGACTCCATAAGTTGATATAATTGCTAAAATCTATTGATTAAAGTTCAAGTATTCTACTTAAAAAAGATAATAAAAATAACAGATATATGAAAGAAAATAACCAAATTTGGAAGATTATCCATGGTCCAAAAGAATTTGTTCGGTTAATAGTAGACTGCTAGTATGAGGTACCGCAGAGATCCTCACCGAAACTTGGTAAACAAACTATACAATTGAAATTAGAATAACTGCATAGCCAATCTATTCCATTATTCTACATTTGAACTTTAATTACTTAAAACAAGTCCATCTCCATCACAATCTCAGGCCCTTGTGGAGTTACTGAAGATAGTGTGTATACATTAGGAGTATAGATCCATCCAACACAATAATGCCAAGCTTGTGTAAATCAATGACTAAAATATCCTTTAGGTTAATTACAACTGGAAATAAAAAGGCGAGGATATGACAAAGACAGTATTGTTGTCCCTATGTTAACAAGGGAAACCTATATAAAGCCAGCATTATTTCTATCTGCCTTTAATTGTTGAATTAGATTAAGAAGTTACATTGTTTTCTTGCAGACACCATTATGTACTTTCACTTGCTGACATACTCCAGCATGTAAACAAATATGCTTATATAAACATAATGTTTGGAATGCAACCACTAGTGAGATAATTTTAAGGAGTCGGTAAAACAGCAGCACTAACAATGAAGTCATGTCAAAATTGTTGTCCCAATGTTAACCAGGAATAATATAAAAAGCCAACATTCTTTTCTTCAGGCCTTTATTGTTGAATGAGATTAAGAAGTTGCATTGTTTTCTTCAAGCCAACATTTGGGTAAGTTTGCACTTTTGACTTACCAATTTACTCCACAATGTAAACAAACATGCTCATATAAACATAACATACCAAATGCAATAATAGCGAGATAGAGTTACAGAGTCGGTAAAACAGCAACACTAACCTGATGGTCTCGAGAGGAGCAAGAACAGCTTTAGTCATTGCCCCTGCCAAAGCCCCACTAAGGAACTCTCTAACTTCTCTTGTCCTCGAGAAATCCTGAGGCACATCAAGGTACTCGTTTTGTTAATTTTCTCTTGGCCTATTGAAATATGCCCAGTACCAGGGATAACAATGCATTCAAAGCTCAAACACAATGATATGAACTTCGATTGAGGAAAAAGCACTACAATTTCCTGTTCCTCATTCTCAATTAAGTTTGAAGCTTGGAATGCTTCCCCTAATTTAGTTATCGTTTTTGCTCCACCAATTTCACAAACAGAGACCCAACAATAAGTTATCTCCAAAAGAAAAACTAGTTTTAGTGCATGCCATAGAAGAGAGGCTACAACGTCAAAAGGGAAATGGGCTAATCTTCCTAAAAGGGGTTTCGTCCCTAAACAAAAGCTATTCAGGTAACTCCATTTTCATCACTTTTATGCAACTTTCTCAGCAACCAAACAGACCAATAACAAAAAAAAAAATAAACTTTCCCCGAAAAATGACTGTCAAAAAGGAAAAACAAAGTTGGGGGTACTTACCCTGATGGGTTGGATAAGGTCAGGGAGCTGAAATCGGAGCTCGAATTTTGGGTGGGCCTGCTTCTCAAGCTCAAGCTCTTTGGGAAGTAAGGCCATACTGTAAACATCCCCAAATACCCCACTGCACTGCTTCTCCTTCTTCAGAGACTGATTCAAATGCCATGCTTTTCTTATCAGAATCATAAACCCTCCAAAAAGATTTAAGTATTAAACCAAAATGCAGTTTTTTTAATGGAAATTGAAAAAAAAAAGAGAGAGAGAGAGAGAGAGAGAGCTTCCCGAAGAAGACTTTGTATTTTTTATAAATGTATAACTAGAAAAATAACGAGGGAGATGGGTTTGGAATTGACATGCCTGAGAGAGGCAGAGCGAGTGGGGTTTTGGGGACATTGATTTTGAGAGAGATTTTCTGGGGGGTTTTGGTTTTTTGCTGCCTTTTGAGACTTGAGTCTCTTTTGGCTCCTGCTAGATGTTTTAATTTTGGCGAACGTTTTTTTATTGTGAATAGCTGTTAGGGTTTTGGGCTGGGTTTAGGGTTTTGGGCTGAGTTTGAGATGGGTTGGGTTTTCTCTTGTCACAAGGGCAACGCAGAAGGAAAAAAACACATGGCTATTTGCCATCAAACCGCAACCGAGTTAATTTGATCTTTGTAGGGTAATTGAATCCATCAAATTTAAAGCAAAAGTATCACGCGCGTATATAAAAATATTGAATTCTTTTTTAGAGAGAAATATATAGCGGAGGGTAATTATATATGTGGGTTCGATTTCGTTTTTAAATCTATTTCTTTTTTATTAAATACTATAATATAATTTTTAAATAATTTACTCTTTTTTTTCATATTCGAATGCACCGAACGGAACAAATATGACATAAGAAAAATACTTTATATTTAAAATCAAGCCCACATTTGTAAAATGACACAAACATATACTCGGGGTTGGCCATGGCCTAGGACGGCATGGGCGACTGCCCTGGACTCACGAATAAGAAGGATCCAAAATTTTAAATTTGTCTCATTTTTATGGGGAAAAAAAAAGAATATTTAAAATTTTGAAAAATATTAAATTGAATTTAAATAATTATTTTATTAAAAAATTGGGCTCATATTCTTGAAATATTATAAGAGTTATTCTGATTAATATATACTTATTTAGCTTGTCTTATAAAATCATTAAAACTCTAATTCTAAATTTTTTGATAAAATTTCACCGTTTCTTAAAAATATAATATTGCGAGGAGAATGAAAAAAAAAATTAAAAGTTGAAAAAATTATTAATTTTGTGTATATAAATATATATTATAAGGGCACTTTTATAAATTTCGCCCTAAACCTCCCACTTAATGGACCAGCCCTGCATTAGGTAACAATTGGTCAAAGAAATATTTAACAAAACACCTAGATAATAATTCAAATATGCAAGAAAAAAAAATACAGCAAGAGTGTACATGTACACCATACACTAGTACAATTGTATTTAAATTTTCTCAAAGCATTTAATCAATCAAAATAAATAAATATTGCACACCTAAATTCTAAACTTTTGAAGTTACATTTACATATCGACTAAAATTCTAAATGCACATTTTTTATTTTTCTTTTCTTCGTCTTTATGAGATAAAACTATGGTCAACTTCCATCTTTTCATTATTGGTGGTTGGTTTCTCATAAAGGAGCCTTGAGAGGTATGAACTTATAATTGCTATCATCCAAAATTTCACATGAAAATGAAGCAATGGAATTGTCCCAAGTGCAAACTCATAGCATATTCTGAAACCAAAACAAAAACAAAAAAGAGAGAAAATAAGAATGGTAAGGGTGGTGGTGGTGCAACTTCCATTTTTCCATTATTGGTGGTTGATTTCTCCCAAGCCAAAACCATGCCAATTCAAGATGGTGACTAATAAAAGTTGTAATGTTTCGACTCAAATGTTCTTGATTGTCTAAATTTTGATTTGTGTCTTTGTGTATTAAAAAATAGTTCAGAAATCGTCGTAATTACCCCTCGAATATTGGAAATTAAGAATCGCAACGTTCTTGAAACTTGAATTTCATATGTTGATACAAGAAATGGATCAACTTAGTCTTGCCTCGCTGATCTCCTTCGTTGCTCCTCTCGGGATATTGTGACCTGCACATGAAGAGGGTGAAAGTAAAGGGGCACTAGTGTGGTGTCAGTCTAACAGTCTCTGATGCTTAAGTCAGTTTAAGCGGGAAGATTACTGTAGTAATTTAGGCAGCGTGAGGGCAATATTGCCATTACCTTTTGGAGGGTGATGCCCTTATATTTATAATAATATTGAATGTGTTTGTTGGTGTTTGTTAATGTGGAATAAATGTTGCTATCTTTAGGAGCCGTCAGGTGTCTTGTGGTGGTCTTGGGCAGCATTTATCACTTGTCAGTGGGTCCAGCCGACCAAATCTATTCTTCTTAGGTCGTCATGGACTTGTTGGCATGATCTGAGGCTTGCCTGGGAGTTGACTGACTAGATATGGGGCAGGTCAGTTTGGACCCTAGTCAGGCCGACCAGTTTGGGTATGAACATCATATATTCCCCATGGTATATGACACATAACCTTGTTAGTAATTAGGAAATCTAACTTAATCTTCGAAGTTGACTATTCTAGTATAACTTGGGTTATCGATAAACATAGATCATCTCACATTGTCTTGGAGTTGGTAGAGTGCTTTTGGGAATTTAGAATGCGTAGACTTGAAAATTTTACCTTGTCTTTCGTAAAAAAAAAATTAATAATTACCTTAACAAAACAATCGAGAGTTTTTTTTCTTATTGAAGGGGAGGGGGAATTTTTTGGAAATTATTCATACAAGATGTCATCGGGGTTCGAACTTAAGACCGTCAATACTAGAACCAACTGAACTAGTCTCACTTGACAACAATTGAGAGTTAAGAGTATAATAGTACATTTCTTTTGTCTATTATTCCATAATTTTTAATTTTATTTTACTAAAATTGTCCTAATTATCACATGAACGCTTAATTGTAAAGTTCTGCAAAATCCCAAGCAGAAACTCTGGACATTTAAAAGTAAATAATTTTAGAAAGTTAGATAACTAATATATTTTATTAGCTATAACAATAATCAAATCATTATAATATCTATAGTACGTAGCTAATATCCAAGGGCCTGAAAATTTATTAGAGCATCTCCAGCAGAGTTTTTAAAAACACATTCATTTTGGTTTTTAATTGTAGTTAATTTATCGTGTTTTTAAAAGCTTATGTGAGCTAAATGTTGAGTTTTTTTAAAAAAAAAATTGGAAAAACTAATTCATTTCAAGAGTAAATTAATCCAAAGTATTGAAAGTCCAAAAATTAAAAAAAAAAAAAAAAGTCCAAAAGGAGAAAACAAAGTGCAATATGCTAAAACAACACAACCAAACGCAAGTAACAATTTTTTAAAAATACCAAAAAGAAAAATGAAAAGAAATCATATATCTTCACTTGGAGTAGCCTCCACACCAAAACACCATAGCTGCCACAAAACCATATGTCCATAGCCACTAAAGAAGAAAAAGTTACAAGCCAAACCAAAAAACCAATAGGAAAATGGGGCGAGTAAGTCACCCATGCATAAAACATATATTTTTATAATTCATTCAAATAATGCAACATTCACTTTAAATCCATCCAAAACCACCATGGGCTAACGATCGTCATCGGTAATTGATATCAAGGTGTAAGAGTATAAGGAGAGTATAAGAAGTGAAATTTGGGGTAGGATGGAGGAATTTTGAGGTGGGTATGGAGGTGTATGATGAGATCTGTGGAGTAACAAAAAACATCACCGTTATGGAGAGGAAAAACCACCACAAGTGCTAGAGTAAAAGTTGTAGAGGAAATGGGTTAGTAGCCCCAAAGAGAGGCGCGTAAGGTAAGGAGACAATCAAAATAAAATAAAGGGGGAAGAGTCTCTCGTTCTCTTTCTAGCGGCCTCGATGGCGACTTCTTTTTACATTTTGACCAACTATCATTTAATGTTCAGTTTTCACCAACTATCATTTGATAGTGTTACCCAAAGTATATACCGATGAATGATCGATGTATTTCTATCATAACACAATAGTATCCTTTTATCAATACATTTTGTTCATTATTTAAGTCTAACTTTAGGTTCTTTTTCACAATTTTTGTACGTAAAAGAAAGTGGGCTCCCTTTGTATTGATGAACATTTTGCTAATTCACAAACTATGTTGTTCTTGAAAACAAAACTATAAAATTAACGTTTTTAATAGCTTGGAGATTTTTTAGGCATGATTTGATTTGCACTCTACTACAATTGACGATTTTCAAAGTGAGACAAAAATGTGAGAAATATAATTTTAGAGGGTAATGTGAGGTTCGATGATAGTTTCAAAGGAAAAATCAATGATTAAGCCATTGCTAAAGAGAGAGAGCTTCCCAAAGAATATGCGAAAGACTTGTCCTTTTTAGATTCTTATTATATAAAGCTCTGATATTTTTGATAAATGTATAAATAGAGAAAGAGCAAAGGAGATGGGTTTGAAATTGACATGCCTGAGAGAGGAAGTGCGAGTGGGGTTTTGGTGGCATTGATTTTGAGAGAGAGAGAGAGTTGAGTCTCTCTTGGCTGCCTTTTGTTGTAAAGAGGCCCGAGGGAAAGGGGGTTTTGGTTTTTTGCTACCTTTTGAGACTTGAGTCTCTCTTGGTTCTGCTTGATGTTTTTGGCAAATGTTTTTATTGTGAATAGTACATAAAAAAATCGAATTTTTTTTAGGCATGGTTTGATTTGCACCAGACTGCAATGGATAATTTTTCAAAGTGAGACAAAAATGTGAGAAAATGGAGTTGTAGAGGTTGATGTGAGATTAAGCCATTGCCAAATACAAATTCAATTTTTTTGAAATTGTAATTTTAATTGGTTGCCCTTAACAGCACATGGAGTGAATTAGAAAATAAGAAAACCAAACAAAGAAATTTGGGGTCAAGGAATAACCAAAGAAAAGTGAACATCCAATGAAGTTGAATAATCGGGGAAGTAGTAAACGAAAAAAATAAGCAATCACTTGATTGTGAAAATGTTGAGGTTGTGGTTATCACGTGGTAGTGGAAGAAAATATGAAGACGGATTCCCTATCAAATGGTGAGTTGCGTATAAATTTAAGCTACTCAATAATGACGCGTGTTCCTCTTGTGACTTGTCAGCTCAAGTGGATCGCGGGTTCTCTGTTAGTACGGGCACCGGTGTGGTGCCGGCCTAAGGTTCTCCGACGGTCAAGTCAGTTACTTTGTTTGTAAGAAGAAGCAGTAAATGGTAAGTTCGGTAGAGTAATTGTAATAGTAAAACTTAGTTACCTTTATTGGGAAATGTGTACCCTTTATGTATGGGTAAGTGGGATGTTCAATTCCCAAAGTTCCGATGTGGGACAAATGCTTCTCGATTTACGTGCTAACACGTGTTACGTAAATCGATGGTGGATACGCTGCCACGTGGCATCCCGCATTGGGCCCGGTGTTAGGGCTGTTGTAAGTATGGTAGTTTTGGGCCTTGAGCGGGGTCTGGACTTTAAGTATACGGCCCAGTGAGTGTGGTCAGATATGGTGTCAACATATTCTATCTGAAGATGGATTCGCTTCCGATTGGCCATTGTCTATCATATTAGATTCAATTTGTTTACTAAGATGTATTCTATCTGAAGATGGATTAGCGCTCCCGATTGGCCATCGTCTCTCATATTAGATTTATGAAAACAGGAGGCTAAACAAAAGCAGGAGATTGCTGGAAACAAGTAGAAGACTGTTGGACACGTATGTTTTGAAACACTAAAAAATAACATACATGAATAAATCATAAGCAATTAAACCCCAAACCCTAATCACCATAACATCTATTTCTAACTCCAATAATGGCCAAATCATTCACAAGTTTATAACAAAGTTAATAAATTCTACTTAAAGTCTTCTAGCCTCATTTTCAAGGTTCGTGGAGCACTGTTATTCACATGTGGTGCATTAATAATACGAGGCCTCAAACGATTTTTATAAATTTCAGGTGCAGAGAAATGTCTTGTACCTCTTGTAGGACGTAGATGAGGTAAGACTACTTCAATGACTACCTGTTTACATTAGACATTCAAGGTCAATATGGTCTATTTTATTATAGACCAAACTAATAAAATGAGATAATTATGATACGTTTATTTACAAGTAATGTGGAAGTAGGTAATCGGAAAAGTGGATAATCGGGGAATATGTAAGTTCTATGTATGGTTGGGATTGAGCCTTATATAGCCAATTAATAAAAATCCAAAAATTAAGATTGATTTACATGAGAAAGTTATTACTTATAATTATTGTAATTAATAATTGTAAACTATGTTTATAGCTTTTTTTTTTCTTTTCAAAATATTATGCTGGGTTATTTGGAATTATTTTCAAATTGTAGGAAATTTTAGCAGGTAAAGATAATGAAAGGAGGCAATTGCCTTTTGGTCAGATCGAGGTGGATTCCCTAGTTAATCCCATTACCGATTATTCATTTTGAAAGAATCTCACGTATTAAATGATTACGTGTAAGTAAACACATGTTAAGTAAATAAGAAAACCACTACTTTTGATTTCATGCCTATTACAGATAAGTAAATTTGTCCTTGACTTAAGAGAGGATCCGCCAAAAGCGAAGAAAAGTTTTTTGAGGTAACTCAGCAAATGAAAATTGATTGCTCTAGGAAGCTAGTACTTGTTGTAAAACTAGGTGGAACTCGACATATGTGATGCTTTCTATTGCGATGGTTATAAAGACATTTTCTCTTTTAATGCTTGAGCTCTCCTATAGAAAAATACAAAGTGAAGAGATTGATTTCTGATTGCTCAAAAGTTGCAATTATTTTATAAAGTTACCACATCAAGCATTTACTTCCCTGGTGTATGTCAGATTAGAATAAATATAAATCAATGGCTTGGTTTGAGAAACATCAGGATAAAATTCATGGCAAGAAATATGTTGGCTAAGTTCGAGAAATATGCAGGCTAAGTTTGAGAAATATGCTTGGTTTGACCATTTACAAGAGTGAGGGTGATGGAAAGAAATATGTTGGCTAAGTTTGAAAAGCATAGAGATAAAATTTATGGCATATTCGAAATTCAAGATGAAATTGATATTGAGTACTATTTCCCTCTAATTTGTGAAGATGATGCTTCATTGGAAATCCAAAAAGTTTGGGCATTGGCTAATGGATTGGTGAAGGAATATGAGCCGATGTCTAGGAGTGACTTGAATCTTCATCGTCTTCATTTTATGCATCTCATGTGATGCCACATGATTTAGGAGATGCTAATCCTTTGGCAGCTATAACTTGTGTTGTTGTTAATTCCTCTAGTGATAATGAAAAGTTTGAGCTAGAACATTATTTGGTCGAGAGTGTCTTACAAAGGATTCAAGACTTTCATATATTGTCTTGGTGAAGATGAATGAGATTAAATATCCTATTTTGCATAACATAGCACGAGACATTTTGGTTGTTCTTTTGTCCACGGTGGTTTAATGTATGCTTAAGACTGGTTATGGAGTCATACGAGAGGTATGAAAATGATATTAATGAAGTATATCATGTCAATATTAATTGTTATTATTTCTTATGCAATTAGATAATGTAAACTATTATACATACTTAGATCAAACGTGCAACAAAAATCGTTGTGTGAATTAATCCAATGATTAATAAAGCATATATCAATATAAACTTGAGTTTAGATAGAACCTGATTTGGCCATCTTAATGAACAATCCACAATAATATTGTCCTTCTCCTCTCTACAGACCAGAATGCTCAAGTTTAAGATAGGTTTCAAGCTCTCAAAAATAAGCGCGTGTCTGTGAGAGCATGAATTAATATATTTCTATGTGTACGCACCTTGACTTCCACTAATGCGCCTAGCTATCACACATCGAGTAGGAATCCTAGGTGACTTAGGTTTGTTACCAATAAAGTTATTAACCTAACCTTCCTCAATAGGGATTCTTAACAAAAGAGTTCCTAATTCATATTGGACTCTATTAGGTTATAAGTCATGACAACCGTGTAACTTGCATTGTAAGTCATCCACTTATACTCAAATTCTAACAAATTCAAGCTCAATAAGGCCTATTGAAGATTATACATTTGACGAAGATGTTGATGTGGATGTGGATACGGTAAGAACATATATAGATCTTAAATTTAATTGAGATGTTATTATCAATTAACTATAATATTAATGAAACTATATTGTTTTGAAATTTTTGTAGGCCTCTCATGGTGGCCTTGTCAACCTAATTCAAATTTCTAGCTGACTTAAATTAGCACATAACACATAACGAAAGTATCATATGCTCATCAGTCACCAATATCACAATTCCTTATATATGGGTGTCACCAATCTCACAATTCCTTGTATATGGGTGGCGTTAAGGGTAAGGCCTATGGAATTGAACCTATAATGTTATTGGAATAAGAGTGTAATGAACCTGAAAATATGGACATGATACACGAAGTATATAGTCGGAAGTATACGAGTGGAATGGATCACACTATCCATAGCTTACAGCTACGGGTGAAAATTGCCATTTCCCATTTCTTCAATCAAATGATGAAATGACCGATAAGGGCCTCGACATCCAAATTCCAATGCCAAATTTTTTTTTTCGTTTCACAATGTTTCCTACTTTCCCTCACTATATCAACTCTCTCAGACTCACTTCTCCCTCCTCCATGATCTTTTCCTCCGCCGAAAAACCCTAAATGAATTGTGATAAAATTGAAAATTGAATTAAAAACATCGCAGTGCGATCAATGGCGATCATGGCCACGAGGACACATCTGCTGGACCGCTGGAAAGGCATTGAGGAAGAAGCAGACGAAAACGACGATCGCATTGACCCCTCCAAGCGTCATCGTCTCCACCAGAACAAAGAGCAGTGGTATTCTCTCTCATTTATTCGTTTGAATTCCACTTAGAGACACTTAATCCTTGTTTTTGAAAAAAAAAAGCTTCAAATTTAGTTTTGGAATGAAAACAAACCGCTTCCGAAATGCTGAACAACTAATCTAAAATGAACTGGGGTTATCATCTAACTAAAGATTGTTAGTATTTTTTTTTGGTGATCAAAATTCAAGAACTTAATTTTGAGGCAGCAATGACGAATTCAATCAGATTATTACGAAATGGAAGATGTTAAAGATGTAAAGAGTGATTGTTAGTAAGTTGAGAGGTGAAAATAAACAACATTGCGAATTTTTGTTTATTTGTTAGTGTAGAATTTCTGGAATGTGTTATTTTCATTAATAGCCGAAGGGCTTATTTATACAAGTCTGTGAGAGCAGTTATCTCTCTTTATCAGAAATAACTTCCTAAAACTGTCTAGGTAACTAACTATGGACATCTGTCCGAAACCTGTCCTAACTGTCTACATGTGTACAAGTGTACTGTCAGATAAACCTAACTAGTGTATGTGGCTAGTGTATACATATATCATCTTACATCCCCCCGCAAACGAGGCACCCCTTGGGTGACGAGTTTGGATGCGAGAGAGCCGTGTCTGTGAACAGAGAGGCCTTTGGTAAAAAGATCAGCAAGTTGTGCAGCAGAAGGGACAAATTGGACTTTGTGAGTGCCTGAGGCAACTCGTTCTCTGAGAAAATGGTAGTCCAGTGCGATGTGCTTGGTGCGGGCATGGAACACTGGATTGCTGGTCATGTATTTGGTGCTGAGGTTGTCACAGTATAGAGTGATAGGCAGGGCTGGAAGAACACCTAGTTCGCGTAGTAGACTGAGTAGCCAGAGAGTATCTGCACATGTATAGGCGAGAGCCCTGTATTCTGCCTCTGAACTGGAGCGAGAAACAGTCTTTTGTTTCTTCGCACACCAGGATATTAGGGTTGAGCCAAGAAAGATGCAAAAGCCTGTGATGGATCTTCTGGTGTCTTTGCAGCCAGCCCAATCTGCGTCTGAAAAGGCCTGAATACGGAGGGGAAATAGGGATTTAGTGATGTTGATTCCATGACCAAGAGTACCTTTGAGGTACCGAATAATTCTCTTCACTGCTGTGAGATGGACATCAGTGGGGGCACTGAGGAACTGTGCAACTTGTTGTACGGCATATGAGATGTCCGGGCGTGTGAGGGTTAGGTAGAGAAGGGCGCCCACTAGTTGTCTATAGGCAGATGCATCCGTGAGGGGTTCACCAGTAGTGGTAGAGAGGACCTGTTTAGCAGCTACTGGAGTTTGAGCTGGTTTGCATTCTGTGAGGCCACTGCGTTTCAGGATGTCCAAAGTGTACTTGGTCTGAGTGAGGTGGAGGCCAGTGGCAGTGGGTGTGGCTTCAACGCCCAAGAAGTAGTGGAGGGGGCCTAGGTCTTTAATGGCAAAGGCATGAGCCATGGCTGTCATGAAGTAGGAGATAGCTGGCTGCGAGTTCCCTGTTAAGACAATGTCATCGACATAAAGAAGAAGATACAGGATGAGAGAATCCTTACTGTAGACAAACATGGACGGATCTGCCCTGCTTTGGAGGAAACCATAGGTGAGGAGGAATTGGCGAAACCTATCAAACCAGGCCCTTGGGGCCTGTTTGAGGCCATAAAGAGCCTTATGAAGTCTGCAAACATGATTAGGATGAGAGGGATCAGTGAATCCAGGAGGCTGGACCATGTATACTTCTTCATTGAGTGTACCATGGAGAAAAGCATTGGTGACATCTAATTGTCTGAGAGG
Source organism: Prinsepia uniflora (assembly GCA_032719365.1). Classification (NCBI taxonomy): domain Eukaryota; kingdom Viridiplantae; phylum Streptophyta; class Magnoliopsida; order Rosales; family Rosaceae; genus Prinsepia; species Prinsepia uniflora. The sequence continues at coordinate 682,871 of CM064876.1, read as the reverse complement.
CCAGTTTTGGGAGACAGCAAGAGCTAGAACTACCCGAATGGTGGGGGGTTTTACCACAGGGCTGAAGGTTTCAGTATAGTCAAGGCCTTCTTGTTGGTGAAACCCTTTGGCGACTAATCTGGCTTTGTATCGTTCGATGCTGCCATCAGCATGTCTTTTAATCCGAAACACCCACTTGCAGCCAACAGGATTTGCATGGGGTGGTAAAGGAACAAGGGACCAGGTCTGTTGCTTCATTAAGGCATCATACTCAGTTTGCATGGCTGCTGTCCATGTGGAGTGTTTAGAGGCTTGTTTGTAGGTTGTGGGTTCAATTTGGGATGAATCAGCTACGAAGGCTTGGGGAAGAGGGTATTTGGTGGCAAATAGAAGATGTCTAGACTTGGAAATGCCTGCTTTGCTGCGGGTTACCATTGGATGGATGTTAGGAGGCCGAGAGGTGGTAGAGACTAGGTGTTCAGGGGCTGGTTGGGCTGGGGACAGGGTGGCTGGTGTAGTTGGTTCTGGTGGGGTAGTGGGAGATACAGACCTGTCTGTGGAGGGTAGAGTTGGGGTACAGGATGTGTTGGATTCTGCATCAGTTTCTGGTCGGGGGCTATGGGGGGAAGATGGAGGAGGGGGAGGAGCTGATGTTTGGGCTGGATTCTGAGAGGAATTAGGAGTAATAGGAATAAAGGAAAAATCTGAGGAAGAGGGGTTTGTAGAGGGGGTGGTAGGAGTGGAAGGAAAGTGGTGTTCATTGAAGATGACATGCCTACTGATGTAGACACGGCCAGTGGGCATGTGGAGGCACCTGTAACCAGCATGGTGGGGGCTGTAGCCTAGGAAAATGCAGTGGAGTGAGCGTGGTTCTAATTTATGTTGGGTGTATGGGCCTAGGTAGGGATAACAGGATGAACCAAATACACGAAGAAGTTGGTAAGGGGGTTGACGGCCATGTAAAGTGTAGTAAGGGGTGGACCATTTGAGGACTGGTGTAGGTAGCAAATTTATTAGAAAGACAGCAGTGGAGACAGCCTCTGCCCAATAAGAATAGGGCAGACCAGCAGTGAGGAGTAAGGTTCTGCCCATTTCAGAGATGTGCCTGTGTTTGCGTTCTGCTAGGCCATTTTGTTGGGGTGTGTGTGGACAGGAGAACCTGTGAAGAATGCCGTGTTGTTGACAGAGGTCTTTAAGGGCATTATTGTCAAATTCCTTGCCACCATCACTCTGAAATTGCTTGATGGTGGTGGAGAATTGTGTTCTGACATAGTTTAGGAAATGGGAGAAGTGAGAAATGACCTCAGATTTGAGGCGCATTGGAAAAATCCAGGTATACCTGGTGTAGTCATCTGTGAAGAGAACATAGTATCGAAATCCAGAAACAGAGGGGACAGGGGACATCCATACATCAGAGTGAATAAGATCAAACGATTTTATTGATTTGTGTACAACAGGAGTAAAGGACAAACGAGTCGATTTTCCTAAGGCACAACTATTACAAAAGCTGAATTTATTTAAGTTAACAGCAGGAGTGAGTAGATGTTGAGACGCCAAGACTTGAAGGACTTGATGAGAGGGATGACCTAATCGACTGTGCCACAGAGATGGGGAACTGGTGGACAGCAGGGCTTGCGGTGGGAGTGATTCTTGTGGTTGGATGGGATACAAACCCTCTCTACATGGGCCCTGAAACAGAACAGCTTTTGTGTGTAAGTCTTGAATGATAAAGTGAGATGGGAAGAATGTGATACTAACTTGCTGGTCCTTAGTAAATTGTGCCACAGATAAAAGGTTTTTACGAATGGCAGGGACATGGAGTACATCAGAGAGGTTAAACTTATAGTGTCCAGAGGAGAAGGTGACATTACCAGTGTGATGGATTGGGAGAGTTTCTCCATTGCCAACCATGACATTATCATTAGAAGAGGGTGTAGTTGAGCGGGGAGGGGCGGGTAGGAGTGTCATGTGATGGGTGGCACCACTATCGGGGTACCAATTAGGATCAGCAGCAGGGGCCAGATGTAGACCAGCGAAGGCTTGACTGAGGTCATGGTCATTGGATTGGGTGAGTTGCGGGCATTGGGCGGCAATGTGTCCATGTCGATTGCAAGACCAGCACTGGGGGCCAGGTGGACGGTTAGGAGGGTTGGGGCAGGGACCAAGGATGCCTGCAGAAACTGGTGGGCTAGATGAGCGGGGAGGACCCCTGCGAAAGGAGGCCCTGGAATTGCGGAAGGATCTTGTGCCACGGTTGTATTGAGGACGCCCGCGAGTGTAGTAGGCACTGGCATAGGGTTGTGGTGCAGGTTGAGGAGAAGCAGCATACATGGCTGTGGGAGGAACTGCTACAGCGGGATGTGCAGTGGCAGTCTGTTGGGCTTCAAAAGAGAGCAATCTGGCTCTTAGGTCAGAAAAGGGAGGCAAGGGTGGGAAATTTAGCATGGCTGTGACAAGCATGTTGTATTCAGGACCTAGTCCACGAAGAACAGCCGTGACTAGGTCTGTAGATGAGAATGGTTCATTGATGGCAGCAAGGGAGTCTGCCAAGGATTTGGCTTGAGTGAGGTATTCCGAGATGGTTCTATGTCCCTTGGTGAGAGACATTAATTGGAAGCGGATATTTGTGGCATTGGCAAGGGATTGCTGAGAGAAGTTGCGACGGAGACATTCCCAAATGTCTCTTGAAGTATTGAGTCCAACAACTTGTGATAGGACTGGTTCAGTTAGGGTGGCACGGAGGAGACTGATCAAAGTTTGATCAATCTGAAACCACTGGTTATAGGCAGGATTCGGCAGAGAAACAGAAGGGGAAATGAGAACAGAGTCAGAACCTTCAGATTGAGGGGAAGCAATGGCAGGGGTCTGGGGTGGCAGAGTAGGGGAAGGAGGAGGGTGAGTTCCATCAATAAAACGCCAGTAATTGTGACCAATGAGGAAGGGTTTGATCTGGCTTTCCCAGAGAAGATAGTTGGTCTCATTTAGTTTGACAGAGACCAGGTTTGAAACTTGGTTAGGGGAGATTGAAGGAGAAGAACAGGAGTCAGACGCCATAACAGGAAGGGAGATTGAAGGGATCGGTTTATGGTGGTCAGACTTAGTGCTCTGATACCATGTAGAATTTCTGGAATGTGTTATTTTCATTAATAGCCGAAGGGCTTATTTATACAAGTCTGTGAGAGCAGTTATCTCTCTTTATCAGAAATAACTTCCTAAAACTGTCTAGGTAACTAACTATGGACATCTGTCCGAAACCTGTCCTAACTGTCTACATGTGTACAAGTGTACTGTCAGATAAACCTAACTAGTGTATGTGGCTAGTGTATACATATATCATCTTACAGTTAGACCAGGCCTGCATGCATTTGCATTGTTAGTTTGAACTATTACTTAGTTCTTTGAATGCATGTTTGTGTATGTATCTTATTTGTGTTCAGATTCTTGTAGTCTAGAGAAAGATATATACAGCATTTGTGACCGGGTAACGGAATGAGATTCTTAGTGGAGGTTAAGAAGTGAACTACATTAAGATGTTTGTTTCTGTAATGGTTCGCATAATTTCTTCACTTGTGTGATTAGTTTCATTATCATTTCCTGTATTGCTATCGTCATGGATGTGTCTGGCCTGGGAAGTGTTAGGTGCAAAGCCTTTTTCGCAGTTCAAGTTCATTTTGACTTTTACCCCCATAAATTTGCTTTAAAGAATTCCAAACCTGAATTATTACGAGAAATTTAAACAATTGAATTCAATCTGACTCCTCTCTTTCTGTTCTTGGTTTTTTTGTTTCTTCTTTGTCTATGATTTTTTTTACTCTCTTCAAGGTTGGTTGATGGCTTTCTATTCTTCATTGTACGTGTTTTTAGCTGGACGGACCTTTTGGTCTGTTTTCATCCTTTTTTTTTGTTTTGCTTATGATGTTTACCCTAGGCTCATCTTGTCTGCTCCTTTAATTTTATTTTATGAGCAATACAGTTTGTTTCTTTCACCCCAAAAAAAAAAGAGAGAAATTTAACTAGCCACTTTATGGCTATTTGTTTATTTTTAACATATAGTATTCAATTTTTCATTGTGTAAGGTTTGCAGATGCATTTAAGTTCTTGATCTCTTTGCCAAAAGAGAATCATATTTGGTGTGGGTCCTGGGATTTAATGGGGCCTCTTCTGGAGACGTTTTACAACTACTTCAAAGATGAGCATTCTGATTCTCCGCTTAGACAACTATGGAGGAGAATCTCTGACGAAATGCGGCAGTGCATCCAGTGCACTTCCCAGCACTATCAAGCCCAAGAGATGTATAGCATGGAGTACGAATCGAGTTCTATTGGTCCTCTTCTCGATGTTTTGCGAAGTCTCGATGAGCAAAGGGTGACACAGCACTTGATCGAGATAAATACTAGATTAGCCAAAAGTGAATATGATGCTGCCCGTGATAATGCAGAAGTCATTAGTGTCCTGTATGAGGTATGTTTATGTTCTCTTTTAGTTTTCATTTTATGGTTTTTATTTTTGTAATAGAATTAGTATTGCGTTTATATTTTTGGTGTTGTTTATATATGGTGATACTCACGTGTATGTATGCATCTAACTATGTATTAAATTTCCTTGTAAATTAGCAGATCAGAATTGCTTACTTTTGTTTCATTTGTTGTCAACTTACAGGTTCTAATGTTCCCTGTACTCTTAGATGATGAGTCCTTATTCACTGAATTTGAAAAATTTATCGAAGCGGTTGATGATATGCATGAACTGGCTCTGGCCGGACAGCAACAGTTTCCGGTATTTTGTTGGTAGATTTGTTCCTATCTGTTCTCAGTTGTCTTTCGTTTTTCTTAAATAAGCTTATTTCTTGTTTTCCTTATAGAGTGAAGGTGTTTTCTGTTAGGGTGTTTATGCACTATTTTTCTTCAAAAGAAGAGTGCGCTCTGTTGGCCATCGTTTAGCTGGTTTGATGGGAAAACTGAGGTATCGTTTCCTGAATTAAGCTTCCTGACCACACTTTTAGGTTGATATTATTGTTGTTATCTACTAATAACAATATTCAGAATCCAAACTACTTTAAAAAGATTAGGGATTTGTTTCTGAGAAGTTATCTTTTTGCTTTTCCAGCAGGTGCATTTTGGAAATGCTTTCTATTTCATCTCTAATTCTATTTCTGTTTGTGCATTTTGGTTTCATTTTTTATTCTCTTTCTATTTAGGAAGTCAACAGACTTAGAACCCTTGCAGCCTTTGCTGAAGAAATTCATCGGCTTTTTGGAGACTGAAGTGTTACCATCAACTTTGAAAACGTCGAGGCCTAGAGTGCAGCTGGAACGTATGTCTATATGGCTTGGAATCAAATCACTGTAGGAAATTCTGGCTAGAAACCATCTTTGGTCAGCAAGTGCTTTCCTTGTCTAGATTTCTTGCTAATTATCCTTTTACGTGTTTTTTGAAGGCTTGGGTTTTTGGAACCTCCAGCTTTTGAAGAAGGAATATTAGAGCGCTATCCTATTTTTCTTGATATCGTACTCAACCATATTAGTGGTGATTCGTTAGAATTCTCTCATGCAGTTGCTTGCTTGAGAATACTCTTTGAAATGCTTGGTACACACCTCTTCTTATTTTTCAACTATTTGTTGATATTCTGTTCAATATTTCTAATACATTTTCTTTATTTTGGTTCCTTTGCTTAAGGTTGTAAGCTTTGGTTGAGATCTACACTGTCTCCAAGTGTGATGCGCAATACTTTATTGGGCCAGTGTTTTCATACTCGAAACGAAAAAAGCCATAAGGACATTTTTGATCTTTTTCAGCCTCTTTTGCAGGCATGTCTGATATATATGCAACTATCAGTCTTTCCTGTATTTTTCTGTATTTTACTTGGTACTAGTAGTATTTCTTACTTTAATAATCTAATATGTTCAACTCCAAATTATGCAGTCTCTTGAAGCTTTGCAAGACGGGGAACATGAAAAACAACGTAGGCATTTGCTCTATTTTCTCCTCATTCAGGTGCCTGTGAGCAGTAACTTCAGTGGATTAACGAGACAAAAGGCTTGTCAGGTTTTATTTATTCCTCTAAATTGTTAGTCATGGCAGTATCAAATGTTTAGCTATATTATATATGTTGTCATTATTACAATAAGACTGGTCTATTCTCTGGATTATCCTTGCTTTATTTATTGCAAAGTTGTATTTTCAGATAGCCCTTCTTATTGTGCATCGAGGCTACACAATGAATCCACCTTGTCCTCCTTCTGACTGTGCCCATATGTGGTATGTGATTTATTTATCATTAAATAGATGTATCTGTGGAGGCCCTTTTTTTAGTATGTATAAGGTGATCCTGAAACCAAAAAAAAATTAAATAAATAAATAAAAAATAGAGCATGAAGTTGATCATGTTCTTACTTTTCAGTTTGGAATATGTATTTTCCTTCTTTTGTTTTGCCCGACATATTATTTTTAAATTAGAGGAGAAAATAGAGGGAGATTTGAAATTGAACATAATTTTAACCTGGGGTTGAGTGTTGCAAGGAATACGGTTCATCACCCATTACCTATACAACAGCAGGGGACAAGAAACTGATGGAGAAAAGTCGTGTAGTATTGCTCTGATTTTCCTTTCTAAAAACAAAGGATTCATATTTTCTTCCCTTGGTCGTCCTTAATTGCATTTGTGTGTTTTTATAGCTTGAATGATATTTTATAAGGGATGATTAAGTGAAGGTATAAGAACAGGTAGCAATGTATGCCTTTAGGTGGTCTCAGTCACACATTTATTCATGCTTCACGGTTAGTTGATAAAGGCTCTGCACAAATTTCTGTTGCCTATAATCTGTTTATATTTGACAGGGGCCCTTCCCTTGTGTCATCTCTGAAGGATTCTTCACTTCACAATTCTCTGAGACAACCTGCCTTGGATCTTATACAAACTATCATGGTGTCTGATGCTGCTGTATTAATAAACTCAGTGCTGAATACCCACCTAACCCTGGGTTCTGAAAGAAGCATGTCTTATGAGTTGAATGAGGAAGATGATGAGGGGCTTCTGTTTCCTATGGCAGCTGATGGGAAGGATACTAGTTCGTGGAGTGAATTTAGCATGCAAAGTAAAATTACGTCTCCGGAATTTAGAGAGTGGATGTGCATTCCAATGTTATGGGTGGATGTCCTTGTTGATATCAATCCATCAACTCTTCCTATATCTTTCTCAAAGGCTGTTTTCTGGGCGCGGTCTCGTTTTCCTATGGTAGAACCGGAGACTGGGACAGAACTGGTTGTTCCAGTCAGAACCTGGCTTTCTTCCTCTGCTACAGAAATATCTTCAACCTTCGGGTGGAAGGTTCCTACTGGTTCTGATGATGGTGGAGCTGTGGAGTCCAAAAACGCAATAAAAGTCTCAACAATGCCACTTCCATTAATACGAACATTCAACAGGTTTTTGTCCTTCCATTCGTTCTTCTACCTTTGTTACATGTTATAGAATGCTGTTATCTACAATTTAAGCATACTTTGTTGCTGGTGGATTTGGCGATTCTTTTAGTAATAACATGGCAGTGTTTTGCAGGTTAACATCACATTTTCTGGTCCATGTGGGGCAGGGGGAACTTTGTAAGCGGTGGACATGGGAGCCAAGGATGGGTGAAAGCTTGTTCCTTTCACTCATAGATCCCAGTGATGTAATTATTTTATTCCTACAATAATTTATACCTTCAGGCCAAAAGACGAAACTATATTTATGGCTTAGATGCATCTTCTTGTACCTCATATGTTATTCAATTGTACTGACAACAATTATTTGCACCTTAATTGTGTTTAACTTTTTTGTATAACATGAACCTATTTGTGCTGCAGAATGTGAGGAAGTTTGGCAAGTACATCTTGGAACAGGTTTCCAATACACAGGGTCTTTCTTGTAGTTTGAAGTTCCTATGTTCTTATGGATCTTCATTATCTGCTGTCTTTTTGGGCTTAAGACATGCAGTGAAATTGGTAATACTTTTGTTTCATTGAATTTCTTGAGAATTGAAACTACTGATGTATAGCGGCATGTAGTTCATCTAGCTTTCTTTCAGTCTAGTACATAACTAAGGGTAGCTATAAATTTTTAAACTCTAATGAAACAGTTAACCGAGTTTGTAATCACAATAACCCTGTATATTTATTTTAATTTGAATACGAACCCATATGAATCCCTTTACTTTAGTCAGGAAATTGGTCACAGATAGAGAAAGAATATATAGGTGTCTATTCTTGGGCATAATAGAATTTTTGAAGCGCCGGTAGTGATGTCCTAGCAGTTTTAATGATAGTTCTACAGAATAGTTCTCTCTATTGTTGTGTTCTTTCTTCTTTGCCTCTGTTTTTTATTTTTTATTTTTTATTTTTATATTATGGTTCATTTCCATTTCAGGTCCAATTGGATGCTGTTATATCAAGGTTTCAGACCCTAAATCATTTTTTCTTTGTTCTGCGGAGATTACTTATTGATGGGGATTCACGCGCAGTGAACTATCCGGAATCTGACCACTTAAATATGAAGAAATTCTCTTCCCAAGGCGGATTTCTTAGGCAGCCAGTCTTTGATTCACTGCCTGTCAATGTCAATGGTCATTCCTCAAATGTCGACTCAAATTTACTGGAAAAGTTTTATTATTTGCTAGCAGAAACTGCATGGCCTTCCATATGCAAGTGCTTATCAAAAGGAAAACCATTTATTGATAACAGTGTTTGTCAGGTAGTGTTTCTAATTGTAAATGATAAGTTACTTTAGTTATTCGCATAGTGAGTACAATTTATTTGGGTTTGTACTTTTTTTCTCTTTGGGTGGGTGGTGCTGTAGCTTTCCGGATGAAGTAACTCATCACTTGTCTGTATTTTTCTGTGCCCGAGTATTGTTTCTAGTGCAGTTTTGATAGGAAGTGCAATTTTAATTCTTAATGCTTTGGGAGCTGTTGGAGTGGAATATTTACTACAAAGGAAAAGGACCTCAGCGTCTTTGATGATAGTATTAAGCTATAGTTCTAATTATTTTTAATTACATTTTGCTTCAGATGACGTGTGTCCGCATACTTGAGATCCTCCCTTGCGTGGTTGAAAGAATATACTCTGGAATAAGGGACAATACACAGGACTTCTCATGGCTTCATGATTTTATGGACTGGGGAAAGTCATTGCTTAAAACTGTGGTTGTTTACTGGCAACGAACGCTCGCCTCCTTGCTGAAATTGTTCAAAGGGTCGTGTAACAGTTCTATTGCATCCACAATCAGCATTATTGAAAATCTCATTTCAAGTGGTGAGCTTTTTATATTGAAATAGATTGATGAAACAAAAGTTATTAATATCTTGCAATAACCACCCTACCTCCTTTTCTTTTGTTGAAGCTGTGACCCTTTTTTAATATTGGAAGTAACATGTTTTTTTGTGTTTTTGCTTCTAAATCTAGATTGTGTTTCCATGGAAGAATTGATGGAACAAGTGTCGTGCCTTTCGGTTTCTTTATCTAAGGAAGCTTCTTGTATGGAAAAGACCGATCAGTGTTCAAAAGCTTTCTTTCCTGAAGGGTTTTCTTTAGAGAAGAAGTATTTAGGTCTCGATATACAACCCTTGCCTATCAAGGACCCAGAAGTTCAAATCCTGCACTCACCGTTGATGGATAACAGAAAGCGTAAGGATGATATGATCATGCTTTCTGATGATGAAACTGAAGCAGTTTCAACCAGTGAAGCATGTTCATTTGATACTAAGATAAGTCTATCCATAGTGAGTGAAGAGACCGGTGCTTCTAGTGCAGATAAAAGCACTTCATATACTGAACCTGTGAAGAAGGTTTCTGGTTTTCAAGCTTCAAAGGATTATTTGAAGGCCTTCCAGAAAAGATATGTTACAGATGGTTCTACCCTTCCTTCTCAGGCTCTGGATGTTGATAGATCAAGAGGAAAAATGCAACCTGTTTCGTCACTCAAATCAAAAGATGTAGATAATAGCAGAAATGAAATAAGTCCTGAATGCAATGTGATTGATTCTGGAAAATTGCAGGAGGGAAATGATTTGAATAAGTCATCTGTAAGTGCAGCCAGTTCCAGAAAGTTGAATCAGCCTTGCAACAATGCACTCTTGAAAACGGAAAACTCTGTATTGAAAGAGATACTATGTGATGCCAAAGACGGTTCATTGGAGTCTGCTCTAAATGCTGTAAGACATCAGCAGTCACTTGTGCCAAAAACAGTCACTTCTGCTCCTAAGCGACAACTTATTCAGCTTAAGTCACCTTTCCAGAACAGACCTAGCCATCTACATAGGCTGGAAGCTCGGATGAAAAGGTTCCAGCCACCAAGGCTTGATGAATGGTATAGACCAATCTTAGAATTAGATTACTTTGCACTGGTGGGGGTAGCATCTGGAAATGAAAACGGTAGCCATAAAGTTGCAAAATTGAAGGAGGTCCCTGTGCGGTTCCAATCACCTGAACAGTATGTTGGAATTTTTTGTCCATTGGTTTTAGAGGAGTTTAAGGCACAGTTACAAAGTTCATTTCAAGAAATGTCTTCATGGGAAGAGATGTATTTTGGCAGTTTATCAGTTCTTTCAGTTGAAAGGATTGATGATTTTCATCTTATTCGCTTTGCTCATGACGTCGATGATTCTACAGCATCAAGCAACTTTTCAGAAAATGACCTTGTCTTGCTAACAAAAGAGCCCCCACAGAAATCATCTCATGATGTTCATGTGCTTGGGAAGGTATTACTTAATATTTATTCATGCAACGAGGAAGTATTTTGTTTGCTGTGATGAATATGCGTGGGAAACTTCAAGCCACATATATATGCACTTTATGTATTCATATGATGCTCAAATAGAAATATCTTATGTTTTCTTATGCTAAAATAATCTGTATTCTCAGGTGGAGAAGCGTGAGAGAGACAACAAACGACGGTTAAGTATACTACTTATCAGGTTTTATTTTATGAGTGGCACTTCACGTTTACATCAAGCGAGAAGAAACTTCCTTGAACGTAGTAAATGGCATGCAAGTCGTATTATGAACATTACACCCCAACTTCGTGAGTTTCAGGCATTATCATCGATAAAGGATATCCCCTTACTTCCAATTATTTTGAAGCCTATCAATGATTCTAGTGAAAGCAAGGAAGTAGATCTCAGTAAACTTTCCCAGCCGTTGCAGCGAATAATGAAGTCATCTTTTAATGACAGTCAACTTCAGGCTATTAGTATTGCCAGTGGGTCATCAAGGAGGAAGAAAGATTTTGAATTATCTCTTATTCAGGGTCCTCCTGGTTCGTGATTTACCTTGTCTTACTTTCAGAGATCCAAAATATTACATGATTTATCATTTTATTAATTAGGTTTAATTGCTTATATCATATGTAGGTACTGGTAAGACAAAAACTATCGTGGCCATTGTCAGTGCTTTGCTTGCTTCCCCTTCACAAAAGACAGATCCTGAAAAAAAAATTCTTGATGTCAGTTTGAAACAAACTTCAGTTCCCAAGGTTAATCAGGCAGCTGCCATTGCAAGGGCATGGCAAGATGCAGCCTTAGCCAGACAACTGAATGAGGATGTACAAAGGAATACAAAAACTATAGAAAGTTACTTCAAAGGAAGAGTACTCATCTGTGCTCAATCAAATGCTGCTGTTGATGAGTTGGTGTCAAGAATTTCAAGCCAAGGACTGTACGGCAGTGATGGAAAGATGTATAAGCCCTATCTTGTAAGGGTTGGAAATGCAAAAACAATACATCCAAATTCGCTACCGTTCTTTATTGATACACTTGTTGAGCAACGGTTGGTGGATGAGAGAATGAAATTGATTGATACAAAGAATGACTTGAGTGTGGATTCTTCAATCCAACTGCGAGCTCATCTAGAAAAGTTAGTTGATCGTATTAGATTCTTTGAAGCCAAGCGTGCTAACTTAAATGATCAAAATCCTGACCTTAGAAAGTCTTCTGAAGATGATATTTGTACAGGGGATGATGGGAGGGAACTGTCTGATGCACAAGTATCTTTCAAGTTAAGAAAACTTTATGAACAAAAGAAGCAAATTTATAAGGATCTTAGTACTGTCCAGCAGCAGGAGAAGAAAACTAACGAAGAAATCAGAGGACTTAAATATAAACTGCGGAAGACTATTCTCAGAGAAGCTGAAATAGTGGTAACTACATTAAGTGGCTGTGGGGGAGACCTTTATGGAGTTTGTTCTGAATCTATGTCAAGTCATAAGTTTGGCAGTCCATCTGAACATACTCTTTTTGATGCTGTTGTTATTGATGAAGCTGCTCAAGTAAAGTTTGTCAAGTTTTTAATTCCGGTTAACAATAGTTGCTGATTTTTCTTTCTTGCCTTTTAAGCATTAATTTTGTTACCACAGGCTCTGGAACCTGCTACTCTGATTCCTCTTCAGCTTTTAAAGTCTAGTGGAACCAAATGCATCATGGTAAGGAGCGTTTAACAGGATTACATGAAAAAGTTTTTTTGTGTTTTAAGTAGTGCTGAAATTTGAAATTAATGTTGAAGGTTGGCGATCCAAAGCAGCTTCCTGCAACAGTCCTCTCAAACATCGCCAGTAAATTTTCATATGAGTGCAGCATGTTTGAACGTTTACAAAGGGGTGGGCACCCAGTGACTATGCTGACCAGACAGGTAAGGAAAATTGAAAGAATGCCCCACCACCTTCCCATATTATAATTGGGCATTCTAATTATATTATTTTTATACACGTTGGGCATTCTAATGCACATTAAAACATAATCTGTATGTGTTCTGTGCCATGCCAGTTTGCTTTGTTGTTGGAACTTACCTAGAGATTGTATAATATCTGTTGCTTGGGTGGTCTTTGATATTGGGGGATTGGGAAGTATAAAAAAAACTTATTCATTTGGATTCCTGAAAGTACTGGGTCCCATATTGATGTGGATTTTTCTTTGCACTTGTTTGTTTTAACTCAAATTAGGTAGATATTACTTGAGAGAACCCTGAGGAATAGGGAATCCTTATCCTTTTCAGATGAAAAGTGATAGATCTTGTTTTTACATCATGGATTTATTGGTATGCTTCTGGACATTGATACTGAGACTGCACTAAAAAGCATCACACTAAATATTTATAATCCCGACATCTTGTGGGTTGTAATGTGTGCAGTGATCTTTGAAAGCTGATTCTAGTCTTTCGTGAATGTTCATAACATTGGATAAATATGTGTAATCAAACAAATAAATGCCAACTTGTCTTTGTGCAAAGAACAACTACCTATGCCTATATAAAATAGTTTCTTAGGGCCCATTTGATAACCATTTGGTTTTTAGTTTCTAGTTTTAATCTTTTGTGCATGACATATGGAGAAAGTAGATGGGGGGAAAGGAGCGATGGGGAAGAATTGTGGTTCGGAGAGACAGAAATAAAGAAGAATGAAGGAAAACAAAATCTAGAAAGTGAAAACAACTTAAAATCGTTATTGGTTTTTAGTTTCCATTTTGTGTACATTTCCTCAACATATCTCTCAGCATCTTTCTTCAACTCTTCTTCATCCCTTTTATCCCTTTTATTTCAAGCACAAAAAGTGAAAACCAAAAACCAAAACCAAATGGTTATGGGCGCTTAATGTTGCAGAATTTGCAAGTTCTAAATAATGTTTTAGCTCTTATATGTGCTGATATTTATAAGATCCCCCATTATTATTTTTTAACTTCCTTTATGCTGTCAAATGGCAGTACACGATGCAACCTAGAAGTTTCCAACTATTGCTATTTCTTGTTCAGAATGCGAAGATATTTTCTTACATGTTATTACATTTGGCAGTATAGGATGCTGTCTTACTACTAGTTTTTCACTTTTTCACTTTTTTCACACACTATTTGTTGGCAGTGTAGGATGCAGCCAGAAATATTTCTGTTTCCTTCTTTGCATTTTCATGAGAAGAAGTTGAATGGCTTTTCTTTCATTTTTAGATGTGAAGATATTTTCTTACACACTATTATTGTTGGCAGTATAGGATGCACCCAGAAATATGTCTGTTTCCTTCTTTGCATTTTTATGAAAAGAAGTTGTTGAATGGTGACCATATGTCTAGCAAATCAGCACCATTTCACAAGACTGAAGGTCTTGGACCTTATGTCTTTTATGATGTTGTTGATGGTCGGGAGCTTTGTGGTAAGAATTCTAGTGGCTTGTCGCTTTACAATGAGCATGAAGCTGATGCTGCAGTTGAATTACTCAAGTTTTTCAAAAAGAGGTACTAAGTCTCCCCCCCATAAAAATTGCGTCATTACTTTCATTGATTTCTTCAATTATTATATAGTGGATTTGTTCCCTAGGTACCCTGTCCCTTCAAGAGTAGCTATTGATTTTGTTTGATTGCTTATATGGTGGTGTTGCTTAGGTACCCTTCTGAATTCCTCGGTGGAAGGATTGGCATCATAACGCCGTACAAGAGTCAACTCTCGCTGCTTCGTTCTCGTTTTTCTAGTACATTTGGATCTTCTACCATGGATGATATGGAACTTAATACTGTTGATGGCTTTCAAGGTCGGGAGGTTGATATACTGATACTTTCCACTGTTAGAGCAGCAGAGCTTACACGGGGAGGCAACTCCAGCAGTATTGGATTTGTTGCTGATGTAAGACGGATGAATGTTGCTTTGACAAGAGCCAAATTCTCTCTTTGGATTTTGGGTAGTGCAAGGACTTTGCAGACAAATGAAACCTGGGCTGCTCTTGTAAAAGATGCTCAAAAGAGAAATTTGGTTATTACAGCTAAAATGCCATACAAGGACACTTGGAAAACGGCTTTCGAGAAAGATTCTGGTACTCATTCATTTGAGTCACAACGTGTCCAGAAGATTAAAAATTTAAGTCAGCATGCAAGAAGAAATGATCGGAGTGCAAAGGAAGGGGTTGAAGGAAAAACAAAACACATTGATCATGTTGCTCAGAGTAAAAGAAGAATTGATGGAGGAGAAACAAAATTTTCAGCAACTAAAGAAGAGGCCAGGCCTAAAAAAGGAGATTCCAGAAATGAACATTTACCCGTGAAACATGGCCTTTCTACATTTCTTGCTCCAGATGGCCACAAGGATGCCAAGTCAGCAATGTCAAGGGAACATGTTACAGAGAGCGAAAGTAGGGATAAAGATAGTGGAAAAAAGAAAATTTCTTCGGAGAATACTGATCGCAATAAGAGAAAATTGAAATTTGAAAATTCAGCGAGGGCTGAAGATAACTCTGAAGAAAGAACAGATGATGGTAGATCTATGACGTTGCACGGGTCAAAAAAAGCTAAGATATTTTCTGAGGGTGACAGAAACCAGACAGATGAAGTTTCAGCCCCCTCAAATCAATCTAGAAATGCAAATGATGGTGGTAAAGCTTCAAATCCCATCGGAACTTCTCAAGACTTGATAGCAAAAAGGAAAAAACAGCGTGAAGCTGTTGATGCTCTTCTTAACTCAGCACTGATTCCTTCAAAGAACACAAGGAAGTCAGAATCGTCAATGAAATCTGTGCCCGGTAAAAGACTGCCTTCGTCTTCCTCAACTCCAAGGGGTGGCATAAAACTGGCCAAGTCAAGGAAAGATTAAACTTGATTGTGTTAATTCTTTGTCTAGGTATAATTGACTCTGGACTCTCTTCTAGCCTGAGAAATTGATGGTTTATTTACCTATTTTTAGCAAATTTCTGTACATGTTTGTTTCCCAGAATTCTCTGCCGGTGAATTTCCTCACGCAGCATCGCGACAGCCTACCCAGATTGTGGACGGGGCCAGATGGAGAACCTTATTATTGCTTGCACAGTAAGGTACTTGGTTGTGTCGCCCCTGCAGTCACAAGAGCAGCAGGCAGGTGTTCCAATGTGAGTGAATTTTGTCTGAAATTTTCTGGTACGTGATTTGAATGGGGTTGTAGATTGTAGATTAGTGTTTTGATTGGCCTATCTCAATAGGTTTAGTCGACCACATCCTTCCTATGGTTTTCCTTAGAGCTTGTGTATATATCAGTTGATGTAAATACTAGATATTGATGTTTTTCTGATTTCGTATCATTTCATCCCATAAACCACTTACAAACCACCCCACATACAATTTCACCCAGACGCTTGCTTTGCACGATTATGAGACGCATGAAAAAGTCAAGAACTTCTGGTCTATTAGTAGCCGCCCTTCTGCAATCTCTTACCCTCTATATCTTCAACTCATGTCACTTCTGGTCTTGTAGCTTGTCCTATTTTCACTTTCATTCCTGTACAGAGTTGAGCATTTTGAGGACATGTTCAAATTTTCGTCTGAAAACTTGATAGACTTAGCATATTGCTTCTCATATGGAGTGAAATTTTTGTATGTTTGGTGTTATCCAGGTCTCATTCTTCTCTTAACCATCGTGGACCGTGGTTTTTTATTCTGAGAAACAATAGTCAATTTTTTTAACAAGGTATGCATTTCATATACAAGCTGAACAAAACAGATGGGCATTTCATATTCTGAGACACCACGTGAAACATGTCAATTAAACCCCTTGTGTGAAGCATGTTCTTGTTTTTGTCTAGTCATTGGAGGTTAAAATTTGTCAAATTCAAATTGAGCGAAATTAAGCGAACTACATGGATCAAAATTCAGAAGTGATTTCCCTCGTCCATCATTGTATCATAAAAAAAAAAAAAATCGAAAGTGATTTTGGCCTATAAATTACACAAATAGCCAAGCTATATATCTGGCAGCTTTGTTTGGTATGTAGCCTTCCTCCTACATTTTTAATATCCTCATCGTCACTTTGCCCTTCTACCGGACTCAAAAAATCAGAATAATTCTCATATGCGCTCATTAGTTAAAAGTCAATAATCGGGATACTAAGCAAACATGTTAGTAGAGGTGGGCATAAATGCTGAAATTGTTAATCGAATTATTGCAAATTGCAAATTGTTATTCATCCAACGGTTTGGTTTTGATCAGATAAAAATCGAATAGTTTGAGAAACTGTTCTGTTACTAACGATTTGATTTTAAATTTTCATTTTGAAAAATCATTAAATTCAAACATAATCATTAAGAAATATATTATTTTTTATTAATTTTTTTCATATACGCTTACATACGTACTCCTATATTTTGTTGGTTTCATTTATAATGTTGTGTTTTTTATATTTTGGTTAAAATGTTTGAAGCAAGTTCGGTAAGTGTTTTGTTGGTTTTAAAGACCTTAAATTTTATTGAATTTTGTTAGTTTCATGTCTAATATTGTTGTGTTTTTTATATTTTGATTGAAATATTTTTTTTAAAAAAAATGGCTGGAATGTTTGAGCATTTGATTTTATAGATTGAATATTTGAGTGGAGGAATCTTAAATGTTTTCGTTAGGAAGAGTGACGGTGAGTACGCATAATCTATATATACTACAAATTTTTTATTATGCCTAAATTGTTCATATTGATTCAAATCGAAGTGTTGGTAACAATTTGGTTTGGAACAGTTTTATTTCTAATTTTAGAAAATCCAAATCTATCAAGCATTTAAAATTTTAACGGTTTGAATTTGGATATTGGTATCGAAATACACTGTCTATCCGTTTTATGCCAGTATTCTTATCATTATCATCTTGCCATGCTTGTTCGTGTCTTGGCCGCCATGGCCCAAACGGAAGTAAAAAGACCTATTATGTCATGTTACAATCTCTGATGAAAATATCATCGGTTTCGCCGATATATCGGTGAATTTGGTCGACGACACGTAAGCGAGGGGGGAAAGAAATTGAGCGACCGTTTTCATTGTTTTAAGCTCATCGATCTCATTATTTCATTAAAACGATCGAGATAGGAACAAATTTCATTAAAACGATCGAGATAAGAACAAATTTCATGAAAATCGGACGTAAAACCAGTGAGTTACAGTCGGGTCATGCCGCCGGGTCAAAAAAACCCGAATAGCATACATGCGCAAGGCAGGGGACGACTGTTTTTAAGAGAGTAAGTTTACTTTATATATTATTTGGTTGGATAATTTTTCAATTGAGCTTGGTAGTGGAGTTGGTTTGGCTTGTGTTCATTAATTAATAGGTACACGTCTGCACTTGGGGTTCGACACCCCAAGTGCGCGCATTTTGCTTCCTTTTTTTCCCTTTTTTTCGTTTATTCCCTTTTTTTTTCATTTTTTTTCATTTATTCCTTATATTTTTCATTTATTCCTTATTTTGAACTATATTTTTAATTTATTCCTTATATATTTATCTTTTTTTTTTCAATTTTAAATATATCAATCATTCTCAATTTTTGAACAAAGATTGACTCTATTTTTTTTCCAATTTTAAATATATTTACTCATTTTATAATTTTTCTTCCATTCAAATTTTTTTATGCTTATTGTTATGTTTTTAATTATATTAACATTCAATTATAGTAATTCACTTCAATTTATGTTTATGTTTAGATTTTTATATTACTAGTCATCGGCAGAACCCTATTGTATCATATTATTCATCATATATTTATTATATCAAAATCATTTTATAGTTTTTATTAGTCTTATCTAAGCATCATTGGGTATTTAAATTTTTCCTAAAATTTTATTCCAAATTTCCAACTTTTAGATCGATTTTTCTTCATTTTTGTTGACCATAAGGGGCTACATATCCGTAAATTTAACTAGCGATATATCCGTCGATATCGATATGTTAGTCCTTAGTTACAACTTACTTACATGTCAAGTATTAGAAGCTCCAGCCTCATACTTCTATCTTAAATTTATTGCGGGGGCGGATGATATAGCATTTGGTCCCAAATGTTGGTGCATAATTCATTTGACATATTTTTGGATAACTAAACCTAATAGAGAAATGATTAATTTGATCTTACAATCATTATCTTGTCCTGTGCCATATCTTTCATGTAACAACCATGCCATGACAATATATACGTCCAAGATCCTACTCATTATGATAATGAGAGAGTAGTTGGCTGTACAATACAATAACAAGTAATGGCATCTCATGACATTGTTAATCTTAAGATTTGAATTATCTGAAATGTTACTGCACCCTAGGCCAAAAATGGAAGCAACTATTGAAAGAAGCAAGAAAAAAGTTGGTTCCACCACGTTCATGCATCTATATATATACAGTATCTGGTCAACCCATTTGATCTTATAATGATTAATGAATATGCTAGTCGTAGATTCAGGCCGGAACAATGAGATTGTTTTTTTTTTTTTACACAGAATAAATAAAAAATTGATTCAAAATTCGCTGTTATTTTAAATATATATACAATGATATTGTGAAATAAATAACCTCGTTCTGTATAATTATCGAACTCAAATTTTAAAATCTTCTATCACACAGTGTTGCTATATGTAAGCAAAGGCTGTTGCTAGCGTCTATCATTGGACAGAGCGAAAAGTAATATTTGAACTTTACACTAATTTTAACTATTGTCTTTAAATTTTATTATTAATAACATATATTTATGAAGTATTTCTAAACGTGTGAGGATAATCATTTCATTAAAATTTTCAACTATTGTTGTTAAAAAATACACATGATAAGACAACTGTATTTCTTAAAGCTGGGCGCATGGAACCAAAATACCAAAACCGTACCGTTTCAGATCAAACCATACCAAAAAAAAACCGAATAGTAAAACCGTTGTATGATTGGTACGGTACCGAAACCGTACCGATATAATTCGGTACGGTTTCGGTATCGATATTTTATAACAATTAAATTATTATAAATTCATTCTTCCCATGCATATCAATACGAGACTAGTAAAACCAATTGTATAACCAGCTGTATATATTTGATTCTTATACTCGAATACTCGACCATGCATTATATTTTTACATAATCACATTGAAATTGTTAAAAATGGACCTTTTGTTTTGTGACCATTATTGTCAAGTTTCGACCTTTTTTTAATTTTGGGGCTTGTCATGGCTTCAAAGATCGATGCAATTGCTACACCATTTTCTTTTTTTGCATGTGTATTATTCTTATTGCAGAAGCAATCTTTCACCCAGCAGAAGATGATATCACGTGACATGCACGTGTAGAGTCGAAAAAAGTATTCTTTCGACATGTGAATATGTTCATGATGGTGATGAATTAATTATTTCCTCTAACGTTCAGATGTAGAAATCTTATCTTAATTCTTCTATTTTTATCAGATTGCTACGTAATAATATATTATTCGTAAGTTATTTTATCAGATTGCTACGTAATAATATATTACTATTATTATCATCATATATTTTGATTAATAACCTGATAATTGAATAATAGGCGACAAACTCGGGAGACCATATTGATTAGGCCACGTGACAACTTAACAATTTTTCGCTGATTTAGGGTTTCACAAAGATATATTGATTGGTGTAGTTTATATGAAAATGTTACAATTTTATAAATAACGTATTTATTAATTATGAGCATCTAAAATGAAATTCGGGTTCGTATGATCCTAAAAAAATTACTAACAAATTTTCACATCTAGTAGCCGATATAGTACTCCACAATTTGGAATTTCATGATACATTAAGCATGTTGAGAGTCTTTAATTAATTAGTCAGGTTTTTTTTTTGTTATAATTTTCTTACCAATGTAATTAATGTAAGATCGACTTGTATTTTTTTTCCTTTATAAAATAAAATATTGCAGTGACTTGTGAGAGGAATATATATGTTAAACAAGAAAAACATGCATAATAATTTTTGTCAGAGGCCATATCAATTATAATTAATTATAATGGCAGTACTCTTAATGTGAACATCATTTGTGTTCCATTATTATGCAAAAAAAAAAAAAAAAGAGGCATGATTGGAAAGGACCCATAAAGATATGCTAAACTAATCATGGTTGGAAGCTATACATATATATATATTACCATGTAATATGGTACAATAATATATGATTGCAAATTAAGGCCCCATGTCCTAGCTTTATTTCAAGAATTTTTTTAGTGTCCTTCATGTGTACGTAGTTCACATTTGGTGAATGTTGATAGTGAGTGATCGACCCAGTTCAGTTCACTTGGTTTTGTTTATTCCATCCAATGCTGCAAACTGGCCGGTGATATGTATTGATTGGCCGATTGTATCTGCTGCATGCCTACATGCTTGAATTTGAAGGGAATGTGAGAGAATTGAAAAGACCTGGCCCCATATTTTCATCGATCATCATCATAATATTTATCCTTCTGAATTATCCTCTCTGCACATTAGTACTAGGAGAGGTGCACCTCCAATCTAGCTCCATTTCTTTGTTCTGGCTTCTGCTTCTGACTTCTGAGTTTCTGACCCACATATTTTTTTTTGCTATCCATTATTAATCTGTCAATGATATTATTGAGTGCTTGCATATATTACATGCATGCACATTGCATATGCATTAATATATCAACGTACGCTAATCCAAATAATGTACACGTACTCATCCAAAACCACATTTTTTCATTAAGTATTTTTAGGAACATCGATCATCACGTACATGTATGTTATCATCTCCTTCATACAATGATATATACATAAGCACGAGGAATTGAAAATGAGATAGTCTAATTTGAAAGGTGAATTTTTTTATTAAATTTTTACCGTATTTAGTGAGTTTCATTGATTAAAAAAAATATACCAATTAAACTAATAAACATACATATATATATATATATATTATCCAAAGAAATAACTTATAATCATATAATAAAATACAATGTAAAACACTTAAATTACAACAAAGTCCTCTTTTATGAAGGAAGTTGAGGTTCCACACTATAACCAATTAGCAAGAGAGGAAGAGGTTCAATTGTAGAAATAACATAAATACTTTCTTCTTTTGTTAATTTATTTCTTTCTTTTTCTAAATACAAATATTCGTAAAATATATTTACTTTATATTCAAAGAGTTCTGTATTTGATTTACATTTCTTTACTTATATTTTTTTTTTGGTGTTAATTAAAAGCTTCATCCATGATCATCACGTGCTTTGCAATCATTTAATATATGTTTAATAATAATTAAGATAATGGAAATTAAACACCTATCCCAATATCTTGATAATTGGCCAAAACAAATTGACCATATATTAAATTAATAACCCTAATTACATCGAATTGTACGATTTCCCCATCTCCTTTGAGTACCTTTCACCAAATAATAACACTTAATAATTAATTACTTCCTATTTTAATATAACTTGGTTGCATGACCTATAGTACTTCTTTCCATCTTTGTTAATTCTTATATGCTTTAATGATTTGCTTAGGATCCATTCCTCAATGGGCAATGGCTGGATTCAATAAAGTATATATTAATTAGTTCACATGACCTATAGTACTTCATCGGATTAAAATTTTCAATAAAATTTTAAAGAGATCACATTTAAACACGTTATCATGTTGATTTATACTTTATAAATTATTTTTCGGTGCTATTTATACAAACAACCCTTAAGTTCTAAAAACATTACACATTATACGCTCATAGTTAATTGATTATCAATTAAAACCGGACATTAACCTAAAAATTGACAAAATTGGCTTTCTGATTTTCAGAATTGGAGTGAAATGTATTTAAATAATAATACGGATATTTTAGTATTTACATATAGCTTATATTACATTTGACTAAAGATTTTTCATATTTTTTGAGTTATGTGTAATATACGTTTTGAAATCTGAGGGGATGTTTGTATAAGGTCTAAAGCTTGAAAGCGTGTTTGTGAAAACACAAAAAATCTCAGGGGGTATTTGTGTTAAATAATTCTTATTTTTCCTCAACAATAAAATATTGTCTTTACCCAAAAAAAAAAATGCAATATCCCTACTCTTATTAATTTTGCAAGTGGAAAGTTTCATGTTGAGTTCACATGAATAAAGATGCTGATCGATTTATTTGTATCGAAGTTTGATATTTAGTTATCGATATTGTACTGTATCAATATCAACATTTCCACAACTAATCATATATTTATCTAATAATCCAGTGCTAATTAGTCAAACCATTACAAAAGGAAAAATTAATAGGGTTCATAATTAATTAATCATGGATCATATGGGATTATGGGTAGAATGAAAAGGACTCCCATGTTCTCTCTATGTACTTATTGCATGCCGACTTGTGGCCTAATTGTTATTTATTTATTGAGGTAATTGTGTCGCATTTTTAATTAAAATAAGGGCATTTCACATGGAATTCCATAAAATGGGTGCCATATATCTTCCCCGGTCTTATTATAATCATCTCAAACCCTAGTGGTATCGGCCTCCTCATATATACTAACATTTTGATTTATCTAATTTTTTTTATACATATATTATAATCAAAACTATTTATTCTTTAAATCAGATCACTTCCGTAAAAAAAAAAAAAGATTAAATGTCGTTTAGTCATTCATATATCAACTAAATGGGCGGTTCACTATGCTGATCTTAATTCTTACCGAAACCGTTGATTTATTTGGTACATATGAATGACTAAACTACTTCTAATCTTGTTGATTTTTTATCGAGATGAATTTGACATGATGATTTAGAAAATGAACAGTTACAATTATGATATATATACAAATTATAATTTAATAAATCGAAAAAATGATCTATATAGGAAAGTATAATGCAAATATTATCATTAAAAAGATTAAACAGATATCAAGTACGGATGTCCAGACAAAAAAACTTGGAGCGGGATGATGATGATTACTAATAATTTATAAAATAATTAAGAAACTGTGGATGGATGCTAATTACTGTTAAGGCAGTTGCCTATTGCAATTTTAAATTCTATCTTGACAAAGTTTTCTGACATCCAAACATAGCGATCAGCACATATATATGGTCAAATGCAAAAATAATTACATCATCTTAAGTTACATATGGTTTTCATTTAAGTAATTTACTAAAGTAATTAAGGGGGTGGATTGGAACTTTTACAAATTGTAATAATGAAAAAAAAAAATATTATTATATGTTTACATAGAAATTTTGCTTAACCGAGATGATAACTGAAAATATATTGATGAAGAAAACAGATGGAGCAGCCTATGAGTAAAAAAAAAAAAAAAAATTAGTTGCAATATATATATATATATATATATATATGTTTGTTTTGTCACTGTCAATACATGTATTTAATTGTTTCTGTACGATTAAACAGAGGAAAGAAGAGGATCCAATGATAAACCTTGCAAAAATTTAACAAATCCGCCACAAATTAAGGACGAGATCTAACCGGCCCAGAAGAAAAACAAGCGTACGGAACACCAGATGTTGTGTTTATATTGAAAACAGATGAGTTCCTGTAGAGGAAATGGAAATTCCCGATTCTATTTCCAATGGGATTTGCTTTATATTTATTAATAGGAGTCGATGCATTGATCGGGGGCTTATTAGGTATGGTCGCAAGTCTTCTCTTCATCAACTCGCCTATGCATAGTAAGTTGTTATTGGTTGGTGAGTAGTTTTTGGTTTATTTAGAGCTTTGCATTGTGGAATATTGTAGCTAATTATTCTTATTTGTAAAGCTATTGAATTAATCTCACGAAAAATATGGATAAACACTTTTAATGATAAGATTCGATATCTGTTGAAACGATTTAGATCGGAATAATGCATAAATTAATATAACTTGAATCTGCTAAATATTATCAAGGTCATTACTGACCGAACAAATAATCTTTACAATTCCACAAAAGAGAAGCTTAACACATAGCCAACCTGAAATAAGAGCCGTTGAACTTATTTGCACATAACAAATTAAAAAAAAAATCAATGTACAAAGGGGCGACTTCAACCGTTGTCATGCACCTTATCACTTATGTTATTTCCTCCTTCGCGGAATTCTGAAGACGATAATGATACTGTCCACCACCATGTCGCAGATGTTTCAATCCATTATGATTGACACCACACCATAAGTGGAGGATTGCGATGACTCAATCAAAACCTACGAAGCTGCATTACGAGTCAAAACTCTATGAAGGCAGATCGAGTTCCTAAAAACAAGAGTTTCACCAATAATGTGATTTGTTATGACGTAGAAATATGTGGTCATAATCGACACTATGACGATAAACGTGAAAAATAAAACATAAAGATGAACAAACTTTATTAAAATCGACATCAAGACCGTTTGAATTATCTGATTTATTTATTACATCCATATGAGTATCAAGATAAAGTTCCTATATGAACATGAAGAAAATCAGTTTAAAAAAAAAGTTGGATTAATGTAGTTGTATCCATTGTGCAAATATCCCAACTGTTGAAAAGAAAGTTACAAAATTTCTTTTATTATCGAGGAAAATTAGGCTACATTAATTTTAACTCGACCTTGAACCAATTCTGCTACACACTCTTTTACTGACACACTGCACATACAACTTTTGGTGTGATCCTTATTGAGCAAAAGAGTAAATTAATAAAGTAGATAGTAAAAGGAAATGCAAAAACCAAGATAGTCAGGATTGAGAAATCTGGAAGGTAGCAGGTGCCACTAGGCATCACCAAGGGATAATTAAACAACAAAAGACCTTGAAATATTGAATTTTTTGAGTCATTGAGATCCTTGAGGCAGTTGCACCAGCAGCAACCGACGTACCCGAAATTTAATCATGAAATCAAAATAAAATATTAATTACCAATATAATATTCCAATTATTTCATCAACAACTCCAAGCCTCTCCAAATCCCTTTAAATCCTGCCACCTGCTTCAGAGTTCACACCAAAAAACTTCACACAACTTATTGGATCATCTTGCATTTGCCTAGCTAGCCCCATTTTCTCCCCCATGGATTCAAAGAAGTCTAACAAGATCAGAGAGATTGTTAGGCTCCAACAAATCCTAAAGAAATGGAAAAAGCTAGCAAATGCTTCTAAAAATACCACCACCACCACCTCCACCGTCGCAACCACCACCGCCGCTATCAGTACCAACGCTAGTACTAGTACTAGTGGTAATGGGAGCAGTAGAAGCATGAAGTTCCTCAAGAGAACACTCTCCTTCTCAGATGTTTCGGGGGCTCATCAGAATCAAACCGACGTAGTACCAAAAGGGTTCCTCGCCATATGTGTTGGCAAGGAGCTGAAGAGATTCATCATCCCAACTGAGTACTTGGGTCACCAAGCTTTTCGGATTCTTCTCCAAGAAGCCGAAAACGAGTTCGGGTTTCAGCAAGAAGGTGTGCTCAAGATTCCATGTGAAGTGCGTTTGTTTGAGAAGATCTTGAAGATGGTTGAAGAGAAAAGGGAGGTTTTTTTCTTGAATAATGAGGTTGGATTATTCATTAATAATAATAATAATAATAATAATAATAATAATAATGCTGAGAAAGACATGATTGGGTTTTGCTCATCTCCATCAGATTGTGAGCTTACACCTTCGCATCACCTCCAAATGTGTAGATGATGATGATCGGCTTTTGATTTTGGTTATATATGTTCATCAATTCACCATCTTTTTTCTTTCTCTCTTTTGCTTTATTTTGTATGAAGATGGAAAGAGAGCAGAATGTGATTACAGGAGAGGTTTTAGAGATTTGAAATAATAATATGAAGGTAGATTTCTTGTTCTACATGCATGAGGATCGGAGATTGGTAATTAGTGATCACCACTACTACGTACTTGCATTACTGGAATATTGTTGCATCATAAATTTTAATTAAGGTCCACGTTATTATGTTGCATCTTGCTCCATTTTAGTGTAAATTAAGGATATGAAATTTTCACATTGAGCAATAGTATAATATAGACATCTTTGTTTAAGATAAATGGAAGGATTGATCGAAGAAGAGAAATGGTAAAAGGAGGACGAAAAATGAAGGAAACAACAAAAAATAAAAAATGAAATCTAGAAAGAAAAAAAAAGGGGGTTTGGTTTGATTTTTAGTTGACATCTTTTATATTTATTCATCATCTTTTTTACCGCATCTTTTATATATTCTCATCTATTTTCATATATATAAAGATAAATGGAAGGGATGAAGAAGATAAGTGGTGTAAGGAGAAAGAAAAATGAAGGGAAAAAAAAAATGAAATCCAGAAAAAATGGGTTTTGTTTGATTTTTAATTAGCATTTCAAATCTAGCTAACCTTGTTGAAATATGAGGGTAGAATTTGAAATGTGGGTTTTGTGCCACATATAATATATTATAATTTGCTGCTTGTGGCCTTCTGGGAAATGCAATGCAAGTAGCCTGCTTTGGCTTATATATATATATATGTGTCTTAGCTTGATCATTATAAATTAATTAATATAATAATATACAACTAGCTAAGTTATTCTTATGCTACCATGTAGCAACTAGTTTTAAAGTTCAATAACAGTGCTCTAATAATATATATATATTTTTTATCAAGAGACGTTGATCGATATTCATTTATAGATAAGCTCAATAATGCAGCAACACTAAGACACCAAATTTAAAATTAAACAAGCCTAAAATAGAAAGAGAAAAAAACCCAAAATAAAGTAACTCCAAATTAACTAAAACTCACAGTAAAAACAAATTCAAAGAAACCCTAGAGTCTAAGAGTGTGTTTGAATGAAAAATTTCCAATTTAATAAGAATTTACAAAATTTCATAATTTGCAATTCTATATTTACAATGATTTGTAAATTCTAACGTTTGGATATAAATATTAAAAAATCATGGAAATTACAATTTTATTTGTTCAACTCATCATTTGGAAAATTTTGTACCTTGAGACATAATTTCAACTCATCATTTGGAACATAAAAATTCCTTGTTTCTATTTTTTTTGGAATTTGTAAATTCCAATTTTTATTATCCAAACAAAGAAATTGGTGATTAAGAATTTTTAAAATTATAATTTTTTTTATCAAATCCCTTATTATTTTCTTTTATCCAAATGCACTCTAAAGGAGCTTCCCCCAACCGCCACCTCCAAGTATCCATCCATAATTGTCGAACACATATTGGAGTCTGGAGCCAAAGAGATCGAACTTGAAATTTAGAGTATTGAGAATAATTTCAATTTGTATTATTCTTCTCACTAAGAGACTTTAATATATTCTATTACAATCCTAATTACAAGTAATCACATGGAATCATTCAGCTAAGATAAAGAGATCTAACTTTTAAGAGAAGGAAACCTAGATATCTAATTATATAACTCTTGCATAATTACATAAATCTTGCGACACTCCCCCTTAAGTTGGCACATAGATATCGTACATGCCCAACTTGTCTGAAAATTTTGAAAGTAATGTCTTTCAAACAACCTTAGTAAGGATATCGGCCAATTGACCTTCTTAACGAAGTCCAGGTACTTCCACACTCTTTTCATCTAAATTCTCCTTAATAGAAAAACTTATCCACATTAACATGTTTCGTTATGTCATGTTGAACTAGATTTGATGCAATGTCATGTGCAGACTTGTTATCACAGTATAACTTTATAGATTCCTTTGATGGTGTTGATACCATATCGACCGACCACCCTAGCACAGGTCCCACCAGGACAGGAAGACCGCCGACCGATCGCCTGATCGGCACCCTCACGGCCCACGGCCCGCCGATCGGCACCGTACTGCACTCCTGCCATTCAGCACCTGACAGTGAACAGACGACAGCTGGCTGCGACAGTCACCTAACCAACTCTGCCACACCAACTCCCTGACGGAGGCAGGTTGGGACTCCAGCTGGCGCCTCCTCCGGATATCCAGGGCTTGTCAGATGGCTCCCAGCCACCAAGCACCACCTGCTCCCGTAACAGTAGCCCACCTACCACAGTTATGGCTACTATAAATACCCCGAAACCCTTCACAAAGGTAAGACACTCAGAACCGACCAGAGCACTGTGTTTATTTGCCCCTCGGCATTCAGATACTAACTTTGGCATCGGAGCCCCTTTGGCCGACACCACACCGGTGTCTAGTTTTGCAGGATCCCTGCCGAACCACAACGCCCCCGGCGGGCCCGAGACACCACACGGCTGGTCCTAGAACCCCCAGCGGGTCTCATCGAGTTGGTCATTTTAGGATCAAACAGATGGATTACCTAAGACTTGTAACAATAGTTTCTACCACAATATTTGTCAGGACCCGTCCCAAATATCACCTCGATACTCGGGATGAACCCTGCTCCCGTCTGACAATCACACTTACAATGCCAAAAATAAACTTAATACAACTATAAGCATAACCATCAGACGAAGGAGTAAATATATACAACAGTAAGTCAGAGCATAGTTCTACAAAATGGGCACCAAAAGTCCTACAAGTCTAAGTCCGCAACGGAAGAACGTCGGAAGCCCTATGCCTCGATATCTGCCTCAACGTTCACCCCGGCGCTATCACCACGACCTGGAGGGAAAATTAAAAACAAAAGGTGTGAGTGGACCAAAAAGAATGAAAGTTTTAAAACCGTTTACCAGCAAATCAACGTAAGGAAATAAAATCATTTGTTCCCTCCGGTTTAAAACCAGGCATGCCAATGAAGTATTAGAAAAACCATAATATGAAAAACATCATAAGAAACAGAAACACTATAAATACCATAAGAAACAGATACACTATAAAACATCATAAGAAACCAGAGTATAACCCGATCAAACCTGCTGGACCTATCCGAGTCTTTAAACTCAACCAGGCCTCACATATCAATCCGAGTCTTTAAACTCAATAGGCCTATGGGGGTAATATCATAATATCCGAGTCTTTAAACTCCCGAGTCTTTAAACTCAATCCGGGCCCGTCCCCCATCAATATCAATCCGGGTCTTTAAACCCATATCCAGATCCAGCAAATCCAATCCATATCCAGTGTAAAACCAATTCAAAATCCATCGCCAAATCCGAATTCGAAATCCCCGGTTCGAAGCCCTTTCGGCGTCCAGAACCGACATTCCGAACCCAAATCCGGTGATCTACTTTTATACCCAAAACTCACGTTAAATCACAATTTATGTTTCACAATCCATTTATCATCTTCTGAAACACTTATAGATTAAAATCTCCAAACATGGCTTTAAAATCGGAAAATCAGCTTTTCTCGAAAAACGCGCAAACGCCCGAAAACGTCCCGAAAAACGTGCAAACATCTCAATCACATATAAACACATCTAAAAGCATAAAATATTAATAAAAACAGTTAGGCATGCTCGGAAGTAAGAAAAAGTCCACTCACAGTTTACAACACGTCACTCGCGCTCTGTGCGCTCCTCAACCGTCTCTGGTGTCTCCCGTCCTGTCAATAGATACCAAATAGGGTCACAATAACATCAAGGATACCTTCCCTATTTTCCCCAATTTTTCGGGAATTTAATAATATTTTAATCCTAAACCCTAAACCGCACGGATTCCCGAACCATTCCGTAACACCGTCCGATTAACCCGAAAACTGTACCATTGGATTCCTTAGGACATTTAGGGCTAAACTCATGTTGGACGCTTAACCGGATTCCTCCCCACGCGCCCCCACGCGCCGCCCAAAGTGGCTGCGCGTGGGCCTCACGCGCCTGCTACAGTCCATCTTCAACCTCGAGTCACCCGGTTCAACACAGTTGAACCGGCGTGACCGGTTCTCCGCCGTTCACCCACCATTCTTCTCCAATTCAATACCTTTAGCTTCGTCCAGTCCCCTACAACCAAACCCAGTCCTAAAATCCAGAAATCACGGCCTAAAACCCTTCGTCTTCAACCTCGAAAAACCTTGCCCGTGAGCTCTGTTTTCCTTCCCGGCCGTCCACTGCTTCCCCCTTCACGGTGGGGATACCAGCACCATCCTAGGACCCTACTTAGTCCTACCCAACTCACAGAATCCGTCGATTCATCCCCGAAGTCCACGACTTCAAGTTTGAAACTCACGGCTAAAACAGGGTACAGAGGACCCGCCGTCGAACCACCACCCACCGTGAACCTCCCGTCACGGCAACCACCACAAACGACGCCTAAGACCTTCCTAAACCTCCCTTCACTCACCAAACCTGTCGATTCTAGCTCTAGGTCCACGACTCTTCAAATAAAAATCCACGAAAAACAGGGCAAAAGAACTTACCTTTCGATTCCGGCGCCGCCGTGAGAACCGTCACCCACCACGGTGCTCGTGGGACTCCCCTCAACCTCCTGAGTCTCCTACCGCCTTGGTTTGCCTCACCACACGGCACAACAACCTCCACCGTCCACGGTCTACTCTGTTTTCCTCAAATGTTCGCCGCACCACCACCGTGCCGCCGTGCACGATTCCAGTCCCAAAACACGATCAGCACCTCACCCACGTCTCTCTGTCACTCTCACCAGTCACTCCTCACTCTCCCTGGCATCCAAATCGATCACCGCCTCACCCAATCCTCTCTCTGTTTTTCTGCTTCCTTCGAATTTGTGCACGGTTCAAAAATGACCAAGTGTGGCCGTGCACACTTAAGTTTCTCCTAGAACCATCTAGGGTCCCCCACGTGTCCCTCAGCTATTGGCCATCCCAAAAATATCTGCCACTTGCCCTTATCTGATTGGGCTGAGGGAAAATGACCAAAATGCCCCTCCTGCACAAAATTACCATTTTGCCCTCAGACTTTCCAGACCCGTATCTTTTCCGTCCGACGTCCGATGACAGCGTGCCGCCTGTCGTTGAACTCAGGACGTCGAGACCTATCCAACGGTCCTCGGTCTACGTGAAAATCACACATCCTCCAAAAAGTCAACATTTACGGTAACGCCCCCAACCTTCCGTACATCATAACTTCTCCTCCGATTGTCCGAATCGAACCTGCCGCCTGTCTACGGACTCGTGACGTCCTAACCTACGTCACGGTCAAGGGCTAACACTCATCCAATCAATATTACAAAAAGTCAACTTTTCGTTTACTATTCACAAGGGCAAAATCGTCCTTTTTACAAAACTTCACAAAAATTACATTTTTACCCTTCCCGTAGGTACGGGTTGTTACAATCTACCCCCCTAAAAAGAATTTCGTCCCCGAAATTCAGTGAAATAAATAAGGGTACTGTTCTCGCATCAAGGCCTCGGGTTCCCAAGTAGCTTCTTCGACCTGATGATTTCGCCACAATACCTTCACTAAGGGAACCGTCTTCCTTCGCAACACTTTATCCTTCCGATCCAAGATTGCAACAGGTTGCTCTTCAAAACTCAAGTCTTCCCTCAGTTCCACTGGTTGTGCTTCCAAAACATGCGAATCATCTCGAATATATTTCCGAAGCATGGAAACATGAAAGACATTATGTACCTTTTCCAAATCTGCTGGTAAGGCCAACCGATAAGCTACAGGACCAATCCGCTCCAAGATCTCATACGGTCCAATGTAACGAGGACTCAACTTCCCTCGTCTGCCAAATCGTACAATTCCTTTCCAAGGAGATAGCTTCAGGAAAACCCAGTCTCCAACAGCAAACTCCAAATCCCTGATCCTACGGTCAGCGTAGCTCTTTTGGCGGTCCTGCGCTGCCTTCAATCGGTCCCTGATCAACGCCACTTTTTCCTGAGTAAGCTCCACCAGCTCAGAAGTAGTCAACCTCCTCTCACCAACCTCAGTCCAACACAATGGAGTTCGACACTGCCGTCCATACAAAGCCTCGTAAGGAGCCATCCCAATGCTCTCCTGAAAACTATTATTGTAAGCGAACTCCATCAAAGGCAGATGTGATTCCCAAGTACCCTGAAACTGAAGCACACAAGCTCGCATCATATCCTCGAGAATCTGAATAGTCCGCTCAGACTGCCCATCAGTCTGAGGATGAAAAGCAGTACTGAAGTGTAATTTAGTCCCAAAAGCTTCCTGTAAGCTCTGCCAAAAACGAGAAGTGAATCTCGGATCTCTATCAGATACTATCGACTCCGGAGTCCCATGTAATCGAATAATCTCATTAATAAACAACTGTGCAAACTGTTCCAGCCTGAAGTTCTCCCGTACTGGAAAGAAATGAGCAGACTTCGTAAGTCGATCCACAACAACCCACACACCATCGTGTCCCTTCGGTGTTCTCGGAAGCTTGAACACAAAATCCATAGTCAGGTGATCCCATTTCCACTCGGGAATCGGCAAAGGTTGCATTGCTCCATAAGGTCTCTGCCGCTCGGCTTTTACCTGTTGACAAATCAAGCATCTACTGACATACTCTGCAATTTCACGTTTCATCCCTGACCACCAGTGATGCTCTCGAAGTGTACGATACATCTTGGTCCCACCAGGATGCATCGCATAAGCTGAACAGTGAGCCTCATCCAATATCACCTTCTTCAAGACTCCATCCTCAGGTACACACAACCGTCCATTCTTAACCAAGGCTCCATCCTCACGGATCTCAAAATCCTGTCGTTCTCCAGCCTCGACCTCAATCCGAATGATGCCCAGAATAGGGTCCTCAAACTGAGCATCAATCACCTGATCAATCAAAACGGGTCGCACATGGAAACTCGCTAGGAGTGCTCCCTTATCATCCACAGTCAACTCTACTCCTAACTTACGGAGCTCAACCAGCAAAGGTAACCGTACTGTCCTCAGATGCGACAAAGAACCAGCTGACTTTCTGCTCAAAGCATCGGCTACCACATTAGCCTTCCCTGGATGATACTCAATAGTACAGTCGTAGTCCTTAAGTAACTCCAACCAACGGCGCTGTCTGAGGTTCAATTCCTTTTGGGTGAACAAATACTTCAAACTCTTGTGGTCCGTAAAGATCCTGCACTTCTCACCGTACAAGTAATGTCGCCAAATCTTCAATGCATGAACCACCGCAGCCAGTTCCAAGTCATGTGTAGGGTAGTTCACCTCATGGGGTTTCAATTGCCGGGAAGCATAAGCAATCACTTTCCCGTGCTGCATCAAGACACATCCCAAACCTTGTAAAGAAGCGTCACTGTACACCTCGAACTCCCCACTTGTAACGACCCGAACCGAAAATAATAATATTTTAATGTAAAAAGACTGTTTTACCCTTGGGGGGAAACTTTGACATTTTCTCGGGGAATAATTTGGACTTTGACCCATGACTATGACGTAGATCGGGACGTCACGAATCCGTAGACAGGCGGCACGCCGAAATCGGAGTTCGTATGAAGAAGTTATGGTCAAGGAAGCGTTTTAGCGGGATTTACGAACCGAGAACAACGGAATAAAATATTAATTAATTACGGGAATCCGTGCCAAATTAATATTTAAATCGAACCGCTGGATTGGTGACAAGTGTCACCCATCCAAAGGCTTACTATTCCAATAAAGCAATTAACACATTTTTATATTATTTCTTTTCCCTCCAATTCACCCTAGCCGTTGGATCATCTACTCAAGTGCATCTTGGCCCTTCATTTTGTCTGATTTTTCTGATTCATGCACGTTCTCACCTCTCTGTTTCTGCTCTTTCTTACAAACACACAAACACACACATCCATTCCCCCTTCACAAACCGTGCTTTTCTTCCCCTTTTCTCTCGACCAAGGCGATCGAACCAGCCCCTCTCACACCACCAACCGATCACCAGCTGCATCACCATCATCTACTCATCATCCCCGAGCATCACCGGCAGCCACCACCACATTTCCCAGCCCTGAAAATCCCGTCCAAAACACGACCCGGAAAACCTCAAGGAAACCGATCCAGGAAGCAAACCTCCATAACCACCTCACCTCGACGCGGGAGGAGCTCCAGTCTGCACCGTGGGGATTCTAGGAGCCTAACTGGACGACGGCGAGGGCCACGGCGGCGTGACGGCGGCGGTAAGACCCAAAACCCGATATGCCCGTTTTCCTTCCCTGTTCGACCCGATCGTGTTTAATGCTTAGAAATGGATTGTTAGGTGTTATACATGTCCTAGGGTGAGTGACGAGTCGTTTGGGACCGGGTTGGACGACGGAGACGCCGTGGATCACCGGAGACGACAACCGGACCGTGACCGTGAGTTTCAGAGATATTCTGGTGAGTTTCCTTCCACCTTCTTCGTGTTTTGAGGTTGTAGAACCGTAGGACAGACCTAGACGATCCCATAGGGATCAACCCCGTCGAAAATGGTGGCCGGAATTGTGTGATGGAATCGGGTCAAACCGTGGGTCGACGGCGACCCGGTTCCAGTCAAACGGGTCGACCCGGTACTGTAGCATGATGACGTCATCATGCTGACGTCACTTCTGACGTCATGATGACGTCATCCTGTCAGATGTTGTCAGACCAGGGACCAATCAGAACGTGCCACGTGTCACCTGACAAGTGTCAGTGATGACGTCATGCTGACGTCAGCATGACGTCACTGCTGACGTCAGCATGACGTCACTGCTGACGTCAGCGGTATTGTAGCAGCGTTGACCCACGCATTGACCAGGCGCGTGGGGGCGCGTGTGAACAGTAATTTTGGTGGGGCCGGTACCATTTTCAAGGTTTCGACGATACGGATCCAATGGCGGTGGTTTCGTGTCGATCGGAGATCGTTAAGTTGGTCAAAAGGGGGTTTGAAGCACCGGGACTAGTGCCCGGGACGCGTTTTTGAGGCGGATCTGTTCTAGGGTCTTGGTATTGATATTGTAGGGTCCTTAAGTAACCCTCAGGAATACTAATACAGGTTTATAGAGATCGTTGAGCAGCAAGGACCGAGTGTGAGTGGGCTGTTTGATTTATAAAAGGCTTGCATGCATAAACTGTTTTACTATTTCCACTGATGAGTCTTATGAACTGTTTATATATGTTATTACGATGTTTTGGGCATGAGACCCGTCTGGATTATATGTGGATTTTGTTTGGGATGATGTCCGGGGGACATAGGGTAAACTATACTGTTATTGTACTGTACTTTCCTACCTGTGTATATTGTCTCCTCCAGGGAGGGTCGTTGGCCTGGGTGGACCCTAGAGTAGTCACGGGGCTCTGACTGAGTGGAGTTGACCCCCGTTGGGCTGCTTACTCTCAGGAAGGCATGTTCATATACCTCGGGCAGTGACCGGGATACCGGGAGCTGATGTACCTAGAGAGTCTCGGGTGTGAGACCCTGAGTGCAACGCGTAGCCTTAGAACCGTGACATCATTTGGGTTGGGTTTTACAGTGCACTGATATGTTAGTTTCACCTTACGATTATTATTGTGGTTCATTGGTTTATAATATTATGTTTTCACTGCATGCAAGATTTGGAAAACGGAGGGGTAAAACCTTGTGATTATTTTATTATTAAATTGATTTCTAAACTGTTATTTTTGGCCCACTCACCCTTGTTTTACTGACCCCTCCAGACCCTGACACGGCCATAGAGGAGGAGGATCCGGAGGAGGAGGCAGAGGTTTAGTTTGCCTAGCTGTGCACCTGTACACCCACTTGTGGTAGGTTGAGCACCGAATAAATGTACTCTGACTAGTGTGCTCACATGTTGTATTTTACTTTCCCTTGTCTGACAGTATCACTTTAAACATTGTGTTTGTACATTATCTATCTATGTGAGTCTTCGGTTTTTATTTAAGGGTACTTTTGGTATGTTTAGAGTCATTGTCAGACGGGAGCGGGTCACGTCCCGGGTGGTCCCAGGTGGGATTGGGACGGGTCCTGTCAGCTTGGTATCAGAGCATTAGGATTAGTGGTCAGAGTACTAGGTTAGCGGTTTGTACTTTGCACATAGTCGCTTTTCGATGTCCTTTTAACCTGTTTGCCTCTTCACAGTTGGATATGCCTCCCCGACGTGAACCCCGTGCACGTGTTGACGAGGGCAATGGAGGAAATGGAGACACTGCGAGCATTGAGCGGGCTCAGCGCCTGGGTGCTACGCACTTCAGTGGGGGAACCGACCCTGAGGAAGCACACCAGTGGATTGACCGCTGGGAGAGGATTTTCGAGGTCATGCATTGTCCTCCGGAGGAGCGTGTCATACTGGCGACTTTCCTACTGGATGGGAGCGCTTACCGATGGTGGCACAACCTTGTTTTGGCCGGCTGGACTGTTCACACCATCCCATGGGAGACCTCCGAGAGCGATTTCTCAACCAGTTCTATCCGTGGTCGTTCCGCAACGCCCGTGAGGCGGAGTTTCTGCAACTCCGGCAGGGGGATCAGACTGTAGCAGAGTACGAGGAGACCTTCTTGATGTTGTCTCGCTTTGCTGAGAACTTCGTGATCACCGAGGCAGACCGATGTCGCAGATTTGAGTGGGGCTTGCGACCGGAGATTCAGGCGATGGTGACTGTAACACCCTTTGCTTCCATGAGGGATCTGACTGATGCGGCGACCAGGGTTGAGAACAGTATCCTGGCTCGTCAGCGAGCTGAGGGGGAGACTCGGCGACGTGATCGCCCACACTTGGGATTTTCGGGCCGTCGTGGCTCGAAGGGAGGACATTCTGGTGGATCTTCGTCTTCTGGCAGCCGAGGACGTTCCGGTCAGTTCAGGAGTCCTCAGAGGTCTGGACAGCGTTCTGGAGCTTGGCAGCGGTCTTACTCACCGATGAGCATCTCACCGGGAGGATACTCGGGTCGACCTAGGGAGGTCACATGCTTCGCTTGTGGGGAGCCGGGGCATTATGCTTCTGAGTGTCCACTGATTCGCGGCAGTACTGCGCTAGCACAGAGCACAACATCCCAGACTGACAGCAGCCGGACACGCGGTGTTGTGCGTGGCCGTGATCGAGGGTCTAGAGGACGGGGACGACCTGCAGAGTCTATGGCTCGTGTTTATGCTGTTACCCAGCAGCAGGCCAGATCCATTCCGGGAGTGTTGATAGGTACTGTACATATTTATGGCATGGTTGTTCGTGCATTGATGGATTCGGGGGCAACTCATTCTTTTATTTCACCGCGTTGTGCGAGTCTGTTGGCCGTGAGGTGACCGCACTTGAGCACGAGATGGGAGTGGGGACACCGATGGGTGTGACCTACTGGGTGAACCAGGAGATACGAGCTTGTCCTGTGGAGATTGAGGGAGTCGAATTTCTGGCAGACTTAATCCTGATGAATGTTCACGATTTCGATGTGATACTTGGAGTCGATTGGTTGTCGGAGTACAATTCACTCATCGACTGTAGTAACATGCGGTTGACTTTGAGAGGTCCAGGATTACCGGAAGTAATATTTCAGGGAGAGTGTGGAGACGCATCACCCAAGGTAATATCTGCACTCACAGCTACTAAACTCTTACAGAAGGGGTGTCAGGGTTATCTTGCATATGTGGTAGAGTCTACGGATGAATCTTTGCGTATTGAGGATATTCCGATTGTGCGGGAATTTCCTGATGTCTTTCCAGGAGATTTACCTGGATTACCACCACCCAGGGAGATTGACTTTACGATCGAGTTACTCCCCGGGACTCGACCGATTTCACAAGCACCGTATCGTATGGCACCGGCGGAGCTACGGGAATTGAAAATCCAATTACAGGAATTGGTGGATCTAGGGTTTATCCGACCCAGTACATCACCATGGGGAGCGCCGGTCTTATTTGTGAAAAAGAAGGAGGGTAGTCTACGGTTGTGTGTGGATTATCGGCAGTTGAACAAGGCTACGGTAAGAATCAGTATCCCTTACCAGGATCGATGATTTGTTCGATCAGTTACGAGGAGCGCGATATTTCTCCAAGATAGATCTGAGGTCAGGATACCATCAACTGAGAATAGCCGAGGGGGATGTTCAGAAAACAGCTTTTCGAACGAGGTATGGGCATTATGAGTTCTTGGTGATGCCCTTTGGATTGACGAATGCACCAGCGGCATTCATGGACTTGATGAATCGAGTCTTTCGAGCATACTTGGATAAATTTGTGATCGTGTTTATCGACGACATCTTGGTGTATTCCAAGAGTGTCAGGGCTCATGAGGAGCACTTACGAAGGGTATTGGGTAAACTACGACAGGAGCAGCTGTATGCTAAGTTAAGCAAGTGTCAGTTTTGGCTAAATAGTATTGGATTCTTGGGTCACATTATATCACCCGAGGGGATAAGTGTGGATCCTCAGAAAACGGAGGCTGTGACAAATTGGCCAAGACCGACCCACGGTGACGGAAGTGCGAAGTTTTGTTGGGTTAGCAGGCTATTATCGGAGATTCGTAGAGGGTTTCTCCCAGATTGCCGCACCAATGACTCGGTTAACCCGGAAAAGGGGTGAAGTTCGTATGGGACGATCTGTGTGAACAGATTTTTCAGGAATTAAAGTTCCGATTAACCACTGCACCTGTCCTTGCATTACCGGACAGCAGTGTAGAGTTCGTGGTATATAGTGATGCATCGCTGCAGGGTTTGGGTTGTGTATTGATGCAGAATGGAAAAGTGATTGCTTACGCATCCCGACAGCTGAAGACGCACGAGTTGAACTACCCTACTCATGATTTGGAATTGGCGGCGGTGGTTCATGCTCTAAAGATCTGGAGACATCATTTGTTCGGTGTGACATGCCGAATATTTACTGATCACCAGAGTCTTAAACATTTGTTCACTCAGAAGGAACTCAACATGAGACAGCGGAGATGGTTGGAGTTGTTGAAGGATTATGATTGTACCATCGAGTACCATCCTGGCAAGGCAAATGTTGTAGCTGATGCACTTAGCAGGAAGTCGGCGGGATCAGTTGCGCATTTGAGATTGGTGTATCTTCCTTTGCTAGTGGAACTCCGGAAGAGCGGAGTTATGTTAGGGATGGACGATCAGGGAGCCTTGTTGGCTAGCTTTCATGTGCGACCCGTGTTGGTCGACAGGATCATCGAAGCTCAACTACAGGACCAGATACTTTGTGATTACAGGAACGAGGTTGAATCGGACAGAGACAAGATTTCTCCGTCAGGGGCGATGGAGCATTAGTAAAGCTTGGGAGATTGTGTGTACCTGCGGTACCAGAGTTGAGGAGAGAGATTTTAGACGAGGCCCACAGTTCGGCCTATGCTATGCATCCAGGAGGGACAAAGATGTACCGTACCCTCCGGGACTATTATTGGTGGCCAGGGATGAAGAGGGAGATAGCTGAGTTTGTCAGCAAATGTTTGATCTGTCAGCAGGTCAAAGCAGAACGACAGCGTCCGTATGGGGCTATGCAGCCACTTCCAATTCCACAATGGAAGTGGGATCATATTACAATGGACTTTGTCTTCAAGTTACCGAAGACAAGGAGTGGAGTTGATGGAGTCTGGGTAATAGTGGACCGGTTGACTAAATCAGCACATTTTCTGCCTGTACGTGAGACGTACAAGCTCAACCGTTGGCCCAGTTATTCATTAATGAGATCATCCGACTACACGGTACCCCAGAGTCGATCGTGTCGGATCGGGATCGCGTTTCACATCCAGATTTTGGAGGAGTCTGCAAACTACCTTAGGCACGAAATTGCATTTCAGTACGGCATTCCATCCTCAGACCGACGGGCAATCTGAAAGGACGATACAGACTCTCGAAGACATGATGAGAGCTTGTGTATTGCAATTCCAGGATTCGTGGGCTGATCGATTGCCATTGATGGAGTTTGCCTACAATAACAGCTACCATGCGAGTATAGGGATGGCACCCTATGAGGCACTGTATGGTCGACAGTGCAGAACACCGATATGCTGGATGGAGATCGGAGAAAGAACTGTAGTGGGGCCGGATCTGATGGATATGACCCAAGAGACAGTTCGGGTTATACGGGAGAGATTAAAGGCGGCCCAGGATCGTCAGAAAAGCTATGCAGATCGACGGATCCGAGATTTAGAGTTCGAGGTTGGTGACTTTGTCTTTTTAAAGTTATCGTCGTGGAAAGGGATTCTTCGATTTGGACGACGTGGGAGATTGAGTCCTCGTTATATCAGACCATATGAGATTGTCGAGAGGATTGGTCCGGTGGCTTACCGTTTAGCACTACCTTCGGAGCTTTCCCGAGTACATGATGTATTTCATGTGTCAATGCTACGGAAGTATCTTCGGGATGACTCTCATGCACTGCCAGAGCAACCACTGGAACTGATGACCGATTTGAGTTTCGAGGAACGGCCAGTGCAGATTCTGGATAGGAAGGAAAAGGTCTTAAGGAACAAGACGATTTCTTTGGTTAAAGTACTATGGCGGACCACGAGGTGGAGGAAGCGACATGGGAACCCGAGGAATTGATGAGGGGGCAGTACCCATACTTGTTTGAGTAAATTTCGAGGACGAAATTCTGTAAGGAGGGTAGGTTGTAACGACCCGAACCGAAAATAATAATATTTTAATGTAAAAGACTGTTTTACCCTTGGGGGGAAACTTTGACTTTTTCTCGGGGAATAATTTGGACTTTGACCCATGACTATGACGTAGATCGGGACGTCACGAATCCGTAGACAGGCGGCACGCCGAAATCGGAGTTCGTATGAAGAAGTTATGGTCAAGGAAGCGTTTTAGCGGGATTTACGAACCGAGAACAACGGAATAAAATATTAATTAATTACGGGAATCCGTGCCAAATTAATATTTAAATCGAAACCCATCCAAAGGCTTACTATTCCAATAAAGCAATTAACACATTTTTATATTATTTCTTTTCCCTCCAATTCACCCTAGCCGTTGGATCATCTACTCAAGTGCATCTTGGCCCTTCATTTTGTCTGATTTTTCTGATTCATGCACGTTCTCACCTCTCTGTTTCTGCTCTTTCTTACAAACACACAAACACACACATCCATTCCCCCTTCACAAACCGTGCTTTTCTTCCCCTTTTCTCTCGACCAAGGCGATCGAACCAGCCCCTCTCACACCACCAACCGATCACCAGCTGCATCACCATCATCTACTCATCATCCCCGAGCATCACCGGCAGCCACCACCACATTTCCCAGCCCTGAAAATCCCGTCCAAAACACGACCCGGAAAACCTCAAGGAAACCGATCCAGGAAGCAAACCTCCATAACCACCTCACCTCGACGCGGGAGGAGCTCCAGTCTGCACCGTGGGGATTCTAGGAGCCTAACTGGACGACGGCGAGGGCCACGGCGGCGTGACGGCGGCGGTAAGACCCAAAACCCGATATGCCCGTTTTCCTTCCCTGTTCGACCCGATCGTGTTTAATGCTTAGAAATGGATTGTTAGGTGTTATACATGTCCTAGGGTGAGTGACGAGTCGTTTGGGACCGGGTTGGACGACGGAGACGCCGTGGATCACCGGAGACGACAACCGGACCGTGACCGTGAGTTTCAGAGATATTCTGGTGAGTTTCCTTCCACCTTCTTCGTGTTTTGAGGTTGTAGAACCGTAGGACAGACCTAGACGATCCCATAGGGATCAACCCCGTCGAAAATGGTGGCCGGAATTGTGTGATGGAATCGGGTCAAACCGTGGGTCGACGGCGACCCGGTTCCAGTCAAACGGGTCGACCCGGTACTGTAGCATGATGACGTCATCATGCTGACGTCACTTCTGACGTCATGATGACGTCATCCTGTCAGATGTTGTCAGACCAGGGACCAATCAGAACGTGCCACGTGTCACCTGACAAGTGTCAGTGATGACGTCATGCTGACGTCAGCATGACGTCACTGCTGACGTCAGCATGACGTCACTGCTGACGTCAGCGGTATTGTAGCAGCGTTGACCCACGCATTGACCAGGCGCGTGGGGGCGCGTGTGAACAGTAATTTTGGTGGGGCCGGTACCATTTTCAAGGTTTCGACGATACGGATCCAATGGCGGTGGTTTCGTGTCGATCGGAGATCGTTAAGTTGGTCAAAAGGGGGTTTGAAGCACCGGGACTAGTGCCCGGGACGCGTTTTTGAGGCGGATCTGTTCTAGGGTCTTGGTATTGATATTGTAGGGTCCTTAAGTAACCCTCAGGAATACTAATACAGGTTTATAGAGATCGTTGAGCAGCAAGGACCGAGTGTGAGTGGGCTGTTTGATTTATAAAAGGCTTGCATGCATAAACTGTTTTACTATTTCCACTGATGAGTCTTATGAACTGTTTATATATGTTATTACGATGTTTTGGGCATGAGACCCGTCTGGATTATATGTGGATTTTGTTTGGGATGTCCGGGGGACATAGGGTAAACTATACTGTTATTGTACTGTACTTTCCTACCTGTGTATATTGTCTCCTCCAGGGAGGGTCGTTGGCCTGGGTGGACCCTGGAGTAGTCACGGGGCTCTGACTGAGTGGAGTTGACCCCCGTTGGGCTGCTTACTCTCAGGAAGGCATGTTCATATACCTCGGGCAGTGACCGGGATACCGGGAGCTGATGTACCTAGAGAGTCTCGGGTGTGAGACCCTGAGTGGCAACGCGTAGCCTTAGAACCGTGACATCATTTGGGTTGGGTTTTTACAGTGCACTGATATGTTAGTTTCACCTTACGATTATTATTGTGGTTCATTGGTTTATAATATTATGTTTTCACTGCATGCAAGATTTGGAAAACGGAGGGGTAAAACCTTGTGATTATTTTATTATTAAATTGATTTC
This sequence comes from Prinsepia uniflora, assembly GCA_032719365.1. Classification (NCBI taxonomy): domain Eukaryota; kingdom Viridiplantae; phylum Streptophyta; class Magnoliopsida; order Rosales; family Rosaceae; genus Prinsepia; species Prinsepia uniflora. The sequence continues at coordinate 639,590 of CM064876.1, read as the reverse complement.
TAAACTGTTATTTTTGGCCCACTCACCCTTGTTTTACTGACCCCTCCAGACCCTGACACGGCCATAGAGGAGGAGGATCCGGAGGAGGAGGCAGAGGTTTAGTTTGCCTAGCTGTGCACCTGTACACCCACTTGTGGGTAGGTTGAGCACCGAATAAATGTACTCTGACTAGTGTGCTCACATGTTGTATTTTACTTTCCCTTGTCTGACAGTATCACTTTAAACATTGTGTTTGTACATTATCTATCTATGTGAGTCTTCGGTTTTTATTTAAGGGTACTTTTGGTATGTTTAGAGTCATTGTCAGACGGGAGCGGGTCACGTCCCCGGGTGGTCCCAGGTGGGATTGGGACGGGTCCTGTCAGCTTGGTATCAGAGCATTAGGATTAGTGGTCAGAGTACTAGGTTAGCGGTTTGTACTTTGCACATAGTCGCTTTCGATGTCTTTTAACCTGTTTGCCTCTTCACAGTTGGATATGCCTCCCCGACGTGAACCCCGTGCACGTGTTGACGAGGGCAATGGAGGAAATGGAGACACTGCGAGCATTGAGCGGGCTCAGCGCCTGGGTGCTACGCACTTCAGTGGGGGAACCGACCCTGAGGAAGCACACCAGTGGATTGACCGCTGGGAGAGGATTTTCGAGGTCATGCATTGTCCTCCGGAGGAGCGTGTCATACTGGCGACTTTCCTACTGGATGGGAGCGCTTACCGATGGTGGCACAACCTTGTTTTGGCCGGCTGGACTGTTCACACCATCCCATGGGAGACCTTCCGAGAGCGATTTCTCAACCAGTTCTATCCGTGGTCGTTCCGCAACGCCCGTGAGGCGGAGTTTCTGCAACTCCGGCAGGGGGATCAGACTGTAGCAGAGTACGAGGAGACCTTCTTGATGTTGTCTCGCTTTGCTGAGAACTTCGTGATCACCGAGGCAGACCGATGTCGCAGATTTGAGTGGGGCTTGCGACCGGAGATTCAGGCGATGGTGACTGTAACACCCTTTGCTTCCATGAGGGATCTGACTGATGCGGCGACCAGGGTTGAGAACAGTATCCTGGCTCGTCAGCGAGCTGAGGGGGAGACTCGGCGACGTGATCGCCCACACTTGGGATTTTCGGGCCGTCGTGGCTCGAAGGGAGGACATTCTGGTGGATCTTCGTCTTCTGGCAGCCGAGGACGTTCCGGTCAGTTCAGGAGTCCTCAGAGGTCTGGACAGCGTTCTGGAGCTTGGCAGCGGTCTTACTCACCGATGAGCATCTCACCGGGAGGATACTCGGGTCGACCTAGGGAGGTCACATGCTTCGCTTGTGGGGAGCCGGGGCATTATGCTTCTGAGTGTCCACTGATTCGCGGCAGTACTGCGCTAGCACAGAGCACAACATCCCAGACTGACAGCAGCCGGACACGCGGTGTTGTGCGTGGCCGTGATCGAGGGTCTAGAGGACGGGGACGACCTGCAGAGTCTATGGCTCGTGTTTATGCTGTTACCCAGCAGCAGGCCAGATCCATTCCGGGAGTGTTGATAGGTACTGTACATATTTATGGCATGGTTGTTCGTGCATTGATGGATTCGGGGGCAACTCATTCTTTTATTTCACCGCGTTGTGCGAGTCTGTTGGGCCGTGAGGTGACCGCACTTGAGCACGAGATGGGAGTGGGGACACCGATGGGTGTGACCTACTGGGTGAACCAGGAGATACGAGCTTGTCCTGTGGAGATTGAGGGAGTCGAATTTCTGGCAGACTTAATCCTGATGAATGTTCACGATTTCGATGTGATACTTGGAGTCGATTGGTTGTCGGAGTACAATTCACTCATCGACTGTAGTAACATGCGGTTGACTTTGAGAGGTCCAGGATTACCGGAAGTAATATTTCAGGGAGAGTGTGGAGACGCATCACCCAAGGTAATATCTGCACTCACAGCTACTAAACTCTTACAGAAGGGGTGTCAGGGTTATCTTGCATATGTGGTAGAGTCTACGGATGAATCTTTGCGTATTGAGGATATTCCGATTGTGCGGGAATTTCCTGATGTCTTTCCAGGAGATTTACCTGGATTACCACCACCCAGGGAGATTGACTTTACGATCGAGTTACTCCCCGGGACTCGACCGATTTCACAAGCACCGTATCGTATGGCACCGGCGGAGCTACGGGAATTGAAAATCCAATTACAGGAATTGGTGGATCTAGGGTTTATCCGACCCAGTACATCACCATGGGGAGCGCCGGTCTTATTTGTGAAAAAGAAGGAGGGTAGTCTACGGTTGTGTGTGGATTATCGGCAGTTGAACAAGGCTACGGTAAGGAATCAGTATCCCTTACCCAGGATCGATGATTTGTTCGATCAGTTACGAGGAGCGCGATATTTCTCCAAGATAGATCTGAGGTCAGGATACCATCAACTGAGAATAGCCGAGGGGGATGTTCAGAAAACAGCTTTTCGAACGAGGTATGGGCATTATGAGTTCTTGGTGATGCCCTTTGGATTGACGAATGCACCAGCGGCATTCATGGACTTGATGAATCGAGTCTTTCGAGCATACTTGGATAAATTTGTGATCGTGTTTATCGACGACATCTTGGTGTATTCCAAGAGTGTCAGGGCTCATGAGGAGCACTTACGAAGGGTATTGGGTAAACTACGACAGGAGCAGCTGTATGCTAAGTTAAGCAAGTGTCAGTTTTGGCTAAATAGTATTGGATTCTTGGGTCACATTATATCACCCGAGGGGATAAGTGTGGATCCTCAGAAAACGGAGGCTGTGACAAATTGGCCAAGACCGACCACGGTGACGGAAGTGCGAAGTTTTGTTGGGTTAGCAGGCTATTATCGGAGATTCGTAGAGGGTTTCTCCCAGATTGCCGCACCAATGACTCGGTTAACCCGAAAAGGGGTGAAGTTCGTATGGGACGATCTGTGTGAACAGATTTTTCAGGAATTAAAGTTCCGATTAACCACTGCACCTGTCCTTGCATTACCGGACAGCAGTGTAGAGTTCGTGGTATATAGTGATGCATCGCTGCAGGGTTTGGGTTGTGTATTGATGCAGAATGGAAAAGTGATTGCTTACGCATCCCGACAGCTGAAGACGCACGAGTTGAACTACCCTACTCATGATTTGGAATTGGCGGCGGTGGTTCATGCTCTAAAGATCTGGAGACATCATTTGTTCGGTGTGACATGCCGAATATTTACTGATCACCAGAGTCTTAAACATTTGTTCACTCAGAAGGAACTCAACATGAGACAGCGGAGATGGTTGGAGTTGTTGAAGGATTATGATTGTACCATCGAGTACCATCCTGGCAAGGCAAATGTTGTAGCTGATGCACTTAGCAGGAAGTCGGCGGGATCAGTTGCGCATTTGAGATTGGTGTATCTTCCTTTGCTAGTGGAACTCCGGAAGAGCGGAGTTATGTTAGGGATGGACGATCAGGGAGCCTTGTTGGCTAGCTTTCATGTGCGACCCGTGTTGGTCGACAGGATCATCGAAGCTCAACTACAGGACCAGATACTTTGTGATTACAGGAACGAGGTTGAATCCGGACAGAGACAAGATTTCTCCGTCAGGGGCGATGGAGCATTAGTAAAGCTTGGGAGATTGTGTGTACCTGCGGTACCAGAGTTGAGGAGAGAGATTTTAGACGAGGCCCACAGTTCGGCCTATGCTATGCATCCAGGAGGGACAAAGATGTACCGTACCCTCCGGGACTATTATTGGTGGCCAGGGATGAAGAGGGAGATAGCTGAGTTTGTCAGCAAATGTTTGATCTGTCAGCAGGTCAAAGCAGAACGACAGCGTCCGTATGGGGCTATGCAGCCACTTCCAATTCCACAATGGAAGTGGGATCATATTACAATGGACTTTGTCTTCAAGTTACCGAAGACAAGGAGTGGAGTTGATGGAGTCTGGGTAATAGTGGACCGGTTGACTAAATCAGCACATTTTCTGCCTGTACGTGAGACGTACAAGCTCAACCGTTTGGCCCAGTTATTCATTAATGAGATCATCCGACTACACGGTACCCCAGAGTCGATCGTGTCGGATCGGGATCCGCGTTTCACATCCAGATTTTGGAGGAGTCTGCAAACTACCTTAGGCACGAAATTGCATTTCAGTACGGCATTCCATCCTCAGACCGACGGGCAATCTGAAAGGACGATACAGACTCTCGAAGACATGATGAGAGCTTGTGTATTGCAATTCCAGGATTCGTGGGCTGATCGATTGCCATTGATGGAGTTTGCCTACAATAACAGCTACCATGCGAGTATAGGGATGGCACCCTATGAGGCACTGTATGGTCGACAGTGCAGAACACCGGTATGCTGGATGGAGATCGGAGAAAGAACTGTAGTGGGGCCGGATCTGATGGATATGACCCAAGAGACAGTTCGGGTTATACGGGAGAGATTAAAGGCGGCCCAGGATCGTCAGAAAAGCTATGCAGATCGACGGATCCGAGATTTAGAGTTCGAGGTTGGTGACTTTGTCTTTTTAAAGTTATCGTCGTGGAAAGGTGTAACGACCCGTCCCGAATTCCGGGATTAGTTTAGTCACTAATCTTGATTAGTGAGGTTGAACGGTGGTTAGTAGGGCGGAATCGGACAAAATGTGCAAAATGACCGTTTTGCCCCTGGTCGTGGGCAAAATGTTGACTTTTTGATCGGGCGGTCAAACGGACTTTGACCGATGACCGTGACGTAGTTCGGGACGTCACGAGTTCATAGACAGGTGGCACGTTCGATTCCGACATTCGTAGAGAAAGTTATGGTGTTCGGAAGTTGAGGGGCATTTTGGTAATTTGGCTTGTTAGGGGCCAAATGTTGACTTTTTGACCGGGAAGTCCGATGGGCGAGGGCCAAGGACCGTTACGTAGGTATCGTCGATACGAATCCAACGACAGGCGGCATGCCGAAATCGGAGATCCGACGACGACGTTATGGTCAAGGAAACGAACTAACGAACCGAGGCCGGGATTAAAATAATATTATAATATAGAATAGTAACCGTTGACTCAGCACACCTGGATGAGTGACAAGTGTCACTCATCCCTTGAAACCAGATTCCATGTTTTGGGGTAGACATCATTATGATGTTTATTATATTTAATTAATTATTAAACCCTTTATTTTCCATTTATTTCTCTTCTGTCCTTACCCGTGTGCAAGCAAAACGCAGAGATGGGGGGAGTTCGAATTCGTCCACCATTTCCTTCCATTTCTGAACCAGAGTGTGAGGAATTGAGAGAGTATTGAGATTAACTTGGCTGGGAAACACGAGAGGCAGAGATGAAGCTGAGAATCGAAAATTTGGTTTTGGGAGGGAAATTCAAATACTGAGATTTGAGCTGTGATGATCGATTTGGAGCTTGGAAATACCTTCCTGAGGTTGAGACGAGTTGTTTCAGATCAAGAACGAGATGAATTCATGCCCAATTGGCTCTGAACGGGTTTGGTAACAGTGAGGAACGTCGAGCATGAGTCGTGGAGTTTGGGGCTATGATTGACTCAATTGTTGTGGGGAAATGATTTCTCATGATCCCACGATGCTTCTGGGATCATCAATTGAAGGAAACCGGCTGAGATCGATGAAACTCCATGGTTGCACAGTGGACGGTGTTCATACTTGAGTCGTGATCATTTACTGATCAAACGACGAAATTGATGTGGGGGAATTGTTCCTCGTGGTCCACTGATGCTTCTGGTTGAACCAATTTGGGGAAATCAATCGAGATTGAAGGAATCCCATGATTGAACAGTGACCGGATGTTCTTCGTGGATCATCATCGAATCGTGGGAATTTGGGTAAGGATTTGTGTAATTGAGTTTGCAGACTTATAATTGGACTTAAAACGAAGCTAATGGATTGATCAATTGAAGGAATTAGGATCGAATTGACAGGATTGGAACCGGGTTGTGTCGCGGGTGAATTGGACCCGTTTACCAGACAAACGGGTTGGGCTGGTGACACTGTAGCAGGCGCGTGAGTTTCACGCGCAGCCACTCACGGCGGCGCGTGACGGCGCGTGGGCACGGATCTCGAGGTGAGGTCAACATGACTTCTGTCCTATTTATTGTGACGGACATTTTGGAATTGGTTTCGTGTCGATCGGACACCGTCTCGATAGTGTTCGGGATGTCCGAAGGTTTTAAATTAAGTTTAAAAATAAGTAAAAATTCGGGAAAATTACGGGACTTTGATAGGATGTTAATAATGAGGTTAGTGACCCTCTAATGTGATTTGGACAGGATTGGGAGTCCCGGTGATAGTGGTGTGGCCCGGGAGGGCCGGTGGCACGCGTATCGAGGCACACGGTTAAAACGGTCTGTGAGTGGACTTTGGTTTTATAAATCCTATGCATGCTTAAATGTGTTATATGGTTTATATACATGATTTCTATGATGGTATTTGTGAGCATTGATTTTGGTTATGTTGCACGTATTTCGAGGTGTTTTCCGTATTTCACGTATATCGGGATTAACGGTTTATTTGTGGTTTTGTGTGCTTGTGGTTAAATAAATAATATGATGAAATGGTTTTGAAATTGGAAATATGAACTCGGGCTTGAGGCCCACTTGTTTTGGAAATTTCGGACTTGGAGTCCATTTGAGAATCGGGCCGGGGGCCCAGTTGGTTAATGAAATCGGGCCAGGGGCCCAGTTGGTATGAAATCGGGCTGAGACCCATTTGAGTTATATTATCGGGCCAGGGGCCCAGTTGATTTGTGAATTCGGGCCGTGGGCCCAGTGGGTTTATAAGTCGGGCTGCGGGCCCAGTTGGTTTACAAATCGGGCCGTGGGCCCAGTGGTTTATAAAATCGGGCATGAGGCCCAGTTGGATAATATATGTGATTTCGGGTCAGGGACCCTATATTTTATAATGGTGATTTTGGGTCAGGGACCCTAAATGGAATTATGTGGTTTTATGGAAATTTCGGGCAAGGCCCAATGGTAATAATATGATAAAAGGATTAAATAAAACTGTTTTCCATATACCATCTGGATACAAGGATATATGATGGTCTCCTCCAGATGTCTGGGACACTGGGGAAGTCACGGTGCATTGCCTGCGAGGGGTCATTATACGGAGCAGCCGGACCGTATGATGACTCAGGAGCAGGATTGCTATGATTGACGTCAGGGACGTCAGACATCAGGGATGTCAGATATATGGACCCGGAGAGACCCCGGGCAGCACGCGTAGCTTATGAAACCGTGAGACATGACGTCAGGGACGTCTAGCATCAGGGATGCTGGTGATGGTAATGGTAAAATATGAATTAATGAAATGGCTTTCCGGGTGGATTTATGATTGTGTGATTTTAATGAATTAATGTTCATTTATGGTAGTGGGTGGTGACCCACATGGTTTTAATATGTATGGTGGTGGTATTCCACGATTTTGGGCTGAGTTCCCACACTTGGTTTTTGGTTAACGGTTTTTGGGCTAAGGCCCTAATGGCTCGGTTGAGCAAACGTTTTGGTTACTGGTTTTTGGTGGCATGCATAAGTTTTTATTGGAGGGCATAAATGTCTTATAAATGTATTTGGTAAACTTATTGGTTTTTGTCCACTCACAGCTTTTGGTTTTAATGCCCTTCAGGTTGATTACGGATGCGATTGCAGCAGAGACTGGGACATTGCTCACCTCCTCCATCGGTCCTTGCGCACTCTGGATGGCCCGTTTGGGCAGTAGCTCTTGGTTATCCCTTGTCTGACACCCCTTGTTGGACGGGAGCAGGGCACATTCCATGGTAATCCCGGGGGGATTGGGATGGGTCCTGTCAACTTGGTATCAGAGCACGGTTGCTCTATTTGTGCGCGCAGGTCGAGGGTGTGATGTCTCATTGGGCTGCAATTCGTTATCAACCTGATAGATAGTTTTTGGGTTTGGATAGTGGATGGAGTGCAATTGGCCCGATACGCCGTGCGTTAATGTGATTCGACCCAAGTGGGGTTGATTGTGGTGAACTGGTATCGTGGGACCGTCGGTTCGGTCATGTGATATTGGATTGTTGTGTTGCTAGGTGCCGCCAGGTTCGGGGAACCTCACGTGAGTAATGGTCTAAAATGTGAACCCTTGTGGTGGTTTCTAGTGTGAGGGATGTTGGTTCATCGGAGTTGGCCGATGACCTAGTGGTGGAACCCACGTTGATGGGATGGTAGGATTGGATTTGACGTCTATTCGATGTCAGGACCGCGGGGTCGGTCAGGTTGGGGATTTTATATTACGGAAAACTGTTTGGTTCGGTTGAACCATAGGGTGTGATTGTGGAACCCTAGTATTAAAAAAGGTAAACCTTAATTGTGATTAGCGGGTGAGAACTTGTGTTGCGACGAGCGGCGGAGGTCATGGATGACCATGTGGATGGCTCTGGTGAGTCTAGGCAGAACTATGGGATTCGATATACGGATACGGTTCTGAAATAAATTATGGAATCCCGTGTTGGATCGGGTATTGGTGTGATGTGTGGATGCGGATCTCGATAGCAATGACAGTTAGTCGGAAGTCATATGGAGATGACTGGCTATCGAGGGTAATTGGTATGGTTCTGATACTTGGGGATCAGGGGACGTTCGGGGAACGTTCATTTTCCTGATAGGGATTGTCAGAATAGTGGTACCCATAGTCGTGAGGTACGGGATCGTCGTTCCGTATGAACGGAGATCCAGGGTTGTCGTATTTGCACACGGTGTGCAGTATGGATGTTTGCGGGGTTGGTACTTTTGTGCTGATGCTAGTATGGATGCCTGTGTGCTGATACTAGTGTTGTTGATAGAGTGTTGGTGCTGGTACTAGCGCTGGTGCTAGTGTCGGTAATGGTGTTGACGATGAGCCACAAATTGGGGTGTGACTCCGTCATGATGAACTTATGTTCGGTCTTTGAGATTCGGTAGTGGTTGAGTGATGGACTGGATGGGATCCAGTTAAGATTGTGCTGTGTTGGGATAAGTCCCAATAGTGGTGAGATAACCAGTAAGGAGTAGATTAAAAAGGGTATAATTGAGACTCGAGTAATCTTGGGATGACGTCCCCTACGTCATGATAATTAAGACGAGGAAAACCATTAGTGGTATAAAGGTAGGAATTTGTAATTGAGAACTTGGAAAACCGAGTGTTGAACCTGTAAAGGTCGGGATGTGTGAACGGAACAATAACGGATTGATTGTGGACACGGGGTTGTCCAAGTGAATTGAGGAGGTAGGAAGTCTAGTGGTTAGACTTGACGTCTTGTTGGGAGCATGTCTGTTTCCAGCATGGTTGGAACCTTAAATTCGAGAAGCGTTGTGATTGGGGAACGTGAGTGGTGTTCGTTCTTGGTGATTGGTATTCCGAAGTCATTGGGGTTGACTTCTTGCTTTCTGCCCTGGCAGACATTGACTGTAGTTACCAGTACGTTGAGCGTGTATTGGTTGGTGAGCCCGTGTGTGTTGTGAGGTCATTAGGAGGAGCTACGTATTCGAAATTAGGTAAACGAGATTTCTCATTTTCTGCTTGGTGGCAGACGATGTTGGGGTACATGGCGTGGTGAGTGCAGTAAGTTTTGTTGCATCCACGTAGGATGAGTATTGGTGTCATTATTTTGGATCATCCTTGGTTTTCCTAGGTGGAATGACAAGGACTGATACAAGGTAATCCGTGAGAATCCGCAGTCTCGACGTGTCTCGTCGTTGACTGATCTGTCTAGTTGTGGGAGACGGTTGTCGATCGTTGTGGCGATCTAGGATGTTGACGTTATTGTCAGGGACAGTGTCTATCTGGGTCGTGACCTTGATGATTCAGATAGGGGGAGAGTATATCACTCTTACCTTGGTACGTGAGTCGTAAATGACGGGATTGAACTTCTTTTCGAAGGGCCCGTAGGGTATTCTACTCGGGTGAGTAGGTTTTCAAGGTAGTTGAATTTTGTCAACCTTAGACGTGTGGAGGATGGATTGGCTTCCCTATGAAGTCAATCAAGTGTATTGAACGGGTAACCGATAGGTTCGGTTTTGGTGTGTCTTGGTAAATGTGAACGAGATTTCGGGATTTGGAATCGAATATCTGGGTGACGATTCAGGATTCGATTTTGGAACTTGAAAGTATATTTCCGGATTTGGGTACGGAATGGTTATTCCAAATGCTAGCTTACGGAATAATGATTTCGGATTCGGATTTGGAAATGAGTTAAACTGTGATGTCTGGGTTTGGATCCGGGATTTCTTACGAAATTGCGGATTTGGATTCGGAATTGGAACTAGATGTTGGGTGGAGTTTCGTTTTGTCTCATGCTGGATTGGGCAAACGTACTCCATTGTTGGAACGCGTTCGGCTATGACCTAGGCGGTTGTAGTCTGGTTATTAGGTAGATGTGTGTACTTCGTACATGGTTCGAGGTACAATACCTTGTAGACTTGTGATGTCTAGTTACGGTATACGGGATATACCCGAGGTGTGTCGGTGAACGTGTTGGTAGTCGGATTGGTTCCGATACCATGGGATTGGTTGTGGACCGGACATTACTATGCAATGGGTCATGGTAATTCCGATGTGTTTAATTACACACAGGTCGTTTGAAAGGTCGGTAATCGTTTACTAAGTTAAGTACGTTGGTGGCATGTGTAGCCACGAGTGAGTCTAGTGTCAGTTTTCGACTGACAACAACTGTGTGGTGACAGTTTGTCAGGATGTGTCAACATAGATTGTTGAGTGGGGTCAGCTGACTCCTAGTGGGAGTGGGAAAGGAACCGTCGAGTTGTTGCGTCAACGAGAGGGTTGATTTGACAAGTGGTGTCAAATTCGAAACAAGTAGTTTCAGTCATTCGACGGGGTCGAATGAAATCGTTGCGTTTTGAGTACTAGTGCAAGTTTTGTCTAAGCAGTTGGTGTACGGGTGTACACGTGTTGCGTGGTCGATTCCACTTTCCGCGGGTGTTTGTGGAATCAGGATAGTCGAGTTTCGAGAGCGAAACTTATTAAGGAGGGAAGTACTTTGAGATTAGATCGGTTGGAATTTCGAGGACGAAATTTATTAAGGAGGGAAGATTGTAACGACCCGTCCCGAATTCCGGGATTAGTTTAGTCACTAATCTTGATTAGTGAGGTTGAACGGTGGTTAGTAGGGCGGAATCGGACAAAATGTGCAAAATGACCGTTTTGCCCCTGGTCGTGGGCAAAATGTTGACTTTTTGATCGGGCGGTCAAACGGACTTTGACCGATGACCGTGACGTAGTTCGGGACGTCACGAGTTCATAGACAGGTGGCACGTTCGATTCCGACATTCGTAGAGAAAGTTATGGTGTTCGGAAGTTGAGGGGCATTTTGGTAATTTGGCTTGTTAGGGGCCAAATGTTGACTTTTTGACCGGGAAGTCCGATGGGCGAGGGCCAAGGACCGTTACGTAGGTATCGTCGATACGAATCCAACGACAGGCGGCATGCCGAAATCGGAGATCCGACGACGACGTTATGGTCAAGGAAACGAACTAACGAACCGAGGCCGGGATTAAAATAATATTATAATATAGAATAGTAACCGTTGACTCAGCACACCTGGATGAGTGACAAGTGTCACTCATCCCTTGAAACCAGATTCCATGTTTTGGGGTAGACATCATTATGATGTTTATTATATTTAATTAATTATTAAACCCTTTATTTTCCATTTATTTCTCTTCTGTCCTTACCCGTGTGCAAGCAAAACGCAGAGATGGGGGGAGTTCGAATTCGTCCACCATTTCCTTCCATTTCTGAACCAGAGTGTGAGGAATTGAGAGAGTATTGAGATTAACTTGGCTGGGAAACACGAGAGGCAGAGATGAAGCTGAGAATCGAAAATTTGGTTTTGGGAGGGAAATTCAAATACTGAGATTTGAGCTGTGATGATCGATTTGGAGCTTGGAAATACCTTCCTGAGGTTGAGACGAGTTGTTTCAGATCAAGAACGAGATGAATTCATGCCCAATTGGCTCTGAACGGGTTTGGTAACAGTGAGGAACGTCGAGCATGAGTCGTGGAGTTTGGGGCTATGATTGACTCAATTGTTGTGGGGAAATGATTTCTCATGATCCCACGATGCTTCTGGGATCATCAATTGAAGGAAACCGGCTGAGATCGATGAAACTCCATGGTTGCACAGTGGACGGTGTTCATACTTGAGTCGTGATCATTTACTGATCAAACGACGAAATTGATGTGGGGGAATTGTTCCTCGTGGTCCACTGATGCTTCTGGTTGAACCAATTTGGGGAAATCAATCGAGATTGAAGGAATCCCATGATTGAACAGTGACCGGATGTTCTTCGTGGATCATCATCGAATCGTGGGAATTTGGGTAAGGATTTGTGTAATTGAGTTTGCAGACTTATAATTGGACTTAAAACGAAGCTAATGGATTGATCAATTGAAGGAATTAGGATCGAATTGACAGGATTGGAACCGGGTTGTGTCGCGGGTGAATTGGACCCGTTTACCAGACAAACGGGTTGGGCTGGTGACACTGTAGCAGGCGCGTGAGTTTCACGCGCAGCCACTCACGGCGGCGCGTGACGGCGCGTGGGCACGGATCTCGAGGTGAGGTCAACATGACTTCTGTCCTATTTATTGTGACGGACATTTTGGAATTGGTTTCGTGTCGATCGGACACCGTCTCGATAGTGTTCGGGATGTCCGAAGGTTTTAAATTAAGTTTAAAAATAAGTAAAAATTCGGGAAAATTACGGGACTTTGATAGGATGTTAATAATGAGGTTAGTGACCCTCTAATGTGATTTGGACAGGATTGGGAGTCCCGGTGATAGTGGTGTGGCCCGGGAGGGCCGGTGGCACGCGTATCGAGGCACACGGTTAAAACGGTCTGTGAGTGGACTTTGGTTTTATAAATCCTATGCATGCTTAAATGTGTTATATGGTTTATATACATGATTTCTATGATGGTATTTGTGAGCATTGATTTTGGTTATGTTGCACGTATTTCGAGGTGTTTTCCGTATTTCACGTATATCGGGATTAACGGTTTATTTGTGGTTTTGTGTGCTTGTGGTTAAATAAATAATATGATGAAATGGTTTTGAAATTGGAAATATGAACTCGGGCTTGAGGCCCACTTGTTTTGGAAATTTCGGACTTGGAGTCCATTTGAGAATCGGGCCGGGGGCCCAGTTGGTTAATGAAATCGGGCCAGGGGCCCAGTTGGTATGAAATCGGGCTGAGACCCATTTGAGTTATATTATCGGGCCAGGGGCCCAGTTGATTTGTGAATTCGGGCCGTGGGCCCAGTGGGTTTATAAGTCGGGCTGCGGGCCCAGTTGGTTTACAAATCGGGCCGTGGGCCCAGTGGTTTATAAAATCGGGCATGAGGCCCAGTTGGATAATATATGTGATTTCGGGTCAGGGACCCTATATTTTATAATGGTGATTTTGGGTCAGGGACCCTAAATGGAATTATGTGGTTTTATGGAAATTTCGGGCAAGGCCCAATGGTAATAATATGATAAAAGGATTAAATAAAACTGTTTTCCATATACCATCTGGATACAAGGATATATGATGGTCTCCTCCAGATGTCTGGGACACTGGGGAAGTCACGGTGCATTGCCTGCGAGGGGTCATTATACGGAGCAGCCGGACCGTATGATGACTCAGGAGCAGGATTGCTATGATTGACGTCAGGGACGTCAGACATCAGGGATGTCAGATATATGGACCCGGAGAGACCCCGGGCAGCACGCGTAGCTTATGAAACCGTGAGACATGACGTCAGGGACGTCTAGCATCAGGGATGCTGGTGATGGTAATGGTAAAATATGAATTAATGAAATGGCTTTCCGGGTGGATTTATGATTGTGTGATTTTAATGAATTAATGTTCATTTATGGTAGTGGGTGGTGACCCACATGGTTTTAATATGTATGGTGGTGGTATTCCACGGTTTTGGGCTGAGTTCCCACACTTGGTTTTTGGTTAACGGTTTTTGGGCTAAGGCCCTAATGGCTCGGTTGAGCAAACGTTTTGGTTACTGGTTTTTGGTGGCATGCATAAGTTTTTATTGGAGGGCATAAATGTCTTATAAATGTATTTGGTAAACTTATTGGTTTTTGTCCACTCACAGCTATTGGTTTTAATGCCCTTCAGGTTGATTACGGATGCGATTGCAGCAGAGACTGGGACATTGCTCACCTCCTCCATCGGTCCTTGCGCACTCTGGATGGCCCGTTTGGGCAGTAGCTCTTGGTTATCCCTTGTCTGACACCCCTTGTTGGACGGGAGCAGGGCACATTCCATGGTAATCCCGGGGGGATTGGGATGGGTCCTGTCAAAAGGGATTCTTCGATTTGGACGACGTGGGAGATTGAGTCCTCGTTATATCGGACCATATGAGATTGTCGAGAGGATTGGTCCGGTGGCTTACCGTTTAGCACTACCTTCGGAGCTTTCCCGAGTACATGATGTATTTCATGTGTCAATGCTACGGAAGTATCTTCGGGATGACTCTCATGCACTGCCAGAGCAACCACTGGAACTGATGACCGATTTGAGTTTCGAGGAACGGCCAGTGCAGATTCTGGATAGGAAGGAAAAGGTCTTAAGGAACAAGACGATTTCTTTGGTTAAAGTACTATGGCGGAACCACGAGGTGGAGGAAGCGACATGGGAACCCGAGGAATTGATGAGGGGGCAGTACCCATACTTGTTTGAGTAAATTTCGAGGACGAAATTTCTGTAAGGAGGGTAGGTTGTAACGACCCGAACCGAAAATAATAATATTTTAATGTAAAAAGACTGTTTTACCCTTGGGGGGAAACTTTGACTTTTTCTCGGGGAATAATTTGGACTTTGACCCATGACTATGACGTAGATCGGGACGTCACGAATCCGTAGACAGGCGGCACGCCGAAATCGGAGTTCGTATGAAGAAGTTTTGGTCAAGGAAGCGTTTTAGCGGGATTTACGAACCGAGAACAACGGAATAAAATATTAATTAATTACGGGAATCCGTGCCAAATTAATATTTAAATCGAACCGCTGGATTGGTGACAAGTGTCACCCATCCAAAGGCTTACTATTCCAATAAAGCAATTAACACATTTTTATATTATTTCTTTTCCCTCCAATTCACCCTAGCCGTTGGATCATCTACTCAAGTGCATCTTGGCCCTTCATTTTGTCTGATTTTTCTAATTCATGCACGTTCTCACCTCTCTATTTCTGCTCTTTCTTACAAACACACAAACACACACATCCATTCCCCCTTCACAAACCGTGCTTTTCTTCCCCTTTTCTCTCGACCAAGGCGATCGAACCAGCCCCTCTCACACCACCAACCGATCACCAGCTGCATCACCATCATCTACTCATCATCCCCGAGCATCACCGGCAGCCACCACCACATTTCCCAGCCCTGAAAATCCCGTCCAAAACACGACCCGGAAAACCTCAAGGAAACCGATCCAGGAAGCAAACCTCCATAACCACCTCACCTCGACGCGGGAGGAGCTCCAGTCTGCACCGTGGGGATTCTAGGAGCCTAACTGGACGACGGCGAGGGCCACGGCGGCGTGACGGCGGCGGTAAGACCCAAAACCCGATATGCCCGTTTTCCTTCCCTGTTCGACCCGATCGTGTTTAATGCTTAGAAATGGATTGTTAGGTGTTAGACATGTCCTAGGGTGAGTGACGAGTCGTTTGGGACCGGGTTGGACGACGGAGACGCCGTGGATCACCGGAGACGACAACCGGACCGTGACCGTGAGTTTCAGAGATATTCTGGTGAGTTTCCTTCCACCTTCTTCGTGTTTTGAGGTTGTAGAACCGTAGGACAGACCTAGACGATCCCATAGGGATCAACCCCGTCGAAAATGGTGGCCGGAATTGTGTGATGGAATCGGGTCAAACCGTGGGTCGACGGCGACCCGGTTCCAGTCAAACGGGTCGACCCGGTACTGTAGCATGATGACGTCATCATGCTGACGTCACTTCTGACGTCATGATGACGTCATCCTGTCAGATGTTGTCAGACCAGGGACCAATCAGAACGTGCCACGTGTCACCTGACAAGTGTCAGTGATGACGTCATGCTGACGTCAGCATGACGTCACTGCTGACGTCAGCATGACGTCACTGCTGACGTCAGCGGTATTGTAGCAGCGTTGACCCACGCATTGACCAGGCGCGTGGGGGCGCGTGTGAACAGTAATTTTGGTGGGGCCGGTACCATTTTCAAGGTTTCGACGATACGGATCCAATGGCGGTGGTTTCGTGTCGATCGGAGATCGTTAAGTTGGTCAAAAGGGGGTTTGAAGCACCGGGACTAGTGCCCGGGACGCGTTTTTGAGGCGGATCTGTTCTAGGGTCTTGGTATTGATATTGTAGGGTCCTTAAGTAACCCTCAGGAATACTAATACAGGTTTATAGAGATCGTTGAGCAGCAAGGACCGAGTGTGAGTGGGCTGTTTGATTTATAAAAGGCTTGCATGCATAAACTGTTTTACTATTTCCACTGATGAGTCTTATGAACTGTTTATATATGTTATTACGATGTTTTGGGCATGAGACCCGTCTGGATTATATGTGGATTTTGTTTGGGATGTCCGGGGGACATAGGGTAAACTATACTGTTATTGTACTGTACTTTCCTACCTGTGTATATTGTCTCCTCCAGGGAGGGTCGTTGGCCTGGGTGGACCCTGGAGTAGTCACGGGGCTCTGACTGAGTGGAGTTGACCCCCGTTGGGCTGCTTACTCTCAGGAAGGCATGTTCATATACCTCGGGCAGTGACCGGGATACCGGGAGCTGATGTACCTAGAGAGTCTCGGGTGTGAGACCCTGAGTGGCAACGCGTAGCCTTAGAACCGTGACATCATTTGGGTTGGGTTTTTACAGTGCACTGATATGTTAGTTTCACCTTACGATTATTATTGTGGTTCATTGGTTTATAATATTATGTTTTCACTGCATGCAAGATTTGGAAAACGGAGGGGTAAAACCTTGTGATTATTTTATTATTAAATTGATTTCTAAACTGTTATTTTTGGCCCACTCACCCTTGTTTTACTGACCCCTCCAGACCCTGACACGGCCATAGAGGAGGAGGATCCGGAGGAGGAGGCAGAGGTTTAGTTTGCCTAGCTGTGCACCTGTACACCCACTTGTGGGTAGGTTGAGCACCGAATAAATGTACTCTGACTAGTGTGCTCACATGTTGTATTTTACTTTCCCTTGTCTGACAGTATCACTTTAAACACTGTGTTTGTACATTATCTATCTATGTGAGTCTTCGGTTTTTATTTAAGGGTACTTTTGGTATGTTTAGAGTCATTGTCAGACGGGAGCGGGTCACGTCCCCGGGTGGTCCCAGGTGGGATTGGGACGGGTCCTGTCACCACTATCATCTGGAAGGGCTAACACAGGAGCAGATGTTAACCGCCTTTTAAGCTCCTGGAAACTCTGTTCACAGTTCTCATCCCACTCAAACTGAACTCCCTTCCGTGTCAACCTCGTCAACGGTGCTGCAAGAATAGAAAAGCCCTCAATAAAACGCCGGTAATACCCTGCCAAACCCAGAAAACTCCGAATTTCCGTCACCGTCTTAGGCTGTTCCCAATTGGCTACCGCCTCAACTTTCTGAGGATCCACACGAATGCCCTCGGCCGAAATCACATGGCCAAGAAATCCAACACTGGTCAACCAGAACTGACACTTACTGAGCTTCGCATACAACTGATGCTCCCTCAACGTTTTAAGCACGATCCTCAGATGTTTCTCATGCGCCTTCGCACTCTTCGAATACACCAAAATATCATCAATGAAAACAATCACAAAACGATCCAAGTAGGGCCGGAACACTCGGTTCATAAGGTCCATAAAAGCTGCTGGGGCATTAGTCAAACCAAAAGGCATCACCACAAACTCATAGTGACCGTACCTGGTCCGGAAAGCTGTCTTCGGTATATCCTCCTCTTTAACCCTTAACTGGTGATAGCCGGAGCGAAGATCAATCTTCGAGAAATACTGTGCTCCCTTGAGCTGGTCAAACAAATCATCAATCCGGGGTAGGGGGTACTTATTCCGAATAGTTACCTTATTCAGTTGCCTGTAATCCACACACAATCTCAATCCTCCATCCTTTTTCTTGACAAACAAAACAGGTGCTCCCCAAGGTGACATACTCGGTCGAATGAATCCTATATCGACCAACTCTTGCAACTGGGCCTTAAGTTCCCTCAATTCGGCAGGTGCCATACGGTAAGGAGTCTGAGAAATAGGCTGTGTACCTGGTAGAAGCTCAATCGTAAACTCAAGATCTCGGTGTGGGGGTAGTCCTGGCAACTCCTCGGGAAAAACATCGGGAAACTCCCGTACCACTGGTATATCCTCCGCCCTCTCTGGCGTAGCACGCGTATCCACCACATGAGCTAAGTAACCCTGACACCCCTTCCGTAACAGTTTACTAGCCTCGAGTGCCGAAATAACTCCCGTAGGAAGTGCACGCTGATCCCCCTGAAATGTAGTCTCTGATAATCCGGGACTCCGAAAAGTCACTCTCCTATCGAAACATTCGATAGAAGCATGATGTCTCGTCAACCAGTCCATACCCAAGATCACATCAAAGTCCCGTAAATCCAAGAGTAACAAATCTGCCAGTAACTCCACCTGGCCTACCATCACCGGACACTCTCTCAAAACCTGAGTCACTACCAACACCTCCCCAGTAGGTGTACTCACTCCTAACGCACAATCCAAAGTAGACACCTCCCTCTCCTTAACCAGACTACAACTCCGAGCTATAAATGAATGGGTAGCCCCGGGATCTATCAAAGCAAAAACAGTGTGACCAAGTATGGTGAGTGTACCTGTCACCACTCCCGGTGCTGACCTAGCCTCCTGCTGAGTCATCGCAAAAACTCGCGCCTGTGGCCCCGATGACCTACCGCGCCCTCTGGAACTGCTCGTGGCACCACCGCCACCCCTAGGGCCTGCCGCCCCTGATACTGATGCAGTACTCCGCCCGGGTTCTGCTGCACCTCTGCCTGCTCCACCCTCCGTAGCTAACAATGGGCACTCCCGACGGAAATGTCCTCGCTCTCCACAATAGAAGCAAGTGTCCCTACCGGGTCCACCGGTATGCCTCCCTGTAGAAGCCACTGAAGTCGCACTCGCCTGAGGAGTCGGCTGTGACCTAGCTCCTCGAAATCCTGAGCCCTGAAAACTGCCTGGTCTGCCATACCGGGCTCCACCAGCCGATAGTGATCCACCAAAATTACCCCGTTTCGGGGGCCTCTGACTCGATGCTCCTGGGAATGACTGCTCCCGGCGTCGAACACTGCCCGAATACTGTGGTCGAGCAGGTAAACTGGCCTCCACCCTGACAGCAGCATCAGACAACTCTCGGAAAGTAGCAAAAGAGCCGGCTGTCACTATGGCCCTGATCTCTCCCCGGAGACCCAACTCAAACCGGCGGCACTTCTCCGCCTCAGTCGCCACAAATGCCGGAGCAAAAAGAGATAGCATCTGGAACCTCTGCTCATACTCAGCAACTGTCAAGTTTCCTTGCTTCAAGTGAAGGAATTCCGCTTCCTTCGCATCCCTGAAAGAACGGGGATAGTACTGATCTAGAAACCGCTCCCGGAAGGTCTCCCAGGTCACGGTATGTGCATCCCAACCGGACAGTTCCAGCGTATACCACCACTCGTAGGCAGCTCCATCCAACAGAAAAGTGGCTAACAATACCCGATCCTCGGGAGGACAGTGCATCACCCCAAAAATACGTTCTAGTCGGGTGATCCATCGGTGAGCTTCCTCGGGATCAGCCCCACCGCTGAACGTAGTAGCCCCAAGCCTCTGGGCTCTCTCGATCGAAGCGCTCTCAGTCCCTCTCGCCGCTTCATCTTCAGGTCGTGGAGGGGGTTCACGTCTCGGAGGCATGATCAATCGTACGCTGAAAGAGGCATAGAGTTAGTATAACAACCTAGACCCAACACAAATTGACACAACCTATGCTCTGATACCAATTGTCAAGACCCGTCCCAAATATCACCTCGATACTCGGGATGAACCCTGCTCCCGTCTGACAATCACACTTACAATGCCAAAAATAAACTTAATACAACTATAAGCATAACCATCAGACGAAGGAGTAAATATATACAACAGTAAGTCAGAGCATAGTTCTACAAAATGGGCACCAAAAGTCCTACAAGTCTAAGTCCGCAACGGAAGAACGTCGGAAGCCCTATGCCTCGATATCTGCCTCAACGTTCACCCCGGCGCTATCACCACGACCTGGAGGGAAAATTAAAAACAAAAGGTGTGAGTGGACCAAAAAGAATGAAAGTTTTAAAACCGTTTACCAGCAAATCAACGTAAGGAAATAAAATCATTTGTTCCCTCCGGTTTAAAACCAGGCATGCCAATGAAGTATTAGAAAAACCATAATATGAAAAACATCATAAGAAACAGAAACACTATAAATACCATAAGAAACAGATACACTATAAAACATCATAAGAAACCAGAGTATAACCCGATCAAACCTGCTGGACCTATCCGAGTCTTTAAACTCAACCAGGCCTCACATATCAATCCGAGTCTTTAAACTCAATAGGCCTATGGGGGTAATATCATAATATCCGAGTCTTTAAACTCCCGAGTCTTTAAACTCAATCCGGGCCCGTCCCCCATCAATATCAATCCGGGTCTTTAAACCCATATCCAGATCCAGCAAATCCAATCCATATCCAGTGTAAAACCAATTCAAAATCCATCGCCAAATCCGAATTCGAAATCCCCGGTTCGAAGCCCTTTCGGCGTCCAGAACCGACATTCCGAACCCAAATCCGGTGATCTACTTTTATACCCAAAACTCACGTTAAATCACAATTTATGTTTCACAATCCATTTATCATCTTCTGAAACACTTATAGATTAAAATCTCCAAACATGGCTTTAAAATCGGAAAATCAGCTTTTCTCGAAAAACGCGCAAACGCCCGAAAACGTCCCGAAAAACGTGCAAACATCTCAATCACATATAAACACATCTAAAAGCATAAAATATTAATAAAAACAGTTAGGCATGCTCGGAAGTAAGAAAAAGTCCACTCACAGTTTACAACACGTCACTCGCGCTCTGTGCGCTCCTCAACCGTCTCTGGTGTCTCCCGTCCTGTCAATAGATACCAAATAGGGTCACAATAACATCAAGGATACCTTCCCTATTTTCCCCAATTTTTCGGGAATTTAATAATATTTTAATCCTAAACCCTAAACCGCACGGATTCCCGAACCATTCCGTAACACCGTCCGATTAACCCGAAAACTGTACCATTGGATTCCTTAGGACATTTAGGGCTAAACTCATGTTGGACGCTTAACCGGATTCCTCCCCACGCGCCCCCACGCGCCGCCCAAAGTGGCTGCGCGTGGGCCTCACGCGCCTGCTACAGTCCATCTTCAACCTCGAGTCACCCGGTTCAACACAGTTGAACCGGCGTGACCGGTTCTCCGCCGTTCACCCACCATTCTTCTC
This sequence comes from Prinsepia uniflora, assembly GCA_032719365.1. Lineage (NCBI taxonomy): Eukaryota > Viridiplantae > Streptophyta > Magnoliopsida > Rosales > Rosaceae > Prinsepia > Prinsepia uniflora. Next base: position 618,078 of record CM064876.1, on the reverse strand, counting down.
CAATTCAATACCTTTAGCTTCGTCCAGTCCCCTACAACCAAACCCAGTCCTAAAATCCAGAAATCACGGCCTAAAACCCTTCGTCTTCAACCTCGAAAAACCTTGCCCGTGAGCTCTGTTTTCCTTCCCGGCCGTCCACTGCTTCCCCCTTCACGGTGGGGATACCAGCACCATCCTAGGACCCTACTTAGTCCTACCCAACTCACAGAATCCGTCGATTCATCCCCGAAGTCCACGACTTCAAGTTTGAAACTCACGGCTAAAACAGGGTACAGAGGACCCGCCGTCGAACCACCACCCACCGTGAACCTCCCGTCACGGCAACCACCACAAACGACGCCTAAGACCTTCCTAAACCTCCCTTCACTCACCAAACCTGTCGATTCTAGCTCTAGGTCCACGACTCTTCAAATAAAAATCCACGAAAAACAGGGCAAAAGAACTTACCTTTCGATTCCGGCGCCGCCGTGAGAACCGTCACCCACCACGGTGCTCGTGGGACTCCCCTCAACCTCCTGAGTCTCCTACCGCCTTGGTTTGCCTCACCACACGGCACAACAACCTCCACCGTCCACGGTCTACTCTGTTTTCCTCAAATGTTCGCCGCACCACCACCGTGCCGCCGTGCACGATTCCAGTCCCAAAACACGATCAGCACCTCACCCACGTCTCTCTGTCACTCTCACCAGTCACTCCTCACTCTCCCTGGCATCCAAATCGATCACCGCCTCACCCAATCCTCTCTCTGTTTTTCTGCTTCCTTCGAATTTGTGCACGGTTCAAAAATGACCAAGTGTGGCCGTGCACACTTAAGTTTCTCCTAGAACCATCTAGGGTCCCCCACGTGTCCCTCAGCTATTGGCCATCCCAAAAATATCTGCCACTTGCCCTTATCTGATTGGGCTGAGGGAAAATGACCAAAATGCCCCTCCTGCACAAAATTACCATTTTGCCCTCAGACTTTCCAGACCCGTATCTTTTCCGTCCGACGTCCGATGACAGCGTGCCGCCTGTCGTTGAACTCAGGACGTCGAGACCTATCCAACGGTCCTCGGTCTACGTGAAAATCACACATCCTCCAAAAAGTCAACATTTACGGTAACGCCCCCAACCTTCCGTACATCATAACTTCTCCTCCGATTGTCCGAATCGAACCTGCCGCCTGTCTACGGACTCGTGACGTCCTAACCTACGTCACGGTCAAGGGCTAACACTCATCCAATCAATATTACAAAAAGTCAACTTTTCGTTTACTATTCACAAGGGCAAAATCGTCCTTTTTACAAAACTTCACAAAAATTACATTTTTACCCTTCCCATAGGTACGGGTTGTTACAATATTTCTTGGATCCCAAGTGTCATTCCACTATATTCATCTTTTGCACTAGACCGTGCAACAATATTATGTTTCTTACTTTTCCATGTAACAAGTTTGCCCCATACAAATCTCAAATAGCTAGAGATAGACATTCGGTCATCTAGAGCTCATGCCCAATCTGCATCAATGTACGCTTCAACCTTTCAATAATCTTCATTCTTAGTATATAAAATTCCTTTCTCAAGATAAACTTTCAAATAGCTCAGAATATGCATAACATCATTCAAATTTTTTTCTCCTAGATTGTGCATGAATTGACTCACTACACTTAGATCATATGCTAAGTTTGGTCGTGTGTGAGCCAAGTACATCAGCCATGGCTAATAGCACGCTATTAGGAATATATATAGTATATAATTGATTCACAAATGACTTATTTGATTCAAACAGATAATGGTTAGAAACATAGTGGCTCATGGGGTAATTCACTTTACTAGAGAGTTCAGGTTCATACTCAACTAACGATTAGTTATGTGTATCAGGTAGGGGTGGGCATATATAACAAAAAAACCACAATCATTTCGCTCCAGATCATGCCAAACCAAAAAAATATCGAATAGTAAAAACAATGTGATGATCGGTACGGTACCGAATCAGTATTGGTTCAAATCGGTACAATTTCAATTTCGAAGTTTTGAAAAACTGTCCCGTACCAATACCAAACCGAATTAACATTTTTTTTAAAAATAGCTAAAACTATTTTCCTATTGGTTGATATATTAATCTTATACTAGAAACTATTTTGAGTTCTCTGTGACCGAATGATAATAAATTTATCTAATTAAAATTATCATGTTTAGCATACTTGAAAATATTTTTGTTGGGCTACATTAACAACCATTTTTCTTAACCTAAATACTCTTGTTGACTACAATATTAGTAAAGAAACTCATGACTAAGTTGCAACAAAAGCTAGCTAACTAGAAAACAACACTAGCAGTCACCTAAGGAGCACACACCATAATTCCTCATTAGCAGTAGGAAAAAAAAACTAGCTAACTGAGTATTTGGTACATTAAAAATTATAATTCCTCATTAGCAGTCTCCTAAACTCTAAATCCATAAAATTTTTTTGGCTCAAAACCGAAATCATACCAAACTTAATCAGTACTGAACGAGCTAGTATTAATTTCAAATTGTGAAATACAGAATCATACCAAACCGGTTAAAATTAAATGGTACGATTTTGATATCACCAAATATCGTACCACATCAAACTGTGCCCAACTCTAGTATCAGGTATTGTAGACACAAAGGGCTCATGTGATGTCATTTCTTCCATTACAATAGCATCTGAGGATAAGGGCGCACAACGGGGATGTTGAGGCGACATCCAAGGGATTTACCCGCTGCGTTTGTGATTGGTCACGTGGGTGCTGCAATTGTGACTGGTCATGATTGTTTCTAGTTTAACCAACCACAATGTCTGATGAATGTCATAATCTAAAGCTTGAACTTCCTTCTGGTACCCCCCTGAAGTTCAGCAGCATGAGGAAAAAATATATCCTCTTCACGAAACACAACATCAAGTGTAACATATATCCGTTTTGAGGGAGGGTGATAACAACAATATCCTTTCTGAGAAAAGGCGTAGCCAAGAAAAACACACGTTAAGGCACATGTTCATGCAAATGAACAACTGATGTGCATCCAAGTACATGTGGTGGCAGATTGAGTACAAAAAGGGCACAAATTGTTGATCCGAGAGCTTGAAATGGTGTCTAAAACTTGCGAGTACTGGAGGGTACTAAATTAATCAAATAAGCTATAAATTTTAGGGCTTTAGCCCGATAAATTAAAGGCATATGTGCTTCAATTAAAGATGCACGAACCACTTCCAACATATGACGATTCTTTCTCTCTGCGACCCCATTTTGTTGTAGTGTATAAAGACAAGTGGTTTGATAAAGAATTCCTTGTGCCTCTAAATAATTTTGTAAATATGCATTATTCTCCCTTATTATCAGAAAGAAGAACTTGAATTTTTGGATTTGTATTGAGCATTGACCGTCTTATTGAACTTTTGAAATAAGGAGAGTTCACTTCTCCTTTCGATTTTATAAGACACATCCAGGTCATTCGAATACAATCGTCAATAAATGTAACAAACCAATGTGATCCATGTAGGTTAGCAATCTTAGATGGACCCCATACATAAGAATGAATCATCATAAAAGCAACGAACTTTTATTCAAACTATCCGAAAAAGAAACACGATGACCTTTTGCAAGTTCACAAACATCACAACGAAAAATACTAACATCAATTTTAGAAAACAAAAAGGGATGCGATCAACGTAAATAACTAAATGAAGTATGTCCCAAATTACTTCCTTTCTCCCCTGATGACATTTCACTACCAAGCTCTAAGTTAATTTTGTTGAGCTGTCATATACCATATTTAAGTAATACAACTTTCCTCGCCTAATACCATAACCAATGGATTCAGATGCCCTTAAAAACCAAAAAGTGAGGCAACAAAAATCATAATACACCGTAGAGCAGTAGTTATTTGGGAAACTGACAGCAGATTACAATCCAGAGATAGAACAATTAAAACATAATCCAAATTCATGGTATTAGCGAGGAACATATTGTCTTCTCTAAAAATTGGGGCAGACACACCATTGATAGTATACACAATATTTTGGGTTTGAAGGATGAAACATATCTAGAATCAAAAGTCATATATTCTGTAGCCATGTACTATTAGAAACAACTACCTACATTTATTTTTAAAGGTTTATATACACGACTGTTTACAAAATGTAGTTAATACAGAAGACTGTTTACAAGACTATTTACAACTCAATTACAAATCAATCCAAAATATAGAAGAATTCACTGAAAACCAACATCGATCATTAAATATCTTTCTTTTCTTTCTCATGTCATGTTATTATTCCGAATCAAATTCATACACATAAATTAAATGCGCTTCTGCCTAAAGTACATATAGGAGAAGATGATCGATATCAAAACAACATTACTTGCGTATTTACACATTGATTAGACCTAGAATTTCTTCTTCTTATTATCATTCTTCTTAGGGTTATTATTGTCTGCCAAACACAGGAACAAAATGTGCTCAAAATCCTCTTCATCACAAGGGATTTTAAGTGCACCTTCCTGTTCAAATCCATATTCCTCAGCCACTCTATCCATCAAAACCCTAAAATGCGGCGACGACAAACACCTCATCGGAATTACAAACCTCCGAAGCTCCGGCCCTACATAAACTGCCAAGAACCCTTTTGGAACTTGTGAATTATTTCCACCCCCACCACGGTGGCCACCATCCGACAAGTCCCCCGCTAGCAACGAATCCCCGGCGGAGTTGTCACCGGATGACGATTCAAAGAGGCTTATCGTCACATTCTTCCCCGGAACTGCTCCCGATTTTTGGTTTAGTGGTGGCAGCCACAGCCATCGGCGGTGGATGTTCATGTTCTTGGGCCATGCAATGTGCCTTCTTGTTTGTTGTTGCTGCTGCTTCATTTTGATGAACAATATGAAGATAAATGGAATTATTAACTAATTCATAATGATGATGTTTCATAAGAAGAATTGATAATGGAAGATAGCCTTAATCTTCACAAACAAAGACCAGTTTCAAAACACATGCATGTTCTTTTTCTTATTCTTTTGAGTGTTGTCACAGAGAAAAAGTTTTCTTACGACGCAAGAAAAGCCTCTTCCTCTGCGAAACACAACATGTTTTGATGAATTTGAGATGAGGAACTCAAACTTGCCATAATAATTGGTTAATCAATAATCGTTGTGGAGAGATATTGTCAATGAGTAATTGTTGAGAAAGCTGGGTGTGATTTTGGTGAAATTTAAAGAGGAACTAGTACGTTGAGATTGATCGATGGAGCATTAGAGTAGTCCAAATTTGTTGAGTGCTCCGCCATGGAATTCTCACAACCATCCCTATTTTTGGCTTTGTCCACAATTGCTGTATATAATTGTAGGCTAGCTTCTGTTTCTGCATGTGGTCAATTAATAGTACGTGAAGGGGTTGGCTATTTTTGTCTTTTCGTTTTTTGTTTTTAGGAGCTATTGTAATGATAAATTCATGAGCTCACGAAATCTATAATAATTTCAAATTTCAGAAACAAATTAATAATCCTCAAATTGAAGTTACGTGAAGTTATTATAGTTTACAATTATAGGGTGAATTTGGTATAATATAAAATATAAATGTAATTATATTATAATTTGGACTATTATCTATTTTCTTCTAGAAAGTAATTTATTCTAGAAATTAATATATTTTTCTATAATTATCGAAGTTTAATAATTTTTCTTTTAAATATGTACGTTGGATTTTTGAAATTCGATTCGCTCCTTTCCTCTATTTTACATCCAGATCAGGTGGAGGCAGCTTGGGTCGAGAGGGATTCCAACAAAAAATAATTAATAATTATCGAATTTAATGACATTGAGTATGAAACACTTGTATATGCCGCCTTATATATATAGTTTTTTTTTTTTTTTTTATGGAAGGACGGTAATTTTATTTAAATGATGAAAGAATGATGCAAAAATATTTGATGGTGAATAAAAATGGTCTCATTAAAATTTTACTGGAGATTTCAATCCGGTCAAAAAAAAAAGTGTCACGCACTTAATTACAACTTTATTCAAAAATAAATTTAAAAAACAAAACATCTGAAATTATATCCGGAAATTCCTCGAACCATATAGCATCCAGATGTTACTGCATGTGTTACATATTTTAATTAATCCGATACTTTTAATTTCATCTGCATGAATATATACTAATATATTGCAGCGTGGAAGGACTTTCTCACTTGTCATTAATCAAGGAGAAATGTACGTTCTTAATTTATTCCAAACAAAGAGTACGTCCGGCAGTACATGTGTGCCAATTTTGGAATTGATACGTACAAGTACTCCAACAATTTTATAAAACAAAAACAAAACAAAGGCATTTCACTGGACAAAAATCATTAATTTTTGAAAGAATTAATGTTTTTTTAAACTTGAAGACAACTAAAAATACAACATACTTAATTTATGTATTCATTTTAGATTTAGCGATCGATCAAAACAATTAGTTTGTGTGCTATTGGATAGCAATGCGAGAATTAAAAATGAAGCATCTTGTCAATATATATATCATCCTTGCTTCGAATGTTGTTAGCTACCTAGCTACGTACACTTCGGATACAACGATAGCTAGCGAGGCACAACATCGGCACATCATTGTAATTTGAAGATTTAGCTAACAGATCGTCTCGAAAACTAAATCCGACTCTTTAAGTATTCACACTTATAATTTTTTTTTAATACATGATATTCAATAATGCGTACAAGTATAAGTGCGAAACTAGGTACATTCGTTGAATTTATATGATTGGACTTATTTTGGTATTTGAATCATGATGAGCTGGTAAAAAAAAACATAAATAAATGTAATTTAATATGTGCATGGATATTTCACAAAGCCACATTCGGAAACCCTAGCTACGTATAAATACACTCGATCATCCTCACATTCCTTAAGATTTTTTACCATTTAATTCAAACATAGATTATATTCAAATAACTAATGAGGTATATGACAATTCCATCTTTCACCTCCTCATCACCACTCTCCATCTTTCATTGCGCCTAATGGCAACCGCAAGAGTGAAAACAATCAAGCAAGTAATGAATTTTTGGAAGGCCATAAGCCTAAGCAATGGGAAACCAATATCTTCATCTTCATCTCTTATTGCTCCTCTAGGCTTCCTTCCAGTTTACATTGGATGGACTCGATCTCGGTTCCTGATTCCAACGCGCTTCCTCAACTTCCCAATATTCGTGGCGCTCCTCCAAAAATCTGGAGAGGAATTCGGGTTCAAGGGCGATGGAGGCATAGTGCTGCCTTGTGATGTTGAGTTCTTCAAACATGCCTTAAACTTGCTTCAAAAAGATGAGACAAGGTATGGGAGCTTGGAGTTGAAAGAATTTTTGAAGATTTCTCATGAGGCGTGTAATTTTGATTATTCATCCTCTACAATGTGCAAGAAGGAAGGTTTTAGCAATAAGGGTTGTGATCATCGTCAAGGATTATATAGACCTTTGTTATTGCTATAGCTTGACTTATAACGTTACATAAACATATTTTTTTTTTACCATAACATGTTTTCGATCATTCCATATTTTCAATTTTTTTGGCTATTTCTAGCTTATAACATTTAATTTTGTTTATATGGACATATGGTTTTGTTAATTGTGTGATATTTGTATAAATAAGAATTTACTGTGTTGTTAAATAAAAAGAAGACCCTAAAAATGCAAGAATTTTGTAATGCTAATAATTAGGAGCAAGTAATCAATTTCTGCATATATTAATATGAATTTAATTTGATGTTACTTTTGGGGTGTGGAATATTGGATATGGGGGAGAACGGTGCGAAATCGACCTTGAATAATTCCTTTACATAAGTGGCGAGGTAATTATTTTGATAACTTTTTAAGATTTTATCTCGCAGATGTAGTTATTTAAATAATATTACAAATTATTAAATCAGAGAAGAAATACAACTGTTGAAGCAATAAATGTTTCAACTGTCGATTACTCATTGCTCAATCACTAAACGACGCGTGTCCTTCCTCGTAACTTTTTAACTAGGGGAATAGTGGGTCTTCTGTTAGTACGAGTAACGGTAAATGGTAAGTTTGACAGAGTAATAGTAAATAGTAAATATTCATTCATTTTATTGGAAAATGTGTATTCCTAATGTAAGGGTAAGTGAGATGTCCGATTTCTATAGTTTCGATATGGGACAAATGCTCATCGATTTGGGTGCTGACACGTGTTATGCAGATCGATGATGAAGAAGTTTCCACGTATCATTCCGTCTTGGGCCTAGTGTCTCGGCTATTCAATTACCGTGGGCTTGAGTCATGTTTGGTGCTTGAATTTTACGTATACGGTTCAATGAGTCTGGTCAGATATGGTGTCAACAACAATCATAAATAATTATATAGCACCGTATCATGGTTCCATTAGTGAAGTCAACAACTTTTTTTATAAATAGTAATTTATAATTTTGTTTATTTTATACATAAAATATATTATCACATAATATTATTATTTATTTTAGTGTTCGTATAAATATAAATATAAATGTAACTCTAGACATCTTGTATACTTTAGAATTTCACAAAAAAATTTAAAGCAAACTTTTCATTCCATGAACAAGAGAAATAAAAACTTGTTTCAAAAATGAAAAATCAAACACAATTCATTGATATTGTTGACGTGTCACGAATCTTATCAGGAGGACTAATGTTAGAACATTTTTTGTGCATTCGAACTGGAAAAAAAATGAAAAAATAAATAAATTCCAAAACAGACGGTCGCATAGCAGACCGTTAATCTGATTATCTGAGAACTTTCGGAGGAAAAATCTGCAAGAACAAACACAGCCATGTCACTCGCAGCAACAACGGCGATGACGACATGTCGTTTCGTTACGCTCACAATTAAATGCTCGGATTCAAAGCCGAGAACAGGTTTCGGAACCAAAACCAACAATAAGAACAAGAACAGGAAGAAGCACAACCTCAGTCAGGTACCGCGTCTAAAATCGATGTCCAAGATTAAGCCTTTTCATCGTAGTTTAATTAAATTTTTGATTTTTTAAAAATAATCATTCTTAAATTTACCATTTCAAGCAGGAATCAGCCACTAAACGGTCTGATGCTGTTCCTACTCGTAAGTGAACGGACAAGTATTTTGGAAATTGCCCTTGCATTTTTGTGTATGCTATTATAAATTCATGAATACAACGAGGGGTTTTTTAATTTCTTGTCCCACACTCTTGTTTAAGTAGTGGTTCTGTTTCTGGTTTTTGTTGCATTTAAGTCTAAAGGTAGCAATTTTGTGTGCAGAGGCACCAGGATTGAATTCTCGATTTGATGGGAAGTTTAAGAGAAACCCATCTGACCTTGATTTTGAGGAACGTCTGGAAGCAGTCAGAAGGTATAAATGTGTGTGCTGCTGCATTAGCACATCATGAGAGCTGATTTTGGATGTTTAATGATTTATTTTTCATTTAGAGTTACTTCCAACAAATATCTTCATTTTTGCACAATATTCAGTTCAGCACTTGAGCAGAAGAAAGTAGAGGAAAAAAAGGAATTTGGGCCAATTGACTATGATGCACCGGTTGAGATGGGAAAGGAGAAGAAAACAGTTGGACTTGGTACACAGGTAACATTTTCGGTTTTCTGCTTTCTAATCTGGAAGTTAAAAGCTAAAGGGTCATCTTTCACAGGACACATATCCCTAATCTAAATTTGTTTCATGGAATAGATTGGAGTAGGTGTAGCTGTCGTTGTCTTTGGCTTGGTTTTCGCCCTTGGAGACTTTCTTCCTTCCGGAAGGTATGAAATCGTTAATTAAAGTTCTTTCAAGGTTAGAATATCCTTGTTTTCTATATCTTATCTCGTGTCTGCCTATAACCCCTTGATTTCTCATATTTTTTTAATGTATCTTTACCTGACATGATCTCAGAGGCTCAGACTGACTGGAAAAAACATGAAACATTAGGAATTTATGGTATTTCTTAGCCGATTGATTAAAGAGCAAGGTGTCTATAAGTAGTCGTGTTATCTTCCTTTAGCACATTAATTCAGAATTCCAAATGTGATTTCTCCATACTTGCAAGAAGTATCGGGTCTTTGGAGCTAATCTCTTCTTTTAGTTTTTTTGGCAATGAAACATAATAAAATTTATGTAGAGGAAGTTAATTCCTGGGGAGGAACCATGCTAATTTTGGGGATTACATATTGGTATTTGTTATTGATTTCTCATATTATCACTATTCTTATTATTCTTGGCGTTGATTGTTGAGTAATTGATGAGGAATGATTTCATTTTGATATGGTCTTCAAGCTTTCAGTTTGAGTCCTACTGAGGAAGTTGCAGTAACTAGTAATAAACTGTCTGAAGAAGAGAAAGCTTCACTTCAGGTAATGCTGATAGGCATAATTTTCATCTTTTTCTCATTTTGTGGTATTGTTGTATTGCATGCTGAAAGCTAAGCGTTGTCTTTCAATTATGTTTCTTTCTTGTATGATTTTTTTTTTCTTTTGCATTTTAAGACTTGCATCCTTCATAATTACTTGCATACGTTGTTTATTACCTATAGTTTACATAAATATTAGGGAAGTAAGCTTCTGGCCGTGCTTTTCACTAAATTTTACTTATCCAGGTTTAGATTATAGTTTCCTCATTCTAGACCATGCAAGCAATACCAGCTTAAGAATATTTCGTTGAAATTCATCAATGTACTTTCTTATGCTCTATGGTTCCATTGTTTGGTGTAAGTTTAATATCGTAGCCCGAGTTTCTTTCTCAGGTGTCATAACTGTATGTATCTCATGTGCACTTCTCCAAAATCGTTTATTCTATTTTGTTTCCATTCTAAACATTATAGATCCTTATTGTGCATGAGGAAAAATCGTCAAGGCTTTTACCTTTGATTTGTGGCAGACTAGGCTGAAAGAATATGAAGCAACACTTAGTAAATCCCCAAAAGATCCAACTGCTCTTGAGGTGAGTTCTAGTGTGAAACAAAAAATACTATGTGCTTCCTTTGTTATCAAATCATGCTACTGCATAAGTTTTAATTTTTCTTAATTGAGGTTTGACTTTGTTTCTCTATTTAGTTAATTTTAGATTTGGAACTTGTAGTTTTGTTGTCATGTCTAACATGCTAGTCCTTAACGTAAAAATATAATTGCTTGTCAATAATGGGATCACCAATGTGAGATCAATCTTTTATGTCAATGCTGGTTGAACTGTGTGACAATAATTTTTTAGCTTCCATCCAGAACCAGAACCAAAATCGGAAGCCAAATATCTTTTAGAAGACTAAAAGTTTTAACGAGAGATGCAAGATTTTGAAATTTCATTTTTTTTTTCCGCATATTCAATGATAGGATCCAATCGAATCCAATATAATCCTAGCCATCCTTGGGACTCCTCTAATTATTTATATCACGAGTAGAGTAAGGAGAAGGCTTAGCGAAAGGGAAGTTGGAAAAAGGGTAAATAAATAAATGGCTTGACAAGCCTCTATCATCATCTTGTTATTTTTGAAATAATAAAAATTAAACGTGCTCAGCCGAGAAGGATGAAGCTACTATATTATTTATCTAATTGGGAATTCATTGAAATTTTGAAGTTCAACTAAAATCCAGGTCTGTCTTGAATTCTTGATTACCTTTGGTTCTTGTTTACAGTCATTTTAGATATGTTCTTGGGGCTTTGCAGGGGGCTGCAGTAACCTTATCAGAATTAGGAGAATATGCTCGAGCTTCCACTCTGCTTCAGGACTTGGCTAAGGTTTGTTTTGTTTCTGGTTTTGAATTTATTGCACATCTTATATGACACTTTCTGCTTAAAATGTTCTATTTATTAAATTCTCACTCTATTAGGGTGGGTACACAGGAGAAACCAAGTGATCCTGAAGTTTTTCGTTTGCTTGGAGAGGTTAAATATGAACTCAAGGACTATGAAGGGAGTGCTTCTGCGTATAAGGTCTCTTCAATGGTCAGTCTCTGCAAAACTCAGCACACAAAGCTCAAATAATTCGGATGCTTTCTGTCAATGTAGATGTGTTGATATTATTAGTAGGCGATATTTTCACTCATTATTACGATACATGAATGTGCTGTTGTCTCACAGGTGTCTAAAGATCTCAATTTGGACATTCTGCGTGGCCTTACGAATTCATTACTTGCTGCTAAAAAACCAGATGAGGTTTTCCATTATTCTTGTGAATTGAAATAAAAAAATGCACTGAAATTCATTTAAAAAGATTCATGTGCCTGGCTTCTTTGAACCTCAATGTCCCCTATTTATCCAATATACTTTATTGAGTTTCTTACAACTAGTATCAAACCTGTTGCAGGCTGTTCAGTTTCTTCTTGCCTCTCGTGAACGTATGAATGCAGGCAGTCCAGATGCAAAGGCTGGAAGCAGTACATCTGAAACAAATTTACAGGTGGACCCTATTCAAGTGAGTAACAGGTCTTCTATAATATTACGTATTGTGGCATCACTGAAATGATTAATGGACAATTATTGCATTTATTTTAAGGTGAGAAAAAACAAACAGATTTAACAAGTTCAGATTAATGTTTGAGCTCGTCTATGATTGTCAATTATCTGTTCTACCATTATGTTTAAACAAATTTATGCTACTATTTCTCGTTCAATCTCTTCTTGATATGCAATATCTGATTTTTGTTGTTGCTTTTCCTCCTTTTTCTTCTTTTGGTTATGCCACGAATAATCAGGTTGAGTTACTTCTTGGAAAAGCCTATTCAGATTGGGGCCATGTCAGTGATGCTGTATCTGTCTATGATAGGCTCATCTCCAGCCATCCAAATGACTTCCGTGGTTACTTGGCTAAGGTTTTTGTCTTTAATGATATTTCTAATTTAGAGAAATCGTCAGTAGTTTTATTTCATCTGCGTACAGTGCATCTGTATTTTGGAAGTCAGCTAAACTCAAGAAAGTCTAATTTAACAAGTTCCTAATTACATGAGGTTGGATTTTCTAAGAAAAAGGAAACAGGAGAAAGGAAAAAAGTTGAGATTTGTAGCATAAATTCTTTTCCTGAGTACAAAGCTCAACTGGAGGTCATTGAACTATGTGCTAGCTCCTCAGTATTTCTGATAAAAAGAACTTTCGTTAAAGTTTTGTCTCTTTAATGGTTGTGCAGGGAATTATCTTGAGAGAAAATGGAAAAGGTGGAGAAGCGGAGAGGATGTTTATACAGGTAAATATATGGATTTCAGTTGGCAGATGAACTATATTTCCATAAACACATGCGTACAGGTCAGACTCACACACACATTACATGTAAAGGGATGATGAAGTATAGGAATATCTTTTGGCATATAAAGTGTATAAAAGCCCTGTGCAATTCCAATTTGTTGAATCCTAAGGTCTATAACTTCACGAACGACATTTTGATTGTCAAACCAACTTATTGACATCCTTTCTGGCCTCCCTCCACCTCCACTTTTCCTTTAGCAATGCTTCTCGAGAACAATTTTAATGCATTACCATTTCCCAAGGAGCAAAAGAAATTAAGATTGATGTTGGTTGTCAATTTTAGCTGTCTAAACATATCTCCTGCATCTGCATGTGTGTGTTTATGTGGAAGTGAATGTAGATAATCTATAAAATCATTGTGTTACATGAAGTTAATTAAATCATGATGTTTAATGCGCAGGCACGGTTTTTTGCTCCAGAGAAAGCAAAGGCATTTGTAGATCGATATTCAAGATGATAACGGTATTCTTGTTGCCCAAGTAGGGTGCTCCATACGAAAATCGAGCAGCAAAAGCTTCTTAATAGTACCCCGTTTGACCATCGAAATTCAATTTGCGTATACCTTAAGAATTTTCAGGTTCAATGTTGTCGAGAACTGCTTATCATAATGAGTTGTGAAGGTGGATGATAGTAGTTTAGAAAAAATCAGTTAGGACCATTTTTGTATTTGATTCCAACTTTTCATGATGTAGTTTTCCACATGATTTAGTCTTTGATGAAATTTAACCTTCAACTGTGTTCATCACAAAAGGTTAATCGTAGTTGTAAGTTATAACCTTTATAGATTGGTAATGTTATTTTACAGCGCATTTTCACAATGGCTCGACTTGAAGAGATTCAACCGGATGCAGAAAATTTCAAATTTGACTTGCATATGTTCTAATGATTTGAACGTTTTAATTCCAAACAAGAGAACTCTTTGTTTTGAGTACTTTATTCATAAAGTAAGAATACAAATACCTTTGGATGGCCAGATTTCCAGTCCTATTACTTTTATTCATATTCAAAAGTTTATCCAATACAAATGTACTATGCTAAAGTAAACCAAAAGATTATAAATTTCTCAATGGAAGTTACATTCAATTTTACATCAATTAAATGCATTTCCTCAGTTCACAAATACAAATTCAGCACATCCCCAAAAAACCCACCATCCAAATTCCCCCAAAATCCCAAGAAAAGAAAAAAGCATCAATCTTTAGTGACATTTCTGACAGTGTTACAAATCTCCCCAATACCCTTAAGAACATGAGGAATTACAGTGTCAATCCCTTTCAATGTGATCCCAGAAGCAACCCCGACAGCAAAAGCTTCACCATATCCAGGCTTGGAGTCCACCTTCATGTTAAGAATGGCAAGGCTGTTGTTGGCGCTGTCAACTTTTCTTGATGTCTCAGCCAAGATTTTATCCTTTCTGCCCCTGCCAGAAGATATGACCCTAAAGAGGGCGGTCTGAAGGTCACCTATGACCTTGAGAGAGGCCTCTTGGGAGTCCAGGCCTTGGGATTCATAGTGGGATACGAGTTCTTGTGCGGTGGGGAGCTTTTTCTTTTGGGAGTTTGGGATTCTGGTGGTGGACGCGGCGGCGGCGGCGGCTGTGGGGTTTTGAGGGAGGGTGCTGAAGGTTGGCTGTTCCATAAGTGGGTTTGAAATGTAAAGTGAAAAAAGAAGAAAAATCAAAGCTTTTGTGTGGCTTTTGGAGAAGAGGAGCGTTATAATGGGCTTTTCATTTTCAGCTTCCTTTTTAGGGTTTATGGGAAGATAAGGCGGACAATTTTGGGATGAGGATTTGTTGCTGGTGTTGTCTCCACTCTCCAACAGGTTTCCTAAGTTCTCCTCTGATTTACTGTTAACAGATTTTGTCTATAGACTTTTTATCCATAGGAAATAGCCAAAATATCACATCCTGACCCCCTAACACTTCATAAAATTATAATCAAATATAGATAAATTTTAGAGCAAATTAAAAATTAGTGTTTTGATTTTTACACTAAATTTTATTGTTATTATTAACATTTTAAAGGTTATATTTTAGTTACCTAACATTTTAAAACGTTTTATCAAAATCATCTGTTCACCATTCTCTTAGAAAATTCGTTAAGGTTGTGTATTAACATGTATCAATGAGGGTCTTAAAATATTTTTTTACTAAAATATGAAATTGAAGTCTCAAAGTTTCATTTTCGTTATTAAAAATTTCGGGTTCGAATTTTTAAATTATAAAGTTCATATAAACTCTAGTGTTTGGTATATGGATTGGAGAATATTTTTAAATTTTTTCCATTTCCATTTTGCGTTTGGTTTTTTCGTAGTAAGGTTGATGCATGTAATTTTGGGTTTTGGAATTCAATTTAATTTTTCAAAATTTCGAGGTTTAATTTTGGTATGATAAGGTTCGTATAAACTCTAACATTTGATATTACGCGTTTCATAAAGAATTTTGAACTTTCTTCTTTTTAAGTCTAGTTTTTCTATAGTGTGATTCATGTGAATTGTCATGAGATTGGAATTTCAAAATTCAATTTTTTTAAGGTATTTAAATGCAAAATTTAAAAACTTAAATATAACTCTCAAATTTAAAGTAACACACATTGAATTGTAATTTGCCCCTATATTTATGTATGGAGTAAAAGTGGCGTACCACTTATTAATTTTGAACTCTGGAAAACTTGTATTTTATTTTATTTTTTGGGATAATCAAGAAATTTTATATCAAATAGCCCTGGAGAACCAAGAGAGAAAAGGCACTAAGGCTCCAAAAACCCCACAGAGGAGAAATTACATCAAAGGGACATTTCAAACCAAATGCTATGGACAGAAGAGGCCAAAGCCAGTCTATACGAAGTAGTCATTAGAGAACTCCCTTTCCAACATGCAGCAAGGTTGGTGAGAAACTCCAGCCAAGGCAAAGGGGTCCAAGGGAGGTCATATGTCTGCAAAAACAAGTTTCCAAATAATAGTAGAATACTCACATTCAAAGAAGAGATGAGAGTGGGTTTCATTCTTTCTGTTGCACAGCACACAAAGTAGGTTGTTCTGTCTCCCAAATCCACAAATAATATCCAAGGTAGCAAGTTTCATGAAGAATGAAACCGAATCTAGGCACATAAACTTTAAGCCACACCTTAGAATGCTAAGGGACAATCTGACATCGGGGGATGAGGGCCCGCCACATAGACTTAAACAGAGAACTTCCCTTTACCATCAGCAGTCCAAACAAAACAATCCTGGGAGGCAGAAAGGTGGATGGAATCTTACACAACTTGGATTATCCTAAAAGAAGAAGAGGGAGGGGAAGGCCAGTTCCAAGAATTACCTCGAATAGTGGCACTTAGCTTGGCATGAGCATGAAACCCCGAAGAGCCAATATCCCTACCATCCAACTACCCAGAGAGCGCATCATGGCAAGGCCAATTATCACACCACGTAAAGATGTTACAGCCATTACCAACTACCATAGAAATAAAAAGGCGAATAAGATGTCTCAATTTTAACAATTTCTGCTAGTTCCACGAACAAGTGGAAGGAGGGGTAGTACATCAAAAACACTTATTTTTAATGTAGTACTTTTTAATCCAAGCAACCAATAGGTTAGAAGGATCCCCAGAGAACAAATTCCAAACATGCTTAACCATAAGGGCAATGTTCCAAGTATGCAGTTTTTTAAGCCCTAAATCCCCTTCATCTATAGACCTACAAACCTCCCTCCACAAGACTTTAGCATGATAGCTGCCAATCAACTTGCCAGACCAAAGGAACCAGCGAAGCTTTTTCTCCATGACCCGGAAGACTTTCTTAGGCAAAAAAAGATAAGCCGCCCACAATACTTGGATAGAAACAAGAACAGAGGAGATAAGTTGAAGTCTCCCAGCAATCGAAAAGGAGCGGTGCTCCCATCCACCAATCTGCTTATCAACTTTCTCAAAAAGAGCCGCACAATCCCCATACCCAAGCTTGAGGTGACCAAAGGAACTCCAAAAGGGAGTAGTACCAACACTGAACCCCATACAAGCACGAATAGCCTCAATCTCCACATTACTAATACATGCAGTATAAATGCTACTTTTAGCAGGGTTAGGGATCAGCCCAGAAATATCAGAGAACAGGGACAGACCCTCCTTGATTACCTTGGTAGAATCAACACTATCGTGACTGATATTCCTTCACATCGCCAATGGTAACGAAAGAAAAAAGTGGAAGCAATTTTAGCATTCAGGATACGAGCAAGAACCTCCATAGCAGTAATGAACAGATACGGCAACATGGGTTCACCTTGTCTTTCTTCAGTGTGGCCTATAATAATCTTGAAGGACTTGTACGATCTGGAGATCAGTTTGGTACTTTTACAACCTCAGACTTTGAAGGGAATCCGATTATGCGTGAGAAGCTTGTGCCCTCAAAGTCCTCAACCAATATTTGAAGCTACCAAAAGATCTAACATGAAGCTCCTTATTGCACTAGTCTTTGGGCTCTCATTTGGCATTAGTTTCAGAACTACTGATGATTTTTTTTTTTCCATTAATTGGTAGAATGTAAAGTAGTGTGCATATTCTAACCTGAAATAGGTAGCTTGTTAGTAATAATGCTAAATGCATTATTCATAAATTATTAATTGTTGATGTTGGCAGGTCAAATTCAAATTCATTTGTCTATATGAAAGATGAATCCCATATATGGAGAAAAATCTTGATTATACACCAAATTAATCACTTGTGAACCCTACGGCTCTGATGAATGAAATTTTGTTATGATCATAAATGCACAAACCAATGCCAAAGATCACAAAGACGAGAACAATAAGAATTATCTTTGCCTTCGATCTTTGACCATTTGAAGATTGTGGTTCAGGGATATGAGGGTTTAGGGAGCAAGAGAGCTGCACAGATAGACGTGGACCGCATAGTCGAGGATTTCCTTGAAAGCTAGAGGTGGTGGAAGTGTCAAACTGGCCTCCTGAGGGTACAAGTCCCTGAAGATCATTGTATGCCACACTAAATGAAGACAAGAAATGCAGGCATTTCACCGGAAAGATGGTTGTAGGAGAGATCTAATGTCTCTAAGTTTGTGAGGTGTGAGATTTGATCTGGGATTCTGCCCGAGAATTTGTTATGACTAAGGTCCAACACATGAAGATACTTCAACAAACGAAGGTCAATGGGGATATTTCTGGTGAGGTGGTTGTTACTCGGAGTTATGGACAGGGCTAGGTTGGCCAGCTGGTTGTTCTGCTGATTAGTAGCATTGTTGGGCATCAAATAGACCGGCAACTCTAGATAACTCCAGGACACCTTGTCATTGGCTTCTTTTGATGTCAAAACCGGCATCCCTCATAGATCATAAGGAAATCTTCCTTGATGGAGGTTACTGGACAAATCTATGTAAAAAAAGTATAGGAAGAGTGGGGATAGAACCGGTTATGAGATTGAATGACAGGTCCAAGAGTTCACGATTTTTGAGCTTGGCTAGCCAGGTGAGGACTGAACCTTTTAATTGGGAACCAGACAGACCAAAAATTTCAAGAAGCCACCCGCCTCTCTTATGCTTTGATCATTTGGCAAAAATCGGAGCATGAGATTGTTGGAGAGTGTAAAACAGTCCTTACAGCCGTAGATCTTTAGGACAATGTATACTGTTAGACTTTAGGACATCTGTCCTTGGACAGTTACTTAGGTAGTTATCAGCAGTTCTAGGTTAGATTAGATAAGGAAGAGATAACTGCTTGTAGTTATCTCAACCTCAGATTTTTTGTATAAATAGGCCCTGCGGGCAGATTAATGAAATCAACAAGATTTCCCTGAATTTCTACATGGTATCAGAGCATAAAGCCTGACCACCATAATCGGTCCTGCCCTCTACTTCAACCTTTCCTTTCTGTTTTCTGAACACCACAGCCGTCTCAATTCCCTTCCTCCTCCCTGTCATGGCATCTGACTCTTGCTCCTCCCCTCACATCTCTCCCACTCATGTTTCTACCCTGGTTTCTGTCAAATTGACTGAAACCAATTATCTTCTCTGGGAAAGTCAGATTAAACCTTTCCTAATCGGACACAACTACTGGCGATATATTGATGGAACTTACCCTCCCCCTCCCTCCCTCTTATCACCTGATCTCTCCTCCCCAACATCCGCTACCTCTGATTCTGCTCTCACTTCTGCCTCTGGACCTGTCCCCAACCCAGCCTATCATCAATGGTTTCAAATTGACCAGACACTGATCAGTATGCTACGGGCCACTCTCACTGAACCCATTCTTTCTCAAGTTGTCGGTCTCAATACTTCCAGAGATATCTGGGAATGCCTGCGTCAGAATTTTTCACAGCAATCTCTTGCCAATGCTACCAACCTTCGTTTCCAACTTATGTCCCTCACCAAAGGCTCCAAGACAATTTCCGAATATCTCTCACATGCCAAAACCCTTGCTGATTCACTCGCTGCCATCAATGAACCGTTTTCCTCAACTGATCTGGTCACCGCAGTCCTGCGTGGCCTTGGCCCAGAATACACTGTCCTAGTCACTACCATGCTTAACTTCCCCCCACTCCCTCCCTTCTCTGATCTGCGATCCCGTTTACTATCCTTCGAAGCCCAGCAGACTTCCCTTTCCTCTTATATCTCCCTTACAAATCCCACTGCTCTCTATACTGCCCATCCCAATCCCATACCCACCACCTCTGCTCACGGCTACTACACTGCCCGTAGCCGTCCACCCTTTCAGCGTGGTTACCGCCCTAACCGCGGATCCCGCCCCTTTAACCGCCGTGGTTCAGGTCGTTTCCCACCCACACATCCCTCTCCTGGTATCCTTGGACCGTCCCCTCCTCCCACTCGATCTTCAGGCCCTCAATGCTGGTCCTGTAACCGGTTTGGACATGTCGCTGCTCACTGCCCACAACTCACTCAGACTCAAGACCATGATCTATCTCAGGCCTTTGCTGGTCTCCATTTGGCCACAGTATCCGACCCCAACTGGTATCCCGACAGTGGAGCTACTCACCATGTCACTATGGCCCCTGCCACTTCCACTTCCTCCCCCACTTCTGCCCACGACCAGGTCATGGTAGGCAATGGCAGTACAGTCCCCATCACCCACACGGGTACTGTCACCTTTCCCTCTGGTTCGTATGTCTTTAACCTAAAAGATGTTCTTCATGTTCCTTCAATTCGTAAAAACCTCCTCTCTGTCGCTAAACTCACCCAAGATAGTAATGTCAGCGTTACCTTCTATCCCACCCATTTCATTATTCAAGACCTTACTACTAATGCTGTTCTGTTTCAGGGCCCCTGTAAAGATGGCTTGTACCCTATCCCTCCACCGAACACACCTCAAGTCTTCCTTACCACTGCCTCCCCTACCTTGTGGCATCAACGACTAGGGCATCCTTCCAAAGAAGTCCTCCAGCACCTGTCATCTCAACACCAGCTTCATCCACCTGCTTCTTTTAATTCAATTCCTTTCTGTAATTCCTGTGCTCAATCGAAATGTACTAGACAACCATTTAATTCTGTTGTACACACATCTAAGAAACCTTTTGACTTAATTCATTCGGATGTTTGGATGTCCCCTGTTAATTCAGTTTCTGGTTTTAAATACTATGTTCTGTTTACAGATGACTTTACCCGTTACACTTGGGTCTTTCCCATCCGTCTAAAATCAGAAGTTTTTGCACATTTTTCCCGTTTCTTCACCTATGTCCAGAACCACTTCAACACCACCATCAAAACATTTCACAGTGATGGTGGCAAGGAGTTTGCAAATCAGTCTTTCCAAGACTTCTGTCACACACACAGCATCCATCAGAGATTCTCCTGCCCCCATACCCCTCAACAGAATGGTCTAGCCGAGAGAAAACATAGACACATCTCTGAAGTAGGCCGTACCTTGCTCCTCACGGCTGGCCTCCCTCCCTGTTACTGGGCAGATGCTATCACCACTGCAGTCTTCCTAATCAATCTCCTCCCTACCCCTGTTCTAAAGTGGTCTACTCCCTACTCCAGACTCCACGCCAAACCCCCTCCATATACCCTCCTACGCACATTTGGCTGCTCTTGTTTCCCCTATCTAGGAGACTACACTAAACACAAGTTAGAACCCCGATCTCTACCTTGTATCTTTCTCGGATACAGCCCTCAACACTCCGGATACCGCTGCTTACACGTCCCCACTGGACGTGTTTACCTTAACCGTCATGTCATCTTTGATGAAACCACATTTCCGTTCCCTTCCAACCCCACACCAGCACCAGAAAACTTTTCTTTCCTCCCCGTTATTCCACCTCTGGATCACATTACATCAGACCAACCTCTCATTCTTCCTCCAGTCCCACCACCTTCATCTTCTACTCCACACCTTGCTTCTCCCTGCCCTTCCCCCACCATTTCTACTGCCCCAACAACCCCTTCTCCTCAGTCTCAAACTTCCACCTCCTACACCTCCTCCCTCCCCCCCATCCGCCCCCCTCCAAATATCCATCCAATGATCACTCGTAGTAAATCTGGACTTGATACCTCTCGTCATCTCCTCCATGTTTCCCGTTATCCTCTTCCCCAGATTTTCACTGCACTTGCTCACAGCCCCATTGAACCCACCACCTACAAACAAGCCTCCCAATCTCCTCAATGGACTCAAGCTATGAACACAGAATTCTCTGCCTTAATGCAGCAACAAACATGGTCTCTCACCCCCCTTCCCCCTCATGCAAATGTCGTAGGATGTAAATGGGTGTTCAAACTCAAACGCAAAGCTGATGGCACCATTGAGCGACACAAGGCCCGTCTTGTCGCCAAGGGCTTTCACCAAACTGCAGGCCTTGATTATCAAGAGACATTTAGTCCCGTTGTCAAACCAGCTACCATCCGTGTGGTTCTCACCCTTGCAGTTTCACTTGGCTGGCCACTCCGTCAATTGGATGTCACAAATGCTTTCCTTCATGGTACCCTCACAGAAGAGGTCTATATGCAACAGCCCCCTGGCTTTGTTGATCCCCAGAAACCTCATCATGTCTGCCACCTACACAAAGCCTTATATGGCCTCAAACAGGCTCCACGTGCATGGTTTGAAAGATTCAGCACCTTCCTCCTTGCTTATGGGTTCCTTCAGAGCAGGGCAGATCATTCTCTCTTTACTTTTCGCACGGACACAACCTTAATGTTTCTCCTTCTTTATGTCGATGATATAGTCCTCACCGGGAACCTTCCTTCTGCCTTGTCCACCTTCATGGCCACCCTATCACATGAATTTGCCATCAAAGACTTAGGGCCCCTGCACTATTTTCTGGGAGTTGAGGCCACTATCACTGCTCAGGGCCTACATCTAACTCAGTCCAAATATACCACTGACATTCTTAAACGCAGCGGTCTCCTA
This sequence comes from Prinsepia uniflora, assembly GCA_032719365.1. Classification (NCBI taxonomy): domain Eukaryota; kingdom Viridiplantae; phylum Streptophyta; class Magnoliopsida; order Rosales; family Rosaceae; genus Prinsepia; species Prinsepia uniflora. The sequence goes on along the minus strand of CM064876.1, from coordinate 595,468 downwards.
GATTGCAAACCAGTCTACACCCCCGTGGCTTCCAAGAAACTCTTGTCTGCTCACGAAGGCACCCTTCTCCCAGATCCCACCCTCTATCGCCAGCTGGTTGGTGCTCTCCTTTACTTGACACTGACAAGCCCAGATATTTCCTTTGCTATTCAGCATACTGCCCAGTTCATGAGTGCCCCCACAGATCTCCACCTCACCGCAGTCAAACGAATTATTCGTTATCTGAAGGGCACCCTTGGTACAGGCATCCACCTGCGCAGATCTGCCTTCCCACTGCAACTCCACGCCTATTCTGATGCCGATTGGGCTGGCTGCCCAGACACCCGCCGTTCTGTCACAGGTTTCTGCATCTACCTAGGCCCCAATCTGATATCCTGGTGTTCCAAGAAGCAACGAACCGTTTCCCGCTCCAGCTCTGAAGCAGAGTATCGCGCACTAGCCTACACTTGTGCTGATACTCTATGGCTCCTCAGTCTTCTTCGCGAGCTCCACTTTCAGCCCAGCAAGCCCATCATACTCCACTGTGACAACATCAGTACTAAATGCATGTCCTCCAACCCTGTCTTTCATGCACGCACCAAACACATCGCCCTTGATTACCACTTTCTTCGAGAAAGAGTTGTCTCCGGCACCCATCAGGTTCACTTTGTTCCTTCCCTACATCAGCTGGCCGATTTGTTCACAAAGGGACTCTCCACTGCTCGCCACTGCCAACTCAAATCCAAACTTGTCACCCACCGGGTGCCTAGTTTGCGGGGGGATGTAAAACAGTCCTTACAGCCGTAGATCTTTAGGACAATGTATACTGTTAGACTTTAGTACATCTGTCCTTGGACAGTTACTTAGGTAGTTATCAGCAGTTCTAGATTAGATTAGATAAGGAAGAGATAACTGCTTGTAGTTATCTCAACCTCAGATTTTTTGTATAAATAGGCCCTGCGGGCAGATTAATGAAATCAACAAGATTTCCCTGAATTTCTACAGAGAGTACCAAACTGGTCAGGTTCTTGAAACAGAAAGAAAACCTCCATTATCAAGAAGAGTATTTTATTTATATGTATGCAAATATGATGAATTTCCATGCAATATGATCAAAATGTTTGTATATCAAAGACACTAGTTTTAGGTTTAGATACATACTTTATACACCTACCAACTAAAGGAATTTTCTCATCATCAATTCTAAGACCAAATCCAAAACCAAAGCCAAAAAAGATCACAAAGATAACTGCAACAAAAATCGTCTTCCTATCATATCTCTCATCAGTGCCTGGATCAGGCACTGGTTGATGGTTTTGCGTGCTTTGAGGGCAAGAACGGTTCATAGTTAGGCGACCGCCACATAATCCTGGGTTTCCTTCGAAACTGGAAGTGGCAAAAGTATCAAACTGACTTCCACTAGGCACAAGTCCATGAAGCTCATTGTATGCCACACTAAAGAAAGACAAAAAATGCATATCTCTGAAAGAAGCCGGGATTTCGCCAGAAAGACGGTTAAAGGAGAGATCCAATCTCTCTAACATAGTAATTTTAGAGAGCTGAGCTGGGATTTCTCCGGAGAAGTTGTTGTGGCTGAGCTCCAGCACATGAATGAACTTTAACTGCGCAATCTCAGTGGGGATATTGCCACTAAGGCTGTTGTTACCTAAATATATGGCTGGAGGCAGGCTTGAGAGCTGCTTGTATTGCTGAGTTTTGGCCATGCTATTGGCCAACACAAATATAGGCAACACTAGATAGTTTCTATCTACTTGATCTCTGGCCTCTTTAGATGCCAAAACCGGCAACCCACAGAGCTCCTTTGGAAATGGTCCTGTAAGCAGGTTGTTGGACAAATCTATGTAGTAAATTTTGGGCAGATTACCCAAAAAACCAGGGATAGAACCGGTTAGGAGGTTGAATGGCAGGTCCAAGACTTGAAGGCTTTTAAGTTTTGCTAGCCAGTTAGGCAAATGGCCTGTAAATTGGCAACCACCTAGAGCAAGCATCTGAAGATCGCGGAATCCATTTATGTCAAGTACACTGTCATCGTCTGGCATAGGCTCAAACTGAAAATTCTTGGCAAGGATCAGAGTGGTTAGATTCTTGCAACCCGTGAGGATCCGAAAAGCCCCGGTGGCATTGGCTAGCTTGTTGGAGGAGAGTGAGAGATATGCCAAGGATGTTAAAGCAACTATTTTGGGTGATATTTGGCCTGTAAGCTGATTATTTGCAAATCTAATAGCTGTAAGTAGCTTGCAAGAGTAGAGGCTTTGTGGCAACTCACCGGAGAAGTTGTTGTTGCCAAGGTCCAGCGTGGTGAGGCGAGAGAAGGCAGAGAAATTGAAGGAAGAGAGGTCGCCGGTCAAGTTGTTGATCCTCAAGTTCAAGATGGATAGATTTGTACAATTAGTGAGGGACAGAGGTAGTGGACCAGTGAAACTGTTGATATAGAGAAGTAAACATTCCAATTTGGTGAGCTGACCGATTTGGCTGGGGATTGGCCCGGAGAATTGGTTTGAAGCTAGCCATAGGATCTTGAGGTTTTTCAGGCGTGTGATGGCATCACTGATGGTTCCTGAAAGGTGATTGAAAGGCAGAGAGAGCTGCTGGAGATCAGCAGCATTGTAAATGTCATGCGGGAGAGGGCCTGTGAGGTAATTGAAGCCTGCTCGGAAGACTTGGAGCTTTGAGCATACCCCAAGTCCAAGGGGGAGTGAGCCGGTGAACTTGTTGAAGGAGAAGTCCACTGAGGTGACCAAAGTGTGATTGCTATTGTTGCAGAAAGGAGAGAGGTGTATGGGACCGGTAAAGCTGTTGTAGCTGACATTGAAAGTGTTGAGAGAGGCTGCAATGAACGAAGATGGGATTGTACCGTTGAAGATGTTGCTGGACAAGTCCAGTGTCTGAAGTACCGTGGTTGCAGTTGAAGAGAGTGGAAAATGGCCGATCAGATGGTTGAAGCTTAAGTTCAGGACTTGGAGATTGTATAGGGAGGAAACGAAGTCTTCCGGGAGAGGACCCGAGAGGGAGTTTTGGGAGAGATTTAGGTGGGTGAGGTAAGTCAGGTTGGTGATATAGGGAGAGATGACACCGGTTAAGCCTCTCCCGGGCAGGGACACACCAATGACACGTTGATCATCTGCGCTGCAATATATGCCTTCCCAATGGCAACAATCAGTGGAAGCAGACCAATTCAAAGGCGGTGAGGATGATACCTTGGACGCCAAGGATGAGAGAGCGTCGTGATCCACTCGGTCACAAGCAGCAGAGGCAAAGCAAGGCAGCAAAGCAAGGGAAAACCATTGGATAAAAAAAAGAAGAAGCTGGGTTGCTTTGTTGATGTTCATCTCAACCATCATATCATCATAACTGCTACTGGCATGAACAGAATTTGATCACAGTGTTTACAAAGAGAGCATCCCAAAAAAAATCGCATCAATAATTAGTTTCGTCACATAAAAAATGACTACACAAGCATAAAAAATGACTACACAAAGACATAATCCAAAATCAATGGCATTAAGACGGACCTTTGAAACATAAAAAATGAATACCACATGGACCATGCCTGATGCCTCGCCTAAAGAATGACCCAACACAAAAAATAAAGCAAATAAATTGTCGTTTACATGGAAACTTGTCACAAAGAGTCAAAGACCATCACATCACCACATAAAATATTAATCATAATAGCGTTTATTTTACTCTGTCTTCTTATATTGACCCATTTTGATAACTTTGAAAGCCAGAAATCAATGAGTTTGGTTTTTTTTTTTTTTTTAAAAAAAAAGATGAGAAGGAATAACAAAACAAAACACAGAGCTTTATTAGAGAAGGAATTGTTTGTGGAAGAAGTGGGCACCAGAATTTGCAGATGAGGAGGAAAGCAAGCATCTTTGAGGTTGATTTGAAGGTGAACACATGAAATGTTCAAAAGGTTTAGCCTTAAAACCCATCTGAGCGCTTTTCCTTTCTGCAAATCAACAGACAGTAGCATATCGTTATGACCAATGATCTCCACGCTCTCTCTCCTCAGAGATCAACCACCAACCCTATTCATTTTCTTATTGGGTTATCAAAACTAATTTTTGCCCAAATTTTTTGAGTGAAGATGTGATTTTCATGTGGATAACTTGACAATAATGGAGTAATTTTGATCTGAACTAAATGGAACTTACCAAACTTGATTTTGGGAAGTGTCGTGTCTCTGCATTTGCAAAAGTTCTGGAAGTGGTTGGTGCGTCTGTTGGAACAAAAACCCAAATAGCTGTTTTCGACTTCCGTGAAGTAACTGTTGTTTTCGACTTCTGTGAAGTAACTGTTATTGAGGTTATTTACTGAACAAGAGACAAAGAAGAAGACTGCCAAATAAAATAAAATTGACTAGATTTATAGGACAAAATGACTCAAGGTTAGGAATAGCATGGGCATCCGTAAATATTAAATTTCATACAAATAATACAATATTAATTTTATTTTATTAGCATAATTTTCTAGTTGAAACTTGAAAGTCCATTGCTATAAGAAGTTTATATTCCCGGTTGGATCTCAAAGTACGCAAATGTTTTAAAGGAGAGGTCCAACATGAACAAAGCGTAGAGATAAAGAGGATAACTTAAAGTTGAAGCATTTGTTAGTAAGCTCCACAAGTGAGTAAAACATTTGCCAGTAGCAATATAGAGCCTGAATATTAGTAGTAGCTGTATGCTTTTCAACACAAGGTTATACAAATAAAACCCAATTCAAAAAGAGTCGATTTATATAAACAATATGGTGCTAACATCTTGCTTTCTCTTTGCCATTTGATTGATCAAGACTCAAGCGTCAGTTTATATAAACAAACACTAGAAATTACAATGAAAGCTTTTTATTAGAAGTTCCAATGCAGAAACCAAAACCAAAGCCAATGCAATAACCAATTGCAGTAATGAGTACAGTAAGAAACTCTAGTCTGAGGTTATTAGTTCCCTGATCAACGGGCTCTAACTGGGGTGGACAAGTGCGCTGCGCCGTAAGAAGGCCGCAGAGTCGTGGATTCCCTTCAAAGCTGGAGATGGCAAAAGTATCAAACTGACCTCCAGATGGTACAACTCCTTGAAGATCATTGTATGCAACACTGAAAAAGGACAAGAAATTCAGGCTTTTGAGAGAAGTCGGAATCCCACCAGAGAGATGGTTATAGGAGAGGTCCAATCTCTCTAAGTTGCTGAGTTTAGAAAGTTGATTGGGGATGCCTCCGGTGAAGTTGTTATGGCTAAGATCCAACACATGAATAAACTTCAACTGCCCAATTTCAGTGGGAATGTTGCCGTTAAGACTATTGTTCCCCAAATATAGGGCTGGGGGGAGATTGGATAGCTGCTTGTACAACTGATCTGTGGCATTGGTGCGCTGCACAAACATAGGCAACTCTAGATAACTTAAATCCCCTAACTTACCGGCTTCCTTCAATGTCAAACCAGGCATCCCACAGAGCTCCTTAGGAATTCCTCCTGTAAAGAGGTTACTGGACAAATCTAAGTAAAAAAGGTTGGGAAGACTACCCAACCAACCGGGAACAAAACCAGTTATAAGGTTCCTCGACAAGTCCAAGACATGAAGGTTTTTAAGCTTTGCTAGCCAGGTGGGTACTGGACCAGTGAATTGGCAACCCCCAAGAGCAAAAACACGAAGACTAAGGAACGCGTCTGGGTCTGCTAGATTTTGACCATTTGGCAAAGGCTCCAACCTAAAATTCTTGGCAAGGATCAAAGTGGATAGTTTCTTGCAACCCGTGAGAATCCTGAAAGCCCCAGTGGCATTTGTTAGCTTGTTGGAAGAGATTGAGAGGTAAGCCAAGGATTGTAATGCAAGTATTAGAGGTGATATCTGGCCTGTGAGCTGATTACGGGCCAACCTAATAGCTGTTAATGACTTGCAAGAGTAGAGGCTTTGAGGTATCTCACCACTGAAGTAGTTGTTGCCAAGGTCCAATGAGGTGAGCTGTTGGAAAGCTGAGAAATTGAAGGCAGAGAGGTGTCCACTTAAGTTGTTGAGCCGAAAATTCAAGGTGGATAGATTTGAGCAGTTGGTGAGAGACGAGGGCAAGGGACCTGTGAAGTTATTGTTGTGGAGAAGCAGCTTTTCCAACCTGAAAAGGTTACCTATATGCCCGGGGATTGGCCCGGAGAAGATGTTAGAAAACAGCTCCAGGATCTTTAGATTGGTGAGGTTCATGATGCCATTGCCAATGGTTCCTGAGAGACTATTTACAGGTAGAGAGAGCTGTTGGAGATCAACAAGGTTGAGAATTTCATCAGGGAGAGAACCAGAGAGGTCATTGAAGCCAGCCCGGAAGACTTGGAGTTTGGAACATGATCCGATTCCCAGGGGAATTTGATTAGTGAATTTATTCATGGACAAATCCAACATGGTAAGGGAAGTGTGATTGCTATCATTTTCTATTAGTATCGTCCCAGAAAGGCTGTTGTTGCTGACATTGAAAACGGACAATGAAGGAACGAGGACCGCCGATGGGATCGTTCCATCGAAGAAGTTGCTGGACAAGTTGAGAATCTGAAGCTGGCTGCTTTCATTGGAAGAGACTGGGACGTGGCCTTTGAGGCGGTTGAAGCTCAAGTCTATGACCTGAAGACTTTGAAGAGAAGAAAACAAGTCATGTGGTAGTGAACCCAGAAGGGAATTGTAGGAAAGGTTGAGGTGGGTAAGATGGGTGAGGTTTTTGATAGCTGGAGGGAAGGCGCCGGTTAAGCCTTTCCCAGGCAACCATAGTCGGACGACATGCTGATGATGATCATTTTCTTGGCTGCAACTTACTCCTTCCCATGAGCAGCAGTCGATGGAGGCAGACCAGTTCAGAGGAAACTTGAAAGCCAAGGAAAAGAGGGAGTCATGGTCAACTTGATCACAAGCAGCATAGCCAGAGGAAGGCAGCAGAAGAAGAACGAACAGGACGAGAACCTGCCTTGCTCTTTCGTCTTCCATCGACTCGACAAGGGAGTCTTGAGGGCCGATGAATGAACAGAGTGCTCAACATATAAAATGCATCAAATAACCATATTATGAACACGCGGTTCATTCACAATTCGATCGACTAATAATTTAAGCCTGTAAAGCAAAGTCAAAAAGTTAAAGGCTAACGACCAAACCCACAATGGGATGTCTCTTCATGATTTCATGATGGTCAGTCAAGCTTTGGGATATATAATAATATATTTAGAGTAAGATGCATCAAGCAAAGCGCAAAACTAAAAAACCTCCAAACAGATTATAGAGAGAACAGTATGCCATAGACGCAACATTGCAATATAATGACCAGCAGCCAATTAACATTGATTATTCAAGGTCCAGGTGAAAAAAGGACAATATAGTATGACTACGAATCAGGTACCCTCTCAGTATACATAAAACACCACCTATCTCTGTATATTTTTTGCCTCTAAGAATTCAAGATATAAGGGGTTGTAGAAAACATGCACAGCCGCGATTGTTATAAACAACTACTCAAAGAAAAACAGGAGCCATGACCAGTGTTATTGTCGCAAGCATTTTAATCAGAACATGAAGTGAAGGTCCGGCCGTGTCTTTGAACGGGTCACCCACACTGCAACACAAATAAGAACAGATCACAAATAGTTATTTTGCAGTGTTCAGACATGCTACAAGACATTTTTAAGAACAAGGGGAACAACAAGACTTACGTATCTCCAGTAACTGCAGCCTTATGGCAATCACTTCCTTTGCCTCCGAGAACCCCCGTCTCTATATACTTCTTCGCATTATCCCAGGCACCGCCTGATGTGTTCAGGAAAAGTGCCATGAGAATACCTGAAACGGTTGCAAACATCAGCATGGAAGCCACAACTTTAGCACCGAGTAGAGGTTGCCCAGTGTAGTAACCAAAGATCCGGAACACTATGCCTGCAAGGAACATGAGCAAGAATTAATTCTTTATCATGTACCATTAAAAATCTTTATATATCTTTATTCCCTCAAAGGCACCATGATAGACTTCATGCCCACTGCATAAAAGACTAAAATAAAACAGGGTAATTTACTCACCAACTACAATAGGTGAAACAATAGCCAATGCACCAGGTTTTATCATCTCCCTTAAAGATGCAGATGCTACAATAGCAACACAACGACCATAATCTGGCTTCTCCTTATATTCCTACAGGAACCATGTTAGGGAAGAAAAAGAAACATAATTAGAAGGCTTGTAATGCACAATACACTAAGTTTTGACATCATTCCTTTTTCCTCAACTTCTTTACACATTCTCTCCCTTCATTTTCATTTTTAATGGTTACAATTTATTTTCAGTAATATACCATATAGTTTGATAATACTTTTGGTTTACTTGCGATAAATAACCATTTTAAACAGAAGTGAATAAATACTGTATTGCGGTTAAGATTGTGCGTGATGCCAAAGAAGACCTTGACTAAACTTGTTTTGGTTATGATAATGGGAAATGATTAACAGCATGGGAACTACTAGAAAAACTTACTAACCATTATACCAGGCCTCTCAATAAATTGCCTTCTTACTTCCTTAACAACCTCTTGAGCAGTTCGGCCAACTGCTGAACAGGCCCAAGCACTAAAAAGAAATATAAGCATAGAGCCCAACAATCCACCAACAAAAACTTCTGGAATGGCAATATCAACCTGGATATCCGTTAAAGTTTCAAATTAGCAATGGACTAGACGGTAATGGAGAGTTGAAGATATCAATAAGTGGAAGTTGTTTTGCTTACCTGTTTGAAAGGTTCACGGGCAAATGCAGAAACCTCATCCATATAAGCACTAAACAGAAGAAAAGATGCAAGTGCAGCAGATCCTATGGCAAATCCTTTAGTGGTTGCTTTTGTAGTGTTTCCTACTGCGTCAAGAACATCAGTGATCTCCCGAACACTTTCAGGCTGTAAAAACATATTTACACTAAATGAAAAACAAAGCTAGAGAAAAAAACAAGAATATTAAGAAATCAACAGTAAAGGGCTACCTGCTGACTCATCTCTACAATTCCACCAGCATTATCAGCTATTGGACCAAACATATCCATAGTGAGAACATAAGCAGCAGTACTAAGCATTCCCATTGTTGCTACAGCTGTGCCGAATAGCCCACCAGTTGGAATCCCATTTTCGTCCACAAGGCCAGAGGTCTGGCCCAGCCAGAATGCGGAGATAATAGATACACTAATGACAAGAACAGGAAGGGCTGTTGATTCCAGACCCAAACTGACTCCAGCAATGATATTAGTCCCATGACCTGTGGTGCTAGCAAGAGCTAACATGCGTACAGGCTCATGCTTGTAGTCGGTATAATACTTGGTAATATAGACAAAAATATATGCCGTGATGATCCCAACTAACCCACACAAGGCAAAGTTAAACCAAGCAGATGGTGCTTGCTCAGTGTAAAGCAGCCACCGGGTAGACTGTAGGATAAAAAAACTAGTCACAAAAATGTCTCAATTAAAAAAAACAAAAAACAAAAAAGAACAAGAGAAAGACGCTGCAATTAAACAGACTTGACCCAATTTTCAACAAAGTATTACCGCACCAAATGTCAGAACAGCCAAAATTATTGTAACAGAATATCCTCTCTGTAGAATTGACATTGGATCCTCTGAAGAAGCCTTTCCACTAGAATCACGTGTTCCCCTAATTGAAAATATTCCAACTGATGAAATTACCAGATCAAAAGAGTGAACAACCAGAGGAAACAAGATGAAACCAGATGGATCTGCACAAACAGCGAAACATAGGGGAGTCGTAAGAGAAATATGGCATTATTTTTTTTTTTTTGGGGGGGGGGGGGGGGGGGGGGGGGGGGTGGGGGTTGTGGTGTGAGGGGAAGAAGTAACAACCGTCATGAAATGGTCACTTCCAACCCCCCAACAAAAAGGTGAGTGTCCGTGAATAATTGTAACACCAAAACTTTGCTTGCCTTCTATTTTACAACGTTGAGCCATTGTTCCCCCAAGTATCATGGCGCTAATGATTTCAGCTGCGATACTTTCAAAAAGATCAGCACCACGAGCTGCGCAATCACCAACATTATCTCCAACCTTAATTTCAGTGATAAAAGTGAAATCAGTAATCATTTTACATATTTAGAGTAGCAAACATGATGGAAATATAGCCAGTGAATTTGTCAGCTATGATAAAAAGATCAAACCATTTTTCCTTTCAATTTCAAGTATGTCTATACAAAATCAAGATGGAAGCTAACAAGAGTCTATAAAAATGAAAGGACAATGGTTTCTTGATATTCTGACTGGCGATCCTTTATGTACTTAATTTCTCTTCTCATTATCTTATTACATATTTATGCATACAAGGAATTCTTCCATATTAATTAAGGCTTAAACTCATTGCCTGAAGAGAAAATAACGTCACCAACTACATTCATCTTTGAGATCATAAACATTCTGGTCAATTCACACATTTAGATCAAAAGTGCTTTGACTTCCACCCTTGTTAGCAAATAAAATGTTTAATTGACCTTAATACACATATTAAAACATGGCTAGTAATAAAATGGCAACAAAAAATAAATTAGTAGTTGACATGGAACACAAAGTAGGCCTTTAATTTATAAAAATAATGCTTTGGATTTCAAGCTTCTAAAAAACTCTGATGTTCACTGTTTCTTCCTTTATTTCCACCCGAACTTAATTTAATAAAGCCATACAAGGACAAAATGGTAAGCATCAGATCAGGGACAACATGTGCCCATGTTAATGCTCAGGCTATTAAATGAAGCCAAAAGGAGAAATTACCAAGTCTGCAATCACAGCAGGATTCCGAGGATCATCTTCAGGAATTCCCTGCTCAACTTTTCCAACAAGATCTGCTCCGACATCAGCCGCTTTTGTGTATATTCCACCACCCAACTGAGCAAATAAGGCGACAAAAGAAGCTCCAAAACCATATCCAACAAGAAGAAGAGGCACTGAAAATAAAGTACATCAAAGTCAAGTACCAGCCTTAAAATGCAATTGAAATAGTAACTGAGGTGCAAAAAAATGAACATGCAGTCAAATAGCTAACATCATCACATAGGTATTACGCCCAGACCATCCAATATAAGCATTTGTGCAAAATTTACTGCTTACTGTCTAGAAGAGGTTATACTGAAGCAAAAGGGTAGTTTGGAGTTTTAAATACATTGCTACAAATAGAAAACAATATAAACATTGCCCTCAAATACATAGTTGGATAATAATATACAAAAAATCAACACATGTAACACAAGATAACATAACCCATAAGACATTCACACAAGAAATAAAAAACTACAGATAAGTGATGATCTCGTAATCTTGCAACATAAAATCTTATGAAGATACAGAAGCACAGTTTAATGCATCATCATAAGATAATAGACATAGAAATTTTTTTTTTTAAAAAAAAAACTTGTTTAAAGTGATGCAATTAATATCAGTCTTAAGCCTAGGGGCAAGGAGAGTCAGCACATACAGTCAGTAACCTTCATTGAACCAGGCGAATCCACTTCCAACCAGACATAAAATGTGGCATACAGGATCGCTATACCAATTACAGCCATACCAACAACCACCATAGCAGAAAAACCTCCAGCACGAACAGCTATCTGCACAAGGTTTTCCACTTTAAGATATGAATAAGATGTGTTCTCCATAACTTAACTAAATAAGACACAGACCTGCAATGCCTCTCTTGCAGACCGTCTTGCAGCACTAGAGACTCGAACGTTTGCACGGACTGAAACCCACATCCCAACATACCCAGCAACACCTGAACACAAAGCTCCCAAAAGAAATGCAACTACAGTAATATATGCAGAAGTGAACCTGAATAGAAAGTTCAGAAACCGTCAAATATTTGCTGATAGCTTTTATTCCTAAATTTGATTTCGGGGGGGGGGGGGGGGGGGGGGGGGGGGGAGTATAAATAACATATAATAAATATAAAACTCATATTATCACCTCCCAAGACCAGATGCTTCCTGCTGAGGAGTCATACTGCGAAACAGATATATGCAAAGGATAACCGAAGCTAGTATAAATGCCATCTTAGAAATTGTCCCATACTGGGTCCTGAAAAAACCTTCAGCACCATCACGTACTGCATCTGATATCTGAAAAAAGAAACGACAGGCTCAAGAAAAGTACATGCAGAATTAAAGAAGACCGCCATTAAACAACATGCGGTACCATCCTCATTTTTTCATTCTTCAAAAACAGAATGAAATCACCATAGACATGAGGGGGAGACTTGTTGGACTACCCAGACTCTACTTTCAGATCCAAAAAATCTGTGAGTCTTTGGTTTACTAGCCAACCATGAGAAGCTCCCGTAACACCAAAATTTAGCACCAATCCAATAAACCTATTGTGCTGTGCTTTGTGTATTATCTCGTCCAAACTAATTTCTATCAAAGAGGGGCTTGGAATTGCGAAGATGTGCAGTCTTGGTTGGTTTGAATAGAAAGGAAAAGATGGATATTTGAGGACATGAGTTGTCAGGAGATTCAGTTATTTTTGGAAGAGGGTTTGCTTCCAGGCTTCTCCTTGGGCATCAGTGTCATCAGAGTTCAGGGAGAGCTCGTTTTCTGTTACTTATTCAATTCAGATGCTGATGTTTCTCACCACATCTTGGTATTTTCTTTCAAATCATTTCTAGTTGATTTGTGTAAGCAGATAATGGTTTTCAGGTTTCGTCCCAGTATTAACAATTTTTTTTTTTTTAATAACAAGCTCTTGTTTCCTATAATAAATGAAAGAGGAAAGAGGCCCAAAAATAATCGAGTAAATTCCATGGGTCATGATTGAATAGCAAATAGAGACATCAATTTTCATAACACCTAATACACAAGAACACTGGAAGAAGATGTACCTCACCCATCTCCGGAGGCCCCTCATCCTTTGCAAGAACCCATTTAGCAAGGTAAATAGACACAAGGAAGCTGATAATACAAACTGAGAAGACGAACACAATGATGGGAGAAGTACTTGCTCCAATGTAAAAGATCACTCCAAGCCCGAGAAGTAAAATTACAAAACGAACACGGACATTTATTCGCATCAAAATTCGAAAAATCTGTACAATGGTACCAATCAATGCATAAGAATTCTCTTATCGAAGTGTTAACCATGATTTCATGTGTGTTAGTAATATGTAGGCTGGTCTTACCAAAAAAGAAAATAGTATCATGTTGGGTGTAACTTTAGCTTGATAAATAAAACCAAGATGTTCAGCAAATGATCAATATCAAAAGAGGAGTTTGAAATGTCTAAATTAAATCAATAGTTATTATTATGCAAATTTCGATGGGCCTCTATTTCCCCAGAAGAATTATAAAATTATTCTTCCCTAGATACAAAGCCTTGTCACCTCCAAAGTATATATTGTTTTTCCCACCTTTTTTCTCAATCTAAGGTAATACAAGAAAAATGTGCCTAGTAAAAGAACATAAAGATATAACTTTTTCCTACACTATTATAAAAAAAGGTACTAAAGTGGGGATAACATTCTTACCAATGGGTTATAAGATTTGCCGCGCATGTTAGGGAATGTCCTAAGCCTGTCTTGATAAGGCCCCAAATTACCATCCTCCACATCGACATCCATGACCATAGAATGGCTGGAATTCACCTTCCGAGCTACAGGAAAAGGACTGTACTCTCCGCCTTGGGGCAAATCGCCCCCTGAACCTGGGCGCTGAATGTTGGAAGTTCTTATTCAGCCAGAAAAAAATATTATAGTATACTCCCTCATATAAGTGAGAAGCAGTATCTGCGGTAAACAGTCCAGCTGCTAAAAACTCAAAAACTTCTCCTTTTTCCCTCCCCAGAACTCAAAATTTGCCCAACGGATATTTGTTTTGAAATCTCTTTTATGCCAAGCCACTTCCTTGTCAAAGAAAAACACATTAGTTTGTTGACTGTACTATGAAAATTGAAACAATGGAAAGGAAAGAAATTTATGAACTCCTTGATTCTAACAGTTAACAGATTTCTAGCAATTACATCAGAGAGACTATTGGTGTAAGGAGCACAAAATTGATGCATCAGAAATCACACAAATGAGCTACCTTTTTCACTAAAATGGAGTAAAAAATGTCCTACCAATAGAAGCATTCAACTGTCCTATTCATTACAATAAACTAACCAATTCAAAAAACAAATGCAAAGCCAAAAGATATTTGAATTCTTCAATTCGGTTTCCGAAAGAATGCTAGCAGAGACAAAGCACAAAATACGAAATACTGCCAAAACAAAAGCAAAATCTCTCACCTCTCTCATATTCTCGGAACCCAAACAAAACAGTACTCAAGATGGAAAATTCATGTAACATTCACATAGAACCCAATGAGATCCAAATTCAATAATCCTATCTTCCATCATTGAGCGTCGCCAATCAAAGCGATTATTAAGATCTCTTAGCAATCAAAAGAGTAACCGAAAATAGAAAATTTTAGAGAGAGCGAGATCAAAGAGTATCGTATACTTACCACTGAACGATTCAATACGACTGAATGAATGTGATTGCAGAGAGAGATTAGGTTAAGGTTCCAACAGCTCCTTAGAGAGAGGAACTCAAAGACTTTTCGGAGAAGACTTCAGAGGGCGAGCGAGAGGCAAAATTTCATTTTTTTTTTTCAAATCTATTTTTATTTTCTTTACAAGCGAAATTTGATGGGATCTGATCATAACGTCATTTCACGTTTCACACTGTGACTGTTACGTGAGACCACGAACTGAGGGTGCCTGCGGATATTCGGTTCTCTTTTGCCAACATGGCGCGATGCCATGTCACGGACCCAATCCAATAATGACATGTCAGCTACTTTCTTCGGTGTGAATTATTAGCTAATTAGGCAAATATTAGATATGAACTAGAGGGACTTAGATTATGTATTATCCAAAATTTTATTATTTATTATTTATTATTTATTATTCTTGAATATAAAAATTATAAAATTATATAATAAAATTAAATATATATAAATTAAAAATATATAAAACGATGTTTGGGACATTTAATAAAGATGAATATATTCATATAATTTCTAGCATATATTAATTTTATTGATATATGGAGCTTGAAACTTCAAGTCTTTTATGGGAACCAATATACCCTGAAATTGATGACTATTAATATTTCTATTTTCTTCAACTCAAGAATTAGACACTACATAGGCTAAATATTAACACAAATTTTTTTTATATCAAATTTTGACGATATTAAATGAACATTATTGATTTAGAAAATACGTCTAATAAAAATACATATTTTATACAAGAAACAACAAATAATCATGCAAAAAATACAATATAAAATACTTAAATTGCAACAAACTATTCTTTAACGTGGACAAGATATCATACTATCTCTCCAAAAACTTCACAATCCTCTTATTTAAATGTAAAACAAATAAATTAACACTGCATAAATTTTTCCTTCAAATTTTTAATTTCAGGTGGGCGGGAGCATGCCCCAGCCCTATGGTGTGGCTCGTCCCTATTCTTGTCCAATTGTATGGGATGGGATTTTAGAATTATTTCTCATATATATATATATAGGAAAAACTACAAAAAAAAAACACTCCAAACTATAGGGGCTACCACATATTCATACCCAAGCTATTTAAAGTTTCAATTTATTACCCAAACTATTCGACCTCTCATAAGTAACCACCTCCGTCTGTTTTTCCATCCATTAGTCCGTCAAATGGTGATGAGGCAAAAATCACATGGGTAATTTGGGAATTTCATAAAATTAATTAAAACCCAATTCCCATCCACCCTGAAACACAATCGCAACCCTCCCCCAAATTTGAAATCCCAGAACCTTCCACCCTAATTGATTTCGCAGCTCCCAACTCGATTTCGCTGCTCCCAAATCCATTCGTTCTTCCTCGTTCTTCGATTATACGAGCTTTTCCTCCCTCAAATCTGTGACGACTAGATCTATTCCTCCATCGACGAGTTCATCCCTGCTCCGTCGAGTTCATCCCAGCTCCGACAACTTAATCCAACTTCGTCGAGTTCATTCCCCCATCCAACGACATTGGAAATGGAGAAGACGACGATGGAAGCAGAAGCCTCTATCAAAATTTTATCTATTTCGATTTGAATTCCTTGTGTAGAGTTCAAAATTTTATATCTATTTTGATTTGAACATGGGCAGCAGAGAAATCATAGAAGAGGAAGATGTGGTGGGTGCTGGGAATTCAATTTTAAAGGGTTGGGAATTGGGGGAAATTTGATTTGTGATAGGTCTTCAATTAAGTATTATTTTATACCCTTTATACTTAACTTTTAATATTAAAATAATAAACAATTAGAGAAAATAATATATTGCGTGGGATTTTTACAAAAATAAATAAAATATGGAATTCTGAGCATTTTGGCGAAAGAATCATCCTAATCGGAGTTTTAACGAAAAAGATATGATTAAAAGACGGGAGGCCACCGAAATTATCTTGGAATTTCGGTGGGAAGCTGTTGGAGCCCAAAGAATCTAGCCCAAAAATCTAGCCCGCTGCAGTTCCTCAGTCCGGCCCAACCATTTGCGAAGCCCAGCCCGCCAAAAGCCCAAATCCAGTGCAGCCCAGGTCCTAGGCGTGTTCGATGCGCGCGTACCGATCAATTTTCCTCTCGTTCGACGCACGTGTGTCGAAGTCATTCACCCCAGCTCAGCACGCATGCGCTGACTTCTCTGCCTTAGTCAGCGCATCAGGCGCCGATTTTTCCTCGCTCTGACCCGCCTGCAATCGCCGAACTGTCTTGCTTTTTCCAGATGTTCTCTACTGATTGATGGACTCCTCCATGACCTGATTTTTCTGCATCAAACTTGCCCCTTTTTGGGCAATTTTTCACAATGATTTCCCCTCTAATTAGTCCCTAAGTCATCATTTCCTATTTTAATTGTTTATTGTATTTTTATTTATTATTTTTTTTAGTTTTTTTCTCCCTATAAATAGGGATTCATTTTCCTTGTTGAGGGACTTTGTTTTGAGACACACTTTGAGCCTTCCTTAGGAGAAACTATGGAAAAATATTTCCAATACAAAATTTAAGAGTTCAAGTCTGAATTTCCCTTGTTTTATTTTTCCCATCTTCACAATATTTCTACCGCTGTTCGGTGATCCTTGTGAAAAACAATCCATTGTTTTCATCTATTCTGAAAGTGTAACATTTGCTCTTCATCCTCTTAAACTCTTTTATTTGTTATTGGTTCTATTTATAATGCAATATATGTGTTAGTTTTTCCTTCTTATCTTTTGTAAAATTGAGTACAATCTCCATGAGTTTTACTTTTTAAAAATCATTTACTTCTTACATTTTAAAGCTTAATCTTCATTTTGAAATTAAATGTTGATCCGCTGTCCGGACATTTAGAATAGAATTGAAGAGATTTAATGTATGACCGATGTTCGGCGCATTAAATCACAAACTTAAGGTAAATTGTATTATAAGTAAAAATCCGCTGTTCGGTGCATTTATAATATGAAAAATATTTTAAGGAATATGAGTTTGTGAATGTATGATTTCGTGATTAATTCAAATATATGCAAATGCTAGTGTGTTGGTGAATTTTGTGTTTAAGGAAAGTCCACTTGTACATAGGTTAAAGTAGAAGTATAATTAGTTTTATACTTGTATTTTTATAATTACACCTGACAGGACCCGTCCCAACTGGACGTCAAAAACCTTACCCGGTCCTGCTCCCGTCTGACAAGTCAACTGAAAGTCCGAAACTACCCTTCAATACCTGCCAGACAAGGGAATTTTTGCGCCTGTGCCTGCACATACCTCCACCTCTAGAATAGCCTCGATCAACGCGCCATGACCTGAAGGGTTAACAAAACAGAAAAGGTGTGAGTGGACAAAAATGACCTCTTATAAAAACATTTACCAAAATACATTCTTACCCTCCAGTTTTCACAAACTTGCATGCATATCGTAAAACATGAGTAATAGTATGAAATCATTCAAGTATGAACAGTGGACCGATAAAATCAAAACATATTTTCTCATGGTCCACAAAAACTCATGTTCACCAAATCAGTTTAACATCTCAAAAAGTTCACAGTTTCTTTAAATCATTTTAACCGCTAAACCACGGTTTCCTCAAAATCATTTTCCATAATCCACGGGACTTATTTCCATATCCTGTTGCTTAGAGTCACGTTTATCCCTGCAACGCGTGCATATCAATAGGCTCAAGGACCGCTCAAAATCCGAGCATCCGCTGCTGTGAACACATCATCAGTCAGCAATCCGTCGCTGGGAAAAACCTCACCAGCCGACGATCCGGATCTCGTGAACACATCACTTACCGATCCATATATTCCAGCACATCTGATCTGAGTCAAGCCTCCCCTGGGCTGCAAGACAAAGATCGTGCTACGTGACCTCTTCGGGGTAAACACTTCCATCCCGAAGGCGAGCGTTATCTCCAGGGTGCACTCCGGGGAAAAACATATTTTCTCCCGAAAGCCCTAATTATCCGCAACATATCATTATCACAAAAACCAGTGAAAAACAGTTGCATTAAAAACCAAATCATATATCAACACAGGGTCTCAGCCCCAAGTCCCGATTTACTTTATAAATCCGAAAATCATCAATATCATCATGACATCACATGGAAATACAATTTCAACCAAAATCACAATTCCATTGGGTCTCAAGCCCAAAATATCAATATCACGTAAATCCGTGCAACTGTAAACCCGAGTTGCCACGATCACGTAAATCCATGAAATCAATCATTGACTCATAATCCGAGTCCAAATATCATTTTCAACTTCCTGACTCATAACCCGAGTCAAAACATCATTTTCAATCCGGGCTTTAGCCCAAAACATCATTTGCACGTTCCTCGTAAAACGTGCCCGAAAGACTGATTAAAATAATCACAAAATCACGAGGATACCAAAAATCATCAAATTCACATGTAACTCCAATTCCGAGTCAAAATCATTATTTACTTGGGTTCTCACGCCCACAATATCATTTTTAACCAATTTCATGATTTCTCGAAAATCGTGCCAGAATATAATAATATAATAATCACAAAACCGAGAAATCACCGAATTGAAATACCAATCATGCCAAAGCATATCAAATCATATAATAAAGCATTTTAAATCATATATGCATGCATCACGGTTAGAAAACAAAGTCCACTCACACACACCGTTCAAAACGGTTCGTTTCCGAGCTGCACGTTTTTCCGTAAAATCTGGAAATCGCAACTCCTGCCCAAAATCATTATAGAGGGTTACTAACATCTCAAAATACATCATATAATTTTCCCCAATTTTTCCGGAATTTAAATACGTATTTAACTCGTAAAACAAAACTTCGGATACGCGGAACATTATCGAAACAATATCCGATTTCACCGAAATCAACGTCAAAACGTTCGTTACACTGAGAGGATCAAAAGTCATGTTGACCTCACCTTGAGACTAGGCCGGACGCGCCCTCACGCGCCGCCGTGAGTGGCTGCGCGTGAAACCCACGCGCCAGCTACAGTGTCATCGTTCATGCCCGTTTGTCTGGTAAACGGGTCGTTTAACCCGCGATCAGACCCGGCTGGTTTTCAGTCAATTCCACACTGTTTTCATCAATTGAGCATCCAGTTAGTTTCGTTATAAGTTCAATTAGGGTTCTGTAACATTAATTACTTGAAACATTACCTCAATCCTCACGATCAAGGATGAACAATCGAAGGGCCTCCGGCCACTGTTCATTTGTCGAATTACCTCAATTCCACAAGATTTCCCCAAATTGATTCATCAAGAAGCTTCATTGATCTCAGGTAAACCTTTCCCCCAACTCAATTGCATCAATCCGTTGCTCAATCTTCACGACTCAAACTCGAACATCCGTGCACTGTGCAACCATGGAGTTCAGCCAAACACAACCGTTTTCTTTCAATTGATCCTTCCAGAAGCATCGTGGGATCCTCAGGAACGTAATCCCCAGCTCAATTTCATCCATCGAAGCCTCCAATTCCTCGACACAATCTCGAATTTCCTCCTCTGTCACCAAGTGTGTTCAGAGCCAAAACGTTGCCAATTCCTCTCGTTTTTGATCTGGTTCCACTCGTCTCAACCTCAGGAAGCTAACTCGAGCTTCAATTCCACTCCTCACGGCTCAATTCGCAACAATTGAATTTTCCCCCCAAAATTTCTAAAATTCGAAACCCAGAATTCCTCACACTCACAACCCCTCGTGTTTCCCTTGTTAGTCCAGTCATTCCAACTCTCATTTTTCTCACAAAAACGGCAGAGAAAGAGAGCCAATTCTCCCAGTTCAATCCCCCCCCAAAATGTGCACGGTTTGAAGAATTTTCAAAGAAAATAAAGGAAAATGGTGGAGAACATGATGATTAGGGGTGATGATGGTGTTTGGAGGGAAACATGGAGCTGGAAACAAGGGATGGGTGACACTTGTCACTCATCCGGATGCGCACAGTCACCGGGTACTGTTCACATTAAAATATTATTTTAATCCCGGTTCGTTCGGTTAATCGAGCCCGATTCCGTGACCATAACTTCGTCGTCGAATCTCCGATTTCGGCATGCCGCCTGTCGTTGGATTCGCATCGACGAGACCTACGTAACGGTCCTTGGCCCTCGTCCGTTGGACTTCCCGGCCAAAAAGTCAACATTTGGCCCCTACTATGCCAAATTACCAATATACCCCTCAACTTCCGAACATCATATCTTTCTCTACGGATGTCGGAATTGAACGTGCCACCTGTCTATGAACTCGTGACGTCCCGAACTACGTCACAGTCATCGGCCAAAGTCCATTTGACCGCCCGAACTAAAAGTCAACATTTTGCCCACGCCAGGGGCAAAACGGTCATTTTGCACGTTTCGTCCGATTTCACTCAACGAATCCCCGATTAGTCATTCTAATTCGTAATTAATTAATATTTAATCCCGATATTCGGGACGGGTCATTACAACCTTCCCTCCTTAAAGAATTTCGTCCCCGAAATTCCAACTACTCGTATTCCACAACTACCTCGTGGAGAACAATTAGCCACACAACACGTGTACACCTGTACACCCACTAGCCAACACAGAACTCGTCTGTACTCAGACGTCACATCACAGATGCACGTCGTACTGACTACACTCGACTACCTCGAATGAAATTGATTACCAGAAATTGGCAATGTCACCGTTAAGCTGACTCCTTCAGCTTGACAGCCCCACATACTCACTAATGTGCCCTGATCTTCGCTCTCATAGAGAGTCACCAAAACTCACTAGTCAGTCCAAGCCGACACCACAAGCCAAACTGTCACAATTAAGCCTTACCACTCTAGCAAAGCGCCAACCAGTAACAAATCGGTGACAACACACCATACTGCAACGTCCGTCAAGGTAGCTTAAGATCATCAACATGATCTCCCCTCGCAGGGCAAACTCAATCCTGCGACAAATACCTACAGCAGTTACCACAACTGTCACCCCCTCAGCGATCCCAGATGCTGGTAAGGTCACGACAAGGTAACATCTCGCCGCAAAGCAACTTGCGGTCACACCAACCACCAACTCACTCATCCTGAGTATACGCATACCGTCATCACACTCAATCAGACGGTGCATCTGGAACACGTTGAACACAAGCCTAGCAGTAATCACACAACTCAACACTAGAGTTATACTAGCCAACCTTGGCTAAGAGCACCTGCTCAAACAATCACTGAAATCATCAGAATTACTCTGCCCAGTGCATCGTGTTCAATGTCCAGTTCACGTTCACAACCAAAACCAATGGTATTGGGACTAAGCCAAACACCAACACGTTTATCGACACAACACTGGTACATCCCATGTACCGTCACTAGGTATCAAGTACCCTCGTCCATACGATACCGTACATCGTACACCAAGCAAGATCCTACAGCTGGACCCTAGTACTCGACCCATAGACCTATATGGTCGATCCCAAACCAGGTAAGGCAAAAGTAAAAAGCCTGAGGGTTTAGCTAACATCGACAATCCTTGTCCTATGCTACTCAAAAATACCTCGCCAAATGACAACACTCAAAATGACACATCAACGTGTCCACAGGGAAGAACGCCTATTTCTCCCGGGATTCACATCAACCCCGGCCACCACAAGTCTGCAAAATATCGTACCCCAAACCACGTATAAGGTACGTACATCTATCCCTTGACCAGACTACAACCACCTAGGTCATAGCCAAACACGTTCCAATAACGGAGTCCATTTGCCCAAACCAGCAAGAGACAAATCGAAACTCCACCAATCAGCTAGTTTCAATACCAAATCCGAATCCGCAATTTCGTAAGGAATCCCGAATCCAAATCCATACATCACAGTTTTTAATTCATGTCCAAATCCGAATCCGAAATCATTATTCCGTAAGCTAGCATTTGGAATAATCATTCCGCACCCAAATCCAGTATTCCACTTTCAAGTTCCTGAATCGAATCCTGAATCGTCACCCAGAAATTCGATTCCAAAACCCGAAATCTGGTTCACGTCAACTCGGACACACAAAACCCGATCCTATCGGTTATCAGTTCAAGCGAGTAACACATTACATCTGATGGACTTCATAAGGAAGCCAATCCCATCCGTCACAACTCTAAGGCTGACCAAATTCGACCCCGTCGAAAACTTACTCGCTCGAGTAACATACCATAAGGGGCTCCACTTCGAAAAGAAGTTCAGTCCCGTCATTTATGACTCACATACCGACGTAAGAGTGATAAACTCTCACCCAATCTGGATCATCGAAATCATGACCCAGATCCATTACGACGTCAGCCGACCGTGAACATCACGATTCTAGATCGTCACAATGCCCAAAGTCCACGACATCACTAACCTGATCCTCCTAGGATCCACACAGTCAACAACTAGGAACCACAGGGTCTTACACCCTTACTGATTACCTTGTATCTATCCTTGCCATCCCACCTAGGGAAAACCAAGGATGATCCAAAACAATGACACCAATATTCATCCTACGTGGATGCAAACAAAACTCACCGCACTCCCCACGCCAGGTAACCCAACATTGTCTGCCACCCAGCAGAAAATAAGAAATCACCCCTGATGACTTCAGAATACCTAATCCCCATGCGGAAAACCCGCAATCCTCTTCAAACACAACTTCTCATGATTCCGTAGGTCCAACCACGTTGGAACCATCGGACTCGGACACCAACCACGTGTCCCCTTTGGACTAGTTACTGACACATACCCAACTCGACGAAGTCACAACCCGACTCGTGACCCATCGTCAGCACCACACCGGCACCCACACCAGTACACAGACAACAGTATCAGTATGAGCACACCGTGTACAAAACTGACAACCCTGGATCTCCGCTCATAACAAGCGACGACCCCGTACCTCTGCTCGAATAGGAGAAACTCTGCCTCCTTCGCACCTAACAACTCTGGGTACAGTCACCCTGACAACTCATGTGAGAAAAAGAAACGTCCCCTGACGTCCCCCCCGATTCTCAAAAACCACCCTCGGTATGAGTGCCTGCCACAGACTTGTGCAGACCCAACCATCAGACATCACTATCGAGACTCCACATCCAATGGAATCAAGTACTCGTACGACTACCCTGTATCCCCACTCTGGGATTCCTTCGACAAGTACCAACCCCGACTGTGGATTGCAGTTCCACCACTAAAGCTGACATGATTAGACCTGACACAATCGTCACTCGGTCTCGACTTCGAAAAGTCATTAAGAGTCAAACCACCCGCCAGCACACATTTCCGAACCAAACATCCCACCTTAGGTTCCGCGATTACTACCTAGGGTCCCTCAAAACCCGACAGCTCCTGAGACTTAAGATATTACCATGACTCATCTCGAGTCCTAACCGAATTCTTTGACTCATTCATCCATGCCATCTCTGGCATACCCGGTCACCCAGCAAATTACCGTCGGTGAACCACATCAATACCACATTCCAAACCTAGGAATACCCCAACACACTCTAGACGTTGGGAACTCACATTTCGCACAAGGAATTACTGAGAATAATCTCATCCTGGGTCCAACCTACCCAATTGTGCTACCTTCCAAGCCTCTGGATCCAGCAAATCCTAGGACCCACAAGAATACCGATTCGACAATTAGTAAGCCGTAGCTACACAAATTAATATCTGACCCACAAACCAAGGTCAATTACATTCCGAGATTCATCACAAGGTCTCAAATACCCTACTATACCCATCTCACTACCAGGTCGCGCACGAGGCTCACATTCCGGAGGTATGGCATGGCAACAGCATCAGCAACCTAGTGCTCTGATACCAACTTGACAGGACCCGTCCCAACTGGACGTCAAAAACCTTACCCGGTCCTGCTCCCGTCTGACAAGTCAACTGAAAGTCCGAAACTACCCTTCAATACCTGCCAGACAAGGGAATTTTTGCGCCTGTGCCTGCACATACCTCCACCTCTAGAATAGCCTCGATCAACGCGCCATGACCTGAAGGGTTAACAAAACAGAAAAGGTGTGAGTGGACAAAAATGACCTCTTATAAAAACATTTACCAAAATACATTCTTACCCTCCAGTTTTCACAAACTTGCATGCATATCGTAAAACATGAGTAATAGTATGAAATCATTCAAGTATGAACAGTGGACCGATAAAATCAAAACATATTTTCTCATGGTCCACAAAAACTCATGTTCACCAAATCAGTTTAACATCTCAAAAAGTTCACAGTTTCTTTAAATCATTTTAACCGCTAAACCACGGTTTCCTCAAAATCATTTTCCATAATCCACGGGACTTATTTCCATATCCTGTTGCTTAGAGTCACGTTTATCCCTGCAACGCGTGCATATCAATAGGCTCAAGGACCGCTCAAAATCCGAGCATCCGCTGCTGTGAACACATCATCAGTCAGCAATCCGTCGCTGGGAAAAACCTCACCAGCCGACGATCCGGATCTCGTGAACACATCACTTACCGATCCATATATTCCAGCACATCTGATCTGAGTCAAGCCTCCCCTGGGCTGCAAGACAAAGATCGTGCTACGTGACCTCTTCGGGGTAAACACTTCCATCCCGAAGGCGAGCGTTATCTCCAGGGTGCACTCCGGGGAAAAACATATTTTCTCCCGAAAGCCCTAATTATCCGCAACATATCATTATCACAAAAACCAGTGAAAAACAGTTGCATTAAAAACCAAATCATATATCAACACAGGGTCTCAGCCCCAAGTCCCGATTTACTTTATAAATCCGAAAATCATCAATATCATCATGACATCACATGGAAATACAATTTCAACCAAAATCACAATTCCATTGGGTCTCAAGCCCAAAATATCAATATCACGTAAATCCGTGCAACTGTAAACCCGAGTTGCCACGATCACGTAAATCCATGAAATCAATCATTGACTCATAATCCGAGTCCAAATATCATTTTCAACTTCCTGACTCATAACCCGAGTCAAAACATCATTTTCAATCCGGGCTTTAGCCCACAACATCATTTGCACGTTCCTCGTAAAACGTGCCCGAAAGACTGATTAAAATAATCACAAAATCACGAGGATACCAAAAATCATCAAATTCACATGTAACTCCAATTCCGAGTCAAAATCATTATTTACTTGGGTTCTCACGCCCACAATATCATTTTTAACCAATTTCATGATTTCTCGAAAATCGTGCCAGAATATAATAATATAATAATCACAAAACCGAGAAATCACCGAATTGAAATACCAATCATGCCAAAGCATATCAAATCATATAATAAAGCATTTTAAATCATATATGCATGCATCACGGTTAGAAAACAAAGTCCACTCACACACACCGTTCAAAACGGTTCGTTTCCGAGCTGCACGTTTTTCCGTAAAATCTGGAAATCGCAACTCCTGCCCAAAATCATTATAGAGGGTTACTAACATCTCAAAATACATCATATAATTTTCCCCAATTTTTCCGGAATTTAAATACGTATTTAACTCGTAAAACAAAACTTCGGATACGCGGAACATTATCGAAACAATATCCGATTTCACCGAAATCAACGTCAAAACGTTCGTTACACTGAGAGGATCAAAAGTCATGTTGACCTCACCTTGAGACTAGGCCGGACGCGCCCTCACGCGCCGCCGTGAGTGGCTGCGCGTGAAACCCACGCGCCAGCTACAGTGTCATCGTTCATGCCCGTTTGTCTGGTAAACGGGTCGTTTAACCCGCGATCAGACCCGGCTGGTTTTCAGTCAATTCCACACTGTTTTCATCAATTGAGCATCCAGTTAGTTTCGTTATAAGTTCAATTAGGGTTCTGTAACATTAATTACTTGAAACATTACCTCAATCCTCACGATCAAGGATGAACAATCGAAGGGCCTCCGGCCACTGTTCATTTGTCGAATTACCTCAATTCCACAAGATTTCCCCAAATTGATTCATCAAGAAGCTTCATTGATCTCAGGTAAACCTTTCCCCCAACTCAATTGCATCAATCCGTTGCTCAATCTTCACGACTCAAACTCGAACATCCGTGCACTGTGCAACCATGGAGTTCAGCCAAACACAACCGTTTTCTTTCAATTGATCCTTCCAGAAGCATCGTGGGATCCTCAGGAACGTAATCCCCAGCTCAATTTCATCCATCGAAGCCTCCAATTCCTCGACACAATCTCGAATTTCCTCCTCTGTCACCAAGTGTGTTCAGAGCCAAAACGTTGCCAATTCCTCTCGTTTTTGATCTGGTTCCACTCGTCTCAACCTCAGGAAGCTAACTCGAGCTTCAATTCCACTCCTCACGGCTCAATTCGCAACAATTGAATTTTCCCCCCAAAATTTCTAAAATTCGAAACCCAGAATTCCTCACACTCACAACCCCTCGTGTTTCCCTTGTTAGTCCAGTCATTCCAACTCTCATTTTTCTCACAAAAACGGCAGAGAAAGAGAGCCAATTCTCCCAGTTCAATCCCCCCCCAAAATGTGCACGGTTTGAAGAATTTTCAAAGAAAATAAAGGAAAATGGTGGAGAACATGATGATTAGGGGTGATGATGGTGTTTGGAGGGAAACATGGAGCTGGAAACAAGGGATGGGTGACACTTGTCACTCATCCGGATGCGCACAGTCACCGGGTACTGTTCACATTAAAATATTATTTTAATCCCGGTTCGTTCGGTTAATCGAGCCCGATTCCGTGACCATAACTTCGTCGTCGAATCTCCGATTTCGGCATGCCGCCTGTCGTTGGATTCGCATCGACGAGACCTACGTAACGGTCCTTGGCCCTCGTCCGTTGGACTTCCCGGCCAAAAAGTCAACATTTGGCCCCTACTATGCCAAATTACCAATATACCCCTCAACTTCCGAACATCATATCTTTCTCTACGGATGTCGGAATTGAACGTGCCACCTGTCTATGAACTCGTGACGTCCCGAACTACGTCACAGTCATCGGCCAAAGTCCATTTGACCGCCCGAACTAAAAGTCAACATTTTGCCCACGCCAGGGGCAAAACGGTCATTTTGCACGTTTCGTCCGATTTCACTCAACGAATCCCCGATTAGTCATTCTAATTCGTAATTAATTAATATTTAATCCCGATATTCGGGACGGGTCATTACAACACCCCCCCCCCCCCTTCCCTCTCACATCTTATTCTTTTATTCCTTTTCGCTAACCATTATTAATATTTCTTAATTTCCTCAGTTAAGAACGATCCATATTTAGCAATACTAAAATGACACAAAAAGGGTTTAAAATATGTATATACTTGAATTACGTATTTATTTAAATGCATATTTTAAGCGTGTCAATTTTTGGCGCCGTTGTCGGGGAAATTAAAAATTATTCTTAAATGTTAGTATGTATAAAATTGTTTATATGTAAAATGCTCATACTTGTGAATAAAGTGTACATATTGTAAATGTTCTTAACTTTTAATTTGTTTTACACTTGATTCCATTTTACTTGTTTATATTTTTCTACTTGTTCATATTTTACTTATAGTTGTTCATATTTTATTTGTTTACTTTCATTGTTATACATGTATATTACTTGTTCACAATTATTTTATTTTATTTTTATTTATTTGTTTATTTATTGTTTTGTTAAACTCTAAATTTAAATAATAAAAAATTGGAATAATAAATAATAAAATTCGGAATAAAAAAATAGAAGAAAAAAAAAATTAGTCTTGATTTAATTTGTTTATAATTGTGCATACTTGATTTGATAATGTGTATGTATATATATTAAATGTTCATATTTACAATGTTTATAAATGTTCCTACTTGTTTATAATTGCCTATACTTAAAAATGTTCATACCTTTTCTTATGTGTTAGCATAAAAATGTTTATTCATGTTCATGAGATACTTGTTTAGGTAAAGTTAAACTCTGATCATACTTGTTTATTTTTGTACTTGTTCATATTCTACTTGTGCATACCTGTTCATATTTGTATATACATTTTTGTTCATAACTTTTATTTTTATGTTTGCCATATTATATTAGATCACAATGTTCATAACATACTTGTTCATAAATTGTACTTAATGCTCATATTGTATTAGTTCATGAATTCTATATTATGCTTGTTCGTTTTATTTTATTCTATTGTTATTTTCTATTTATTATTTATTTGTTTTTGTAAACAAAAAATAAAAAAAAAATGAGAGGAATTATATATATCTTTGACTTTCCCAACATATAAATATTATTTCTTATTAAATGTTTTAGAGTTGCATGAATCTCAAGATCCATTTATCTTCAAAATCTTACTTTTGGAAACAAGTAGAGCTTATCTTGTTTACTTTCTCCTTAACCCTTCATGATGTGTGGATTTCATCACCACACACCATAGATTCGAATCTATAGACATGAGGTTGGGGCCGAGTTCATAAACACTTGAGTTTGGTAATTCACCAAATCTTCCATCGGTTGGTTATGGTGTCTAAGAGGGTTATGACTGGTGATAAGTTTTGGATTATGAAAGGGAACACCAATGGAGTATACGCCCTAGCCAAGCTAGCTTCGGGGTGTTCTCGAAATTATCCTTACTTCTCGCTTTACATCTATCCCAACTGGCCATGATTAACGTTGAATGGTGAAAATATAGTTATTAGTACGCGCAGGTCGTACGCCCAGGAAAGTACTATGAGAAGCGGAAGGGGAAAGTTATTCATGACATTCTAAAGCTCTACTTATTGCATTATTAGATTGCATACCCTCCCTGAGATTTCATGATGCTCGGATTTCATCACCGGGCCCCCTAGACTAAGTGAATCTAGGGAGGTGAGATCAAAGGTGCATGCCATTCTTTCATGAATTGTCACGTAACTCTTATGTCTTGTGCAGGTTCTAACAATTTCTCTCTTATGCATTCACACCATTCTTCATGTAGATACTTTTGTGTTGCATTAGTTTAGATGCATTTGGAACTTGTGCACTTTTTTGCCATTACTGTGACATTTTGTTAATTCTGGCTTCCATTTATGTCATACCTTATGTTATTTGGGACTAATTGATTCTTTTTCCGACTTCAAATTATGTCATACTTTGTGCAATCCATACTTTCTAATACTCTTATTATCTCTTACTTGTCTATATGTTAATTCCGGGTTAAATTTATGTTAGTTATACTTAGTTATACTTCAGATTTTCTGGCTAGTTGTGATTTCTCTAACTTATACATTCCTAACACTAACCCTAACTTTTGTAACAACTTTCTTGTTTTAATTGATTTTCACTAGCTACTTACTTGTGTATACTTGCCTTCTAACTTAGTGCTTTTTAACAATATAGGAACGTACTTATGAATGCTCACTCATCAATCTAAGCTTGATCGGTTGAGAAAGAAACTTGACATCTCACCAAGAAATGCAACATTCAGAGACGTACTTAAGAAAACCGGCTCATCTGAACCTCCATCCTCAATACTCGGTGAGTTCATAAGTTACAAGAGTAATTCAGAAGAGGAACAGACTTTCAGAACACCATTAACCATGACACGAAATCTGAGTATCCGTGAGCAGACCTGTGCAAACACAAATGGCACTACAAACTTCTGCATCCAGTATCTCGAGCCTAAAACCAAAAAGAAAGATATTGAGCTTAAGAGTGGAGACCTTCATCAGCTACCCAAGTTCCATGGAATCAAAAACGAAGATCCACACAAACACTTAACGAAGTTCCAATTCATTATTGGTAGTATGTGTATTGATGATCCAAACTTAGAAATCATGAAGCTGAAAGCTTTCCTGTTGTCCTTGGAAGATAGAGCACGGGTATGGTTTTTGGGTCTCCCACCCAATCATATTGACTCTTGGGAGAAGTTGGTTTAGGAATTTCTTACCAAGTACTTCCCTGCCTCAAAGATTACGGTCTTAAGAAAAGAGATCACTAGAATCATGCAAAAAGAGCATGATGAGAATTTCAGCCAGTACTATGAGAGGTTTAAGGGACTTTGTGCTTCATGCTCTACTCACGGGATCACTGGAGGCTATCTCTTAACCTACTTCTACGAAGGACTCAAGGGTTGGGATAGGGGACTACTTGATGCTGCAGCTAATGGAAGTTTCTTATCTTGGAGTTTAGTGGACGGTCGTGCATTACTTGAAAGTCGTGCACTCAATGATGCACAATACGAAGGTGCCGAGCCTATTCCAAGGAAGGTACATGAGGTGAGTTCCCATGTTATACATGATTCTAAGTTAGATAAGATCACTTTTATGCTTTCAAATGTGTTGGAACTAAAGAAGCATGTAGCCCCGGTTTGTTCCATATGCTCTCAAGGCCATCTTGAGGACCAATGCCCCTACACTGCAAGGGAGGAAGACCTTGAAACTGAAATGGCACATATCATTGGAGGCTTTCAAGGAGGGCCAAGGACCCAAGGTTATAGTTGGAGAGACCCGAACAATGTCCTAAACCTTCAGTACATGTCGACAGGCCCAAACCGTGCCCCGAACCATTTCCAAAAACCCATATGGCAACCAAGGCCCCCGGTTCCATTTTCTAACTTTTATCATAATCATGCAAATAATCATATATCTTCATCTTCTAATCCTAATTATGATAAAATGATGGCTTCTCTTTCCCAAAGGTAGCAAACACTAATGACTTCGACTCAGGCTCTTGTCACATGTTAGCAAAATCAGCAAAAGAAATCGCTGATCTCAAAGACCAAATGGGCAAGGTCGTGGACTTCATGGGTAAGATCCAAGCTAGCAGGGTGCTTCCACCTCAACCTATGCCCAACCCGAATGTAAGACCTGAAGCTAATACGATTATCACTCGAAGTGGTAAAGTGCTCGGTGTGAAATAGAGCCAGATTTAACCATTTCTGAGGCTGAAAAACACAAGGTGGCAACTAAGACCACCACAACAGAATCGCCAGTTCAACCTACCCACACACAAGGTAATGACCCCATCCCTTCAAGTTCGGTTGTTACTCATTCCCCGTTTGTGCATGCACCATTTCTAAGTAGGCTTGCCAAATCTAAGAAGGGTGAATCCGATGAGGCAATCTTGGAAATCTTCAAAAGGGTGCAAATCAACATGCCCTTGATTGAGTGCATCAAGCAAGTGCCGAAATACGCAAAGTTTCTGAAAGAGTTATGCACTCCAAGGCGCCAAACAAGGGAAAAAGAGGTTGTGATGGTGAGTGAAACAATTTATGCTGTAATCCAACGTTGGCTACCCCCAAAGTTGAAGGATCCGGGAAGTTTTTCTATTCCTTGCATGATTGGTAGCAAATCTTTTGATAAAGTCATGCTAGACTTAGGTGCATCCATTAATGTTATGCCATATTCTTTATATGTTGCCCTAGGTTTAGGTAAACTAAAGCATGACGATGTTATCATTCGATTAGTCGATCGTTCTAACGTGTATCCTAAGGGATACGTTGAAGATGTTCTTGTGCAGGTTAACCACCTCATCTTCCTTGCGGATTTTTATGTCCTAGACATAGAGGATTCCCCTACGAATTAAGCTCCACCGATATTGTTGGGACGACCATTCATGAGAACTGCCAAAACAAAGATTGATGTATTCAATGACACACTAACTATGGAAGTCGATGGAGAGGAAATAGGCTTCAACATTTTCGATGCCATGAGGTACCCTGGTTCCACTACTCAAACTAATTTTTCTAGTGATGTGTGCACTTATTTTGCAAAGAAACATCTTGAGTCAATTCGAGAAGACACACTCAATATGGTAATTCAAGAAGGAGTTGGCCTAACTCAACCGACAGACGCCTTGGTTGAAGACACAGATTATGAACTAGAGCCTCGAATTTGGGAAGAAGTCATGGAACTCAATGAGGCCCCCAGAATGGTAAATCCTCATATACCTTTTTCACTTTTAGTTAGTACTGATGAAACTTTTCCTTCGGTAGTTCAGACTCCTATTCTCAAGCTTAAGGTTCTACCTGACCACCCGAAGTACGCCTATCTCGACCCTAATGACACTTTGCCCATCATAGTGTCTTCTGCACTAACTGAATCACAGGAAGAAAGATTGGTACGTGTCTTGATGAAGTATAAGACAACCATTATATGGACTTTGTCGGACATTAAGGGAATCAGCCCTACAACCTATGTGCATCGAATCCTGTTGGAAGATGATGCAAAACCCTCTCGTGAAGCCCACGTCGCCTTCATCCTCTGATGATGGATGTCGTGAAGAAAGAGGTAATCAAACTCTTGGATTGTGGTGTCATCTACCCGATTTCAGACAGTAAATGGGTCTCACCAGTCCAAGTAGTTCCGAAGAAAAGTGGAGTCACAATTGTTGAGAACAGTGAATGCGAGCTCATACCCCAAAGAACAGTGACAAGATATAGAGTCTGCATAGATTATCGGCGCCTTAACAAAGCAACCAGGAAGAACCACTTCCCTTTCCCTTCATCGATCAAATGCTTGAAAGGTTAACCAGTCACTCTTATTACTGTTTTCTTGATGGTTATTCCGGCTACAATCAAATCTGTATTACTCAAAATAATCAAGAAAAAACGACTTTCACTTGTCCTTTTGAAACTTTTTCCTATCGAAGAATGCCTTCGGTTTATGCAACGCCTCAGGTACGTTCCAAAGATGCATGATTTCTATTTTCACTGAATATGTCAAAAAAGTAATTGAAGTGTTTATGGACGATTTCAGTGTCTTTGGGGATAGTTTTGTCGCATGATTAGAACACCTAGAACTTATCTTACAAATATGTGTTGAAACTAATCTAGTGCTTAACTGAGAAAAAGGTTATTTCATGGTTAGACAAGGGATAGTCTTAGGCCATATTGTCTCTGAGAGATGAATCAAAGTTGATAAATCTAACGTTGATATTATGCGCCACTTACCCTCTCCCACTTATGTGAAAGAGATTCGTTCATTTCCTGGTCACACAGGTTTCTATAGAAGATTTATCAAAGACTTTTCCCACATTGCAAGGCCTTTGTGCCGATTGCTTTAGAATGAGACATCCTTTGTCTTTGATGCAGATAGTCAGGAAGCTTTTGATAAGCTTAAAAATGTAACGACCAGTCCCGGAAAACGGGATTAGATTAGTGGTTAATGACTGATTAGTGAAGTTAATCGGTGATTAGTTGGAGGTGTTTGGACGGACGGTGCGAAATGATGATTTTGCCTCTAGAATTGGGTAAAATGTTGACCTTTTGTTCTGGTGGTCAAATGGAATTTGACCGATGACCGTGACGTAGTTCGGGACGTCATGAGTTCGTAGACAGGTGGCACGTCCGATTCCGACATCCGAGGAGGAAGTTATGATGTTCGGAAGGTTAAGGGCATTTCCGTAATTAGGTTAAAAAGAGGGGAATTTTGTTAACTTTTTGCATGACAAATTTTCTTCACGCAAACCGAGGACCATTAGGTAGGTCTCAACGTCCTGAGTACAACGACAGATGGCACGCCTTCATCGGACATCGGAAGGGTAAGATACGGGTCAAGGAAATTGAAAGGCAAAATGGTAATTTGTCCTTGAGGGGCACTCTGGACATTTTCTGCTTTGGAATCTGTGCCCACTCAAAAAGGACACTTGGCTGCATCTGAGGTGTGTGCCCACCAGGATTTGGACACCTGGCAGGGTCTAGATGGTTGTAGAACTTTTCCCCACCGTCTTACAATTGGCTTTCAATTGTTAAATGGTTTTGCTTGGCTATGAGAAAACAGAGAGAAAACAGGGGGGACCATGAGCCTCTTTCCCTTTAAGTCATTCGATCTTCATCACTTGGTCATGAGGTGTGAATGAGAGTGAGAAAGGATAGTGAACTGATGAAGTTGAGGGTCACGGCGGTGCCTACGACGGTGCTGCGAGGAAGAAAACCCGAGACGCCCTATTTTGCAATTGGAAATGGTAATCATGTTTGTCTACGGTTTGTATCGATTTCGTTGATGGGAACGTGTTATTGGAGGTCCAAGGGGTCGAATAAGCTGGGTTTGGAGGCTTGACGTCGACGGTAAGGTGAGTTACCAAGAAATCTTCGTTTGAAATTAAAAATGGTGAAAGCTGGTTTTGTGATTATTGATCGGTTTGAATGATTGGAATTTATTCTGGAGTTCAAGACTAAGCTTTTGGGCTTGCAGAAGAGACCTATGGTGGCCGGAATCCATGAGATACGACGGAGGAAATTTAAAACGCATGAAGTCGATATGGGAGGTAATCTCTGGCCCTGAGTTTCATGTTTTAATCAGGTATTTTGGTTAGGAGTGGAAGGACGAAATTAATGGGCTAATTAGGATTGAAAATGGTTAAGAATTGGACAAAAATCGCCCTCGCCGGTTTAACGGGACCGTCCTGAACCGAACCGGTCTGGATCCGGTTTGGCAGAGGTTGAAGATGAACAGTGTTGGGCACGTGGCTCCCACGTGCAGCCCCGTTGGGTGGCGCATGGGCCCCTATTAGGGAAGGTTCCAACACGACTTTTAAAGTATTCGATGTAACGAACATTTTGGCGCTAGTTTCAAGTCAATCGGACATCGACTCGATATGTTTCGGGTTGTCTGAAGGTTTTAGGGCTAGGTTAAAAATAGTTAAAAATACGGGAAAATTATGGGGCTTTAGTATGAGTTTTGTGAAGTAGTTAGTGACCTTGGTATGAGATTTGGACAGGTTCGGGAAAGCCGAGGATAGCGGTATGGCCGGGACGGCGTAAGTACACACTTATCGAGGCGACGTCGGAATGGTTTGTGAGTGGACTTTACTTTCTAACTCTTGATGCATGCATATATGTTTTTAATATGTTTTCATACGTGATTCTATGATTTTCTTTATGATCTTGATGATTAACAGTTTTGCACGTTTTTCGAGATATTTTACGGAATTTCACGTTTTACGAGATTTCGAACGATCTTGTGATTTGATCTTGGTTTTAATAGTTTGATTTTGGGATTTGGTATATGATTTGATTTCGATGTTTTGAAAAGGATTTCGGAAAAGTGATCTCGGACTTAGAGCCCTGTTCATGTTAAATGAGATTTCGGATCTGGTTTTCGAGATTTGGAAAGGAAATCTGGATTTGGGTTCGGGACAGTGGTTCGGGATGCCGGCTTACGGAATCATTGTTGCGAATTCGACTGTGGATTTTCTGTGGTTTTCACTGATTGGATGAAAAAAAATGGTTTTGGGTTTAAAGACTCGGAAAAAAGAGAAAAACCCACTGGATCTGGTTTTGAGTTTAAAGACTCGGATTGATTTACGGGGGGAGGGCCCTAGATTTATATGTTTTGAGTTTAAAGACTCGGATATGATACCCCCCGAGGCCTGTGATTGTGTTTTGAGTTTAAAGACTTGTGGATATCCCGGGAAGGCCTGGTTATTTGCACATGGTTTTGAGTTTAAAGAGTCGGGCGCACTTGAGATCCAGTAAACTTGTATGATTGATATTTTCATTGGTTTTTCACTGGTTTTCTGATGTTTTGGGCAGTGGCTCGGATGACGTGGATTTGACGTTTTTTGGGACTGAGTTCCCGGATTTGAGATTGATTTGTGATTTGAGGCTGAGGCCTGGATTTGAATAGCAGATTTGATTCGAGTTTACAATTGATTGTCAAAGATGATTTTTGATATGAATGGTTTCATGACTTGGATTTGATATGCATGCATTGGTTTTTAAATGGAGGGTATAAATGTAATTGTTTTATTGAACTGTTTTTTAACTTATACTTTATTTTTGTCCACTCACAATCTTTTGATGTGTTCGATACCCTCTAGGTTGTTGCGGTACGGGCTGTTGGTTGAGAGAGACGAAGACATCACACCCGCGACCCACAGTAGTTCGGTGCACTCTGGGAAGTCCGGTTACTTTTAGGATGGTTAAATCAAGAATTCCTTGTCCGACTTACGTGTCACATGGAGGTTGGACGGCAGTTTAGCCTTCGTGTCATGCGTAAGTTAGACGGGAGCAGGATTTAGCTCTTAATCCCGGGGGATTAGGGGTGGGTCCTGACAATTGGTATCAGAGCGAGGTTTCGTGTGTTCTGCGTGAGGTTTGGTCCCTAGAGTTGTGGGTTTGTCGACTTGGGTGGTGTGATGCTACTGTGGATGTGATGTCTCGACGCGGAACAGCCTGTCAGCAACCTGGACGCGATAGTGACAGTCCATTTTTTAGTGCTTGTGAGTGTCGCTCGATACGCGGTGTGAGGTATGACGTACGTCGGCTTAGGGCCGGAACGGTTAGTGCGTTATTGCTGGTTTTGCTTGATGGATGGACCATAGGGTCGGAGATACGCCAGCAGGATTAACCTGGATGGTAGCTGGCGAGCTATGGATGAGCAAGTTGGTCGGCCTGAGGGGCCTGAGAGTAGCTCGTTGAGTTAGTGAGATACGTAGGCCACAGAGGCCGGTTGACGGAGGTCGGTTGGGCTGGATAGTGTTTGGATGTTGATCGTATGGATGGGTGACCTTTGGTCAGTTGGGTAGAGTTTGGATTTGTGCGACTATGAGTGTCCATAGTATTGGATATCGGTAGATGTTGGTGAGTAGAGTCACAATACGGAATGGTCTTAGTCGGGTGTGACGACCCAAGTGGTAAGGCTGTAGTGAACCAGTGGCAGTTGCAGGTTTGGATAACCCGGACGACGGGGATGATTTGTTGAACCCCATGGGATTACTGGATTGTATTGAGAAGCACCTGAGGGAAACCGTGAGTTGGGGTTTGTGGTATCGTAGTCCTTGTGGTTTGGGCCGACTTACGGCCGGATTAAAGATGGTGCTGCTAGGTGCAGCCGAGGTAGTGGAGGGGTTGGTGGATGACTCTAGACGAGTCTAGTGTTGGGTACTTAGAGTATTGAACTCTGAGGGAGGTGAGTTTCCCCGACCTGAGCAAAGGTTAAGGGTTCGGCTCGGTAAGAGCAGAGGCTCGGGACGGGTGTTCTATGAGTGCTAGACTGGCATGATGTGCCACAAGTTGGGATGCTTATAAATGATCGGATGGGCACATTAAGTCGAGGTTGTGGCCAGTTGTGAAGTGACGGTGTTTGGTAGGAACCATTAACCGAGCAGAGATATGTGATGACCATTGATAGGTCATGTATCAGGACAAACGGTCAGGATGTCGTTGGTTGATCGGAGTAGCGCAGTGGAAGCGCGGTGGACCTAGGCTTCGTGTTGGATCGGGCTAGGTTTGAATGGTCGGGGTTGATCGCTCGTGAGGTTGGTACGAGTAGACTTTCCCCTGACATGTTGGTATATGTCAAGTGGTATATGTCGGCCGATGCCGAGGATGACACTGAGTGAGTGGCGACTTCAAGAGTGGTAAATGGGGAGCTCGAGGTTAGTGATTGAGGATTGAGGATGCCGAGAGTTGGTGACTTGTATCCTAGCAAGTGCTTGGAGTGGAACCTTGGGAAGGATGTGATGCGACCATCAGAAGGAGTGATGATTGATACCCTTTTTGGATGTGCATACACAGTGCTTAACCGACATGTGAAGAAAATGAGAAATGAGTGACTAGTCATGTAGTGTGGATTGTGGATAGTGTTTCCATAGGTCGACAGTGTTAATGGTTAGCGGAACCACTGGTGAGAGGATTGGCTGAATTAGGGGTTATAGAAGTTGTATGGAACATTGTATGAATTTTGGTGCATAGGAGTACCGAGATCGGTAAATGCCGTCTTGTGGATGGATGTACTCGGGACTTGTGTTCGACGACGGCGAACTCACAAGAGGTACTGGGACATTGGTATGGGGTATACTCGACTCGAGAAGGAGTCAGAAGTGTTGAAACTGGACGTATGTGGTTTGTGGTTGCATACGTATGGATATTGGAATTAGATCTAGTGTTGGGTCTGCCCTATGTATGTGGTTGAGTTTGTGAATGGATTTCACATTGGTTGGGAGATCCAAGAGATCGGGAGATTTGAAAGGGACTTGAGTTGGATGTTCCCGAGAGACAGGTAGTTCCATCTGGAGGTTGGAGTGACCGATGGGTTTCAAGGTGAAACGTGGTTGATTTGTGATGACCCCAGTGCGACCGGGACGATCTCCTGATGAACTAAAAGTTGGTTGAGTTGATTCACTGGGTAAGATGTGGTGACCATTTGAGTACTATCAGGATACGTTGGATTGGCAGGTGCTGGCCACAGGGTAGGAGACCCAGGTGAGAGATTAGTTGGATTCCCCCAGTTATGTACGGAAATACGAAATTCGAAATTTTGTTGATTCACTGGGTAAGATGTGGTGACCATTTGAGTACTGTCAGGATACGTTGGATTGGCAGGTGCTGGCCACAGGGTAGGAGACCTAGGTGAGAGATCAGTTGGATTCCCCCAGTTATGTACGGAAATACAAAATTCGGAATTTCAGGGACGAAATTCTTTAAGAGGGGTAGATTGTAACGACCCATCCCGGAAACCAGGATTAGATTAGTGGTTAATGATGGATTAGTGAAGTTAATCGGTGATTAGTTGGAGGTGTTCGGACAGACGGTGCGAAATGACAATTTTGCCCTTGGAATTGGGCAAAATGTTGACTTTTTGTTCGGGCAATCAAATGGACTTTGACCGATGACCGTGACGTAGTTCGGGACGTCACGAGTTTGTAGACAGGTGGCATGTCCGATTCCGACATCCGAGGAGGAAGTTATGATGTTCGGAAGGTTAAGGGCATTTCCATAATTAGGTTAAAAAGGAGGGAATTTTGTTGACTTTTTGCACGACAAGTTTTCTTCACGCAAACTGAGGACTGTTAGGTAGGTCTCGACTTCCTGAGTACAACGACAGGTGGCACGCCTTCATCGGACATCGGAAGGGTAAGATACGGGTCAAGGAAATTGAAGGGCAAACTGATAATTTGTCCTTGAGGGGCATTCTGGACATTTTCTGATTTGGAATCTGTGCCCACTCAAAAAGGACACTTGGCTGCATCTGAGGTGTGTGCCCACCAGGATTTGGACACCTGGCAGGGTCGGGATGGCTGTAGAACTTTTCCTCACCATTTTACAATTGGCTTTCAATTGTTAAATGGTTTTGCCTAGCTATAAGAAAACAGAGAGAAAACAGGGGAGACCGTGAGCCTCTTTCCCTTTAAGTCATTCGATCTTTATCACTTGGTCATGGGGTGTGAATGAGAGTGAGAAAGGATAGTGAACTGATGAAGTTGAGGGTCACGGCGGCGCCTACGACGGCGTTGCGAGGAAGAAAACTCGAGACACCCTGTTTTGCAATTGGAAATGGTAATCATGTTTGTCTACGGTTTGTATCGATTTCGTTGATGGGAACGTGTTATTGGAGGTCCAAGGGGTCGAATAAGCTGGGTTTGGAGGCTTGACATCGACGGTAAGGTGAGTTACCAAGAAATCTTCGTTTGAAATTACAAATGGTGAAAGCTGTTTTTGTGATTATTGATCGGTTTGAATGATTGGAATTTATTTTGGAGTTCAAGACTAAGATTTTGGGCTTGCAGAAGAGACCTATGGTGGCTGAAATCCGTGAGATACGACGGAGGAAATTTAAAACGCAGGAAGTCGATATGGGAGGTAATCTCTGGCCCTGAGTTTCATGTTTTAATCAGGTATTTTGGTTAGGAGTGGAAGGACGAAATTAATGGGCTAATTAGGATTGAAAACGGTTAAGAATTGGACAAAAACCGTCCTCGTCGGTTTAACGGGACCGGCCTGAACCGAACCGATCTGGACCCGGTTCGGCAGAGGTTGAAGATGAACAGTATTGTGCGCGTGGCTCCCACGCGTAGCCCCTTTGGGTGGTGCATGAGGGCGCGTGGGGCTCCTTTTGGGGAAGGTTCCAACATGGCTTTTAAAGTATTCGATGTAACAAACATTTTGGCGCTAGTTTCGAGTCAATCGGACATCGTCTCAATATATTTCGGGCTGTCTGAAGGTTTTAGGGCTCGATTAAAAATAGTAAAAAATACGGAAAAAATTATGGGGCTTTAGTATGAGTTTTGTGAAGAAGTTAGTGACCTTGGTATGAGCTTTGGACAGGTTCGGGAAAGCCGAGGATAGCGGAATGGCCGGGAACGGCGTATGTGCGCGCGTATGTGAGTAGACTTTGCTTTCTAACTCTTGATGCATGCATATATGGTTTTAATATGCTTTCATACGTGATTCTATGATTTGCTTTATGATCTTCATGATTAACAGTTTTGCACGTTTTTCGAGATATTTTACAGAATTTCACTTTTTACGAGATTTCGAACGATCTTGTGATTTGATCATGGTTTTAATAGTTTGATTTCGGGATTTGGTATATGATTTGATTTCGATGTTTTGAAAAAGATTTCGGAAAAGTGATTTTGGGCTTGGAGCCCTGTTCATGTGAAATGAGATTCAGGATCTGGTTTTCGAGATTTGGAAAGGAAATCTAGATTTGGGTTGATGCCGGCTTACGGAATCATTGTTGCGAATTCGATTGTGGATTTTCTGTGGTTTTCACTGATTGGATGAAAAAAATGGTTTTGGGTTTAAAGACCCTGAAAAAAG
This sequence comes from Prinsepia uniflora, assembly GCA_032719365.1. Lineage (NCBI taxonomy): Eukaryota > Viridiplantae > Streptophyta > Magnoliopsida > Rosales > Rosaceae > Prinsepia > Prinsepia uniflora. The sequence goes on along the minus strand of CM064876.1, from coordinate 554,493 downwards.
AGAAAAACCTACTGGATATGGTTTTGAGTTTAAAGACTTGGATTGATTGATAGGGGGAGGGCCCTGGATTTATATGTTTTGAGTTTAAAGACTCGGATATGATACCCCCCGAGGCATGTGATTGTGTTTTGAGTTTAAAGACTCGTTGATTTTCAGGACCCAAACCTCCTCGTTCAGGACCCGACCTGTCAGGACCCACCCCGGTTTCACCCCGAAACCCGAGGAAAATCCTGCTCCCGTCTGACTCCCCATACAAAATCAAGGTAAACTCACGCAAACAACCACACAACCATTCAGACGCAGGAGAACTAAATAAAATATCCCGAAGTCAAAGTTTACAGAGCATAGATACAAAATGCACAGAATTAAAAACCGAGAATAACTACACGCACGCGGAAGAAAATGTAAACACTCCGGGAACCCTCGCGAACTGTCTATGCCTCAGACGCTGCCTCGACGTCAAGACCCCGCGCTATCTCCACGACCTGGAGGGCAATTTAAAACAGAAGGTGTGAGTGGACCATAGCAAAAGAAAAGTTTCTAAAACCATTTATAAAAAAACCGAGTTTAACCCTCCGTTTTGAAATCACATGCATAACCCAGTTATTAAAACAGTTATAAATCAATCACCATAAAACATCATAAGAAACAGAAACACTATAAAACAGTTATAGAAATCATAGTATATGCATCACAAAACCGTATCATAAAGCATGAATGTCAAATCATCATTTCCCGATCAAACCTGCTGGACCTATCCGAGTCTTTAAACTCTCGAGTCTTTAAACTCAACAGGCCTACGGGGGAAATATCAATATATCCAAGTCTTTAAACTCCCGAGTCTTTAAACTCAATCCGGGTCTTTAAACCCAATCCGGGCCCGTCTCCCGTCAATCAATATCCGGGTCTTTAAACCCAATAACCAGATCCAGCAAATCCAATCCCAAAACCATTTGAAAACCTTTTCCAAATCCATATCCAAACCCGAATTCGAAATCACCGGTCTGAAGCCCATCCAGCGTTCAGAACCGTCATTCCGAACCCAAATCCGGAAATTCACTTTTTCAACTTTAAACCAAATTCCAATTGTCAAATTCCGATTTCAAAACCGAAACCTTGATCCTCAAAATCATGTTCCAAAATCCACTTAAAATCATTGGAAATCATTTAACGTTTGAAATCCCCAAAACCATAGCTTCATTTTCCCAAAATCAACATTTTTCTCATAAAACGTGCAAAATACGTTATTTCTCCAAAATCGTGCAATTATATAAAACCCCATCATAAATCAACATTCATGAAATTATATATATAAAACAATTATAGCAAAACAGTTATGCATGTTCGAGTTTAAGGAAAGGGTCCACTCACAGTACCGCGCCGTCAATCGCGTCCTGAACGTCCTGCACGTTCCTCGGCTTCCTCGGGAAATCCCGATCCTGTCAATAACCACCAAAGTATGTCACTAACATGTCTACGAGGATCCACCTAATTTTCCCTAAAATTTCCCGAATCGTAACCATAGTAAACCGGAACCTTAAACCATCACCCTCGCGGAATTACTTTGATTCGACGTCCGATGAACCCGAAACCAATTCCATTAGACTCGTCATAACTCCTAGACCAAAAACTATGTTGACATCTTCGCCAGAAACTGCCGCACGCGTCCCCACGCGCCGCCCAAAGTGGATGCGCGTGGGCCTCACTCGCCAGCTACAGTACCACCCTCAACCTCGAGCAAACCGGTTCGCACCAGTGCTGCAACTCAGAGCAGCGAGAACCATTCTCCGCCGTCCGGCCACCGTTCTCCTCCCTTCCTTCACCATTCTCATCGTCTATACCTACCCTATCAATTCCCCAACTCCTCAAACCTCGACACAACCCCATCATCGTCGACTAAAGCTCGAAAGAAACCCGAGCTATCCCCTGTTTCCTTCTCCGGCCACCCAGATCACCCCCCTTCACGGTGGCCATCCCAAACTCTTCCTAGGACTGTCCTAAACCTCACCCAACTCACAGAAACCCTCGACTCACTCCCTAAGTCCACGACTCGCCGTTTGAAACTCACGGCCAAAATAGGGTACACAGAGCACCTCCGTCGTCTCGCCTCCACAGTGCACTCCCCCGTCACGGCAACCACCGTAGACGGTTCCTAAGACCCTTCTAAACTTCACCCAAGTCATCAAAACTCTCGACTCAACCTCAGCCATCACGATTTCCAATTTGAACATCAACGGGAAAACAGAGCCAAGATATAGGGATGAGGGATTACCTGCCTCCCGTCGCCGTCGTGAGCTCCGCTGGGGCTGGTCGACCCCACTCAGCCTTCACGGCACCACCACGATCTCAGTTGCACCGTACACGGCCGCCACCGCCACGATTTCTCACAAACTCTCTGATTTCCTCCCTGTTTCCCCCTAGTTTTCCCGCAGCTCTCCACTCCCTCACACACAGCCACCACACCGTCTAACCCTCTCAGCACCACCCCAATATCTCTCTCACTCCTTCTGATCACTCCTCACTCACCAGAAGCCTTCAACATCCACGATCACCCCTCAAGTTTTCCTCACGATCTCCCTCTGTTTCACTCTGATTTGTAGAACCTCCACGAACACACACGGGCTCACCCAATTAATTAGGACTGTGCACCCACTAGAACCAACCAGAAGCCACTCCACCTTTAGCACGTGTCACCATCCACTCCATACTCTCCCACATGGCCCAATCTCAGCCCTTCATCTGCTTCTCTCTGCTGCACACTTACCAAAGTACAAAAGACCAAACTGCCCCTCTATTTAACTCAATTTTACGGTTATGCCACTAACTTCCTTGACCCGTAACTTGCACATCGTAAGTCCGATGAATACGTGCCACCTGTCATCGAACTCAGGACAACGAGATGTATCTAACCGTCCTCGGTCAACGTACCAAAACCCGATCGTCCAAAAAGTCAACTTTTTCCCCCTATTTGACCAAAATTACGATTATACCATCAACCTTCCGAACATCATAACTTCCTCCTCGGATGTCGGAATCGAACGTACCACCCGCCTACGGGTTCGTGACGTCCTAAACTACGTCCTGGTCACTAGTCAATACCCGATTAACTTCCCGAACTAAAAGCCAACATTTTACCCGAACTAGGGGCAAAATCGTCATTCTAGACTTACGAACCTATCGGGACCACCTAACCACCGATTAGCCTCACTAATCCCACCTTAATCACGCTACTAATCCCGGCTCTTGGGACGGGTTGTTACACGACCCTTCTCGGTTAGGACCCGATTCATCTAGCACCATATTGTCCGCTTTGGGCCTCGCCCTCACGGTTTTGTTTTCGGGAGCTCATGGTGCAACTTCCCAGGGGGTCATCCATCATGGAATTGCGCCAGCCTCAACTCGCTTAACTTTGGGGGTTCCAATCCCCCCCAAAGCCACTTGAGCTCCCAAAAGGCCTAGTTTAGATCAGAGTTGCGCAGCGGCACCCTCTATCTAACCCTATATTGTCCTCTTTGGGCACACCTGCGCCAGCAAGGTTTTGTTCCCAAGTCCTTACGCCTGGAAGGTAACCACCTTAACTAGCGCAACCAAGGGAGGCCTAGTACTAGATAGGTGTGTGCCTACACCTTTAAGGCACACCACCATCCTCTCCCAGACCATTCCCCCTCGCAGGAATGTGGAATTGTTCATCGTTCCCTCCAGGACACGGGCCGTACAATCCACCCCACTTAGGGTCCAGCGTCCTCGCTAGAACACTTCCCGGTCGGGGTCTGGCTCTGATACCAAATTTTCAGGACCCGACCCTCCTCGGTCAGGAACCCGACTCATCTAGCACCATATTATCCGCTTTGGGCCTCACCCTCACGGTTTTGTTTTCGGGAGCTCATGGTGCAACTTCTCAGGGGGTCACCCATCATGGAATTGCACCAGCCTCAACTCGCTTAACTTTGGGGTTCCAATCCCCCCATAGCCACTTGAGCTCCCAAAAGGCCTAGTTTAGATCAGAGTTGTCAGCGGCACCCTCTATCTAACCCTATATTGTCCTCTTTGGGCACACCTGCGCCCGCAAGGTTTTGTTCCCAAGACCTCACGCCTGGAAGGTAACCACCTTAACCAGCGCAACCAAGGGAGGCCTAGTACTAGATAGGTGCGTGCCTACACCTTTAAGGCACACCACCATCCTCTCCCAGACCATTCCCCCTCGCAGGAATGTGGGATTGTTCATCGTTACCTCCAGGACACGGGTCTTACATTGATATCCCGGGAAGGCTTGGTTATTTGCGCATGGTTTTGAGTTTAAAGAGTCGGGCTCACTTGAGATCCAGTAAACTTGTATGATTGATATTTTCACTGGTTTTCTGATGTTTTGGGCAGTGGCCCGGATGACGTTTATTTGACGAGTTTTGGGACTGAGTTCCCGGATTTGAGATTGATTTGTGATTTGAGGCTGAGGCCTGGATTTGAATAGCGGATTTGATTCGGGTTTACAATTGATTCTCAAAGATGGTTTTTGATATGAATGGTTTCATGACTTGGATTTGATATGCATGCATTGGTTTTTAAATGGAGGGTATAAATGTAATTGTTTTATTGAACTGTTTTTGAACTTATACTTTATTTTTGTCCACTCACAGTCTTTTCATGTGTTCGATACCCTCCAGGCTGTTTCGGTACGGGTTTTTGGTCGAGAGAGACGGAGACATCACACCCGCAATCCACAGTAGTTCGGTGCACTCTAGGAAGTCCGGTTACTTTTAGGATGGTTGAATCGAGAATCCCTTGTCCGATTTACGTGTCACATGGAGGTTGGACGTCAGTTTAGCTTTCGTGTCATGCGTAAGTTAGACGGGAGCAGGATTTAGCTCTTAATCCCGGGGGATTAGGGGTGGGTCCTGACAAAAAATCTATTAACCACTGCTCATATTCTTTGTACCCTGAATTGGTCCCTACCCTTTGAGCTAATGTGTAATGCCCCTGATTATGTAGTTTGTGCCATGCTCAGACAAAGGCAAAACAAAAAGCCCTGCGCCATATACTATGTATCCAAAACTTTGAATGATACCCAAATGAACTGCACCACTATTGAGAAGAAGTTGCTTGCTGTTGTGTTTGCTTTAGATAAGTTTCGTTATTATTTACTTCGAACTAAAGTAATTATTTACACTGATTATGCAACACTGAAGTGTCTCCTTGCCAAGAAGGAAGCTAAACCAACACTAATCCGATGGATTCTTCTTCTTCTTCTTCTTCAAGAGTTTGACATCGAGATTAGGGACAAGAAAGGTGTAGAAAACGTGGTAGCTGACCACTTGATCCGCATGGTACCTGAACGAGATCCTGTGGCGATTCAAGAGATGTTTTCGGATGAACAACTCTTCGAAATCGAGGTAAGTACTCTTTGGTATGTTGATATTGTCAATTACTTAGTCACCAAGCAGTTGCCTACCACTCTCACTCATGCAAAAAAAGATAAACTCAAGAAGCATGCTACGTACTATATTTGGGATGCACCCTATTTATGGAAACACTGTGCGGATTTATTAATTAAGAGATGTGTCTCTGATATGGAACATAGGCCAGTCTTATAATTGTTCCATAACCATGCTTGTGGAGGTCACTTTGGATCTAAAAAAACTGCACTTAAAATTTTAGAATCTGGATTATATTGGCCCACACTGTTTAAAGATGCACATTCATTCTGTTTAGCCTGTGATAAATGCCAAAGATCCGGAAACTTAGGACGAAGGGATGAAATGCCACAACATTATGTTTTAACTGTTGAAATATTTGATGTTTGGGGTATCGATTTTATGGGTCCATTTCCTCAATCCAATGGCTATCTCTATATCTTACATGCTATTGATTATGTATCAAAATGGGTGGAAGCTAAGGCTACTAGGACTAATGACTCTAAAACTGTTGCAGATTTCCTGAGAACTAACATTCTTTCTAGGTTTGGGATCCCACGGGTCCTAATAAGTGATGGTGGAATTTATTTCTACAACAAGACCATTGAAGCATTAATGAAACGGTACAGTGTCACTCACAGAGTCTCTACACCTTACCATCCTCAAATGAGTGGAATGGCTGAAGTCAGTATTAGGGAGATCAAGAAGATTTTAGAGAGCACCGTGGGCCCTAGTCGTAAGGATTGGAGCCAACGGTTGGATCATGCACTTTGGGCATACATGACGGCATACAAAACTCCTATAGGAATGTCATCCTATAGGTTGGTCTATGGCAAAGCATGCCACCTTCCGATGGAACTAGAGCACAAAGCATGGTGGGCTGTCAAGACTTTCAACATCAAATTAGATGATGCCAGGTTGCATCGAAAGCTCCAGCTGAGTGAGCTTAAGGAGATCAGAAATGATGCATTCAAAAATGCTCTGATCTACAAGGAGAAGACTAAGACATTTCATGACAAACAGATCAAGAGTTAAATGTTTGACATTGGCTAGAAAGTTTTGTTGTTCAATTCCCAGCTTAGACTCTTTCCTGGTAAGTTATATTCTAGATAGGTAAGTCCTTTTGTTGTTACTAATGTGTTTTCCCATGGAGCAATATAGATCAAACACGTTGGAACTGGAAAAGAGTTCAAGGTTAATGGCCACAGATTGAAGCCTTACATCAAGGCAATTGGAGAACACGATGTGGAGTCAGAAAGAGTGTTGTGACGTCTCATCGGATGAACAGACTGAAGCACTTGGTCTAGGCTGACTGAACGTTAAACTTCAAGCGCTTGTTGGGAGGCAATCCAATGTGTTCCCGGGTTGTGAATGAGTCATCAACGGAGATTTGCTTTCTTTCAACTCTTCACTCTCTTTTACTTTGTTTATTTCATGTTTTTCTTGCTTCATTTTCGTAAATCATCTTCCTTACCTTGATTCTATGTTCAATTACTTTCTAATTTCTTACATTGTGGACAATGTAGAATTTAAGTGTGGGGGAATGGTTTACAATTTTAATTATGCAATTAAATTGTTTTATAAAGTTTCAAAAAAAAAAATTTGTTTTTGGCTTTCTTGAGTCTTTTTGTTTCTATTTAGTGTCTCTACGAGTCTTAAGTTTCCCCTTAACCTGTCAATGATAATAATGAATGGAAATAAATATGTTATGAATATAAAGATGATCACTAAAACTTGAATTCGTTTGTTAATACTTTGTGATTAAGTGTTATAACTTGTAGACAATGCATGTAAATTGGTACATAAACGAGCATGATAAGATAAGTATGAATCATTTGAACCTTATGTGAGCTTTAGAGCTTTATATACATCTTTGATGAGTGATCCATAAGTTCTTTGTTTAAATTGATATACATATGCCTCATAACTACTTATCATAGCTTTTAATGAACTCTAGAGTACTAGAACTTATTCTATGTGATTTTCAAAGCTTTTAAGTCAATAAATTCTCTGACTTTGGACATGATTAAGGCATTAGGGTTAACACCACAAATCCAACATCCATGGTCCCTATTTTGTGCGCACAAGTTGCGACCCCCTTAGTTTTACCCCCTTTTGAGCCGACATTAAACCTTTCTTTCATCACCATGATTATCTAAACACTTGAGCTTAGTATAGACATCCTTTACCCTTGTTCCAAGGACTCGGTTGAAGACATGAAATTGGTGTGAAGAGAAAATGATGATATTTTGAAGACTTTTATGTGTATTATATGGATTTACTTACTCAAATTTCATTGTATTATTGACACATGTTATGACCTAGATATTAAAAAAAAACCGGAAAAAAAAAAGAAAAAAAAATGTTTTTAGTCTCTATCAAGCTAATGAAGTTTGATTATGTAATGTTTGAGTTAAGTCCTTTACATTTGTAAATCCGACACAAAGAATGAATTCAAGGCTCAACATGATGAAATTAGGCCTATGTTCGAAGGGATGGATTATTGACATCATTGTACTAAGGTTGGGAAGTTATGATATGTTTTGGGAGTCTATTGAGTCTTAGAACGAATTTGAGCACCACTTATCCTATATTTTCCTTGCCTATAAGCTTAGCCTCATTACAACCTTCGTAAAGACCTCATGATCCTTAAGATGGTAAACTTTGATTAGTTGATTCAATCACTTGAGTAAGCTTATGGTTTTGGTTCATTTGTGCAACTATGTTTTGTTTTTATCTTAAGGTGTTTATTTGAGATTTTGCAAAAGTACTTCATTTCTATTATGTGAACATCTTTTCTCACGTACTTTGAGTGCAAACACAAACCCTTACAAAATTGAGTGAATTTTTTAGTGTATATCCTTGTGAGTTGATTCATACTTGTTTTATTCATGTTGAAATCCATTTCACCATATTTACTCATTATCTTACTTGTTGAAGCATTTTGTTACCATTTATTAACTCTTGAATTCCATATGCTTAAATGCATTCTAGTGAAAATCTTTTATGCCATGATAATGATAAAATTTTGAGACAAATGGTTAAAGGCTTACTTGTTTTAAAATCATAGTTTAAATTTAGTATTTGCTAGGGACTAGCAAAGTTTAAGTGTGGAGGTATTTGATAGGTCTTAATTAAATATTATTTTATATTATTTTATACCCTTTATATTTAACTTTTAATATTAAAATAATAAACAATTGGAGAAAAAAATATATTGTAAAGACCCGGAAATTCAAAAAAGAAAAATTTGGAAAATTTGAAGGAAATGACGGTTTTGCCCCTGGAATTGGACGAATGGTTGATTTTCGATTTGAGCGGTCAAACGGACTTTGACTGATGACTGTGACATAGTTCGGGACGTCACGAGTTCATAGATAGGTGGCACGTTCGATTCCGACATTCGAGGAGATAGTTATGATGTTCAGAAGCTTAAGGGTAATTTAGTAAATTGGTTAAAATGGGTCATTTGTTGACTTTTTGATCGGGACCATGTTTGGACTTTCCGTAAGTATCGTTGGATAGGTCTCGAGACGCTGAATCCGTAGACAGGCGACATGCGTCATTCGGAGTTCGGACGTGAAAGTTATAGGTTTAGAATTGTGAGGGGCATTTTGGTAATTTGTTGTGACAGGGGTAAAATGATAAACTGATCAGTACGGCTGATTCAGCCCAGTTAAGGACACCTGTGCCACCAAATTGGATGAGGATTCACTGCCTAGTGATACTTGTCACTGCAGAGATGAGATTAGTGGCCTTGATGCCGCCTATGGACGGCTATGTTCGAATTAATGTTTTCTTCAAAACCAAAACAGAGAATAGAGTTTGAATGATTGTCCCAACAACTAATTGAGAACACTTGAGAGAATGATGCAATTGAGAGTGAGAACCGAGTTTGAATTAGAGAAGCAAAAGGGAGGAAAAACCTAGAAAACCGAAACCTAAAATCCCATGAAATTCGAACATACTTCAATTTCGAATTTGAAACCAGGGACTGGGATTGTTGTAATTGATCTTGCAGTTAGCCTTCTGGGATTCATTTGAGTTGAACCCAATTAAATTTGAAGGAAATTCGAGTTGTTTTGGACTAGAACAGAGAGGGGGAAGACTTCGAATTTTTGAGCTTGAGTCGAGGAATTTGAGACATGGAATGATGAAATTGGACTTGGAAACATGTTCATTAGGACCCCACGATGCTCCCTGATGCATCAATTGAAAGAAACAACGAGAAATTGTGGAGATTGGACGATGAACAATAATCGATGTTCTTCGATATTTTGAGTTCAAATTGATGGATTGAGGTAAGCTATTGTGAAATTGAGTTTACATAACTATAATTAGATGTATAAAGATGCTATTCGATGATTCAATTGAAGGAATCGATGACTAATTGACAGAATCCCAGTCGGGTCACGTCGCGGGCCAACCGGACCCGTTTATCAGTCAGACAGGTTGGGACGACGACTGTGCACTTTACTGTAGCAGGCACGTGGACTCACGCGCAGCCACTCACGGCTGCGCATGGGCTCGAATCCCAAGGTGAGTTCAACATGAAACTTGTCCTATTTAATGTAACGAACATTTTGGCACTAGTTTCGAGAAAATCAGATATCATTTCAATAGTGTTCTGAGTATCCGAAGGTTTATGTTACGTTTAAAATACGTATTTAAATCCCGGAAAAATTGGGAAAAATTATATGAGGTATATTGAGATATTAGTGACCCTAGATAATGATTTTGGACAAGAATGATGACTTCCAGAACTTACGGAAAAACGTGCAGCTCAGAAAGCGAGCGATATGGACGGTGTGTGAGTGGACTTTTGTTTTCTACCCTGAATGCATGCATATATGTTTTAAATGCTTTATGATATGATTTGAAATGATTTGGCATGATTGATGTTTCGATATGATGATTTCCGGATTTTGGGAATATTATATTGTTTTATATGATTTTGGACACGATTTTCGAGAAAACCGTGAAACTGTTGTTTTGGGCAAGGGCCTAGGATTTGAGATTGGTTTTGACTCGGATTATGAGTCGGGATATTGATTTGATGAAATTGTAATGCTTTTGAATATATTTCATGGATTTATGTGGAAGTGGCAAATGAGGTTGCAATTGCACGAATTTGCGTGAAAATGATATTTTAGGCTTGAGACCCAATTGGATAGTGATTTTGACTCGGATTTGGAGTCGCATGTGAATATGATGAACTTGATGATTTTGATTTATAAAGTAAATTCTGGACACTGTTTTTATGATGGATTTGTGGAACTTGCTTTGTGAAAGCTATGTTTCGGGCAGAGGCCCTGTTGAAATGTTTTTGACTTGATTTGAGATTTGAATGGTTTTAAAATGAGATTACTGGATTTGGTGACTGTTCCACATATACCATTCTCTGTGATTTTATGGTCTCCTCCAGACGTCGTAGATCCTGGAGTAGTCACGATCCACTGCCTGGAGATGAGTAGCTCCGAGGGAGGCTCAGTCTCAGGAGTGTGAGATTATGATGATATCCTCCAGACTTCGTAGATACTGGAGATGATATCACCCCAGATGTCATAGATACTGGGGAGGTACTCGAACATGAGACACCCGAGTTTACACGCGTTGCTTTGATATCGTGACGGATTACTTGGATATTGAGATTGGATATTGAGGATTGGTTGTAAGGATCCGTCCCGAGAGCCGAGATTAGTAGAGTGCTTAAGATGGGATTAGTGAGCTTAATCGGGGGTTAGTTGGTTACTTTTGGACCATTAGCGTAGAATGACGATTTTGCCCCTAGTTTGGGCAAAAAGTTAACTTTTAGTTCGGGCAGTCAATTGGGTATTGACCGATGACCGTGACGTAGTTAGGGACGTCACGAGTCCGTAGACAGGTGGCACACCGGATTCCGACATCCGAGGAGGAAGTTATGATGTTCGGAAGGTTGAGGGCATTACCGTAATTTGGTTAAAATAGGGGGAAAAGTTGACTTTTCGTACGATCGGGTTTTTACACGTAGACCGAGAACCGTTAGGTAGATCTCGTCGTCCTGAATTCAACGACAGGCGGCATGTCTTCATCGGGTATAGGACGGGCGAGATACAGGTCTAGAATGGTAAGGGCAAAACGGTAATTTGACTCAAGAGGGGCATTTTGGTCTTTTGGATGCATTGGGAATTGGTCCAATCTGATAAGGCCAAGTGTACAGGAAAGATTGGATATTTGTGAAAGGGAGTGAGGGGATGGTGACACGTGGTGTGTGTGTGTAGTGGGTTCTAGGGAGTGCACGGTGTGTGTGTTCAAATTGTGCAGCCGTGTTCGAAGAAGAGAGAAATAGAGGGTGAGATTGAGAGAAAATTGAGAGCTAGCCGTGTGTGTTGGTGTGTCTTGGTGAGTGAGTGAGTGACTAGAGATCGAGTGAGAGGTCGTGAGTGAGTTTGAGTGGGAGTTTTGAGAAGAAGACGGGTGTGAGGAGGAGGTGAGGTCACAGGGAAAAAACCAGAAAACAGAGAGGGAATTGGGTGGTGGTGCTGCCGTGTTTGATCAATCGAGGCTGGTGGTGGTGTCCAGAGGACGGAGGAGGATGAGAGGAGTCACCTAATCACGGCTGAGCTCATGGCGGCGATCGACAGGCAGATAATTTCCCTCCCCCGTATAGTTGCTCTGTTTTGCCGTGAAAGTTCAAACGGTTAGTCGTGAAGTCTAGGGTTGAGTTGAAGGGTTTGGTGGGTGCTAGTCGACTCAGTGAGGTCCTAGGAACCTGTTAATATCGAAGCCGTGATGGGGGGTGACCTGGGTGGCCTTATTAAAAAACAGGGGTACGGGTGGTTTTTGTTTCGAGCTTGGGACGATGATTTAGGGGCTGTGTTGAAGTGTTTGGTTGAGGGGAATCGATTACTGGGTAGAGGACGATGAGACTGGTGAAAAGAGGAGCAGAAATGGTGGACAGACGGCGGAGAACTAGTCACGCCGGTCTGGAACAGTGCACGGGTTCGAAGGTTGAAGATGAACAGTGCCTGTGCTGGCGCGTGAGGCCCACGCGCAGCCACTTTGGGCGGCACGTGGGGGCGCGTGCGGCGATTTTTGGGGAAACTTCCAACTAGGTTTTTGGTCTAGATGTTGTAACGAGTCTATTGGACTAGGTTTCAGGTTAATCGGACGTCGATTCGAGTTAGTTCGGCGAGGTTGAAGGTTTAGGGTCTCGGTTCGTTACGTTCAGGACCCGGGGATTTTTGTGGGAAATTAGGAGGACCTTCGTTGACGTGTTAGTGACGTACTTTGGTGACTTGTGACAGGATCGGGAATCCCCGAGGAGGTTGAGGAACGTACGGGACGTACGGGACGCGAGTGACGTACCCGGTATCTATGAGTGGACCCCTTCTCTATACTTGAGCATGCATAACTGTTTTCTAGAATTGTTTTATGGTTTTACATGTGATTTCATGATTGTTGAATATGTTATGTTAGTTTTACATAATTTCACGTTTTTCGAGAAAGTTCGGTTTTCAGCACGTTTTACGAGAAATGCGTGATTTCTGATTATGATGCTATGATTTTGGGATTTCAAATGATAAGTGATTTTCAATGGTTATAAATGGATTTTGAGACATGATTGATAATCGAGGTTTTTGGTTTTAGAACCAGATTTCGGAAAACGGAATTTGGTTTTAAAGTTGGAAAGTGAATTTCCGGATTTGGGTTCGGAATGACAGTTCTGGATGCCGGAAGGGCATCAGGGCAGTGATTTCGGATTCGGGTTTGGATATGGATTTAGAAATGGTTTTCAAATGGTTTTGGATTGGATTTGCTGGATCTGGTTATTGGGTTTAAAGACCCGGATATTGTGATTAAAGGGGAACGGGCCCGGATTGGGTTTAAAGACCCGGATTGAGTTTAAAGACTCGGGAGTTTAAAGACTTGGATATATTGATATTTTCCCCCGTAGGCCTGTTGAGTTTAAAGACTCGGGATTTTAAAGACTTGGATATTATGATGCTTGGATTGAATTTAAAGACTCGGGAGTTTAAAGACTCGGATAGGTCCAGCAGGTTTGATTGGATAATGATTACTTGCTATCTCTTGGTTTTATGATGTGATGTTTTATGATATGGTTTTATGACGTGATTTCTATAACTGCTTTCAATTCTGTTTTTATGACGATCCTTATGTGATTTATAACTGTTTTCAGCAACTGGGTTATGCATGTATGTTTTCAAAACGGAGGGCTAAAACCCTGGTTTTATTATGAAATGGTTTTTGGAAACTGTTATTTTCATTTATGGTCCACTCACACTTTCTGTTTTTAAATTTCCCTCCAGGTCGTGGAGCTAGCGCGGGGTTTTGACGTTGAGGCAGCGTCGGAGGCATAGAGTACTCGAGAGTGACCCCGGAGTGGTTTAATTTTCCGTAGTGTGTGTACTATGTGTATCAGTTTTGCTTTCCTTTGTTTAGTACTATGCTCTGTATAATTTTGATTCTGGGTTGTTAGACGGGAGCAGGATTTACCTCGGTTTTCGGGGTGGAACCGGGGTGGGTCCTGAGATTGGTGGTATTATGATTTATTGATATTTGTGTCCAGATACTTTATATCGTGCACTGATTTGATGAACATGAGTTTTATGGACCATGGGAAAACATGTTTTGATTTTATCGGTCCACTGTTCATATTTGATTTATTTCACACTATGACTCATGTTTTATGATATGCATGCATGTTTGTGAAACTGAAGGGTAAGAATGTATTTTGATAAATCTATTTCTAAAACTTTGTTTTGTCCACTCACACCTTTTCTGTTTTATTGACCCTCTAGGTCGTGGTGCGATGATCGAGGCTATTTGAGAGGTAGGGGCATGAATAGGCACAGGTACGGTTATCCCTTGTTTGGCAAATGCTGAGGGTAATTTCGGAACTTCAATTGACTTGTCAGACGGGAGTAGGACCGGGCACAGTTATCTATGTCATTCGGGGACGGGTCCTATTATATATTATGTGGGATTTTTACAGAAATAAATAAAACTTGGAATTCTGAGCATTTTGGCAAAAAAATTATCTCAATTAAAGTTTTAACGAAAAATATATGACTAAAAGAAGAGAGGCCACCAAAATAATCTTGGAATTTCGGTGGGAAGCTGTCGGAGCTCAAAGAATCCAACCCAGAAATCCAGCCCGCTGCAGTTCCTCAGTTTGGCCCAGCCATTTGGGAAGCCCAGCCCGCCAAAAGCCCAAAATCCAGTGCAGCCCAGGTCCTAGGCATGTTCGGTGTGCGCGTACCGATCAACTTTCCTCCCGTTCGGCACACGTGTGTCGAAATCATTCACTCCAACTTAGCACGTGTGCGCTGACTTCTCTGCCTTAGTCAGCGCGTCAGGTGCTGATTTTTCCTCGCTCTGACCCACCTGCAGCCACCGAACTAGCCTGTTTTTTCCAACTACTTTCTGCTGATTGATGGACTCCTCAATGACCTAATTTTTCTGCATCAAACTTGCCCTTTTTTGGGCAGGTTTTCACAATGATTTCACCTCTAATCAGTCCCTAAGTCATAATTTTCTATTTTAATTGTTTATTGTATTTTTATTTATTTATTTATAGAGTTTTTTTTAGTTTTTTCTCCTTATAAATAGAGATTCATTTTCCTAGTTGAGGGGCACTTTGAACCTTCCTTAGGAGAAACTATGGCAAATTATTTCCAATACAAAATTTAAGAGTTCAAGTCTGAATTTCCCTTGTTTTATCTTTCCCATCTTCACAAGGTTCCTGCCGCTGTTCGGTGATCCTTGTGAAAAACAATCCATTGTTCTCATATATTCCGAAAGTGTAACATTTGCTCTCCATCCTCTTAAACTCTTTTGTTTGTTATTGGTTATATTTATAATGCAATATATGTGTTAGTTTTTTCTTCCTATCTTTTGTAAAATTGAGTACAATCTCCATGTGTTTTACTTTCTAAAAATAATTTACTTCTTACATTTTAGAGCTTAATCTTCATTTCGAAACTAAATTTTGATCCGCTGTTCGGGGCATTTAGAGTAGAATTGAAGAGATTTAATGTATGACCGCTGTTCAGCGCATTAAATCACAAACTTAATGTAAATCGTATTATAAGTAAAAATTTGTTGTTCGGTGCATTTATAATATAAAAAATGTTTGAAAGAATATGAGTTTGTGAATGTATAATTTCGTGATTGATTTAAATATATGCAAATGCTAGTATGTTGGTGAATTTTGTGTTTAAGGAATGTCCACTTGTACATAGGTTAAAATAGAAGTAGAAATAGTTTTATACTTGTTTTTACTTGTATTTTTGTAATTACAGTTTACTCAAAACTCCCCCATCTTATTTTTTTATTCTTTTTCACTAACCATTATTAATATTGCCTAATTTCTCCAGTTAAGAACGAACCCTATTTATCAATACTAAAATGACACAAAAAAGGTTTAAAATATGTATATACTTGAATTACGTATTTATTTAAATGCGTATTTTAAGCGTATCAATTTGGGGGCTGGGAATTCGATTTTGAGGGGCTCAGAATTGGGGGAAATTCGATTTGGGGGCTAGAATTCGATTTGGGGGCTGAGAATTCGATTTGGGGACTGAGAATTCGATTTTGAGGGGCTGGGAATTAGGGGTGAAACGTCATTTTCATGAATTAGGGTTCTAGGACAAATTGGGAATTGGGTTTTAATTCATTTTATGAAATTTTGAAATTACCCGTGTAATTTTTGCCACATCAGTCACTGATTGGGCAAAATTTTTGTCGCATCATCATTTGACGGACTAATGGATGGAAAAACAGAAAAAGGTGGTTACCTGTGAGAGGCCGAATAATTTGGGTAGTAAATTGAAACGTTAGATAGTTTGGGTATGAATATGTGGTGACCTCTATAGTTTAGGGTGTTTTGTGTACTTTTTCCATATTAAGATGCCTACTAAGAATTTAAGAGCATCAAATTTCTTTGAATCATCTTTATTATTATAAATCCAAGGAAGTAACTCAAGGCACGTTGTGTAACGACTCGAAAATTCAAAAAATGTAATTTTGGGAATTTAAAAATAGAATTGATGATTTTGTCCTTATAGGTCAAAATTTGAGTTTTTGCTCAGGGTACTTTTTAGACTTTTCATGAGGACCCTTACGTAGGCCTCAGAGTCTTGAGTCCGTAAATAGGTGGTATGTCAGAACTAGAGATTAGACAAGGTTGATACAGGTCTAAAATTATCAGGGGTATTTTGGTAATTTTGACATTAGGGGCATTTTTTATATTAACTAATTTTGTGAGATGGTGACAAGTGTCCTTATCACTTTCTCTCCATTATCCCTTGTGTGCACCGACTTACAATATATATATATATATATATATTGATGCAAAAATTGTTCCAACGAGATCGTAAAGACATGCACGCACACCAAGACACAAGAAAGTACGTGGTTCATCCAAATCGGGCTACATCCACGTTGTTGCCTCACTCTCATTAATATAATCATGATGTGTTTGATATGATACAAGTGGCTTAGAATCTTTAGAGGGAGAAAGTAGAGAGAAGGGAGAGAGAGATCCTTTGAATGAGGGAGAAGGCTCCCTATTTATAGAAGTTGTCTAGGGTTTAAGTTATAAGAATAGTGATGGGCTTTGAGGCATGGGCCTTGTGTGATCTTTGAGTGAACTCTGGTGGGCTTATCCTGTGGTCCAGTGTAGTATTTTGACAGACCCGTTGCTTGGTCAGATGTTACGTCAACAAGTCCCCCAGTTCTTGACTGAGGCGGACTGCCTCGGTTGAGAAATTTTAAGTAAAGTGTACTAACCGAGCAACTCCTTGCTTTTGCATTGCTCCGCTCGGTGTATCATCAGTCCCCCAAGTCCTCGGTCGAGGTAGGATGCAGAAGAGAAGATGTCTAGCAGTGTGTTGTACGTCTGAGTGGATTGACGTTGTAGTGATTACGATCTAGTAGTCTCCCAGTGAGTATGACTCAGTGTATGAACTGGAATGCGCGTAGGTGATTCTTTGCTGTAGATGTGTGTCGTTTGGCATGTGAGCTAGGCGTAGCGTTTGAAAGTGGGCTCGGTAGTTGAGCGGCGCAATAATGCGCTGAGCATAGACTGAGTGTTGAGTGTAGGCCGAGTGTACCTGTATGTAGATGTTAACGTTCGAGTCGAAGGCAAGTGTGTTGAGTAGCTTGATAGCGTATAGAGCGATGGTATGCTCAGTAATGTACGGAGCAGCGCGATATGTGTTGAGTCGATGTGGGTGCTCAGTATGTGTCGAGCTGATGTGGGTGCTCGGTAATGTGTCGAGCAGCTCGGTATGTGTCGAGCAGCTCGATATGTGTCGAGCAGCTCAGTATGTGTCGAGCCTATGTGGGTGCTAGGTAATGTGTTGAGCAGCTCGACATCTATTGAGCCAATATGGGTGCTCGGTAATATGTCGAGCAGTTCGGTAATGTGCCGAGCATATGTATGAGTTCATGTATGTCGGTATGCGTGAGGGCATGTATGTGTGTCATGGATGTGGCATGTATGTCGATATGCGCAAGGGCAGGTATGTGTGCCATGGATATGGCATGTATGTCGATATGCACGAGGGCATGGATGTGTGACATGTATGAGTGGCATGTATGTCGATATGCGCGAGGGCATGGATATGTGACATGTATGAGTGACATAATGCGCGAGGGCATGTATGCCGATGATGTGCATGATGGTAAAAAATGAGCTTTTGATTTGAAGTGTTACCTGGTTGTATTCAGGTGCGTTATGAGGTTTTCCTTGGCGCGGGCGAAGTTTGTTTTGCTGTGGGATTGTGATGGTCGAGTGGCTGAGGGGACCTCAGTGGCAGGTCGTCGAACATGGGGCCGAGGAGACTTCAGCGGAAAGCTACCAGGCAAGGAGTCCGAGGGGACCGACCAGGCATGAGGGGGGCCGATCGGCGTGGGATCCGAAGGGATAGACCGGGCATGGAAGTCCGAGGGGACTGACCAGGCATAAGAGCCGCTGATTGCTTCATGTATATCAACATATAGCTTAGTGTGAGCAAGTCACTGTGGGCAGGAGACCGAGTGTTGTGGGTATGTCGGTCGACTGTTGAGTTATCTGACAGGTCATAACAATAAGAATCGATTAATGATCCGTAACGATGTAAGGATTGAATAATAGGCATGTGTAATGTGTGTGAGTAACACACGTAGGGTATGAATTTAAGCATGGAAAAATCGGAGTCCAAAGTGTGTTGTTTTTTTTTTTTTTTCAGAAATAACACCCAAATATGCTAATGGTCGAGCCCAAAAAGTGATGGTGTAAATAAATTGCAGCCCAAAGTGTGTTTGTTTAATAGCCCAAATATGTGAACAGCCCAAAAATGTTTGGTTTCTGTTTGTTTTATTTTTTTGGTTTTTTTTTAGCCCAGGCTTTGGGCCCAAAGGCTTCTAGGCTTAGCCCAAATATGGTAGCCCATACCTGGAAAATATGGAGCCCACCCAACGCGAATTATTGGCCCAAACCTTTTTTTTGTTCTTTTACGTGAGCCCAGATAAACCATAATTTTGGTGCCCAAATAATGCAATCAGTAGACCAATAATGGAAAAATGGAAATTAAGGGGACAAAAGCCTCTTATCTTCTTCAATGGTGTCCATGGAAAGCATGGAGGACTGGAGGTACAACGGCGAAGGCAGTTTGATCGCCGGCGTGGGAGGAGGAGAACTGGTGCAGCGGGTTCAGACGGTGCAAGGGGGTGACGGCCAGTCGTCCTTCAGTTGCAGGTGGACAGGCTATCGTACTTTGTGCGACAATGGTTGCCGCGCCGTAGCGAAGGTGGTTCACGATGGTGAGCCGCCCAGTGGAGAGTTGTTGTCGTGGTGATGATGATCGAGAGCAGCTCGGTAAGGGGGGAGGTGTCAGGACCCGACCCTCCTCGGTCAGGACCCGACTCATCTAGCACCATATTGTCCGCTTTGGGCCTCGCCCTCACGGTTTTGTTTTCGGGAGCTCATGGCGCAACTTCCCAGGGGGTCACCCATCATGAAATTGCACTAGCCTCAACTCGCTTAACTTTGGGTTTCCAATCCCCCACAAAGCCACTTGAGCTCCCAAAAGGCCTAGTGCTAGATAGGTGTGTGCCTACACCTTTAAGGCACACCACCATCCTCTCCCAGACCATTCCCCCTCGTAGGAATGTGGGATTGTTCACCGTTCCCTCCAGGACACGAGTCTTACAATCCACCCCCCTTAGGGCCTAGCGTCCTTGCTGGCACACTTCCCAGTCGGGGTCTGGCTCTGATACCAAATTGTCAGGACCCGACTCTCCTCGGTCAGGACCCGACTCATCTAGCACCATATTGTCCGCTTTGGGCCTCGCCCTCACGGTTTTGTTTTCGGGAGCTCATGGTGCAACTTCCCAGGGGGGTCACCCATCATGGAATTGCACCAGGCTCAACTCGCTTAACTTTGGGGTTCCAATCCCCCCCAAAGCTACTTGAGCTCCCAAAAGGCCTAGTGCAAGATAGGTGTGTGCCTACACCTTTAAGGCACACCACCATCTTCTCCCAAACCATTCCCCCTCACAGGAATGTGGGATTGTTCACCGTTCCCTCCAAGACACAGGTCTTACAGGAGGGGGGGGGGGGCATCGATGCTGAGCGCTGGCCTGACCGTTTGGCGAGGTTACAACCAGCTCGGTGGGGACTCGATGGTGTTTGATGACCAGACTAGCATGGTGTTCGATGGAGCGACAACTCGGTGGGCGGGTCGGTCGACGGGATGGAAGAGTCGTCATGAGAGGGGTTCCCTCGAGGAACCGAGCTCTTATGAGGACAACCTGCATGCCAGTATGCCAACAGACGGTAATCCGTCGTTGTCTTTGGCTGATCTAGAGACGCAGTCAGTCGGGTCGGGGCCTTGCCTATGCGACCGAGCAGCTGGCCTCCGCACGTCGCCCTGCCTCAAATTCATGAGTGCGATCGGCTCGGTTGGTGGTGGAACGGGTTTGAGCCACCTACACAGCCCTTTACGGGCTCCGTCGGAACGAAGCTCAGCCGAGCGGATCGAAAGGGCTTCGGTGGATGAGCATCAGGTCAATGCGCCGAGGTGGGCTTCAACATTGGCTGGGTTGCCGTCGGGGGTGAGCAACGAGGCCGGTCGGTGGACTGAGATTTGACGATAGTGATTGGTCTAATGATGGTGATCGGTCTGAAGATGGCGATTCCCCTACAGAGATCAACTCGATGCTACAAAAAAGGGTTGATATTTTGTGGGGTCCAGTGGCAGGATGTGACTAGCCAAGGACAATTTGTATATGAAGTTTTTTTTTTGGTGGGTAGACTTTTGCAGGAGTTGGACCAAAAATATTTTGTGGTGGGAAGAGGCTAGAAACAAATATTTATTTTGTGGTGGTAAAGAGACTTTGTGGAAGACGCATGAAGGGTTTTGACCGAACGAGTGGGGGGATTTTTCGTGGGTTACTTTTTTGCATTGGACAGATTGTATTATCTGGGTTTTTCTTGGTGTTCTTAGTGGCTATGGTGTTTTAGCAGGTAAGAAAAATTGAAAAAGAATCGACATAACTTTTTGTATCGATTTCCACAGACGGCGCCAAATTGTTGATGCAAAAATTGTACCAAAGAGACTGTAAAGACACGCACGTACACCAAGACACAAGAAAGTACGTGGTTCACCCAAATCGGGCTACGTTCAGGGTGTTGCCTCACTCTCATTAATATAATCATGATGTGTTTGATATGATACAAGTGGCTTAGAACCTTTACAGGGAGAAAGTAGAGAGAAGGGAGAGAGAGATCCCTTGAATGAGGGAGAAGACTCCCTATTTATAGAAGTTGTCTAGGGTTTAGGTTATAAGAATAGTGATGGGCTTTGAGGCATGGGTTTCATGAGGACCCTTACGTAGGCCTCAGAGTTTTGAGTCCGTAAACAGGTGGCATGTTGGAATCATAGATTAGACAAGGTTGATATAGGCCTAAAATTATCAGGGATATTTTGGTAATTTTGATATTAGGGGCATTTTTTATATTAGCTGATTTTGTGAGATGGTGACAAGTGTCCTTATCACTTTCCCTCCCTTATCCCTTGTGTGCATCGACTTACCATATATATATATGTGTGTGTGTGTGTGTGTGTGTGTGTGTGTGTGTGTGTGTGTTATATGTGTGTTTGTGTGTGTGTGTGTGTGTGTTATATGTGTGTTTGTGTGTGTTAAATCCGAAGAGAAAATTTAAGAGGAACAAAACCAAAAGGGAAGAATAAAGGGAAAAACCAAGAGAAAAAAAAAACTAGAGAAAATAGAGAGGAAGAAAGAAAGAAGAAATGATGAAATCGAGAGGGAAGGGAGAAGGAAGCCGAAGAGCCTGATACACTAGAAAACCAAAAAGTTGGTTGTTCGAATTATTTGAAGCTTCTTAGCTTGCAACCAAACTCACCAACACCTTGGTTAAGTTCCTGAGCTTGATTTGAGTTGAAAACATTGAAGGTTGGGTGCAGGAAGGGCCTAGAATAAGGAGCTCGACATTAGTCGAATTTATCGAAGCTTTTTCTGAAAAATCGAGGTGAGTTCCTTGTGTTTTGACGTCATAGATCTCTTCCTATGACCTTATTGGAACATGAAAAATGGACGTGAAATGAAGAAGATATAGCTGGGTCGGGTTGGAATTTGCAAACCTGCAGATTGACCCGCGGGAGGTTGAAGATGGTGATGTAGCAAGCGTGTGAGGCCCACACGCAGAGAGCATGGGCAGCGTGTGCCTCACCATCTTGATTTTGGTCAACATGAATTTTAATGTATTTGACACTATAGACACAGGTTTCGAGTCGATCAGATATCGTCACAGAGTAATTTTGGGTGTCAGCAGCATTATGCTTAGGTTTTTAATTCATATTTAATTCCGAAAATTAGGGGAATTTTAATGCAAGGTCATTTGGGACGTTAATGACCCTCGGTTATGAATGTTGACATGATAGATAGCTCCTGAGACTTCATGAGAGTTTACAGTTGGGGATTGGGTCGCTTGGACGGTGTGTGAGTGAACTTTATTTTTATAAATTATGATGCATGTATAGTTAAATATTTTAATTTTTTTATTACATGATTTATGTTGCAATTATTAGAATTTGATTTTGAAATAATTATTTGATGATTTTTTGGATTTGTCAATTAATTTTTGTTACGAATTTTACGGTTATTTTGTGTAAACAGTATTTTGGGCTCATACCCGATTTTGACGGTGTTTTAACTTGATTTTGAGTCAAGGGTTTGTGTTGAAAGGAAAGTTTGGGATTTAATTTATGGATTATGTCTATTCTTGTTGTGACGAGTTCCCAGATGGCCAAAGTTATGGTATTTTTTTCAGACGACCGAAGTTCGAAGTGTTTGTTTTCGCGGCTGCCAAAGCTAGAGGTGTTCCCAGACGGCTGATACTCAGGGTTATTGTTATGGTTATTGTGCTTGTTTTCCAGACATCCGAAGTTAGGGGTGTTCCCAGACGGCAAATGCTTGGGGTTATTTTTATGGTCATTGTGTTTATTTCCCAAACAGCCGAAACTAGGGATGTTAACAGACGACTGATGCTCAGTGTTACTGTTGTTGTTAACGGCTGATGCTTGGGGGAGTTGATGATTGGTTGTATCTAGTTATAATGCTTGTGTTCAGATGTCTTTACATGAACATGGATTTCGGGATATATGGGTCACAGGTTTTTTATGTGTTTTATGATTTGTGCATACCATGGTCTATAATTTGTTTTGATTTGAAATCCAGTTACTCATGTTTTTACTATATAGATGCATATTTTAGAAATTGGCGGGTGACGGTTTATGTTTTCGAAAATGTGTTTTAAATGGAAATTTTTTTCCACCCACATTTTTAAATGGTTTTGATGACCCTTCAGGGTGTTGCGTGGAAATTGAGGTTGATTGAGAGACGAAGGCATGAAGGGTAAATCAGTATAAGTATCCCTTGTTTGACAAGTGTTAAGGGTAGTTTTGGAACTTCAAGTTGTTTGTCAGACGAGAGTAGGACCAGACATAGTTATCAAAGCGTTTTTGAGGGGGGTCCTGTCATGTTGGCCTAAGGGTAAAGTGTGAGTTCAAACCCGTATTTCACATAGTATGTTCCGGGTTCGAGTTGTTGACGCAGTGAAAAAGCATGACCTCAAAAAGGAATAGGGTGAAAGTCCCCGATACTCCAACCGAAGGCTCCAGAGATGAGTGGATATACAGGGTGAAACCCCCCTATGCTCCAACCTATGGTCCCAAAGAGAGGTGGATATCCTATATCTCCGGCTTGCTGGTAGTTGTCTTTTTTTTTTCTTTAAGGAGGTGAGCTGGCTTGACCAATTTTTTCTAACAAAAATATCCTTAACTTAAAAAAAAATATAATTTAATTCATAAGGACAAAATAAGAAAATTAAATATTTTAAGTTACTCATAAAATATTTTAAAATAAAAATTAAATATTTTAGTAGAGTAATGGATAATGGGCACTTCTTTTTTTCATGTTTTTTTCGGTGGTGCGAAGAAAACTGAAATCAACAAAATTTCCCTAATCCTCCCTTCCTGAAAGAAAGAACATTATAATCCTCGTTCTTTTATATTTTATTATTATTTTCAAATTTACATATTTCTTAAAAATTAGAAAAAAATAAATTTTAAATAAAAATAATTAACGTACATGTACACGTACACGCACGCACATGTGGGTGCTAAGCTTAGTATATTTTTATACAAGCATTTTAACCAAGAATATTCTCAAACTAAAAAAATTAAACACAACTTATTTGCATTATTACATGTCCAATTATCTAATTAATTAGATTACTGGAAGTAGGCTCTCCACATGCTTTATTCCTCCATGAAAAAAGTTCCTTTCTCCATGATTGAGAATCTGGTTGATTTTCCAGCTTCACCAATCATACGTAAACAAGTTTTCCGATAGCTCGGTTTGAGCTTCATCTTCCTCTGTTGTTCTAAGTCTTCGGAATAAAATATATTGATCTATCCAAACACCTACCACTTGGTATTCTAACCGTGAAAAGATGTCGGATCTGCTTGTAAATTGTTCAATCCATTCGCATGTTGTTGAAGAAGAACCACTCCCACTCATGATCCAAAGCGTCCATTCGGTATAATTGGTGGCATTGCTTGTGTTTGTTTGTAAAACTGCAACTGAATTGTTCCATGATAGCACTTTGAAGGAATGATCAACTGCGGAAGTGGCATGATGCTGTAATTGCGCCGGTAGTGGAAACACACGAAAGTCCTCGTCGTGCAAGTTGAATGACAGAACGTAGAACTTGCCGGAGGAATCCTCGGATACCGACCAATACAAAACTCCATTCAACGTAAACGCATCAGATGTTGCACAACGTCGACATGATGAAAACCCTAATTTCTTTTCAACTTATCTCCAAGAATTTGTACTTTGGAGGAACACTGGGGCTTGAAACGTAACTTGTCGATGGCGGCAGTCAGCTACAGCATCAATTCATACCATTTTGCATTGACTAATCCCTTGCTCATCTTGTAGGTGATAAAAGCCCAAAATTGGACAATTATTACGACAGCAGTACCTAATCGACTCTATACCACTATTGATTAGGATGCCACTATTGATTAGGAGATACCTAAATTGTTTGGTTGCTGGATTCCATACCACTATTGATTCTTGAAGCATGGGAGTGTTGCAATGAATATTCCAACGAACCAAACCCTTACTTGATCCGACAACATTCACAATTTTTATAATTTTCTGGCTTTCGATGAGGAAAGATATATTGGAGTTTAAACATCAGAGGTGCAGACAGAGGATGATCAAAATAGCAACAACTCATAGGTAAGCTTCTGAACTTCAACTTCTTAGCTGAATGAGAAATGGGGCTAGCTCGTATGGTGATTAGATTAGGAATTCTTCTTCTCTTCGAATTCTAGGCAAGGATTGATAAGCAAACAATGTGTATGAACAAAAATCGATTAATACACTCTTTGTGTTTGATAAAATTCCTTAGACAGATTTCTTAAGTTTGTTTCTTTTCTCTTGAGGTCAATAATCGCTCTGATCCCTCATATTTTTCTTATTGCTTGGAATGATTGCATTACAATGATATATCAAGCAGCCTCTCTCACACTCCCTCACACTCCCTCACACACACTCATCATGTGATTCGGTTAGGAGGTGATAGTGACATCTCCTAGTCTTGCGCCTCACACATACACGTCACACACTCACTCTAATAGAATTCACATATTCTCAACTCTCACTCATTCTTACTTCTTTCTTGTTTTCCACATGTCTTCTCGAGTTGACAACTGCCTCGCTGCCAAGTCAGCTGTCAGTGTTAAACTTACTTTCCAACAGCCCCTCCTAAGCTGTTCACTGAAACCACCCCTAGCAAGCCTCTTAGGTAGCAGAATCGTTCCTTAGATAGGGTCTTGGTAAAGATATCAACCAATTTTTCTTCAGACTTGTAGTATTGAATGGACACTTCACCATTCTGGATTGCATCTCTAATGTAATGCCATCTTATGTTGATGTGCTTAGTCTTCTAATGAAAGGCAGGGTTTTTAGCCATGGCAAGGGCTGATATGTTGTCACAATTAGAGGGGAAGCCTCTAATTGGTTCTTCTCCTAGATCTCCTAGGACAAACCTCAACCTAACAACTTGAGTAGTTGCCTCAAAGGCACTCACATACTTAGCTTCTGCTGTTGAAAGGGAAACACTATTCTATTTTATAGATGCCCAAGAGAATGCTCCACTGCTTAGTGTGAAAACATAGTCAGACGTGCTCTTCATGTCATCAATGGATCCTCCCCAATCACTCTCACAAAACCCCACAAAAGTAGCAACCTTCCCTTTCTTGTACTAAATCCCATAGTTCAAGGTTCCTTGAACATACCTTAGGACTCTCTTAGCTGTCCCATAGTGTTTCTTGGTAGGGTTATGCATGAACCTTGATAATAGGCTTGTTGCATACATGACATCTGGTCTTATAGCAGTGAGATAGAGAAGGCTCCCAACTATCTTCCTATACATCTGCTCATTTGCAACTTCATTGACAGCACCCATCCTAATTCCCCCTGGATTTATCGTGGGATGTACCTGCTCCCGTCTGACACCCTGTGCCAAACAAGGGATAAAACCATAACCCGCTTAGGGTTACTCAGAGTACGCAAGGATCTGTGATGACATGTGATATCTCGATTTCTACTACAGCCTGCATCCGCAATCAACCTGAAGGGTATTAAACATAAAAGTTGTGAGTGGACAAAAATAATCAGTTTATCAAAACATTTATCGAAGATACATTTATACCTTTCACGTAAAAGTATGCATCCATCAGAAAACAGGTATTTCAAAAACTTTTCTCAAAAGAAAGTTGTATTGCTTTTCAAACAAAACCAGTGAAAAATACTTCTCAATTAAATTCATTTCCTCAGTAGGGTCTTAACTCAAAACCAAATCATACAGGATTTCAGCTCAAATCAAATCACGTGGGTCCTCAGCCCAAATACACAACCAGGTGGGATATCAACCCATCATCATCAGTCACGATTCTAATCCCAACACGCGTACCCATAAGCTCAAGGATTGCTCTGATCATGAGCGTGTCGTCGTGAACATATCATCAGTCGATTTCATATACCGCACTCCTGAGTCGAGCCTCCTTCGGCTGCCGCCTCTCTTGGCCGCTCGATAGCAAGTGCATCGTGACAACTCCTACGAGAGGCAGTAGTGGGGAATTTTCCGCAATGGGCGAAAGCCTGATGGAGCAATGCCGTGTGGAGGTAGAAGGCCTACGGGTCGTGAACTTCTTTTGCCAGAGAAGAAGCAATGACGGTATCTGGGGAATAAGCATCTCCGTACCTCGGAGGCGAGCATTATCTCTAGAGTGCTCTCCCGTGAAACATATTCACAACTCGAAGCCCTCTCATAATCTGAGTCCTTAAACTCAAAATCATATCATCATCAGCAGGGACACAAGCTCGAATATCATCAATAGGGTCACAAGCCCGAAATATCATCAAATAGGTCACAAGCTCGAAAACAGTGTCTATCAACACTTCATAAATCCAGGATTCCTCGAATCCTATCAAATCCACAACTGGGGTCTTATGCTCGAAATAACTTTCATAAATCTTATAATTGGGTCACAGCCCGATATATCATACGTTTGAGTATAATCTAAGTCAAATCATAAATCAACTAGGTCATACGTTCGAAAGAAATTTCTAAATCCGAATACCATTTCACGATTCAAATCTTTATTCAAAACTACCTTTGACTATCATCCAAGTCAAGGTCCATATTCAACTAGGACTCATGCCCGAATCTCAATTTCACGCATCTCCGTGAAATCGTTCAAAACTTTGAATCAAATCCTCAATTTCATGGCTCTCTGTGAAACCATCAAAATCGCATAAAATATATGCACATGGAATATCCAACTGAAGCCTAAACATCATATAAAACAAAAATCTCGAAATACGTAATGCCAATCAAATCATATTTAAAGCATATGCAATCAATGCATCTCAAATCATGTTCATAAAATATATAAAATAGTTATGCATGCATCATATTTCATAAAGCAAGGTCCACTCACAGACTGTCCGTGATGCGCGCTCCGAAACCCGCTGACAGGACCCGTCCCAATTCCACTGGGACCACCCGGGGACGTGCCCCGCTCCCGTTTGGACTCTAAACATACCAAAATTACCCCTTAAATAAAAACCGAATATTCAAATAGCTAGATAAAGTATATTAACAGTGTTTAAAGCGATACTGTCAGACAAGGGAAGGTAAAATAACAACACGTGAGCACAATAGTCAGAGTACATTTATTCGGTGCTCAACTTACCCACAAGTGGGTGTACAGGTGCATAGCTAAACAACTAAGCCTCTTCCTCCTCCTCCGGGTCCTCCTCCTCTATTTTCGTGTCAGGGTCTGGAGGGGTCAGTAAAACAAGAGTGAGTGGGCCAAAAAATAACAGTTTATAAATCAATTTAATAATAAAATAATCATAAGGTTTTACCCCTCCGTTTTCCAAATCTTGCATGCAGTGAAAACATAATGCGATAATGAAATCGTAACCATAGAATCACAATAATAATCCAAAGGAGAAACTAACATGTTAGTGCACTGTAAAACCCAACCCAAATGATGTCACGGTTCTAAGGCTACGCGTTGCCACTCAGGGTCTCACACCCAAGACTCTCTAGGTACATCAGCTCCCGGTATCCCGGTCACTGCCCGAGGTATATGAACATGCCTTCCTGAGGGGAAGCCGCCCAACGGGGGTCAACTCCACTCAGTCAGGGCCCCGTGACTACTCCAGGGTCCACCCAGGCCAACGACCCTCCCTAGAGAAGACAATATAGACAGGTAGGAAAGTACAGCACAATAACAGTATAGTTTACCTTATGTCCCCCCGGACATCCCAGACAAAATCCACATATAAGTGTAATAAGAGATATAAACAGTTTATATAAGACTCATCGAAATCATAAGTGGAAACAGTAAAACAGTTTATGCATGCAAGTCTTTTATAAATCAAACAGTCCACTCACACTCGGTCCTTGCTGCTCATTATTCCGTAAGCTAGCATTGGAATAATCATTCCGCACCCAAATCTAGTAATCCATTTTCGAGCTTCGCAATCGAATCCTGAATCGTCACCCAGAATTTCGATTCCAAAACCCAAAATCTCGTTTACGTCCACCAAGACGTAACATAACCGATCCTATCGGTTACCTGCTCAAAACACTCGATTGACTTCATAGGGAAGCCAATCCCAATATCCACACGTCAAAGGTTGACAAAATCCGACCACATCGGAAACTTACTCACCCGAGTAACAACCATATGGACTTCACTCCGAAAAGAAGTTCAGTCGCGTCATTTACGACTCACATACCAAGGTAAGAGTGATAAACTCTCATCCAATCTGGATCATCACGATCACGATCCAGATCCATCACTACGTCGTCCGACAAGTAACATCACGATCCTAGATCGTCACCATGCCCAAAGTCGACAACATCACCAATCAGATCCGCCTAGGATCCACATATGCCCACATAGCTAACAATCCATCTGAAAGCCGATCGTAGGGTCATACACCCTCATTGAATCATCCGCCAAATTTCCCTTGGTGGAAAGATGACCTCGCATTTCACCACCAAATCCAAAATCGTACACAACTTCTTGTGTCCAATGACCCCAAGCCAAACATGGGTCCACCAACCAACACACGCTCAACGTACTGGTAGTAACAATCATCATCTGCCACGGCAGGAAATAAGAAGTCAACCCCAATGACTTCGGAATACCAATCACCTGATGCGAAAACGAGCACTCCTCTCGTCTCCAAATCACAACTCTCCCCGAATCGGGAGTTCCAACCATGTTGGAAATAGACATGCTCCCAATGAGATGTCAAGTCCACCCTCTGGACTGCCCATGTCCATACCTCACTTGGACCACCACGTGTCCAAAATCAATTCATAACTCGGACCTCACGTCCGCCAATAATCATTTATGCACACACCCCGATTCCGAACGGAAATTTCCTCAACTCTGCCTGGATGTGCATACCCAACTGCCCTCGTCTCACATCTCAACCTAAACAGGTTCAATCCTCAGGTTCCAAGTGATTCACAATCACAAAATCCCACATCAATACCACGAATGGTTTCCCCGACTTTTCCAATTTCACTAATTTCCTTGTACTCTCAGGGGATATAAGCAGTACACAAACTTACCAATCTCGGAGCTGACAACAACTCCACAAATCCACCAACTCGCATGACATAGGGAACATTATCTCCAGATTCCTCAAGTTCCAATCATATCTTTTTATCCATTCATCACTTGTCATCATATATCTGTTGGGACTTATCCCAACACGTCACAACCTCCACTGGATCCCATCCAGTCCAAGACTCAACCACCACTGAGTCGCAGATTCCGATCATAAGTCCATCATGACAGAGTCACACCCCAACTGGTGGCTCATCATCATCACAATTTCTGACACCAGCACCAGCGCTAGTACCAGCACCAACGCACCATTATCAACACTAGCATCAGCACACAGGCATCCATACTAGCATTGGCATAAAAGTACCATCATACCAACATCCATGCATTGCACACGAACATCCACACTAGCACACTGTGTGCAAAGTTGTTAACCTGGATCTCCGTTCATACCGAACGACGATCCCGTAACACCACTCGTACCCCACGACTATGGGTACCCCCAATTTGGTCATCCACACATCAGGATAATGAACGTTCCCTGAACATCCCCTGATCCCCAAGCATTAAAACCACACTAAATACCCTCGATAGCCAGTTATCTCGACACAACTGTCGATCAACAGTCATCGTTGTCAAGATCCGTATCCACACATCACACTAACATTCGATCCAATACGGGATTCCATATTTCCTCATAACCGTATCCATAGATCGAAACCCATAAGACTCACTAGAGTCATCCACATGGTCATCCATGACCTCAGCCGCTCGTCGCAGCACAAATCCTCAATTAAAGTTCACTTTTCCTGCCCATCAATTATAAATTAGGGTTCCAAGATCACACCCTAGGGTTCCACCGAACCCAATTGCCTTCTGTAGTAAAATCCACAACCTGACCGACTCCGCGGTCCTGACATCCCAGAGATGTCAAATCCAATCCAATCGTCAACTCAACGTGGGTTCCCTCGTGGGTTCCACCACGAAGGTCATCGGCTAACTCCGATGCACCAACACCCGTACACTAGCCAACACTACCAGGGTCCACATATTAGACCATTACTCAATTGAGTTTCACATTTTTAAACCATTATTCAATTGGGGTTCCTTGAACCTGGCTGTGCCCAGTAGCACAACTGTCCATCATCACACGACCGAACCGACGGTCCTACATTACTAGTTAATCGTATACAACCCCACTTGGGTTGCATCGCGTCAATGCACGGCGTATCGGGTCAAACACACCCAATCCACCATACAAACCCAAAACTATCTATCAGGTTGACAACGGAACCGCAGCCCCAAGAGACATCACACCCTCGACCTTCGCGCACAAAAGAGCATAACCTGCTCTGATACCACTTGACACGACCCATCCCAATCCCCCAGGGACTGCCATGGAATATGTCATGCTCCCGTCTGACAAGAGGTGTCAGACAAGGGATAACCTATTGCCACCGCCCAAACGGGCTTCCAGAGTGCGTAAGGATCGATGGAGGAGGTGTGCGATGCTCAAATCTCTGCTGCAGTCGCATCCGGAATCAACCTGAAGGGCATTAAAAACAAAAGCTGTGAGTGGACGAAAATAAACAAGTCTGTTTAAAACATTTATAAGACATTTATGCCCCTCAGTAAAAACATATGCATGCGCCAAAAACCAATTACCTCAAATTTATTTAGAAATAACCATTAGGGCCTTAGCCCGGAAACCAAAGCATAGTTTCAAATTCTAAAAGTCAATCCAAGAGTTATTTCATCAATCCAGTAATATTCATTTATTGTTTTTCCATCTCCGGCATCCCCGATGCCTAGCGTCCTAGACGCTTGACGTTCCAGACGTCATATCTCACGGTATTAAGCAACGCGTGCTGCCCGGGGTCTCACCGGGTCCATATCTCTGACATCCCCGATGTCTGACGTCCATGACGTCTAGCAATCCTGCTCCTGGATCACTATACGGTCCGGTAGCTCCGTACAATGAGCCCTCGCAGGCAATGCACCGTGACTTCTCCAGTGTCCCCGACACTTGGAGGAGACCAGGATATATATATATATATATATATATATATATATCCTCATATCGAGATGGTTTTATGGAACACATTTTATTATTCATTTCCAAAATATCACAAGGGCCCTGCCCCGAATTTCCATAAAACCGTCATAAGTCCAAATAGTTGATTTAAATCCAAAATCATTTATTCAATTCCATTTTAGGGTCCCCGACTCGAAATCGCATATATATAAATCAACTGGGCCCCTAGCCCGATTTCATAAGTCAACTGGGCCCCTGGCCCGATTTCACAAGTTAACTGGACCCCTGCCCGATTTTACTTTATCAAATCCGTAACCGTTTCATGAAATCATATCCATCCACATTTATGGAAATCAGTGCAAATCCAGAAAATCTCGATTCACGTGCAAACACGTAAATCGCCTCGAAATGCGTGAAAACATATAAATTCACTGATATCCAAAATAAATCATATAATCACAATTATAACAATCATGAAACAGTTATGCATGCATCGAATTTATAAAACCAATGTCCACTCACAGACCGTTTAACCGAGCGTCTTGATATGCGTGCCATAGGCCTTCCCGGGCCACACCACTAACACCGGGACTCCCAATCCTGTCCAAATCACATTAGAGGGTCACTAACCTCCACATTAACATCCTATTAAAGTCTCGTAATTTTTCCAAATTTTTAAGTATTTTTAAACTGGATTTAAAACCTTCGGACATCCCGAACAATATCGAAACGGGATCCGATCAACACGAAACCAACGCTAAAATGTCTGTTACATCGAATAGATTAAAAGTCATGTTGACCTCACCTCGAGATTCGTGCCCACGCGCCGTCACGGGCCGCCGTGAGTGGCTGCGCGTGAAAGCCACGCGCCTGCTACAGTGACTGCTACAGTGTTCCTTCTTCACCCGTATGTTTGTAAAACGGGTCTGATTACCCGCGATCTGACCCGGCCAGATAACCTCCAATTCGACCTCGATTTCAACCGTTCTTGATCCTAAAACAATCATTATTCAATGAATTGCAGTTCTGTGACATCGATTAACCACAAACAATCCATAATCGTGCCACCAACCCGTGATCACCCAAAACGGGTCGATCACCAAAACTCCACAAATCCTCAACCATTGTCAAATTAACTTCACAGGAAGCTTATTAGGATTAAAACGAACCAATTCGAATGATTAATTGAACACGACGTTACCTCAATCACCACGACTCAAGCTTGGATTTTCCGGCCGTCCACCGCGTCCGTCCACGGCCCTAGGAGCCACAAAGCTTGCCCCATTTGATTTGGTTCGACTCGTTGAGGTTCCAGAAAGCTCAATCCATCATCAATTAGGCTTGGGTTGGCCTAAAAACCGAAGTTCGAATTTGAACTTCACAAAAACCAGTTTCGGGTTTTTGAAGAAATCCAACACCAATGTCACTCATTCCTTTCATTCTCAATCTCAGTGTCAACCCCTCGACCCACTCTCAATTCTAGCAATCCAAAACAGCCATTAAAAGCATCCTAAAGTGTCTCTCAGTCCACAGTGTAAAGTCCTTGCACTCTGTTCCTCACATGGCACACCCAGCAGTGTCCATGGTGTCCAGCACCCCACATTCAATTAATAAATCTCTCCCCCATGTTACAATCATACTAAACAATTCAGGGATAGATCGCACTAGACATCCACCAAGATCGATCATGGCTCCACACACGGCTGTTCAAAATCAACAGTCCAAATTACCATTCTGCCCCTGTGCAGAAAATTACCAAAATGCCCCTCACGCATCCTGACCCGTAACTCGGTCATACGGACTCCGATTGATGCGTGCCGCCTGTCATTGGATTCGTATCGACGAGACCTACGTAACGGTCCTTGGCTCTCGGCCATCGGACCCCCCCGATCGAAAAGTCAACATTTCCCCTTATATCGTCCAAATTACGGAAACGCCCTTGAACATCCGTACATCATAACTTTCACCACGAATGTCGGAATCGAACGTGCCACCTGTCTATGAACTCGTGACGTCCCGAACTACATCACGGTCATCGGTCAAAGTCCATTTGACCATCCGAAATAAAAGTCAACGTTTTGCCCACGCCTAGGGGCAAAACGGTCATTTTGCACAATTCGTCCGAAATCACTCAACTAATCCCAGATTAGTAAATCATAATTAAATATTATTAAATCTCGATATTCGGGACGGGTCGTTACAGGTGGAATGAATTTAAATGGGTTTTAACCGTGTGTTTGTGTATGGTGTTCTAAGGGGGAAAACAGAGTCTGATGAATCAAACCATATTCCTACAAATCACTACCAGTCATTCGACTCAATGAGAGGAATTAGAGAAGGAGAACAAAGAAGTAGAAAAGGATGAGAACCTGGAACCATGGAAACAAACCCGAAGAACCAAACCCGTGAAAGTTCATGTTTTCCAAAAATTCAAAATTGGAATTGTGGGCTGTGATGAGTGAAATTGAACCTCAATTGAGTCTTCTGGGATCAATTGGAATGTAACCAGCTCAAATTTGAGAAGAGTTGACACAGGGAAGGCCACGAACAGACATGGCGGAATTGAGAGAAAATTGGGATTGAGTTCAGGTAATTCGAGGTAAAGGATCTTGAAATTGGTTTCAAAAGTGTACTTAGAATGATCTGAATATACTTCCTGTCCAATTAGAATGATGAATTAGATTGAAAACTAAGGAAATTGAAGTTCGACCTATCAAAATTGGAATTTTGAATTGATGAGGTTTAAGTTTGATTTCATGAATTAAAGGTTATAGAACTTAAATTAAGGTTAAGTAGATGAGATTAGATGTAAGAATGAATGAAATTAACATCGAATTGCTAGGTTTCTAATCGGGTCATAACGCGGGTTGCAGGATTTGTTTTGCAAGAAACGGGTGAGGAAGACAACTATAGCAGGAACAGTGTCCAGCGCGTGGACTTCACGTGCAGCCGCTTGCGGCGGCGCGTGAGGGCGCGTGGGCATGATTCTCAAGGTGAGGTCAACACGATTTTTATTCTATTCAATGTAACAAACATTTTGGCGTTGGTTTCGAGTCAATCGGACACCATTTCGATATTGTTTTGAGGGTCCGAAGGATTAGGTTACCTTTTAATTCGTGTTTAATTGCTGGAAAAATGTGGGGGATTTTAATATGCTAGATTTGAATTCATTTGTGACCCATAATGATGTTGGTTGACAGGATTCGGGATTCCTGGAATGTACCGAAAATTACGAAAAAACGTGCAACTTGGAAAGCGAGCGGTTTGGACAGTGTGTGAGTGGACGTTTGTTTTCTAAATTATGATGCATGCATAGTTAAATGTTTTACATGATTTATTGCATGATTTTATTTGCAATGATTGCTTGATGATTTGATACGATTATTTATAGGATTTATGGATTCTTTAATAGGTTATTCGGGCACGTTTTACGAGGAAAGTGAAATTGATGTTTTGGGTTAGGCTCGGGATTTTAAAATGATGTTTTAACTTGGATTGTGAGTTAATAATGATTTTATGGAATATTTAATGATTTATGGATATGATTTTACGAATTTACGTGAAATGAGATTTTGGGCTTGAGACCCTGTTGTAAATGGTTTTGACTTGGTTTTAAAGATAATTTTGAAATAAAGATTTTGATTGGATTTATGTTCAGTGCCCCCAGATGTGTAATTCCTGGGTAGACTCCGGATGTGTAATTCCCAGAGGGACCGGATGTGTAATCCCCGGTGAGGCTGGATGTGTAATTCCCAGCAGATTTGGATGTGTAATTCCCAGAGACCCTGGATGTGTAATTCCCAGAGGAACCTCGGATGTGTAATTCCCGAGTTATATGATTTGTTTTACGATAAAATGGTTTTATGAAATGATTTTCATGTAATTTGGCTTGAAAGCCGGTGATTCATGTATTTGACCCTATGCATGCATGGTTTGATAAACTGGAGGGTAAATAGTGGTCTATTTGAAATGTATTTTCAAAGAATATTATTTTTGTCCACTCACACTTTTTATGTTTTTGATGACTCTCCAGGACGTGGCACGTCGTTCGGGGTTAATCGAGAGATGGATGCATGAGCAGAAATTGATACAGTCATCCCTTGTCTGACAAAGTGCTGAGGGGTAGTTTCAGGACTTCAGTTGACTTGTCAGACAGGAGCAAGACTGGGCGCGGCTATCAAAGTATAGTTGGGACAGGTCCTATCATAAAGACTTATATACTTCATAAAAAAACATATACATACATAAAGAGTATACACTTCATAAGGAGCATATACTTCATCAAGAGCATATACATGTTCAAAATGAAAGTTTCAAAAGGAGTATATACTCTTCTTCCCCATATTCCTCCAATACTCTTTTGTATCAGACTTAAACTCATATACATCTTCATTTTCCTTGTCTTGAATGTCCTCATCGGATTCCAAAATTTATTCGTTAAGCTCTCTTATTTCATCATCGGGGGCGGGGTTAACTTCATCAATATCACCACCATGAACAATCCATTCTTGAGCATTACTAGCTTCACTAGCAATTAGTACATCTATGTCTTTCTCTCCCCTTTGTTTTATAAACAGGCAACGGAGATAATTTTTTACAAAACCATACTATTTAGACTAATTTTGATTCATCAGTCATATGTCTTTGAATAATTAAAATGGCTTTAATAAGAACACATCTCCAGATACAGTAGCACACAATTAACAAAGGCTAAGGTCAAAATTTTGCTCTATCTAACTTATGAGAAGAAATAAAAAAAGTTTATTATCCTACCCAACAATGTTAAAGAGTTCCAAGATTCAACAATTAAGAAATCATCTATGTGGAACCCACGCATCATTTTAAACACTTCATAAGTTCGCCCACTTCAAATATATTATTAATGCCATTCTTAATATATAGTAGTAAGAAATATCAAATGAGTTGGAAATTAACACTAATGTCTGTAAGTTGTCACATTCGTTTTGAATGTGTACCTCTGTTTGAAGTTAGTTAAAACTGAAAGCAATGGTTAAAGGGGCTATCTTTGAATAAAATTTCAATAACCCAAATGACATTCTTTCAATGAAATTCTAAATAAAGAAAGCTACAATTGTACCATAATAAATTATAACTCCATATATCTATGCAACCTACAAAAACTAATGACTTCATCTCTTCATCGAAATTCACCTGACATGAAGCTCAATGCGCAAGAAGTCCAATCCTTACTTCAATCAATTATAACAAATGTGGAGGAAGGAAGAGAGCAATAATCAATTTCATAAAAAAAAAAACTCGAGACAAAAGCACAATCGAAAGCACAACCATATCTTGAACAACGATGACACCCATGATTTTCTGCTTTCACCGTCAACAGAACCGACCTGCAAAAAGCAAAACAGCGACGTTAAATTGAAGAAAATAGAGCAGAGAAGAACGGTAAGTAGAAGGCAGAGACATTCGACGGTCATAAAAACGATAAGCAGAGATGAAGAAAAATGAGAGAAGAAAACAGAGCCAGGCTCACGAAGAAGGAAGCAAAAAAGGACCAAAAAATCTTAGGAATAGTTTTGAAGCAGAAATCGAACCCGCCGCAAAAAGTCCTCACAATTCCTGCAAACAGCAAACAATTAGCTATCGTTGCCTTGATCGATTACCCGGGGGGTTGTTCGACCAAGAACACTCCGATGCCTAAGTTAGCTTTGAGAGAGGAAAAGGATATACTTCGAAGCGAAGAATCGACTTACCTTGGAAATGAAATGTGCTCCGTTATTTATAGGAAAATCTTGGAAGCCTCGAAGCGTTCTGATTGGTCGGTTGAATTTGTAATTAATAAATAATATATTATTAATTAAATATATTATTTAATAATTATAATAATAACTCATTATGATAATAATGATAATTATTGTATTTTAACATTAATATTAATTGGCTGTTATTAAGAATAATGACAATTAACTCACGGGGAGAATATTAATATTACAGAGACTTTTAACCCGATTAAATAACGTATTTAGCTGGTAAATAGATTATTTAATGTGTGGATGTCTATAAGTCATTAGCACTATTGTCATGGGCAATTTGGTCATTTTAGGAATTATGGGCCACGTGGCAGCTCCACAATTTTCGGGTGTTTATGGTTCCACAAATGCCCCCACTTCGCTTAGGAATTCAGGGAATCCTAAGGGAAGTAGGTTTTCGGAAGTCCCAGTAAATCTTGTTTAGAGTAGGGCTCTATCTTGTATTGCATTGTTCTTGTGTAGTAAAAATTCCGTTGAATTTGGAATATGACATCAAGTTGGCACATATTTGTGTTGGTCTCGATGCCTTGCATGAGATCAAGCTGCATTTCTTGGCACTCCGAATTAACTCCCTTAATAATGAGGTTTAATTCTTGTATTGATGATGAAGAATTTGGACGTTTTAATTTCTTTATTTAATTAAAGAAACGTCAACCATCTTCCTTGTAGTGAAATATAAACTGATATCTGCTTTTAAGTGAGCATGGAAGAGAAATTAATAATTATTAATTTACCCTTTAATGTTTTGGGCAAAAAATAATTATTTAAATCCAAGGGGGCTGATGATTTGAAGAGATAAATCCGTATCCCCTCTATTGTTGGCGCAGCTGCCGAGGTAAATCCATCACTTTTTTTTTGCGCCCGCTTCCCTTATAGATGAAGAAACTGAATAATTTTTGTTTAACTTTCTGTGCCTTTCTCTTTGTTTTGCTGGTGAAAAAATGATGATGACGCCAAACTAGCCTTTGCTAAAAAATTTGTAGCGTGGGAGGCTCTTGCACGCCGATTGGAGGGTTGCTACAGGCAAGTTCCATTGTTATCGACTGTGCATAAGGTGGAGGCAAAACCAGAGGATTTTGCAGGTCAAGCTCGAGCGGGGAAGAAGGTGGCTGTTTATTGAAAAAGGATAAAAAACGACATGTCGTTTCTTTAATGTTGTGGGAGAAAAATGACATGTAATGCTGATGGGGTAATCCTTGAGAGTTTTGTGATTTTTGCACGCAGGAGATTGGAGCACCTTGTGTGTGGTCCCCACATGATTATAAAGTCCATATCTTTGCCATGAATTATTTGATGCCTTTGGTTTTGAAAAGTCACATATTGTATAAAGTCATATATTTTATTTGACTTTATAAAATATATTTATTAAATATTTTCCATATTGTAGTCTTATGTTTTTGCACATTTCAGGAGCTACAAGAGTTCGATTGCGATGGTTCAAGTGGCAATGAGTTCCACTTTCAAAGACGGTCATTTCAAGATGCATGAAGATATATTTCCAGTGAAGTCTTGAAAATTTTATTTTGTGGTACCTTCTGATTGGTAGATTCGGAGGATATTTCCAGTGCGTTATACTCAAGAAATGAGTACACTTGTTCGCTCCTGAGTGGTTGGTCAGGTAGACGGGGCTCGCCATTGTCGGCGGCTCAGTTAGTACTGTTGTTGGCCACCACGTGTTAGGCATGGATTGGCTTAAGGGAATGTCGGTGGACTGTTGCAGAATGTGTCGCGCGTCGGGCTTCAGTTGGAGGGTTAGTAGTGGGCCAGTGCTAGTCAGCTTTTATTCAATCACGAAAAAGACGTCTCCATGTGTTCGCCACCAGGTGATGCATCGGGCAGGCAGGGCCCGCATTTTATGGTGGTTCTGTTAGTGCCAATAGAGATGCACTATGCGTTGAGCTTGGATTGGAGGCTATCTGCGCAGATGGGTTCTAGCTATCATCTGTTGTCCGCTTGGCAATTCTGTGGTTTGGAAGCTAACGATCTCCGACTTGACTTAGTGCTTTTGTTACTTCCCTTGTGCTTGCGACTAAGAATGCTTGGGGGACTCACACATTGGAAAGCAAGGTGGAGCATAAAGACGGAGGTGGACCAGATGGTGTATGCCATTGCGAAATTGAATGAAGAAAGCTTGGAGGTGGACCATGCATGTGTTGTTTTGGAAGATAGAATGTCTGACACACGAGGATCAAGGCACAAAAAAATGTAAGACAAGGCCTGGTTAGAGCTCAAAGTGTTGCACGAGGCGCACTTCCAATGACCATGCATGTGGTGTGTGGCAATTAGAAGAGCTTGGTACATTTACAGACTTGTCATCTTCAAGTACAGGTGGAGCCAACATCAAAGTTTTTAGCAAAGGAGGCGAGGAGTCTCATCACTTGATGTGAGGCGTGTCACAACCCAGCAAGAGGCATGTTCCAGCTGCGTGGATGCTTGCATGATTCCGAAGAGAAAGTCAAATGGTTGTATGTTGAAATCCAAAATTTGAGAGTTGGCTGCTTGCTGTCATCACATGCCCCCACAACTTTGTGCTTTAAGGAAGATAAAGCGCAAAAGTTGGGTACGAAGAGTCAGAGTGGGATTACCACAAAAGAGCTGAAGCTTGAACTAGAATGGAGCCTGAGCTAGAACCTGAGCCTGATAGGGAGGCTAAGAAAGGCGGCATTCCTGAAACTGACGAATCTCTATTTGATGATGTTCCCATACTTCCAGCAGAAAAGTGGGCATAGTTTTAAAGAACGATGGGCTTTGAAGACTTGCATCCGCCATAAGTACATTGGTGTCTATTAAATATTGTATTTGCATTCTTGTACTAAATAACTGGTTTGAGCGATCGAGATGTGATTTGCCAACCATCCTTCAAATGAGGAAATTAATACAGTTCTTATGAAGAATTTTGAGATCCCAGTGTCTAGTCCCTTTGTAAAATCCTGCTAACCGTTTTGATTGAATTGCAAACTAACACATACATTAGATGCCCCCGTTGTAGCCATGGGCGTCCAACATTGGATTTTTACTAATTTGATCAGCATTGTTTTTGTGTTGCCTTCATGGAAGGGCTTTTGCTTCTTAAAAGAAGGCTTGAAGTGCTTCCTGGTGGAAAACTCGGAGTGCTTCCAGGAGGAAGACTTGGGCTGCTTCCTAACGGAAGGCGTTGAGTGCTTCTTGACGAAGGCTTTGAGTGCTTCGCAAGGTGAAGACTTTGAGTGCTACGCATGGCGAAGGCTTGGGTGCTTCGCATGACGAAGGCTTGGGTGCTTCGCATGACGAAGGCTTGGATGCTTCACAGGGCGAAGGCTTGGATGCTTCGCAGGGCGAAGGCTTGGATGCTTCGCAGGGCGAAGGCTTGGATGCTTCGCAGGGCGAAGGCTTGGATGCTTCGCATGGCGAAGGCTTGGATGCTTCGCATGGCGAAGGCTTGGATGCTTCGATGACGAAGGCTTTGATGCTAGAGGGAATATGTTTTGCAAATTGAATATGATGTACAAATATGTTTGTATCTATTCAGAACAATTTGTCAATCTTATTGATAGTTCCAATGCATGGTACTTGAATTTAGAAGACAACTTGAAAAGAAAAATTGAAAGCTCCATAGACTTCTATGTCCCTCTAATTTTGACATGCAGCTAGTTGATGCGAATTACTTTTGAAGCTGGCTCATTAGGCTCTTTGTTCTCCATGTGATTTGTAGTCTTCTTCTTGATGTAGTTCGTGCAATGCCCCTCCTTCATGAGATTTTTAAGATATCTTTCGAAAGATATACATGTGCTGATATTGTGCCCATAACATTCATGATAGGCGCACCATTTGGTTTTATCAGCTTTCTCCTGATCGCCTTTGACGGGTCCTGGTTTTTTGAACCAAGTCTTGTCCTTGATCTCATTATGAATCTGGTGGACTGGTATTGAAAATTGCATTTTAGACTTCTCGAGGGTTGAGTCATTAGAAGTTTGGTTCGCCTTGCGCTTGTTGAACCCCCCATGTGAAAATTTGCCACTAACGTCCTCTTTGCTTTGTGGTGACGATGTAAAGGATTTCTCGTTGGTCTCGGCATAATCTGGCGCATGTGCATCACCCTTCTCATCCTCCCAACATGCATGTCGCTCAGCTAAAGAGAGCATCTTGGTGAGACTTCGTGCATTGCCCATGACAATATCTCCGTAGAGCTGGCTGTCCCGGGGAAGCCCTTGTTTGAAAGCCATTGCAGCAACAAGGTCGCTGCAGCCAACAATTCGAGACTTTTCCTCGCAGTACCTCCGAATGTACTGTCGGAGGCTCTCTTTTGCGCGTTTCCGAATGGAGAAGAGATGGTCTTCCTTTACCTTGACCGTACGAAGCTGCGAGTACTCCTTAACGAATGCCAGAGCTAACTCTTCAAAAGAAGCGATCGACCTCCGGAGGAGATGATTGAACCACGTCATGGCTTGACCTTGAAGAGAAGCTTGAAACACCTTGCACATGAGCGCATCGTTGTGTCTGTGGGGGACCATGACTCCCTGGTAGTAGTCTATGTGCTTCACCGGGTCAGAATTTCCTTTGAACAGATTGAAGTTTGGAGTTGCAAACCTTTGGGGGAATGGCTTTTCCTCAATATCCCTTACAAAATGCGTAGAGAGCTGTATCTGGCGACGTAGATCGTCCTCTAGATCGCCATCTCTTTGAGCACGAAGGTGCCTGTCCAGCATTCTTTGAACATCATTAGCCCGCAACGCACCTTGCTGAGGTGGTGAGACATTCCGTGCTAATCGCCGAGAACCTCTTTGAGCTTCTCCCCTTGATCTCTGGGATCGTGCAGGGGAGTAGACTTCATCTTCCCTCTCACTGCCATGGGCAGATCGTCTTGGGTCTTTGTGTAGAGCCTGAGGTTGCCCCCTACTCCCATGTGAGTGCTGTGAGCGCTCCACCTGTGAAGTTGCCCCAATCCTACTTCCTAGCCGCTCATGCACTGATGGCCTTAAGCATTGTGGGTTCTTTGCTTGGCGAGCGTGACTTTCTTCACCGGAGTTGCTCAGTGAAGTGTCTCGTGTCATTGTTCGGCAGCGGACCGATTCTTTCCCAGGAAGCCTTGGAGCATTCACTTGTCTTCCACGTGACGTGGAATGTATATCTGGCTCTTGGACTGGTCTTTCTGCCAGGAGTCGCTGCAAGAGCTCTGATTGGAGTTGAACTTGGCTGCTCAACCTTTCAACTTGCTGCACCAAGTTGTCCTGGGGAGGTTGGTGGTGACTTCTCCCTGAGACGTCGTGACGTCCATCCAGAAAGTCTCTTAGGTCCATG
The DNA here is from genome assembly GCA_032719365.1 of Prinsepia uniflora. Classification (NCBI taxonomy): domain Eukaryota; kingdom Viridiplantae; phylum Streptophyta; class Magnoliopsida; order Rosales; family Rosaceae; genus Prinsepia; species Prinsepia uniflora. The sequence goes on along the minus strand of CM064876.1, from coordinate 511,238 downwards.
TTTGTTGTGGGCTGATCGTGCCAAGATGCACTTCCCATCAACTGCTCGCCTTCTTGTTGCAAAGCCGAAGTTCCTTCCCCTAGCGCGAGCACTTGGTTAGCTGGAGATGGGAATCCTTCGAAGCTGAAGGTTAGTCTCCCTCCGAGCGTCTCCATGGGTGCCTCTATGGACACACGCCTGGGTCGAGTTGGCCGCTCCTCCGGAGTCTCTATGCGAGCCTCATTCCTCGTCTGAGCAGTTGAGGCAGAAACACCTTCTCCAGTTGAACGAACGGATCGACGAACCCTAGCCAGGTCAAAACAAAGAATCTTGATCTGGAAAGCTTGTTGATGGATGATTTGAACAACGTTCAAAATCTTCGAACAATGTCGATGAACGACGAACGAAGAAAGATGAACGATGAACAATTTCCTGAAGAACGATGAACACCGTTGAAGAACGATGAACAACCGAGAGAGCTTCTTCTGAGTATTCCTCAATCGCTCTCAATGAAAGCACCAATTGTTGAAGCAGAAATCGAACCCGCCGCGAAAAGTCCTCACAATTCTTGCAAACAGCAAACAATTAGCTATCGTTGCCTTGATCGATTACCTGGGGGGTTGTTCGACCAAGAACACTCCGATGCCTAAGTTAGCTTTGAGAGAGGAAAAGGATATACTTCGAAGCGAAGAATCGACTTACCTTGGAAATGAAATGTGCTCCGCTATTTATAGGAAAATCTTGGAAGCCTCGAAGCGTTCTGATTGGTCGGTTGAATTTGTAATTAATAAATAATATATTATTAATTAAATATATTATTTAATAATTATAATAATAACTCATTATGATAATAATGATAATTATTGTATTTTAACATTAATATTAATTGTCTGTTATTAAGAATAATGACAATTAACTCACGGGGAGAATATTAATATTACAGAGACTTTTAACCCGATTAAATAACGTATTTAGCTGGTAAATAGATTATTTAATGTGTGGATGTCTATAAGTCATTAGCACTATTGTCATGGGCAATTTGGTCATTTTAGGAATTATGGGCCACGTGACAGCTCCACAATTTTCGGGTGTTTATGGTTCCACAAATAGTCTGAAGACGACTACCCAAAATCTGTCTGATAAGGCCAAAAACGTCAAATTACTATTCAAAGCGAAGAGTTTGAAAAAAATTGGGCAGCATGGCCAGCATTGTCCATGAACAGTATCAAGACTGCTTCCCTTGATAAGCAGAGATGAAGAAAGTTGAGAGAAGAAAATAGAGCCGAGCTCGCGAAGTCTCACAAAGAAGGAAGCAGAAAAGGAACAAAAAATTTTAGGAATAGTCTAAGGACGACTACCCAAAATCTGTCCAATAAGGGCAAAAACGTCAAATTATTATTCACAGCAAAGAGTTTGAAAAAAATAGGGCAGCATGATCAACACACTGTCCATGAACAACGTCAAGGCTACTTCCCATTTAGTATATAGTTAATATTATTTTTGTTGAAGATTATATAAAAAATCAAATGAGGAGAATTTTATACTTCATTAACAAATGGTGCATATTAATTATTATATAGGAAAATAAATAAAATAGTATTATTAATTTGATATATTTTTTTATGTTAAATCTATATATATAAAGCCAATACTTGAATTTGATTAAATTTTCAACAAATCCTAAAATGTCCATGCTTAACATTTTTTAGAAGGAACATGAAAATTTATTAAATGGGGTAAATTAGTAAAACATAAAATTTTATCCCTAAAATATCCTTAACAAATAAACAAACATCAATTATAAAAATCGTATTAACCAAGGATATAATAGTCCTTGGCTCACACTTGAAGAATCAACTACCACATCCCACAGTTTCACGATTCACAAATCTCACACAACTGCAAACATTAACATTGTGGTGCGGACAACATTGCTGGGAGTCTTCCGGTGGTGTCCTTTGCGGTGGAAGGGGTGGCGACGCGGGCAAGGTCGCGACAACGTTGCTGGGGACACTTCTGGTGGTGTTCTTTGCGGAGGGAGGGGTGGCGACCGTCGAGCGAGAGAGTGAGAGCCTTCAGACGCAGAGAGAGTGAAAGAGCGCGCCTCCAGAGACAGACTGAGCCCTCATCGATCGCCGGCTACAGGTATGTGTTTTTTTTGAGGATTTTCAATCTTTTAGGTTCGTTCATGAATTTATTTCAGGTTAGTGAGAGCCTTTTGTCTTTCTGAAATTTGCAGAATCCCCATGGAATTCATGAATGTTTTCGAAATGTTTAAACTCCCCTCAATATGACAGCACTTTTAGGTTCGTTCATGAATTTATTTTCTAATTTTTCTGTCATATATAAGTGTGTGTTTGGCTGTCGATTTTACATGGATTGATTTTGTTTGCATTATGGGATGACTATCGTGAATGCAAAATGATTGAATTGGTTTAGAGAAGATCTGGATTCACTTTTTAATTGTTTGATTCCATCTTTGATTGCATTTTTTGGGGAAAGACTAGGTCTTTTTGCTATTTGAACTGGGTTCCTTCTCCTAATTTGTTCATATACAACATGAAAAGCCAAATCAAGCGATGAAAAGAGTTTAAGATGTCCTCCTTATTTTGGTACGTGATCATTCTATCTTCATCTTTTTTCTATTTGTTAAATTATCAACGTTTATCAATGGTTTAACTATTAATCAATCTATATTGTATATAGTTATTGATAATCCGAGATTTTATTTAATTATGAATTGTTTTTCTTTGCAAAGTTATAGACATTTTCTTCATATTATTTGTTAATACTTTCTCATCAGTGGTATTTTTATTTCTAATGTAATTGATATGATTTTTGGCTTCATTTTTGGGTACATATATAATCATTGACCGAGGTGTTTGTGATTACTCACTTTATTGATTAATTTTTTGTTTTATCAACAATAACAGTGCAAAATTGAAAATAAACGATTTTGTTAAGAAGAACACAGAAAAGGATGACAACTTTTTGGGTTGTGTTAATTGTCCCATAGATCCTGGAACTGGATCCTGCAATTGGAATATCATCTTCCAATTTTTTTCCCACATTTTCTTTCCATAGCAAATTATAATTCTCCGGTTTGGTAATTTTTTTTCCACTTTTATTTATTTATTTTTGGTAGAAAAATATAATCAAGCCATAAGGGTTGCTTAGTAGGCGGCTTTGCTGGTGTGAGACCATAGGGGATCAATGTGATCACGGTGTTGCACTTGATGCAATCGGGCTAATGTTTTTTTGGTTGCTCAGACGTTGGGGGCGCATGGTGTTATTGTATTGGAGAAAGATTCTGCAGAGGCAACACTTAACTGGGTAATGCTACTAATTGTTGGAGTCCTTAAACTGCAAAATTCTACTAATTGTTGGAGTCCTATGATTGCATTACTAATTGTTGGAGTTCTTTGAGTACCATAATTGGTTACATTATGGACATTCCAATTGTTGACATTTGATGAACTATCCAAAAAATAATTTTATAGACATTTGATTTGTAATATGCGAGATGACTGTATTGTACTTTTATTTTTCAATTGAATGAATTCATACTTTTATTGAGGAAAAAAAAAATAGTCGCAGCAACCTTTTAATATTTAAATTATTTTTCCAGTTTTTTTTCCTCTAGGTTGCATTTTTTTTATATGATTGATGAAAGGTTGTAAAAATGTTTCTTCGTATGAACATAACCACAAGGACAAGGGAAGTTGTTCACTGGATCTAGATTTGGGTCTTTTTGCTTCATATTGTTTTTGCGAATGGTAAGGGAGGGAGCTGAACTACTATGAACATTATGATTAGGGTTTTCTTCTGAGTGTTCCTAAATTCACCCACTCATATGGGCATTACGATTATGTTTTTATTCAGATTGGTAATACAATTTAGCATGTTTAGGTACAAATTCGTAGTGATCGGTCATAAAATAACCAACTCCTACGTTTTCTTTATCCTCAAGGTTACTGTCCCCTATTTGTTTGAAATTTTTGTGGAGCTGGAGAAGGGTAGGGGAGAATAGAGCTATTAGTTTGTACATCTGTTTCTTTATGCTTAATGTTGTGCAAGTAGACTAAGTGCGGTGCCTCAAACTATGTTGAAAGGAAACTTAAAAATTGGAGATGGCGTCCATGAAATCTCCTTGAGACTAGCCTCATTACGGGCAGCTTCGCGCGCCATTTTTCGTTACCTGAAGTTACGTTATATGATTTAGTCATTTTTATACTTGAGAATTGTAAATAAAAAATAATGTAATCTCGGGTAACGAAAAATGACGCGCAGAACCTCCCGCAGTGAGGCTAGTAAGTATATAATTATAATTTTATACATTGTATAATCAAATAAAAAAAACTGCCTTTCACCTAGGCTCCACGTAACTAAATAGGTACTAGGCTCCTATTTTGTTATTCTCGGAGCGCTAATATCATTTTAAATAATAATTTTTGCCTTCTGTTAATACTATAATTTACTCAAAAAACTTAGTCTACGTTTGGTACGCACTATAAGAGATTAGATAAGATAATATAGTACGAAATCAGCGTTTGATATTAGTCGTATTAATAAGTGATCGTATAAATTAATACGGTTGAATATCTTTATACGGTTCAGACAAGCTAAAATAATATTTTCGAAATTGTTCGTATTAAATAGTTAGATGACTAGTAATCTTGAAAAGTGTAATAATAATAATAATAATAATATAGTAATATAATAAAAAATTTAATAAATATTAATATAATAAAATAAAATAATAATTTAATAAATACTATAATAATAAAATAATAATTCTTAATAATTTAATAAATACTAATAATGGTAAAATTAACAATTAATAATTAATAAAAAAGCAATAAATAGTAATAATTATGATTATTATTATTAAAATAAATCATAATAATAATAATAACATACATAATTAATATTTAAGATATAATTATTTCGTATAAACTATTATAATATAATTCGGCCAGTATAATATAGTCGACATTTTAATTCGGCAAAGTACCAAACACCCGACTAAATAGTTAGTCTATCCGGTGGACAGATTAGTCTATTTGACTGAAATAATCAGTATAGTACGATATACCAAACAAGACCTTATTGTGTAATTTTGTGCATCTGATTATTATTTTATTTGTCTTATTTTAACAAAGTTGTTTTATATAATTAATATTAACTGCTCTAATAGAAATCAAACTTTTTTATTTTCTGAGTTAACATAAATTATTTTAAAAATTAATTTTCGTCCTTTTTTAATACTATAATTTACCCAAAAAGCTTATTGCGTAATTTTGTGCATTTGATTGTTATTTTATTTGTCTTATTTTAACAAATTTGCTTTATATTAGTATATCCGCTCTAATAGAAATCGAACTTTTTTATTTTGGGAGTTAAAAATAAATTATTTAAGTACAAAATTAAAAAAGCCAAGTATATAAAATTTGTTTTAGGTCTCATGTGCCATTGTAAAGGCTCTGTATTAGCTAGCTAGTTGTCAATGGTCGGAGTAGATTTGGAGCAGTCATGGACGTAGTGTAGATGACGTCGCATTGCACCATGTATCGTAGACATCGCCAAGGCCTCCATGCCCACCTCAGGTTTGCTCCAAGAATTCCAAAGAAATCGGTTTTTACCGACTACAGCTAGCAAGTCCTTGGCCGTGATAGCAAAGGCTACAACTTTTGTCTGGCATTTAACGTGTCTCGGCGAGATTGGAAAATCCCTGAAACTGCTTGATGCCCAATTGAGAAGCTCCTCCCCATAAACCTGACCTTTCTTAAGGGGTTCAAAGACCATTGATGAAGCTTCACTAGCAGTCTTCGAGTACGTCCACATAGTCCCTTCAATAACGAACAGCATGCGATCCATTGGATCTCCCATTCGAAAAGGGAAGCTATTATCGCTGTACGTCACTGGCTTAAAAAAGTCGCACATCGTTGTCAACACTTTTTCATCCATATTTTGAAGCATTGGTACCTGTATATATAAACGACCAGATTTTTTACCAGGTGTCAAAATGTGATTTTTCCGTAAATGACGACTAAAACTAGGTTGATGATCATTTATTACAATCGCATTCGTTGATAGAACATAACGTTTTACGTGGTTTCAAGCTGTTGTAACTTGTAATATATATATTTATGCTGAAAATTCTACAAAAGCTTCAAGAAATCAAGATGATCCTAGATAATTAAGCAGCTAGCTAGGAAAGTTAACTAGATATACATTATAATTGATGAAGTGGATTTTAGAATCAGTATGTGGCAAAACTATATGAGTCGGTGGACTTATGGTATGGTTAGCTAAGATGATGATGTTGTAGTAGTAGAATGTTTAGAGATGGTTCTAGAACCACCGGCACAATATGTGGTTATGAACTTAAAAGCTACCTAACGGACTTAGCTTGGGTCGGCAATACCACCTCTATAAATAAAGGGTGTGATGCAATGTAATGAATGTAATTCAAGAGTGTGAAGTAGAGAGGAAACAAGAGTGCTGAAGAGCTTATAAGTAAGAAAGCTCTGAGTGATACTAGTTAAAAAATAGCTAAGTTTCACGTTAGAAGTTAAATATTAGCATATTTAAGTAAAAATTGTACTTCTCCATTGTATCAGTAAAATTGTGTTTTTGTAATATTCTTTAACTTCTAAACCTCTCATTCACCCATCAATCCAATCTAAACGCTCTCAAAATATCGCAGTGGTATCAGAACATTCTGAAAATTCGACATTGGCATGAGAGCTGTGTTGTTGTAATATCATTTTCTAAATCTCTCCTTCACTCATCAATCCAACCTAAATACACCCAAAATATTAGTAGTGGTATCTGAGCATTTCCAAAATTCAACATTTGAATTAGAGTTGGTTCGATCAAAGTCGATCATACCAGAGCAAGTTGTATCAAAGTTTGTTGGATCAGTCGTCATAAAATTTGTGCATTGGGTTTAATTTAGTCCTCCACTAATGTCTACTTCAAGTCAAAGTTCTGTTCAATTTCTAATTTTTTTTCCGGAGATAATTACGACTTTAATTTGGAGTATAAAGACGAAAATGTATTATGTGCCTTAAAATTTATAGGGCATAGTTGATGGTAGATTGACTACTCCAAAAGAAGCGTGGGAAATGTTGTAGGAGGAGTTCCACGGGAACAAGAATGCACATTTCATAAAACTATAGAATTTAAAGAGATAGAGAAAACATAAAAATGAAAGATCCTGAAACTACTTAAAGTTTCAAAATTTTGAAGAATGGATAATAAAAGAAAATTTTAAATGAGTGGGGGAAAATAAAAGAGAAAATAACGAGAGAGAAAAATACCCTATTTGTCAGGTGTGTGAAAAGACAAATTACTCAATAAAAGAATGTTGGTTTCGAAGAAATCCCAAAGGTTGGAATTGCTGAATTTTGGGCACATATATAAAGATTGATGGTATAAGAAAAATGAAATGCACTAGGGCAGCTATTGAGAAGGGAAAAAAATGAGCAATGTTTTATGCTCGAAAAAATTCAGAAAAAATACAATTGGAAGTGCTACTTCCATAGTGGCTATAGTAATCATCTCCGCTAGCATGCATAGACAAGTCCAGAAAAGGATGAGAGATGGCACATTGGTAGAGACACTAAAATAGATTGAGCATTAGTTGAATGCTCGAAAATAGAGACTATTTTTCTAAACATTTCTACACAAGAAATTTATGGAGAATGAAATAAAATAATTAAACGAGGATGGAACACAAAAAAATTTCAAGCCAAAGATGGAATTTCGTTGGAGATACCGCCACAATAGCAAGAAGGAAGAACAAGGCCCAGACAGAGAAGGCACACAAAATTACATGGTAAAGTAGAAAGAAAGTAGAAGCTGGATTGCAGAAAAGACTTCAGACGCTCCAGCAGCATCTACATCTCCATTAGCATCAAGATAAATTGTTCTATCAGTATTTGTGCACGAAATGTGCCAACTTAGAGAGCAAATGATGCTCTACCATGTGCCCTTATGTAGACCTGAAAGAGAAGGAAACTGGTCGGTCGGTCAGAGTATAGCCACCGGTGTGGTACCAGTCCAAAAGTACTCCGACGCCCAAGTCAATGGTCGGTCTAAGGTATAGGGTGAGTGGTAAATAGTGTACTGTGAAAGTAGTTGTGAATAGTAAATACTTAGTTACCTTTATATGACAAATGAACCTCTTTTGTATGGGTGTGATGAATATAATAATTGCATTCTCCCGATGTGAGACAAATGCCAACTGATGTGGGACTAGCACGTGGAGGTGCTGGCCAGACCCCACTAGGATTTGCTCATTTGAGTGGGCCTGGACCCCTTGGGCTTGTGTTGGGCAAAAGTACTGAGCCTTCGAGGCGGTCTGGGCCGACGTACCGACCGACGGAGGCTGGGCCTCCGGAGTCGGCTAATGACATGGTGCCAGAAGAGGGCTGGGTCTCTGGGTCGGTCTGGGCCAACATATCGACTTGTAGAGGGGTGGGCCTCCGAGGTTGGTCTAGGTTGATGCGGCATTTTGCAGTGGATTGGGCATGCAGTTAGTTTGGGCTTCTTGCTCGATTTGGGTCAATATGGTATGAACAGAAGTCTCCCAAGTTCGTGACTGAGGTGGAATTTCTCAGTTGGGGATTTGTAAAAAGAGTGCCCCAAACAGGATGTGAATGCCTCCAGTCCTCCAAGTCCCCCAGGCGAGGAATTTAACCGAGCGGAGTAGTCGGTGGTGGAAGGCGAGGGGGGGGGGGGTGGAGAGAGACCGATCGGATGGGGGTCGGTCGGTGTGGTAGGGAAAACAAAGTCGTCACGTGTTGTGTCAGTAGGTGTGGAAGTCGAGGAGTCGTCTGTGTCACGGGTCAGTTGACATGACCGTTGAGTGGGAAAATCGAGGAGTCGTCTGTGTCGCGGGTCAACTGAACCTGAACGTCTAGATCATTCTGGTCAGCTTGTACGCCGAGTTCGTTAGAGCGGGATAAAATCCACCGACCTACGCCCAGGTCTTCCACCTCTACAAATTTGCACAGCAGCAGTAGAGCACGGGCTGGGTGCATGCTCGGTGCAAGGACAAGATGACTCGGGGGAATTCATCTATAGTCTGTCGTCCTCTTAGGAGACATACAAGGCGAAATTTATTTTCGTCGGGGGGAACTGGGGAGGACGAGGAATCCTGTCGTCATTCCAGGATTTGGGCGCCGAGGGTCGGTCTCTAACCTGTTTTAATTAATTATATATAATGTGTTGTTCGTGGGTTGGTATTCAAGTGACTGACCGAGGTGTGTTTTTTTTGCAGGAACTCTTCTCGAGGCAATCCCAACCGACGAGGAAAGAAGGGCCTGTGAGCGGGTCAAGAAAGTCTGCACTCCCCCGTGGTGTCACCGAGACTTGCTATGGGTACCCTAATTGCTGCATGAGGTCGGTCTGATCCTCAATCTTGGTAGGTAACCCTGTCGTTGCTTCTTTTTTTTTCTTTTTTTTTCATTTCACCTGTGTGCTGACACATGGTGTTCGGTGCAAGTTATCCCCAAATATGTCAATAAGCGAACTGACCGAGCGGCTGAGGAAGCAAGGGCAAAGCAAAAAATGAAGGGGTCGGATGAGCAAAAGAAGACGGTCGGGTAGGTCAGCTCCACCTATAAGAGGAAACAAGCATCGGATGCTGACTCAGGAGCACAGAGGTCGCCCAACTTCAACCCGCGGGCTACTGAGAGGCTGGGTCGACTGGTCGGGATGGACCAGCAAAGGAAGAAAAAAGGAAGACTGCAGCAATCTTGAAAGTCGTGTCGGTTGCGTTTCTTGCTCCGCCAACCGCCCCTACTCCCCCTACCGAGCCGACCATGGCTGCTCCAGTGATTGACCTGGACGGAGGTGGGGAGGTTCCTAAGCCGGTGGCCCTGCCTGAGGCCCATATCAACATCGTGGTCACCGAGAACAAGGCCGAGCGGGAGAGGCAGATCTGGAACTCGCTCTCCAAGACTACCGAGGAAGTGAGGGCCCGCACTGGCATCCTTGACCTGACTGGGATGTCCTTCCCCAAGGTGCCCTTCAACTTTCGAGGGGGGGGTGGTGTCGTATCCATCGCCTCCTTCACCGACCGGGCCCTTCCTCCGGGATCCGTCTCTCCAGCAGGAGGTATGTCCGGGCGTGCACGAGCATTCTCGATCGGTCCCGCGACAACCCTCCTAGTCAAGGTCGACTCCCCCGCCACAGTCGGCGGCTGAAACGCAGAGGGGCCAGGGCGGACTCGTCAGAAGGGGCCCTCGGTGGGAAGACATCCTCGACTCGGTCAGCGAGAGGATGCTACCAATCATCGATGGCATGGCAACGGGTGCCTCAAAGGAGTTGGTTGGCCTGGGCGAGTGCCTCAAGGACTCGGTCATCGAGCGGATGTCTAGGTCCCTTATTGCTGCCTCACACGTAAGTCGGTCGAAATAGCATTTGTCTTTATTTGTGTTCCTTTCTATTTTTTTTACTAACTTGTTTGTTTGTCGGTGCAGTCTCTCGGTCGGCTGTTTTTCAGCTACTCCGAGGCTCTCAGTTGGGCGGCCACTACCAAAAAAAAGAAGGCCGAGCTGAGGAAGCAGTCGTCTAATGCCGCTCAGTAGTCGTTGGAGACTGAGCAGCTACTGAAGGCTGAGGCTGACTCAGCTCGCGAAGCAATGAATGAGCTGGAGCAAAAACGCATTTCGCGAAGCAATAAGGCTGACTCGGCTTCAATGCCGTGCTGGATAATCATGAAGCCGAGGAATTTTCCTAAATCGACCCCAAAAACACATTTCGCCGGATTCAGACACATCCTGAACTTTTTCAGGACTGCGAACATGCGAGTGAGATTGGTAATATGTTGGTCGGCCGTCTTGCTTTTGACTAGCATGTCGTCCACGTAGATTTCCATGGTTTCGCCGATCTGGTCAGCAAACATATAGTTGACCAATCGCTGGTAGGTGGCCCCAGCGTTCTTTAGACCAAAAGATATCACATTGTAGCAATATAGACCCTGATCGGTGCGGAAGGTGGTGTGTATCTGGTCAGCGGGGTGCATGAAAATCTGGTTGTACCCTGAGTAAGCATCCATGAAGCTGAGGAGCTCGTGCCCGGCGGTGGCGTCAACCAACTGGTCGATTTTGGGCAATGGGAAGCTGTCCTTGGGGCATGCCTTGTTCAAGTTGGTGAAGTCGATGTACATACGCCATGCCCCAGAAGGCTTCTTCACCAAAACCACATTAGCCACCCAGACGGCGTATATGGCATTGCAGACAAAGTGGATAGTGCTGAGCTTGACAATTTCAGCATTCATGGCCTTGGTCCGCTCGACATCGTAGATGCGGCACTTTTGCTCCACTGGTTTGAAGCTTAGACTGATGCTCAGTAGGTGACAAATGACATCTGTAGAGATGTCGGGCATGTCTGCGTAAGACCACGCGAAGACATTTGCATTATCGCATAGGAATCTGATCAGGTCGGTGCGCAGAGATGGGCTCAGTGTAGTGCCAATTTTTACCTTCCTGTTAGTGAAGTTGTGCGAGATGACTACCTCCTCTGCCTCTTCGATCGACTGAGGGTGTGGTGTGGTAGAGTGATCGTAGGGGTCCTCAATCGGTGCGTCGCGTAGGTGCTGAGTGACCCGGGGGTCCACTGGATTGGCCTCGTAGGCGCACTCGGTGACGGCTAAGGTTTATGCAGGCTGAGTGATAGCCTTTCCAACAAGGGTAGTGGAGTTCCAGGTCCAAGCTGCCATTTGATCACCGCGGACCTGTCCGACACCCATGAGGGTCGGAAATTTCATGAGCAACAGATGGGTGGAGACGACAGCTCAGAGTTGGTTGATGAGGCCGCGCCCCAGGACAAAGTTGTAGGCGTTCGGGCAGTCAACCACAAGGAAATGGGCCAGAATGGTCCCGTGCTTTGGGTTCTCGCCCACCGTGATGGCAGGATGACTGTGCCGATTGGGACGATGAAGTCCCCTGTGAACCCAAACAGTGGGGAAGGCGATCGATCTAGCTCGGCCTCCTTTAGTTGGAGCTTCTTATAGGCATCCATGAAGATGACATTGACTGAGTTGCCAGTATCGACAATGATCCAATCGATATTGAAGTTGCTGATCATGGCGCGGATGACGAGCGGATCGTCGTGCGGGTAGATCACCCTCTGCTTTTACTCCTCCGAGAAAGATATGGCCTCCTAGCTGGTGTGTGCCACCTTCCGGGCTCTTCCTTCCGTGACCTGGAAGACCTGCTGGTTGTGCTTCATGTTGCGGAGGAAGTCTTTTCTGGCTCGGTTTGGTGCCAGTGGTGAGGAGATGGCAGTGCCGCCAGTGATAGTGTTGATTTGGGGGTGCAGGGGCTGTTGTGGAGTATTTTGTAAGAATTGGTTGATCTTGAACTCTCAGACCAAGGTCTCCACCAAATCCCGGAAAGCCACACACTGGTTGATGTTGTGGCCTTTGTACTTGTGGTATTGACAGTAGACGTCAGTGTTCTTGGCCAGTCGACCTGTGTCGGGAGTTCAGGTCGGCTTGGGGATCATGTCTTCTACGTTCATCAACACATTCTCATAGGACGTGTTCAGAATCGTGTAATTTTTAATCTTGGACTGAGGAGGAGGGAGCTTGGTGCGTTGCTCGTTAGGCCGGTGCTCCTGCTGGCCCTATCCCTGATGGTAGCCGTGGCGGCCGTGGCTTTTGTCCTTCTTTCCCGGGTTGTAGGAAGGGGTGTAGTCCTTCTTCTTTCCACTTGGGTGTGGCTTAGTCGGTAAGTGTTAACCGAGTCCTCGGTACCGGATCGGTATGTGTTGCCCGTTGTGGCACCGCCCTTGCTAGTTAGTAGCTCGGCCTTGGCATGAATGGCTGCATGTCTCATCAACTCATTATAAGTGGACCAACCTTGAGTATGTGTGGCGTACCTGAATTGGGACTCGCGCAGGCCGCCCTTGAACGCCGTGAAGGCTATCTTATCATCGGACTCGGTGCACCGAGAGTACTCCAGGCTGAACCGGGCGGCGTATGCACGCAACGTCTCAGTGTCCCCTTGCTTCATGAGGAAAAGATCTTCAGCTGAGAAAAGTATGTCGATCTAGATCATAAACTGGTTCAGAAAGATCTTGGTGAGTTGTGCGAAAAAATTGATGGAACTGAGCTCCAATCGGTAAAACCAGTTAATTGCGGCCTCGGTAAGGGTGGAGCTGAAAACCAAGCAACGGGCTTCGCTGGTTAGGCTTGAGAAGGCGACGGTCGACCGGAAATTGTTGAGGTGATTTATTGGGTCGGTTTGCCCAGTGTAGAGGGAGATCTTGAACGACTTGATCGTGTGGCCGTGCTGGAAAAGTTGATTCGATCCGTGAAAGGGCCCAAACTAGGTCCGCCCCAAGTATGTGTATGGGCCGTTCCTTTCTCGGCCTCGAGGCACCTTACGCAGTAGAGGAGTTGCTGGACTATTGGGTCGGCATTGGGGACCTTGCTTCGGCAAGGGTAGTCAGTGCCTTGGGGAGGGGCGCTCGGATCGCCGGGCACTGAGGATCTCCTGAGAAGAGTCTGCTCCCTCGGTGGCCGATACGGGGGCGTTGTTCTTGCCACGAGAGTGCTGGTGTGGGTCGGTTTCAGGTTGTGTCCGACCGGTCTGTTCCACCGCTCATAGATCCTTTTCCCAGGGAAACTCGAGTCGGATCGAACTGAGCTGTTTGCGCTTCGGTCTGGAGGTGCCACTCAGGGCTTCGCGGTAGATCTTGGTTCCCTGAGCACCTTTTCCAAGAATGATCAGGAGCTTCTGGCCTTTCTCGTTTGGTGCGGCCGTGGTGGCGGCCTTACCCTTGTCGGTGGCTCGGCGAATCCTCTCGGAGCGTTCTGCGCACTCGACCACAACGCGGTCAGCCCCGGGGATTTCGTCTTGAGCGCGGCGGGTGCTCAACTTGGCCTGTGAGGCCTGTAATTGGGCTACTACCTCGGTGTACTGCCCGCTGAGCTCGGTGTAGCGAACCTCAGCCTGGAAGCCGTTGGCCCTGATCTCGGCCATGTTGCGTTGTAACTTTTCCAACGCTGGAGCACCTTGAGGGAGGTGTCCCTTGACCCTCGGCTGGGTGCGGGTGTAACTTCACCATCTAAGTTGTCTTGCATGCTTGGATGATGAGAGGGTAACGTTGGACTTGACTCGGTGGAGTGTAGGACAAATTTAGTCAGTTTCCCACAGACGGTGTCAAACTGTTGATGCACGAAATGTGCCAACTTAGGGAGCGAATGCTGCTCTGCCATGTGCCCTTGTGTAGACCTGAAAGAGATGGAAACTGGTCGGTCGGTCAGAGTATAAGCACCGGTGTGGTACCAGTCCAAAGGTACTCCGACGCCCATGGTCGGTCTAAAGTGTAGGGTGAGTGGTAAATAGTGTACTGTAAAAGTAGTTGTGAATAGTAAATACTTAGTTAACTTTATATGACAAATGGATCCATTTTGTATGGGTGTGGTGAATATAACAATTGCATTCTCCCGATGTGGGATAAATTTGAGTTGTTGTGGGACTAACATGTGGAGGTGCTGGCCAGACCCCACTAGAGTTTGCTCATCTGAGTGGGCCTAGACCCCTTGGGCTTGTGTTGGGCGGAAGTACTGGGCCTTTGGGTTGGTTTGGGCCGACGTACCGACCGACGGAGGATGGACCTCCAGAGTCGTCCAGTAGCATGGTGCCGGAAGAAGGCTGAACCTCTGGGTCGGTCTGGGTCGACATATCGACCAACAGAGGTCTGAGCCTCCGAGGTTAGTCTGGGTTGATGCGGCGTTTTGCAGTGGATTGGGCCTGCAGTCAGTCTGGACTTCTTATTCGGTCTGGGCCGATATGGTATGAATAATCAGCATGACAAGAAACTTCTCCAGAGTCGAAGTTAAAGAGAGTTAAATCACTTAAAGAAGAATATGAAATATGCACATTTATGATTGTAGAATTAGAAAGTTTTGAAGTGGCAGAGAGACAAGATATATGGCGACAATGACGGACTTGCTGAGGGGGAAGCCTGGGTTGTAGACAATTTTTTGAGCTATATATTTTTTTAGCTTAGTTTTGCATTGAAGCTAGCTTAGCCCAATTGGCTTTGTGGCTGACTGCTTCGTCGGGTTTCTGGGTTTGAAACTCAATGTTGTTAATAGCTTAATTATATGCAATATTTCTAATTATATCATTTTCTTTTAATTTTTGAATAAAATTTGATCATATTTTATCATTTTTTTTCCAAATTTTTAATAAACTTGGATTTACTTTATCATTTTTCTTCCAATCTTTGAATAGAATTTGACTATATTTTATTATTTCATCAATTTTTTCAATAAATGTTGATGAATTTACTTTACCCTTCAATTTTTAAAAAAAACTTGATGAATGTAATCCTCCTTCCAATTTTTGAATAAATTTGACTTTATTTTATCACTTTTCTTTCACTCTTTGAATAAAATTGGCCATATTTTATTATTTTCTTCAATATTTTGGATAAAAATTGATGAATTTAGTTTGCCCTCGATTTTTTTTTTTTTTAACTTGATGAATTTAGCCCATTTAACTTTGAGTTCCTGATTTGTGGTATGACGAAGGCCGGTAAAAGAAGAAAGTTAATTAAATAATAACTACTAGCTGCAATAAATACCATGAAAAAAAATTGAAGAACTTACTTTCTTGAGGGCTCCCATGCAAAGAAAACGCTTAATATTTTTTCTGCTTGCGGCGGGAAGAATATAGAATATACTCTGCATATCCACATCTTTATTTTCCATCATGTTTTGCTTTAATGCATTCAAGATTTCTATCTTCATATCGTCAGGGAGGTTATTCATGGATATCCATCTGTGTACATCTAGATTCTTTATCTTCTGAACCATCAGTTTTATCTCTTGTGCTTTTCTACTTTCCATTTGCCAAGTCTGTCGCACCACAAACATGCAAATAATAATCATGGATAAGTATACTAAGTTGATGCGGTTATTTTTCATTTATCGATCGTGAATAAATGCTAGTATAATCCGACAACAAATTACAGGCCACCATTGATCTAATATAGCTGCGGCTTTTAGCAGCACTAGAGCACAGTCGGGTTTGAAATTCTTCTAGCTAGATTGTCAGCAATCCTTGCATTTCTATTAATATATATTTACTATGTACATATCAAGAGATATCCCAGTTCAAATAATAAAATTAATACCAACCTGCACATTTCCGATGAGATATAATACCAGCATGAAACCAGTGAGAGAAATAAGAACTGCAAAAAAGTTTTCCCACACATACGTACTTGTCATCAGATTCGTCCCAAAATTACTGCAAAAATTTAGTTCCAGGGTCAGAGCAATATCATAATAATGAGTAATGGTTGCGAAACGAAACCACAATCCTAGTTACTTCTTAGAATGAGACAAAATGCGTGAAAATTCAAATCACAGCTTCAAAATCCCAGAGCATATATATATGCTAACCTTATATTTCGCAGTCCCCACCAGAACGAGTAAAAGAATTTCTTTCCAAAATTTATCTGCTCCGCGTTATGATTCTTAAGGGAATCAAGAAATATTCCAAAATCAAAGGGCGCCGAGGCACTGTCTGGAGTATCTAACGGGCAATATTCGTTTAGAAATGTGATATTTCTTGGAGTAATAGTTGGACCGCCACAATAGAAAGCGTTCATACATCGTGCGGGGTCCGTACTATGATTTACACAAGCTGCGCGCCAACATGATATCTCCCGTTGAATAGATAAAAAATACCAAAAAGCTCCGATTACCTAAAATTCGCTAACATTCTGGTTCATTGGTGCAATCAATTCCCAAAAAAATTGAATTTATAAACCAAATGACAACCGAGATTCGAGATGAAACTTACATGGCTGACGAGAATGTAGAGGAAAAAGTTGAAGAGATCTTTAACTGATATTCTAGTAATAGCCTTGAAGTCCTTGCAGGATAGGAAAATTCGATAAACCTTAGGTAGATATTGACCGAGCAGAAGGACATTGAGAACCTTAATATATTCCGAAGATTGAGAGACTTCTATGTTGTAAAAAGCAACTACTAGTAGCAGCTGGGGAAAAGAAAGAAATTAATGAGTTATCTGCATACGTACGAACACACAAATTAATTGAGTAATTAATTAATTACTTATTACTTGTGGGATGGGAAGAAGAGCAAGAAAGTCGACAATAACAGACAGCCACGACATCTTGTGATTTTTATTTTTATTTTGGGCAGCATTACAAATTTGACATATGAAGTGCACCAGAAAATTGATATCAGTGAGCGATCGCAAAATAAGAGCAGCATTCCTCAAATTCTTGTCCATTCCAAGACACTTTTTTCCCTCGTCGATGAGTGGAATGTAAAAGAAGAGAGGATCCAGTAACACAGACAATACACAAGATATTACAAATGTCCCACTCCATATTGGACGGTACATCCCTTGTGGGTTACAAAATCTCTTTATTCCTAACCAGATCCCTTTGGCTTTTCTCGAGGCATATGTGGTCGCTGAAGTCACTGTTTCCCAACCACTTCTCCCAAGCGATCTGGACAAGAACCATTAACAAGATCGGAAAAAAAAAAAAAAAAGCGCACACACACACTGAGCAGTAAATTAAGGACTAATATATTGTGGCTTACCTACTAGTTTTGACGAATTAGTTGATATAAATAACTAACTAGAGTACTAACCCTGTTTTCTTTGTTGGGTTCTCGGCATCCATAGCTAATACTCCGATGTTATTTACAAATGTATTGTATGGTTCCATTGATGATCAGATCAGTATGTATAGTTGATGTGGTGCTAGTAATCCAAGCCTGTTCTTATGAGAATATGTCATCGATTTGAAAGCAGTGAGAAAGTTTAACTGTTAGTGTTTAAGCCTAATCACTGCAAGTGACTTGGCATGTTATGTAATATGCCAAGTGGAACTGCCAAGTGGCAGTGAGTGTGCATAAGTGTAAACTGTGTGAGTGAGTGATCAATGTAATTGTGTGAGGATGCTTACAATTCTGTTAGTGAATGTAAGTGTGTGAGAAGGTGAAATGTAGGAAGCTTGCCTCTTAAGTTCACTGTGTGAACATTCTGATTGCTGCTGCCCTTCAATCTTCCCTGAGCTCTCTGGATCCCTCTGCTAACATTAACAGCCATAACGTTGAGGCTTAATCAGCATTGTTTCTTCCATCTCCAATAATATTGTAGGAATTATAGATTTTTCATACAAATGCAAGTACGTGATTGATTATGATATAGAAAATAGTACCTTTTTGAAACCAGATCTTAGTGCCCGATCGAGCATTAAATTCAAGATCTATCTGCCAACATAACTAGCAATCCAGCATATACATATATATATATATATATATATATATTATATATATCGACTGTAGACAGGTACCATTTTATATATAGGTAACGGACGTTTTGATATTAATTATTTCTCTGTTTCTTTAATTTTCTTGTCCCACTCCCCAGTCTTTTTATAATATTTCTGTATGTAGAGACCAACTCAGATACCTATTCTCCTTAGAAAAAACAAACTAAGAAAAAAAATAAAATAAAATAAAAAGACTAGGAAAATTGAAGCTATAATATAAAATGGACCAGCCACCTACTCTCCATTAAAAAAAGACTAGAAGAAAATTAAGAAAAACAAGACAAATTATATATTATATTATATATATCGACTGTAGACAGGTACCATTTTATATATAAGTAACGGACGTTTTGATATTAATTATTTTCTGTTTCTTTAATTTTCTTGTCCCACTCCCCAGTCTTTTTATAATATTTCTGTATGTAGAGACCAACTCCTATTCTCCTTAGAAAAAACAAACTAAGAAAAAAAATAAAATAAAATAAAAAGACTAGGAAAATTGAAGCTATAATATAAAATGGACCAGCCACCTACTCTCCATTAAAAAAAGACTAGAAGAAAATTAAGAAAAACAAGACCAATTGAATTTCCATAGCCTTTGCAAAGTCTATCACACATCTAGTTCTAGAGTCTAATAATGACTTAATTGTGACAATCCGAAAATTTAAAAAAGAGGAGTTTGGAAATTTGAGAAGGGAAATGATGATTTTATCCTTCATTTATGTGGTCAAAAATTGACTTTTTATTTGAGATACATTTTGGACTTTCCTTAAAGATCATTGTGTAGATCTTGAAGTCTTGAGTCGTAGACAGGCGGCACGTAAAAAATGGAGTTCAAAAGAATTTAATATGGGTATAAAATAGTGAGGGGTATTTTTGTAATTTTGAACCTTGGGAGCAATTTGGTCTTTTACCCACCTTGATGAGTCGGATGTGGTTTGTTGTAGTGTGACATGTATCACCTTTATCCTTAGATTAGTGGCACTAAGCCACGTGTGGGTTTTTGGTGATTATGTGTGTAGTGATGAACTTGGTACCCAAGAACCCAACTAAGCCATTCTTTTGGACATTGATCTCCATCTCTGAGCTTAGAGAAACACAGAGGGATTACATCGAAAATAGAGAAATTAGAAAGAAACATGGAGGAGACGAAATAAGAGAAGGAAAACAGAAGAGAGGAAGAATAACCCAACCTCGAAACCCAAAAACTACCCAGAAAACCCGAAACCCCATTGAACCCTTGCAATTGAATTTTGATTGTGGGCGTTTAATTTATGGAATTGAGGTTGGACTTGTGATCCTTGGTCCCTCGCGAGCATGATTGACTTAATAACTTACAGAATTGGACACGGGGAGACCTGGATTGACGAATTGGGAATAGGCCGAAATTGTTGGAACTGAGTCTTGAAATTGAGGTAAGAAATTGTGAATTTGAGGTCATGTATCCTTAATTGAGATTGATTCGGTGAAATTGGGTGACAAAAATGTAGAAATTGGACGCGAATTGAAAGTTGTAGAACCGAGTCATGTGACCCGTTTTGCAGGAAAAACGGGCAGAGAGATAGTGAATAGTGACTATTATAGCAGGCGCATGGCTTCCACGCACAACCGTTTGCGGCAGCGTAGGGGTGCGTGAATCACAATTTCAAGATACGGTCAACATACGTTTTGATGCTTTCGATGTAACAGGAATTTTGGCAAAGGTTTCAAGTCGATCAGATACCGTTTCAGTATAGTTTTGTATATCCGAAGTATATGCGCACGTTTTAAATACGTATTTAAATCCCGCAAATTGGGGAACTTTAATTTGAGGTTAATTGGGGTGATAATGACCCTCGATAGTATTTTTTGACATGATTGGTGATTCCTAGATTTTACAGAAGAACGTACAGCTCGGAATCGAGTAGCTTGGAATGTGTGAGTGGACATTTGTTTAATAAATTGTCATGCATGCATAGTTAAAAGTTTTATATGATTGATTGCATGATTTGAGTTGTACTAAATTGGATGATGATTTGATGTCATTACTTGATGATTTTGTGGATTTAATTGTCGGTTTCTAAACATAATTTTACGAATTTGCGTGAAAATGATATATTAGGCTGGGACCCTATTTTAAATATGATTTTTACGTGGATTTGGAGTCAAATGTGATTATTTGATTGAATTGATGGTTTTCAGATTTATGAAATGATATTTTGGGTTTGAGGCTCTGTTGGAAATGGTTTTGACTTGGTTTTAAGTCAAGAATGATTTATAAGAAAGGTTTTGGGTTTAATCCCTGAACAGTTTCATTGTGACTGTGATGAGCTCCCAGATGGTCGAAACTAGAGGTATTTCCTAGACGACCGAAGTTCAGGGTGATTGTATTTGTGTTTCCAGACAACCGAAGCTAGGGGTGTTCCTAGACGGCTGATGCTCCGGGTAGTGTGTTCCCAGACAGCCGAAGCTACGGGTGTTCCTAGACGGCTGATGATCGAGGTAATGTGTTTCCAAACAGTCAAAGCTAGGGGTGTTCCCAAAAAGTTGATGCTCGAGGTAGTGTGTTCCTAGGCAGCCGAAGTTAGGGGTGTTTCTAGACAATGCTCGAGGTGATTGTTGTTGTCGTTGTGGCCATGGTGGTTGTAACAGCCCGTCCCAGAAATCAGGATTAGATTATTGGTTAATGATGGATTAGTGAAGTTAATCAGTGATTGGTTGGATGCGTTCGGACGGACAGTGCGAAATGACGATTTTGCCCCTAGAATTGGGCAAAATGTTGACTTTTTGATCGGACGGTCAAATGGACGTTGACCGATGACCGTGACGTAGTTCGGGACGTCACGAGTTAATAGACAGGTGGCACGTCCGATGTGACGCCCCAGAAATGCGAAAAAGGAAAATTTGGAAAATTTGAGGAAAATGACAATTTTGCCCCTAGTTATAAGGGCCGAAAGTTGACTTTTTGTTCGGGACCTTGTTTGGATTTTCTGAGAGTATCGTTGGATAGGTCCCGAGACGCTGAATCCGTAGACAGGCGGAATGCGTCAATCGGAGCCCGGACGAAAAAGTTATGGGTCTGGGAAGTTCAGGGGCAAAATGGTAAATTGTGACATGAAGGGTAAAATGGTAATTTGGGCCGTCAAAGTCCTTAACGGTGCAATAGTCGATATTAAATGGTTTAAGTGGTTGATTCAGTCTATTGGGATAAGGCTTATTCACTAAGTGATATTTGTCACTTGGTAAGGTTAATTAGTGGCAGCTGGTTATAGATATTTGTTAAACTATGAACTAAACTTTTAATGAACATTTGTATATTTAACTTAGACTTAACACAAACAGAGAACCCCAAAAACCCATCCCTTTGATCGATTTGCAGTAACACAAGGAGACCAGAAGAAATTGAGTGAACAATTGAGTGAAAAACCGAGAAGGATATTGAATACATTGAATTGAGATCAACTGAGCACCATCTCAAGAAAACCCGAAAAATCACCTACAAGCATAAATCTCGAATTTGAATTCTTAGGTGGTTTTGATCGAAATTGACGTGCAAATTAATCTTCTGGGAGCTAAACGAAGCAAACCACATCAACTGGAACGAAAATTGATGGTGAATGACGAAGAACAGACTCTACGATTTATTTGAAATTGGGTGCTTGGGTTCGATTACTTGGAGGTAAGAAATCATGAAATTGGTTTGGAATTCAAGTTTAGAATGAGTATAAGATACTTCATGTACAATCAATTGAACGAAACAGTGTGGAATTTGGGTAGAACCCGAGTTAGAACCCGTCGGGTTTCGATGTTGAGTCGTGGGATTTAGGGCATGGTTTCATTAAATTGAGGTCTCATATCCAAAATAGACGTAGAATAGATGAAAATGAGTGAAAGAAACGGTGAAATTGGGGTCGAATTGGCTTGGACTGAAACGGGTTGCATCGCGGGTTGTAGGACCCGTTTACCAGGCAACCGGGTTGGGAAGATGAACAGTGATATTCACTGTAGCAGGCGCGTGGACTCACGCGCAGCCGCTTGCAGCGGCGCGTGGTGAGGTTTCTGGGAAAGTGTCTGTGGAACCTAAAATTATCCGAAAATTATGGAGCTGCCACGTGTCCCGTAATTCCCAAAAATGACCAAATTGCCCTTGTCAAATAACGCTGATCATTTGAAAAACACACACACATTAAATAATCTATTTACCCGTTAAATACGTTATTTGGTCGGATTAAAGTGTCCGTAATATTGATACTCTCCCCGAGAGTTAATTATCGTTATTCTTAATAATGGATAATTAATATTAATATTAAAATACAATAAATATCATTACTATCATGATGAGCCATCATTACAATTATTAAATAATATATTTAATAATAATATATTATTTACTAATTAAATATTCAACCGACCAATCAGAACGCTCCAAGGCTCCCAAGATTTTCCTATAAATAGCAAGGCACATTTCATTTCCAAGGTACGTTGATTCTTCGTTTCGAAGTATATCCATTTCCTCTCTCAAAGCTAACTTAGGCATCGGAGTGTTCTTGGTCGAACAACCCCCCGAGGCAACGATAGCTAATTGTTTGCTGTTTGCAGAAATTGTGAGGACTTTTCGCGACGAGTTCAATCTTTGATTCAACAATTGGTGCTGTCATTGAGAGCTATTGAGTTATACTCAGAAGAAGCTCTCTCATTTGTTCATCGTTCATCTTTCTTCGTTCGTCGTTCATCGACATTGTTCGAAGATTTTGAACGTTGTTCATCACTCATCAGGAATTTGTTCATCGTTCATCTTTCTTCGTTCGTCGTTCATCGACATTGTTCGAAGATTTTGAACGTTGTTCATCACTCATCAAGAATTCGTTCATTGTTCATCTTTTTTCGTTCGTCGTTCATCGACATTGTTCGAAGATTTTGAACATGGTTCATCGTTCATCTCCCTTCGTTCGTCGTTCATCGACATTGTTAGAAGATTCTGAACGTTGTTCAAATTATCATCAACAGCTTTCCAAATTCAAAATTCTTCGAATCGGCATGGCTAAGGCTCGTCGATCCGCTCAGTCAGCCGGAGAAGGTGTTTTTGCCTCAACAGCTCAGACGAGGAATGAAGCTCACATAGAAACTCCGGAGAAGCGCCCAGCTCAACTCAGGCGCGTGTCCATGGAAGCGCCCCTTGAGACACTCGAAGGGAGGCCAACCTTCAATTTTGGAGCATTCCCCTCTCCAGCTAACCAAGTACCAGCGCTAGGGGAAGGAACTTCGACTTTACAACAAGCGAACGAGAGGTTGATGGGAAATGCATCACGACATGATCGACCCACAACAAACATGGTCCTAAAGGACTTTCTGGATGGATGTCATGACATCTCAGGGAGAAGTCGTCACCAACCTCCCCAAGACAATTTGGCGCAACAAGTTGAAGGGTTAAGCAAACAAGTTCAACTTCAGTCAGAGCTCTTGCAGCAACTCCTAGCAGGGAGACCAATCCAGGAGCAGGACAGACGATCCACGTCACGTGGCCGACAAGAGAATGCCCAAGGACGACCTAGGAAAGAGCAGGCCCGCTGCCAAATAATGTCACGAGATACTTCGCTAGGTGACTCTGAAAGTCACGCTCATCGGGCAAAAAGCCCACAACACCTAAAGCCGTTAGTACGTGAACGGCTAGGAAGTAGGACTGGGGCAACTTCATGGGTAGAGCATTCACAGCACTCACATTGGAGTAGGGGCAACTTCGAGCTCAATACAAAAACCCAAAACGATCTGCCCACGGCAGTAAAGGGGAAGATGAAGCCTACTCCCCTACACGATCCCAGATATCAGGGGGATAAGCTCAAAGAGGTTCTCAACAATTAGCAAAAGGGGACTCATCGCCTCAGCAAGGAGCGTTGCGGGCTAATGATGTTCAAAAAATGCTGGACATGCACCTTCGTGCTCAACAAGGTGGTGATCTAGAAGACGATCTACGTCGCCAAATACAGCTCTCTACGCCCTTCATAAGGGATATTGAGGAGGAGCCATTCCCCCAGAGGTTCGCAACACCAAACTTTACTCCATTCAAAGGATCCTCCGACCCAGTAAAACACATAGATTATTACCGAGGAGTCATGATCCCCCACAGGTCTAACGATGCGCTCATGTGCAAAGTTTTTCAAGCTTCCCTTCGAGGCCAAGCCGTGACTTGGTTCAATCATCTCCCCCCGAGGTCGATTGAGTCCTTTGAAGAGTTGGCTTTGGCATTTGTGAAGGAATACTCACAACTTTGGACAGTCGAGGTGAAAGATGACCATCTTTTCTCTGTCCAAAAGCGAGCAAAAGACACTCTGCGACAATATATACGGAGATTTTGTGAGGAGAAGTCTCACATTATCAGCTGTAGTGACCTTGTTGCGACAATGGCATTCAAACAAGGACTCCCTCGAGACAGCCAGCTTTACGGGGACATCGTCATGAGCAATGCGCGAAGTTTTTCCAAAATACTTTCGCTAGCAGAGCGACATGCAAGTTGGGAGGACGAGAAGAGCGCTGCTCATACTCATGACCATGCCGGGACTAGCGAAGGGGCCTCCAATGAGGATGAACCTCATGAAAAGTCTGCGACTGGAAAGCTCAACAAGCGAAAGGCCGGGCAACACTCCCAAACGCCAGTTATGGGGAAGCCTAACTTACAGCTATCTTTACCAGCCCATCAGATCTACAATGAAATTAAGAACAAGCCATGGTTTAAAAGGCCGGAGCCAGTCAAAGGCAATCAAGAGAATGCTGATAAGACCAAATGGTGCGCCTATCATGAATGTTATGGGCACAATATCAGCACATGTATATCTTTCGAAAGATATTTCCGAAATCTCCTGAGGGAGGGGCATTGTACAGACTACATCAAAACTGTAAATCACATGGAGAACAAAGGGCCAAACGAACCAGCTTCAAAGGTGATCCGCATCAACTAGACTGTCAACATTAGAGAGACATAAAAATCTACAGAGCTTTTCAATTTTGCTTTTCAAGTTGTCTTCTAAATTCAAGTATCAATGAAATGAGATTGAAAAATTGATTTGTTCACCATGTACAATTTTCAAAGCTTTCTCTAGTGTAAAAAGCCTTCGTCTTCGAAGCATCCAAGCCTTCGTCTTCGAAGCATCCAAGCCTTCGTCTTCGAAGCATCCAAGCCTTCGTCATCGAAGCATCCAAGCCTTCGTCTTCGAAGCATCCAAGCCTTCGTCTTCGAAGCATCCAAGCCTTTGTCATCGAAGCATCCAAGCCTTCGTCATCGAAGCATCCAAGCTCCACGAGAACGTTGTTTGGAAAGGAAATTTGATTGCAAGCCTTCCACTCCATGAGGTCTTCAGGCTTCTCAAACTCCATATCTTTCCCTCGGAATGGACTAAAGCAACAAGAACCGCCACGCTCCCACAAAGCAAGTTTGCTGGGTCTCTCGGCACCTTGACGCATGGCAAGCATATTTGCGGTACTAGCAAGAGTCACAGTGAATGTGATCCAGCCTACCAATGCTCACTGGTCACGTCCGCTAGTGCACTCAGTCACCGCCAAGTCCCCGACGACTGTTCAGCCAAACTCCGTCCACCACGTGACATCGGTAGTACACCCACTCCAACAAAATTTCTAAGCACCTTCGACGGACGCATATTTGCGGTACTAGCATGGGTCACGTTGAGTGTGAGCCAGCCTACCAATGCAAGCACGCACCATCCAAACTGCTCATTTTCCAAACTGCACGCGATTCTGTAATTTCTGACACTTTTTCAGGAATCCCGAGTCCTGCCCAAAAAACATCATAAAGGGTCACCAGTGACTCTAAGAATATCATGTCAATTTTCCACAATTTTTCGGGAATTAAATATTAATTTAAAACATGAACTAAACTATCGAACCCTCGAAATAGTATCAATACGATGTTAGTTTGTCACGGACCCAACACCAAAAATGTTCGTTACATTGAGTATAGCAAAACACCTGTTGAACACTTCTCCAGAAAGTCTACCACGCACCCTCACGCGCCGCCGTCAGTGGCTGCGCGTGAAACCAACGCGCAGTGAACAGTGATTGCTACAGTGTCGTCTCCACAACCCGTTTCTCTGATAAACGGGTCGTGCAACCCGCGTCACAACCCGACTAGTTTCCCGTCAATTTGACACCCAATCCTTCAATTGAACATTCAAAAGGCTTAGGTGTAAGTCTAATTAAAATTCTGTAAACTTAATTAGACAATTAATTACCTTAAACCACACTATTCGAAGATCAGCTTCGAAGAACACTGGGCAAAATTCGATCTTCGAAATTCATCAATCTCAACAGTTTAACTTCAATTGATCCACCTGGGAGCTTAAATGGACTAGGTTAAACCAATTTCCCACTTCAAATGCATCGATTGGCCACTCCACAGTCACAACTCAACCTCGAATTTGGCTTCCTGTCACCTTGACCGATCAGAGCCAATTGGGCACCAATTGGCTTCGTTCTTTCGACGATTCTAATCGTGGTAATCCCAGAAAGCTTAACGTGAGCTCAATTTTGGTCCTCAGGGCTCATAGCAGCAGATTCGAAATTTCCCCCCAAAATTCCAAAATTTTTCGATTCTGGTTTTTACCTCACACTCTTTGTCTCCGTGTTTTTTCTCAGTTAAAACCGACTCTTCCAGCACCCAATTATTCACTCTCAAGAACAAATTCATCCTTTGCTCACGGATTGAATGAAGAGAAAGAAGAAAATTAATGGAGTTTAAATATAAGTTAAGGGCTAATTAAAAAATGGTTAAGACACAATGATGATGGGATCCGTAGAACATGGATCAGGTTTTAAGGGTTCCTAAATCAAGGGATGAGTGACACTTGTCACTCATCCGGATGTTCACAATCAAACGGTCACTATTCACAATTTAATATTATTTTAATCGAAACTCCGGTTTGTTCGGTTAGTCGATTTCGCCTTCGTAGACCCATAACTTACGCATCCGATCTCCGATTTCGGCATGCCACCTGTCTATGGATTCGTATCAACTCGACCTACGTAACGGTCTCTGGCCCTCGTCCTTTGGACCCCCCGGTTCAAAAGTCAACATTTTGCCCATGCTTGGGGGCAAAATGGTCATTTTGCACATTATGTCCGATTCACACCACTAAACCCAGAATAGTCATTCTAAAACTAAAAATTGACTTTTGACCCTTATAATCAGGGGCATAATCGTCAAATAAACACTGACTCGTTTCTTGAACCCAACAGTAACCGGTAACCCGCTAATATAAGATTCCAAACAATATACATCCCTCCGGATTCCTTGAATACCGAATCGATGTGGGGGCATTTGTGGAACCTAAAATCATCCGAAAATTATGGAGCTGCCACGTGTCCCGTGATTCCCAAAATTGCCCTTGGCAAATAACGCTGATCATTTGAAAAACACCCACACATTAAATAATCTATTTACCAGTTAAATACGTTATTTGATCGGGTTAAAGTGTCCGTAATATTGATACTCTCCCTGAGAGTTAATTATCGTTATTCTTAATAATGGATAATTAATATTAATATTAAAATACAATAAATATCATTACTATCACGATGAGCCATCATTACAATTATTAAATAATATATTTAATAATAATATATTATTTACTAATTAAATATTCAACCGACCAATCAGAACGCTCCAAGGCTCCCAAGATTTTCCTATAAATAGCAAGACACATTTCATTTCCAAGGTACGTTGATTCTTCGTTTCGAAGTATATCCCTTTCCTCTCTCAAAGCTAACTTAGGCATCGAAGTGTTCTTGGTCGAACAACCCCCCGGGTAAATCGATCGAGGCAACGATAGCTAATTGTTTGCTGTTTGCAGGAATTGTGAGGACTTTTCGCGACGAGTTCAATCTTTGATTCAACAGTGTCCAACAGGTGTTTTACTCTATACAGTGTAACGATCATTTTGGCGTTAGTTTCGAGTCAATCGGACCCCGTCTCGATTATGTTTCGAGGGTCCGAAGGTTTGTGTTATGTTTTAAATTAATATTAAATTCTTGGAAAATTATGGGGAATTGATATGATGTAAATTGAGTTGTTAGTAACCCTGCATAATGATTTTGGACAGGATTCGAGGTTCCTAGCAAGTGTCGGAAATTACGGAACTGCGTGCAGCTCGAAAAGCGAGCGGTTTGGACGGTGTGTGAGTGGAGGTTTGTTTTATAAACCATGATGCATGCATAGTTAAATGTTTTTCCATGATTGATTGCATGAATTGACTTGCAATGATGTCCTGATGATGTGGCATGTTAGGTGTGATTTAATGATTATTTTAATCGGTATTTCAGGCACGTTTTACGAGAAATACGTAAATGGTATTTTGGGCTAGGCCCGGAGTAAAAAAGGTTTCCAAAAGAGTATTTTGACTGAATGGGTGAGTCAAGGATGATTTCTGGATTATTACAATGTTTTCAATATGATTTTACGGATTTACGTATAAATGATATTTGGGCTTGAGTCCCGGTTGGTAATGATTTTGACTTGGTTTGAAGTCAAGGATTTGATTGAGATGTTTTGGGATATGATCCCGGGATGATTTTCATTGTGATTGTGAGTGCCCAGACGGTCGAAGCTAGGGGTGTTCCCAGACGACCGAAGCTCGGGGATATGATTGTGATTGTTCCCAGGCAGCCGAAGCTCAGAGTGTTCCCAGACGGCTGATGCTCGGGGTGATATGTGTTCCCAGGTAGCCGAAGCTCGGGGTGTTCCCAGACGGCTGATGCTCGGGGTTATGGCCTACGCGTAGTGCGGATGTGATTATGTGATGGCTTGTGCACTTGTGAATGGTGCAGATTGCTTGATGGATTGTTTGATTGATTGATTGTGATTATGTACTAGTATTGAGTACGAGTTCTGGTCTGTGTGGCCAGGTGATGATGTGTTCCTATGTTTTGGCCTGAGAGCCGGGATTTGACTTGTTATGTGATTTGGCTAGAAAGACGGTGATTGTTGTCCATGTGTTTTTCCCTATGCATGCAGGTTTGATAAATTGGAGGGTAAATGATGTGTTTCAAACGTATTTTAATGATATTATTTTTGTCCACTCACACTTTTCTGTTTTTGATGACCTTCCAGGCCGTGACACGACGTTCGGGGCTAACCGAGTGGCGGAGGCATAAGCGGAGAAAATCCCTTGTTTCATAGGTCCTGAAAGATAGTTTCGGGACTTCATTTGACTTGTCAGACGGGAGCAGGACCGGGCATGGTTATCGAGGTCCAGTTGGGAAGGGTCCTGTCATCCGATTCCGACATCCGAGGAAAAAGTTATGACGTTTGAAAGTTCGAGGGTACTTTGGTAATTTGGTTTAAAAGGGCCAATTTGTTGAATTTTCATATGGCATGGAATTTTCACTCAATTCGAGGACCGTTAGATATGTCTCGATCCCCTGAGTACAACGACAGGCGGCATGTTGCCATCGGACTTCGGATGGTTTAGGTATTGGTCTAAATAAGCGAAGGGTAAAATGGTAATTTATACAAGTAGGGGCATTTTGGTCATTCTAGTGCATAGGGAATGGTGCCTAGAGAAATTGGGACATCTGGTGCATTGGGATTTGTGTCTATCAGATTTGGGACACTTTTCCCTTCTCTGGATAATTGTGGAAGGTCTTCCACTGCCTCAAAAATCGATCATACTGTTTAAATTAAGGAAGGTTGCATGATTATGGATGTAACACCCCGGAAATTCGAGGATTTTAATATTGTGATTTAATGTATGAATTGACGCTTTTACCCTTGTGATTGGTATGGCCAAATTGTTGACTTTTTGATTGATGGATTAAATGGACTTTGACCTATGACTGTGACGTAGTTCGGGACGTCACGAGTTCATAGACGGGTGGCATGTCCAATTCGGACGATCAGGGAAAAAGTTATGGCTATCAGAAGTTCAGGGGCATTACCGTAATTTGGACGGTTGGGGCGAAAATGTTGACTTTTCGTTTGGCAACTAATTTTCACTTGACTCAAGGACCGTTAGGTAGGTCTCGGTGTCCTGAGTCCGTAAACAGGTGGCACGCCGAAATCGGACTTCGTACGAGGAAGTTGTGGTCAGAAACGTGAAATCGGGAGGTTCGTGTCTCGATTTTCGTGTCGAATATTTTATTATGGAATTCTGATTGGAGGACACCTGGTGAGTGACAAGTGTCACTCACCCATTGGCTGGATTGGATCAAGCTCCACTATGGGATTATTTAGAATTTAAATCACCTTTTAATCTCAGCCTTTGATCTGAAATCTCCAGATCAAATCTCATCCCTTGATCTCATTTCTGAGATCTAATCTGAACCATCCATCATTTCCCTCCATTTCTATATATTTCCCTACCCGACACTCACATTCTGCCATTTCGATCATCACACCTGCGTGCACTTGACCCTTTGCTTTAGGCGTGGCTGGACGGAGCTGGTGAGGGCGGAGGCACGGCGGCGAACGGCGGCAGACGGCGGCGTGGTGAGCTGTCTTTAACCCGAAAACTGTCAAAAAAAAACTAAGAAATGGAAACTTGGATTCCAACGTTTAGTTTTGGTTTCTATTTACCCTAATCAACTCTAGGGACTGTTAGGGACCTATTGGGCTCAATTGCGTGACCAGAGGTAGCCTGAACGGAGTATAAACGGCGACGGGAGAACCGGCTCTGTTCATCGAGGTAAGCCCTCGATCTTGTCTATGTTTGTCGATTTTGATTCCATAGAACCCTTTCTGGGATTGAGACGAGCATCTAGGAACAAACTAGGACTGAAATGGTTGAGTATTGAAGAAATGGTGACCGGGTCATGATCGCGGGTCTGATCGACCCGAGTTACAGAAATACGGGTCAACCCATCTGAGGACAGAAGTGATGACGTGGCACCCTGTCAGACTGTCAGGTGACGTGGACCAACCATGAGCCGACACGTGTCACATGTCAGTGCACAGTCAGCATTGACATGTCAGTGACGTGGCCCAGTCAGGGACTGCCACGTGTCACTGACATGTCAGTGACGTGGACCAGTGCTGTGCTGACACGTGGCACATGTCAGATCTGACAGGTGGCCTGACAGATTAGTGAGGTGGACCAATCGGGTGTTGACACGTGGCACCTGTCAGAGTCTGACATGTCAGACCTGACAGCTGTCAGATGACGTCAGCATGACGTCATGCTGACGTCGGCGATAACGTCAGCAGTGACGTCAGCGATGACGTCAGTAGGGACTGTTCCTGCGTTGACCGACGCGTTGACTGGCGCGTGGGGGCGTGTGTGAACAGTATTTTTGGTGGGACCACCACCATTCTTTAGGTTTCGACGATCCGGATCCAATGGCGGTGGTTTCGGGTCGATTGGAGATCATTAAGTTGGTCAAAATGAGGTTTATTGCCTTGAGAAGCGCGTTCGGGCGGCTTTTCCGGGCCGGTTCCGGTCTAGGTTTTCAGGGTTAAATATTAGGGGTTTGTATTGACCTTTACGTATACTTTGGATATGACAGGGATTGTATAATTGTACCTGAACGAGGGTATACGTTCGGTTTTCAACAGGATTGTACTGTGAGTGGGCCGTTTTCTTAAACCCTTGCGTGCATAAATGATTTCTGGTTTACTTATATATATACTTTCATATGCTAAAATCAAATAACGGTTTTGATGATATGGAAATTATGGTTATGATATGTTTCACGGTATTTGGGCTTGACACCCGTCTGATGGAACTTAATGATTGGTTTGGATTTTATCTATGTATAAATATTTGTTTTGCATGTGGATATCAATAAAATGTATTTGGTACTGCACTGTATAGATCCATTCATGTAATACTGTCTCCTTCGGATGAGGTACCCCGGAGTGGTCACAGACGTCTAGAATGTCCAGCGTCTATGACGTTAAGCATCGGGGATGCTGTACCCGAACGGGGTTCGGGGATTGAACTCGGAATTGAGACCCGAGTGGCACGCGTAGCCTTGTGATTGTGACCTTATTAGACGTCAGGGACGTCAGACATCGGGGATGTCGGGATTGGAGTGTATAGTGCAGTGGCTAAAATGATGTTTATGGTTTTATTATATGCCTTATGGTTCATATTATATGATTGATGGTTTTAAATTCGGTTAAATGTATGTTTGGAAAACGGAGGGGTAAATTATATGTTTTACTTACCAAATTATTTTATAAACTTGAGTTTCGGTCCACTCACCCTTCATGTTTTGGTAACCCCTCCAGGTCGTGATACTGAGGTAGAGGAGGAACCTGAGGCTGAGCCATAGATCTACTTCTGCGTACCTGAACCCCTGTTGGGTGGTTTACCCGCAGGTTTATTTTAGAGTCATTCTCGCAACTTGTAATTTTGGATTTCATCCCTTGTCTGACATCTGAATAATTCAGATTTGATGTATAACTTTAATTTGGTTATTTATGCATTTGATGTTTTGAGGTTAAAATTGGTATGAATTATTGGGTGTCGGATGGGAGCAGGGCACATCCCCTTGTGGTCCCTGTGCGATCGGGGCGGGTCCTGTCAGCTTGGTATTAGAGCACTAGGTTGTGGTCAGCATGCTAGACTAGCGATTAGTACTAGTTACTTTTCGACTTTTAAGGATATTGTTATCTGATCTATGCCTCTTGACAGTTGGTTATGCCTCCTAGGAGAATTCCTCATATACGAACGGACGAGGATCTGGAAAGGGAAATGGAATGTGCAAGCATTGAAAGGGCTCAACGTCTGGGAGCCACTCCTTTCAGCGGGGGATCGAACCCCGAGGATGCTTATGATTGGATCACCAAGTGGGAAAGGATCTTCTCGGTGATGCACTGCCCTCCGGGCGAACTAGTGACGTTGGCGGCCTTCTTACTGGAAGGAGGAGCCTACCAGTGGTGGCATGGACTCGAAATGTCTGGATGGTCTGTCCATACCACTACTTGAGAAGTTTTCCGTTCCCGATTTCTGGACCAGTACTACTCGCGATCGTTTCGCGCGGCACGGGAGGCTGAGTTCTTGCGACTGGAGCAGGGTGATATGTCCGTTGCGGACTACGAGCAAACTTTCGGGAAGCTGTCCCGGTTCGCTGCATCATTCGTGAGCACGGAGGAGGACAAATGCCAAAGGTTTGAGCTTGGACTCCGAGGGGAGATCCGGGCAAGTGTGACTGCTGCTACTCATGCTTCTCTGAGAGAAATGGTCGACGCTACGGTGCGTGTCGAGAACAGTCTGGCGACACACCAGACATGACAGCCTTCGGGCGAGGGGCGAGGGGCGACGTCAGGATCGCCCACATCGTGGGCCATCGGGCCAGAAGAACAACAAGGGAGGGGGCTACAGGGGAGCACCCTCATCCTTCAAGGGTCGTGGCTGGTCAGATCGACGTGGAGGCTCTCAGGGCAGAGGATCAGGATACAACTTTGGGCAGCGCTCATCTTGGAGCGGTGCTTCTGGTGTGCATTCGGACAGGCCGAGGCTAGTAACTTGTTTTGCTTGCGGAGAGGAGGGCCACTATGCCTGTGATTGCCCGCAGTTGTCCAAGAACAACGACGCTGGGGGTTCTAGTGTGGTGCAGAGCACGGCTTCCCACACTAATGGAGGTCGCGGTCAGGGAGGTGACCGTGGTGCTGGGCGTGGATGGAACGGAGGGCCAAAGGCCCAAGTGTTTGCAATGACCCAGCAGCAGGCGAGGACTGCCCCAGGCGTGGTTACAGGTACACTACATATCTTAAACCTTCTTGTACGTGTATTGATGGATGCGGGGGCTACACATTCTTTTATTTCGAAGAGTTGTGCTGGTATGCTTGATTGTGTGGTATCAGCCTTAGATTGCGAAATGGGTGTTGGCACCCCGATGGGCATCGTGTACCTTGTGAATCAGGTGATTCGGAGGTGCCCGGTAAGAATTGAGGATGTGGATCTACCAGCAGACTTAATTATTCTGGATATCCACGACTTCGATATAATCCTAGGGATGGATTGGCTATCGGAGCATGGATCGCTCATCGATTGCTGTAGCAAGCAAGTAATTCTGCGGAGCCCGGGTTTGCCGGAGGTTATCTTTCAGGGGAACGTGACGGTTCGCCTCCTTAAGTAATTTCTTCACTTACTGCTACCAAACTTCTACGGAAGGGATGCCAGGGTTATCTGGTGCATGTTGTGTCGGAACAGGTTGATACTCCGGGTATCGACGAGATACCGGTGGTATGTGAATTTCCGGATGTATTCCCGGAAGACTTACCTGGATTGCCACCATCACGGGAGATCGAGTTTACAATTGAACTACTCCCTGGTACCCGACCTATATCCCAGGCACCATACTGGATGGCGCCAGCCGAGTTACGAGAACTCAAAACTCAATTGCAGGAGTTGGTGGATTTGGGATATGTCCGACCGAGTACTTCACCGTGGGGAGCACCGGTGTTGTTCGTAAAGAAGAAGGAGGGGAGTCTCGACAACTCAACAAGGTGACACTGAGGAACCAGTATCCTCTACCCAGGATCGATGACCTTTTTTACCAGTTGCGGGGAGCTCAGTGCTTCTCGAAAATTGATTTGCGGTCTGGGTATCACCAACTGAGGATTTCGGAGGTGGATATTCCGAAAACTGCTTTTCGAACCCGTTACAGACACTACGAGTTCCTTGTTATGCCTTTTGGCTTGACGAATGCTCCAGCAGCATTCATGGATCCGATGAACCGGGTTTTTCGACCCTATTTGGATAAGTTCGTGATTGTGTTCATCGATGATATTTTGGTGTACTCGAGGAGTGCCCGAGCACATGAGGAACACCTACGGTTGGTCTTGGAGAAGCTGAGACAAGAACAGTTGTACGCCAAGCTGAGCAAGTGTCAGTTTTGGCTGAGCAGTATTGGTTTTTTGGGACACGTGATATCGACGGATGGGATTTGCGTGGACCCCCAGAAAACAGAAGCGGTGACCAACTGGGCTAGACCGACAACAGTGACCGAGGTGCGGAGTTTTGTCAGATTAGCAGGTTACTACCGAAGATTCGTGGAGGGTTTCTCCAAAATTGCTGCACCATTAACTCGTTTGACTCGGAAGGGAGTGAAATTCATTTGGGACGAGCAGTGCGATCGGAGTTTTCAAGAGTTGAAGGATCGATTGACCACTGCACCTGTCCTTGCATTACCGGATGACAGTGGAGAATTCGTGGTCTTCAGTGATGCATCGCTACAATGTTTGGGCTGCGTGTTGATGCAGACTGGCAAGGTTATCGCCTACGCATCCCGGCAGCTGAAGACTCATGAGTTGAACTACCCTACCCATGATTTGGAGTTGGCGGCGGTGGTTCATGCTCTAAAAATCTGGAGACATTATCTTTTCGGCGCAACGTGTCGGATATACACCGACCACCAGAGTCTTAAATACCTATTCACTCAGAAGGAGCTTAACATGAGACAACGGAGATGGTTGGAGCTGCTGAAGGACTATGACTGTACGATTGAGTACCATCCGGGTAAGGCCAATGTGGTGGCGGATGCACTCAGCAGAAAATCAGCGGGATTAGTTGCACACCTGGGGATGGTGTATCTTCCCTTGCTGGTAGAACTCCGGAAGGCGGGAGTTATTTTGGGTACGGATGAGCATGGAGCTTTGTTGGCCAGCTTCCATGTATGACCAGTGCTGGTTGATCGGATTATCGAAGCACAACTTCAGGATCCGATACTCTGTATTTAGAGAATTGAGGTCGATGCGGATGGGAGACAGGATTTTACCATCCGGGACGATGGAGCACTTGTGAAGATGGGGCGTTTATGTGTACCTGCAGTGGCGGAGTTACGAGCCGAGATTCTTGAGGAGGCCCATAGTTCGGCTTATGCTATGTATCCGGGAGGTACAAAGATGTACCGTACCCTCCGGAACCATTATTGGTGGCCAGGAATGAAGAAGGATATTGCTGAGTTCATGAGAAAATGCTTAACCTGTTAGCAGGTTAAGGCGGAACGGCAGAGACCTTATGGGGCTATGCAGCCACTTCCGATTCCCGAGTGGAAGTGGGATCACATCACCATAGACTTCGTATTTAAGTTACCAAGGACTCAGAGTGGAGTTGACGGAGTATGGGTGATTGTGGACCGGTTAACCAAGTCAGCCCATTTTCTGCCAGTTCTGGAGACTTATTGACAGGACCCGCCCCGATCCCACAGGGACCACAAGGGGACGTGCCCTCCTCCCGTCTGACACCCAATAATTCATACCAATTTTAACCTCAAAACATCAAATGCATAAATAACCCAAAATAAAGTTATACATCAAATCTGAATTAAACAGATGTCAGACAAGGGATGAAATCCAAAATTACAAATTGCGAGCACGACTCTAACATAAACCTCCGGGTAAACCACCCAGCAGAGGTTCAGGTACGCAGAAGTAGATCTATGCCTCAGCCTCAGGTTCCTCCTCTACCTCAGTATCACGACCTGGAGGGGTTACCAATAGCATTAAGGGTGAGTGGACCGAAACTCAAGTTTATAAAATCATTTGATAAGTAAAACATATAATTTACCCCTCCGTTTTCCAAACATGCATGCAACCGTATTTAAAACCATCAATCATATAATATGAACCATAAGGCATATAATAAAACCATAATATCATTTTAGCCACTGCACTATACACTCCAATCCCGAAATCCCTGATGTCTGACGTCCCTGACGTCCAATAAGGTCACAATCACAAGGCTACGCGTGCCACTCGGGTCTCAATTCCGAGTTCAATCCCCGAACTCTGTTCAGTTACAGCATCCCCGATGCTTAGCGTCATCGACGCTGGACGTTCTAGACGTCCGTGACCACTCCGGGGTACCTCATCCGGAGGAGACAGTATCATATGAATGGATCTATACAGTGCAGTAACAAATACATTTTATTGATATCCACATGCAAAGCATATATTTATACATAGATAAAATCCAAACCAAACCTTATGTTCCATCGAACGGGTCTCAAGCCCAAATACCGTGAAACGTGTCATAACCATAATTTCCATATCATCAGAACCGTTTATTTGATTTTAGCATGTGAATAAATAATTAAATCGGAAAACATTTTGAGCATGCAAGTGTTTAATGAAATCGGGCCCACTCACTGTCGATCCCGCTGCGAATCTGCGCGTACGGACCTGTACCGGGATTATCGTACAATTCCTGTCAGTTCAATTCACACGTAAGGGTCACTACAAGTCCTTAATATTTATTCAAAAGAAAGTTTGAAACAGAAAACGGTTCGGGGAAACCGTCGACACGTTTCCCGAGGCAACCGGCCCTAAACTGACCCTTCAAACTATCTCAGATCAACATGGTTAATTCACCAAAAATGTTCAGAATAATGAGAGGAATAAAAGTCATGTTGATCGTGATCGGAGATAAGCCCCAACGCGCCCTCACGCGCCGCCCAAAGTGGCTGCGCGTGAAAGTCACGCGCCTGACACTGTAGCTACAGTGTCAGCACCTTCACCCGTTTGTCTGTAATTCGGGCCTGCCACCCGCGGCTTGACCCGGTTAATTACCCATCAATTCCTACTCGATTTCAATCCAATTTGATCCTAACATGTTATTTAAACATCTAATTTAAGTTCTGAGTTATTAATTAGCCAAATCAAATCCTTAAATGGCCCTTCGACCCGTGATCATCCAAACGGGTTGATCACCCCAACTCACTGGTTTCTAAACCAAAATCAAATTAACCTTACCTGAAGCATCATAGTATCAAAACGAACTGGAAAACACACTCAATTGAACCAACACTCACCTGGAAGTAGTCGTCCAAACCTCTGAAATCCTTCTGAACACGGCAGTCACCGTCCCAGCTCACCCGTGGCTAGTTGCCTTCGATTTTGATATGGTTGTGTTCTAAACACTCCCAGAAAGCTTACTCTGCGATTAGATTGGTCCAACACACCGTAGAAATTAAACTCTGATTTTCCCTCCAATTTTCCAGAAATGGCTTCTCTGGTTTTTCTCTCCAATTTTCAGTTCCTTCAACAGCAGAATGAAGCTTACCCATTACTTAGTCAGTTTAAAACATCTCAAGCTGTCCCAGAGGCTCGTGGAAGCCTCACTGTCC
The DNA here is from genome assembly GCA_032719365.1 of Prinsepia uniflora. Lineage (NCBI taxonomy): Eukaryota > Viridiplantae > Streptophyta > Magnoliopsida > Rosales > Rosaceae > Prinsepia > Prinsepia uniflora. Next base: position 472,856 of record CM064876.1, on the reverse strand, counting down.
ACTGAATTTTGTTCCCCGAAAAAGCTTCGACTTTCATTAATCAATTCGACAGTGTAGGGTGGATGGTTCAGCCCACGTTCTAAAGCATCAGACACGCCTCCCTTTCCAGCACACACTTGCATAATCAATTGTACACTGAACCACCGCACATGGTGGTGCCGTCCATGGTTCCCCCGCGGTTGCTACAGTAACCAGGGCAAAAAGACCAAAATGCCCCTGGTTCAAATAATTACCAAACTGCCCCTCACTTTCTAGACCCGTAACTCAGCCATACGTAGTCCGATTTCGGCGTGCCACCTGTCTACCGACTCAGGACGTCGAGACCTACCTATCGGTCCTTGAGTCACGTGAAAATTAATTGTCAAACGAAAAGTCAACATTTTCGCCCCAACCGTCAAAATTACGGTAATGCCCCTGAACTTCCGATAGTCATAACTTTTTCCCTGATCGTCCGAATTGGACGTGCCACCTGTCTATGAACTCGTGACATCCCGAACTACGTCACGGTCATAGGTCAAAGTCCATTTAATCCACCAATCAAAAAGTCAAAAATTTGGCCATGCCAATCACAAGGGTAAAAGCGTCAATTCATACATTAAATTACAATATTAAAATCCTCGAATTTCCGGGGTGTTACAACCTTCCCCCCTTAAGAAATTTCGTCCCGAAATTTCAAAGAAACAAGTGAGGAAATTGATCTCGCATCTGAGCCTCAGGCTCCCATGTGGCTTCTTCCACATTCTGGTTTCTCCAGAGAATCTTCACGAGAGGGATCGTCTTCCGACGTAGTACCTTGTCCTTCCGATCCAAGATCTGTACTGGTTGTTCTTCAAAGCTCAAATCCTCCCGTAGTTCGACAGGTTGTTCCCCTAGTACATGCGAAGCATCATGTACGTACTTCCACAACATCGATATGTGGAAAACATCGTGAACTCTAGATAATTCTGGAGGTAGTGCCAATTTGTATGCAACTCTGCCAATCCTCTCCACAATCTCATAAGGTCCGATAAAACGCGGACTCAGTTTCCCCCGTCGGCCAAAACGGATAATCCCTTTCCACGGAGATAACTTCAGGAAGACAAAATCTCCCACTTCAAATTCCAAGTCTCGAATCCGTCGATCAGCATAACTCTTCTAGCGATCCTGTGCCGCCTTCAATCTCTCCTATCTCCGTCCAGCAGATAGGTGCCCTGCACTGTCGACCATACAGTGCCTCATAGGGTGCCATCCCGATGCTTGCCTGATAGCTGTTGTTGTAAGCGAATTCCATTAATGGCAAATGAGTATCCCAAGAGTCCTGAAACTGTAGCACATATGACCTCATCATGTCCTCCAGGGTTTGAATGGTCCTCTCAGACTGCCCATCGGTCTATGGATGGAAAGCAGTACTGAAACGTAGGGTTATTCCCAAAGTAGCTTGCAGACTCCGCCAGAACCTAGAAGTGAAATGCGAATCACGATCGGACACGATCGATTCCGGCGTACCATGCAATCGTATGATTTCCTTCACAAACAGTTGAGCCAGTCGGTTAGGTTTATAGGTCTCTTGAACTGGCAGAAAATGGGCTGATTTGGTTAACTGGTCCACGATCACCCATACTTCGTCAACTCCACTTTGAGTCCTCGGTAACTTAAAGACGAAGTCCATGGTGATGTGATCCCACTTCCACTCGGGAATCGGAAGTGGCTGCATAGCCCCATACGATCTCTGCCGTTCCGCCTTAACCTGCTGACAGGTTAAGCATCTGCTCACGAATGAAGCAATATCCTTCTTCATTCATGGCCACCAATAATGGTTCCGGAGGGTACGGTACATCTTTGTACCTCCCGGATGCATAGCATAGGCCGAACTATGAGCCTCCTCAAGAATCTCGGCTCGTAACTCCGCCACTGCAGGTACACATAAACGGCCCAACTTCACAAGTGCCCCATCATCCCGGATGGAGAAATCCTATCTCCCATCCGCATCGACCTCGATTCTGTAAATACAGAGTATCGGATCCTGAAATTGTGCTTCGATGATCCGATCAATCAGTACTGGTCGTACATGGAAGCTGGCCAACAAAGCTCCATGCTCATCCGTACCCAAAATAACTCCCGCCTTCCGGAGTTCCACCAGCAAAGGAAGATACACCATCCCTAGGTGTGCAACTGATCCCGCTGATTTTCTGCTTAGTGCATCCGCCACCACATTGGCCTTACCCGGATGGTACTCGATCGTACAGTCATAATCCTTCAGCAGCTCCAACCATCTCTGTTGTCTCATGTTAAGCTCCTTCTGAGTGAATAAGTATTTAAGACTCTGGTGGTCGGTGTATATCCGACACGTTGCGCCGAACAGATAATGCCTTCAGATTTTTAGAGCATGAACCACCGCCGCCAACTCAAAATCATGGGTAGGGTAGTTCAACTCATGAGTCTTTAGCTGCCGGGATGCGTAGGCGATAACCTTGCCAGTTTGCATCAACACGCAGCCCAAACCTTGTAGTGAAGCGTCACTAAAGACCACAAACTCTCCACTGTCATCCGACAATGCAAGGACAGGTGCAGTGGTCAATCGGTCTTTCAACTCTTGAAAACTCCGATCGCACTGCTCGTCCCAGATAAACTTTACTCCCTTCCAAGTCAAACGAGTCAATGGTGCAGCAATTTTGGAGAAACCCTCCACGAATCTCCGGTAGTAACCTGCTAATCCGAAAAAACTCCGCACCTCGGTCACTGTTGTCGGTCTAGCCCAGTTGGTCACCGCTTCTGTTTTCTGGGGATCCACGCAAATCCCATCCGTCGATATCACGTGTCCCAGAAAACCAATACTGCTCAGCCAAAACTGACACTTGCTCAGCTTGGCGTATAACTGTTCTTGTCTCAGCCTCTCTAAGACCAACCGTAGATGTTCCTCACGTGCACGGGCACTCCTCGAGTATACCAAGATATCATCGATGAACATAATCACGAACTTATCCAGGTAGGGTCGGAAGACCCGGTTCATCAGATCCATGAATGCTGCTGGAGCATTCGTCAAACCAAATGGCATAACCAGGAACTCGTAGTGTCCATAACGGGTTCGAAAAGCAGTTTTCGGAATATCCTCCTCCGAAATTCTCAGTTGGTGATACCCAGACCGCAAATCAATTTTCGAGAAGCACTGAGCTCCCCGCAACTGGTCAAAAAGGTCATCGATCCTGGGTAGAGGATACTGGTTCCTCAGTGTCACCTTGTTGAGTTGTCGATAGTCAATACACAAACGGAGACTCCCCTCCTTCTTCTTTACGAACAACACCGGTGCTCCCCACGGTGAAGTACTCGGTCGGACATATCCCAAATCTACCAACTCCTGCAATTGAGTCTTGAGTTCTCGTAACTCGGCCGGCGCCATCCGGTATGGTGCCTGGGATATAGGTCGGGTACCAGGGAGTAGTTCAATAGTAAACTCGATCTCCCGTGATGGCGGTAATCCAGGTAAGTCTTCCGGGAATACATCCGGAAACTCACATACCACCGGTTTCACGTCGATACCCGGAGTATCAACCTGTTCCGACACGACATGCGCCAGATAACCCTGGCATCCCTTCCGTAGAATTTTGGTAGCAGTAAGTGAAGAAATTACTTCAGGAGGTGAACCGTCACGTTCCCCCTGAAAGATAACCTCCGGAAAACCCGGGCTCCGCAGAATCACTTGCTTGCTACAGCAATCGATGAGCGATCCGTGCTCCGATAGCCAATCCATCCCTAGGATTATATCGAAGTCGTGGATATCCAGAATAATTAAGTCTGCTGGTAAATCCACATCCTCAATTCTTACTGAACACCTCCGAATCACCTGATTCACAAGGTACACGATGCCCATCGGGGTGCCAACACCCATCTCACAATCTAAGGCTGATACCACACAATCAAGCATACCAGCACAACTCTTCGAAATAAAAGAATGTGTAGCCCCCGCATCCATCAATACACGTACAAGAAGGTTTAAGATATGTAGTGTACCTGTGACCACGGCTGGGGCAGTCCTCGCCTGCTGCTAGGTCATTGCAAATACTTGGGCCCTCGGCCCTCCGTTCCGTCCGCGCCCGGGCGCGCCACGCCCAGCACCACGGTCACCTCCCTGACCGCGACCTCCATTAGTGTGGGAAGCCGTGCTCTGCACCACACTAGAGCCCTCAGCGTCGTTGTTCTTGGAAAACTGTGGGCAATCACAGGCATAGTGGCCCTCCTCTCCGCAAGCAAAACAAGTTACTGGCCTTGGCCTGTCCGAATGCCCACCAGAAGCACCGCTCCAAGATGAGCGCTGCCTAGAGTTGTATCCTGATCCTCTGCCCTGAGAGCCTCCGCGTCGACCTGACCAGCCACGACCCTTGAAGGATGAGGATGCTCCCCTGTAGCCCCCTCCCTTGTTGTTCTTCTGGCCTGATGGCCCACAATGTGGGCGATCCTGACGTCGCTCCTCGCCCGAAGGCTGTCGTGTCTTGTGTGCCGCCAGACTGGCCTCGACACGCACCGCAGCGTCGACCATATCTCTCAGAGAAGCATGAGTAGCAGCAATCACACTTGCCCGGATCTCCCCTCGGATTCCAAGCTCAAACCTTTGGCATTTGTCCTCCTCCGTGCTCACGAATGAAGCAGCGAACCGGGATAGTTTCCCAAAAGTCTACTCGTAGTCCGCAACGGACATATCCCCCTGCTCCAGCCTCAGGAACTCAGCCTCCCGTGCCGCGCGGAACGATCGCGGGTAGTACTGGTCCAGAAATCTGGAACGGAAAGCTTCCCAAGTAGTGGTATGGACAGACCACCCAGACATTTCAAGGCCGTGCCACCACTGGTAGGCTCCTCCTTCCAGCAAGAAGGCCGCCAAGGTCACTCGTTCGCCCGGAGGGCAGTGCATCACCGAGAAGATCCTCTCCAACTTGGTGATCCAATCATGAGCATCCTCGGGGTTTGATCCCCCGCAGAAAGGAGTGGCTCCCAAACGTTGAGCCCTTTCAATGCTTGCGCATTCCATTTCTCTTTCCAAATCCTCGTCCGTTCGAATATGACGAATTCTCCTATGAGGCATAACCAACTGTCAAGAGGCATAGATCAGTTAACAATATCCTTAAAAGTCGAAAAGTAACTAGTACTAATCGCTAGTCTAGCATGCTGACCATAACCTAGTACTGACCACAACCTAGTGCTCTGATACCAAGCTGATAGGACCTGCCCCGATCCCACAGGGACCACAAGGGGACGTGCCCTGCTCCCGTCTGACACCCAATAATTCATACCAATTTTAACCTCAAAACATCAAATGCATAAATAACCCAAAATAAAGTTATACATCAAATCCTAATTAAACAGATGTCAGACAAGGGATGAAATCCAAAATTACAAGTTGCGAGCACGACTCTAACATAAACCTGCGGGTAAACCACCCAGCAGGGGTTCAGGTACGCAGAAGTAGATCTATGCCTCAGCCTCAGGTTCCTCCTCTACCTCAGTATCACGACCTGGAGGGGTTACCAAAAATATTAAGGGTGAGTGGACCGAAACTCAAGTTTATAAAATCATTTGATAAGTAAAACATATAATTTACCCCTCCGTTTTCCAAACATGCATGCAACCGTATTTAAAACCATCAATCATATAATATGAACCATAAGGCATATAATAAAACCATAATATCATTTTAGCCACTGCACTATACACTCCAATCCCGACATCCCTGATGTCTGACGACCCTGACGTCCAATAAGGTCACAATCACAAGGCTACGTGTGCCACTCGGGTCTCAATTCCGAGTTCAATCCCCGAACTCTGTTCGGTTACAGCATCCCCGATGCTTAGCGTCATAGACGCTGGACGTTCTAGACGTCCGTGACCACTCCGGGGTACCTCATCCGGAGGAGACAGTATCATATGAATGGATCTATACAGTGCAGTAACAAATACATTTTATTGATATCCACATGCAAAGCATATATTTATACATAGATAAAATCCAAACCAAACCTTATGTTCCATCGGACGGGTCTCAAGCCCAAATACCGTGAAACGTGTCATAACCATAATTTCCATATCATCAGAACCATTTATTTGATTTTAGCATGTGAATAAATAAGTAAATCGAAAAACATTTTGAGCATGCAAGTGTTTAATGAAATCGGGCCCACTCACTGTACGATCCCGCTGCGAATCTGCGCGTACGGACCTGTACCGGGATTATCGTACAATTCCTGTCAGTTCAATTCACACGTAAGGGTCACTACAAGTCCTTAATATTTATTCAAAAGAAAGTTCGAAACAGAAACCGGTTCGGGGAAACCGTCGGCACGTTTCCCGAGGCAACTGGCCCTAAACTGACCCTTCAAACTATCTCAGATCAACATGGTTAATTCACCAAAAATGTTCAGAATAATGAGAGGAATAAAAGTCATGTTGATCGTGATCGGAGATAAGCCCCAACGCGCCCTCACGCGCCACCCAAAGTGGCTGCGCGTGAAAGTCACGCGCCTGACACTGTAGCTACAGTGTCAGCACCTTCACCTGTTTGTCTGTAATTCGGGCCTGCCACCCGCGGCTTGACCACGGTTAATTACCCATCAATTCCTACTCGATTTCAATCCAATTTGATCCTAACATGTTATTTAAACATCTAATTTAAGTTCTGAGTTATTAATTAGCCAAATCAAATCCTTAAATGGCCCTTTGACACGTGATCATCCAAACGGGTTGATTACCCCAACTCACTGGTTTCTAAACCAAAATCAAATTAACCTTACCTGAAGCATCATAGTATCAAAACGAACTGGAAAACACACTCAATTGAACTAACACTCACCTGGAAGTAGTCGTCCAAACCTCTGAAATCCTTCTGAACACGGCAGTCACCATCCCAGCTCACCCGTGGCTGGTTGCCTTCGATTTTGATATGGTTGTGTTCTAAACACTCCCAGAAAGCTTACTCTGCGATTAGATTGGTCCTACACACCGTAGAAATTAAACTCTAATTTTCCCTCCAATTTTCCAGAAATGGCTTCTCTGGTTTTTCTCTCCAATTTTCAGTTCCTTCAACAGCAGAATGAAGCTTACCCATTACTTAGTCAGTTTAAAACATCTCAAGCTGTCCCAGAGGCTCGTGGAAGCCTCACTGTCCACTGAATTTTGTTCCCCGAAAAAGCTTCGACTTTCATTAATCAATTCGACAGTGTAGGGTGGATGGTTCAGCCCACGTTCTAAAGCATGAGACACGCCTCCCTTTCCAGCACACACTTGCATAATCAATTGTACACTGAACCACCGCACATGGTGGTGCCATCCATGGTTCCCCCGCGGTTGCTACAGTAACCAGGGCAAAAAGACCAAAATGCCCCTGGTTCAAATAATTACCAAACTGCCCCTCACTTTCTAGACCCGTAACTCAGCCATACGAAGTCCGATTTCGGCGTGCCGCCTGTCTACGGACTCAGGACGTCGAGACCTACCTATCGGTCCTTGAGTCGCGTGAAAATTAATTGTCAAACGAAAAGTCAACATTTTCGCCTCAACCGTCAAAATTACGGCAATGCCCCTGAACTTCCGATAGTCATAACTTTTTCCCTGATCGTCCCAATTGGACGTGCCCCCTGTCTATGAACTCCTGACGTCCCGAACTACGTCACGGTCATAGGTCAAAGTCCATTTAATCCACCAATCAAAAAGTCAACAATTTGGTCATGCCAATCACAAGGGTAAAAGCGTCAATTCATACATTAAATTACAATATTAAAATCCTCGAATTTCCGGGGTGTTACAACCTTCCCCCCTTAAGAAATTTCGTCCCGAAATTTCAAAGAAACAAATAAGGAAATTGTTCACGCATCTGAGCCTCAGGTTCCCATGTGGCTTCCTCCACATTCTGGTTTCTCCAGAGAATCTTCACAAGAGAAATCGTCTTCCGACGTAGTACCTTGTCCTTCCGCTTGTAACACCCCGGAAATTCGAGGATTTTAATATTGAAATTTAATGTATGAATTGACGTTTTTACCCTTGTGATTGGTATGGCCAAATTGTTGACTTTTTGATTGATGGATTAAATGGACTTTGACCTATGACCGTGACGTAGTTTGGGACGTCACGAGTTCATAGACGGGTGGCACGTCCAATTCGGACGATCACGAAAAAAATTATGGCTATCAGAAGTTCAGGGGCATTACCATAATTTGGACGGTTGGGGCGAAAATGTTGACTTTTCGTTTGGCAACTAATTTTCACTTGACTCAAGGACCGTTAGGTAGGTCTCGGTGTCCTGAGTCCGTAGACAGGCGGCACGCCGAAATCGGACTTCGTACGAGGAAGTTGTGGTCAGAAACGTGAAATCGGGAGGTTCGTATTTCAATTTTCGTGTCGAATATTTTATTCTGGAATTCTGATTGGAGGACACCTGGTGAGTGACAAGTGTCACTCATCCATTGGCTGGATTGGATCAAGCTCCACTATGGGATTATTTAAAATTTAAATCACCTTTTAATCTCAGCCTTTGATCTTAAATCTCCAGATCAAATCTCATCCCTTGATCTCATTTCTGAGATCTAATCTGAACCGTCCATCATTTCCCTCCATTTCTATATATTTCCCTACCCGACACTCACATTCTGCCATTTCGATCATCACACCTGCGTGCACTTGACCCTTTGCTTCAGGCGTGGCTAGACTGAGCTGGTGAGGGCGGAGGCACAGCGGCGAACGGCGGCAGACGGCGGCGAGGTGAGCTGTCTTTAACCCGAAAACTATCAAAAAAAAACTCAGAAATGGAAACTTGGATTCCAACGTTTAGTTTTGGTTTCTATTTACCCTAATCAACTCTAGGGACTGTTAGGGACCTATTGGGCTCAATTGCGTGACCAGAGGTAGCCTGAACGAAGTACAAACGGCGACGGGAGAACCGGCTCTGTTCATCGAGGTAAGCCCTCGATCTTGTCTATGTTTGTCGATTTTGATTCCATAGAACCCTTTCTGGGATTGAGACGAGCATCTAGGAACAAACTAGGAGTGAAATGGTTGAGTATTGAAGAAATGGTGACCGGGTCATGATCGCGGGTCTGATCGACCCGAGTTGCAGAGATACGGGTCAACCCGTCTGAGGACAGAGGTGATGACGTGGCACCCTGTCAGACTGTCAGGTGATGTGGACCAACCGTGAGCTGACACGTGTCACATGTCAGTGCACAGTCAGCACTGACATGTCAGTGACGTGGCCCAGTCAGGGACTGCCACGTGTCACTGACATGTCAGTGACGTGGACCAGTGCCGTGCTGACACGTGGCACATGTCAGATCTGACACGTGGCTTGACAGATCAGTGAGGTGGACCAATCGGGTGTTGACACGTGGCACCTGTCAGAGTCTGACATGTCAGACCTGACTGTTGTCAGATGACGTCATGCTGACGTCAGCAGTGACGTCATGCTGACGTCAGCAGTGACGTCAGCGATGATGTCAGCAGGGACTGTTCCTGCGTTGACCGACGCGTTGACCGGCGCGTGAGGGCGTGTGTGAACAGTATTTTTTGTGGGATCACCACCATTCTTTAGGTTTCGACGATCTGGATCCAATGGCGGTAGTTTCGGGCCGATCGGAGATCATTAAGTTGGTCAAAATGAGGTTTATTGCCTTGGGAAGCGCATTCGGGCGGCTTTTCCGGGCCGGTTCCGGTCTAGGGTTTCAGGGTTAAATATTAGGGGTTTGTATTGACCTTTACGTATACTTTGGATGTGACAGGGATTGTATAATTGTACCTGAACGAGGGTATACGTTCGGTTTTCAGCATAATTGTACCTGAACGAGGGTATACGTTCGGTTTTCAGCAGGATTGTACTGTGGGTGGGCCGTTTTGTTAAACCCTTGCGTGCATAAATGATTTCTGGTTTACTTATATATATACTTTCACATGCTAAAATCAAATAACGGTTTTGATGATATGGAAATTATGGTTATGATATGTTTCACGGTATTTGGGCTTGAGACCCGTCTGATGGAACTTAATGATTGGTTTGGATTTTATCTATGTATAAATATATGTTTTGCATGTGGATATCAATAAAATGTATTTGGTACTGCACTGTATAGATCCATTCATGTAATACTGTTTCCTCCGGATGAGGTACCCTGGAGTGGTCACGGACGTCTAGAACGTCCAGCATATATGACGCTAAGCATCACGCTAAGCATCGGGGATGCTGTACCCGAACGGGGTTCGGGGATTGAACTCGGAATTGAGACCCGAGTGGCACGCGTAGCCTTGTGATTGTAACCTTATTAGACGTCAGGGACGTCAGACATCGGGGATGTCGAGATTGGTGTGTATAGTGCATTGGCTAAAATGATGTTTATGGTTTTATTATATGCCTTATGGTTCATATTATATGATTGATGGTTTTAAATTCGGTTGCATGCATGTTTGGAAAACGGAGGGGTAAATTATATGTTTTACTTACCAAATGATTTTATAAACTTGAGTTTCGGTCCACTCACCCTTAATGTTTTGGTAACCCCTCCAGGTCATGATACTGAGGTAGAGGAGGAACCTGAGGCTGAGGCATAGATCTACTTCTGCGTACCTGAACCCCTGTTGGGTGGTTTACCCGCAGGTTTATTTTAGAGTCGTGCTCGCAACTTGTAATTTTGGATTTCATCCCTTGTCTGACATCTGAATAATTCAGATTTGATGTATAACTTTAATTTGGTTATTTATGCATTTGATGTTTTGAGGTTAAAATTTGTATGAATTATTGGGTGTCGGACGGGAGCAGGGCACGTCCCCTTGTGGTCCCTGTGGGATCGGGGCGGGTCCTGTCAATGGAACATAGGAAAATAGAGAGCTGGGTGACCATGATAAATCAGCCGTACAAACCCATTAATCTTCATTATTTGTCTATGGGTTGTGAAGAGGACTGAGTGAGGATGATAAGGTGGTCCTGGTGGTCATGAACGGTGGCCTTAGCCGTGAGGGACCAAAAAAAGAGGACAGGGAGACCCGTGAGGAACCATGGTTGAACCGTTTTCATACGATCCAATTTGCCTGCTCTGTCTGAAGGAGACTGCTAGAGGAAGGTGAGACAAGTCGATTGGTGGCCATGGGTTGAGCCGCCGTGGGCGGTGGCCGGCAAACCCGGCACCGTAAGTAATGGTTTCAAAAAAATTTCATATCGGTTTTTCACGGCCATAGGATAGTTCTAACTATTGGGATGCGGTTTTGGACAAGGTATGAGTCAACTGGGACAAAGTTGGAGGCTAGAGATGGTTAGACTCGTGGAGAGCCATGGTTGCAAAGCAAAAGTATGATTTTGGATCAGGAAGGTATATTTCTGGTCTTCATTTTGATGTTTTAAATTGGTAAGAAGATAGATAACTTTAAGACTAAGTTTTAGGAAGAAGAAAGGATGGAATCGGACTGGAAAAAGGATAGAATTGACCGTGAACCGCCCACACCAGTCCGGGTCTAGACCGGGTCGGCCTGGATCGGTTCGAACCCGGTTCGCCTGAAGACAGAAATGATGAATAGTGCTGCGTGTGAGGCCCACATGCAGCCCCTTTGGGTGGCGCGTGAGGGCGCATGGCGCACCTTTTAAGGGAGTGGTCAACATATGAAATGATGTAATCGAGGTAACGAACATTTTGGCACTAGTTTCGAGTCGATCGGACATTGTCTCGATTGGTTTCTGGATGTCCAAAGGTTTTAGGGCTCGGTTAAAAATAGTTAAAAATTCAGAAAAATTACGGGGCTTTAGTATGAGCATTATGAAGTAGTTAGTGACCTTATTATGGGATTTGAACCGGTTTGGGAAAGCCGGTGATAGTGGATTGACCGGGAACGGCGTAAGTGCTAGTGTATCGAGGCGACGGCGTAATGGTCTGTGAGTGGATTTTGCTTTCAAACTTATGATGCATGCATATATGTTTTTATATATTTTTACACGTGATTCTATGGTTTTGATTATGATCTTGATGATTTACGATTTTACACGATTTTTGAGCTATTTATGGAATTGCACGTTTTACGAGATTTCGATTATGTTGTGATTTGACCATGATTTTGATGATTTGACTTCGGAATTTGAAATATGATTTGATTTCAATGATTTGAAATGGATTTTGAAAAAGTGATTTCGAGCTTGGAGCCCTGTTCATGTGAATGAGATTTTGGTTTTGAAACTGGATTTTGGAAACGATGTTTCAGATTTGGTTTTGAAACTTGAAAAAAGAAATTCTGGATTTGGGTTCGGGATGATGGTTCCGGATGCCGGCTTATAGAATCATTGTTGCGAATTCGAATGTGGATTTTCTATGGTTTTCACTGTTGATTGAAAATGGTTTTGGGTTTAAAGACCTGGAAAAAGAAAAAGAAAAGAAAAACTGCTGGATCTGGTTTTAAGTTTAAAGACTCGGATGATTGACGGGGAAAGGGCCCTAGATTGATATGTTTTGAGTTTAAAAACTCGGTATATGTTTTGAGTTTAAAAACTCGGTATATGTTTTGAGTTTAAAGACTCGGTTATGATACCCCCCTGAGACCTATTGATTGTGTTTTGAGTTTAATGACTCGTTGATATCCCGGAAGGCCTGATTATGCGCATGGTTTTGAGTTTAAAGACTCAGTCGCACTTAAGATCCAACAACTCGCATGATTGATATTTTTCACTGGTTTTTCACTGGTTTTCAGATGTTTTGGGTAGTGGCTCGGATGAATTGGATTTGATGAGTTTTGAGACCGAGTTCTCGTACTTTGATATTGATTTGTGATTTTGGACTGATGCCCTAGATTTGAATTTCGGATTTTGAAGAAAGAAATGCTTTTGGTTTTCATTGATGGTTTTGGATATGAAATGGTTTCATAACATGGATTTTTATATGCATGCATTGGTTTTTGCGTGTAGGGTAAAATGTTTTTTTCTGATAACTGTTTTTGAACTTATTATTTATTTTTGTCTACTCACAGTCTTTTCATGTTTTCGATACCTTCTAGGTTGTTGCGGTGCGGGCTGTTGGTTGAGAGAGACGGAGACATCACACACGCAATCCACAGTAGATTCTGCGCGCTCTGGAAAGTCCGGAAGCTTTTTAGGCGGTTGGTTCGAGAATCCCTTGTCCGACTTACGTGTCACATTGAAGTTGGACATAGATTTAGCCTTCGTGTCATGCGTAAGTTAGACGGGAGTAGGACTTAGCCCTTAATCTCGGAGGATTGGGGGTGGGTCCTGTCAGTGGTCGTTCCCAAGCAGCTAGAACTCAAGGTATTTCTTAGACGACTGATGCTCGGGGGAGTTAATGGTTGTTTTGAATTGTGTTATCGATATTGGTGTCCAGATGTCCTGATGTGATAGTGTGAGATGGTGCACTGATGATTAGTGCCTATGTGATTATGTGATTGATTGTGCACTTGTGAATAGTGTTAATGATGTGATGTTGTAGCTGATGTTTATGCACTTGTAAGTAGTGCCGATGTGATTATGTAATGATTGTGCACTTGTGAGTAGTGCTGATATAGATTATTGTGCTTGATATTTGAGTACTGATGACTAGTACTGTTGTTGATGGTCGTTGTGACTGGTTTGATGTTGATGGTTTTGTCCAGATGTTTTACATGATTTGATGAAATTGATTTCAGGAAAGATGAGCCACGGGCTTTTGATGAATTGTGGGTCCCACGACTTTCTATGTGATATGATTTGAAATCCGATTGTTCATGTTTTATTCTATGCATGCATGTTTTATAACTAGAGGGTGAAGAGTTCGTTTTGAAATGTATTTTCAAACAACATTATTTTTGTCCACTCGCACTTTTATTATTTTTGATGACCTTTCAAGTCGTGGCACGAGGATCGGGGCTGCTCGAGAGTACAAGTGTTGAGAGTGTTTTCGAAACTTTAGTTGACTTATTAGACGGGAGTAGGATCATGCACGGTTATCAAAGTTCTTTTGGGACGGGTCCTATTAAACTCCCACTTGAATTTTCATAATATAAATAGCCAGTATAGCCAAGTAGCTGTGATGGTGAGCTATAAGCCTATAACAATAATAGCCGTTCAATGGAAATTGACATGGAAAATGTGAATCTAAAAGAGGCAAAATTGGTAAAAATTTGTCGTATATGAGAATCATGAGTACCCTCACCATCATGAGATCCCAGACCTTAAGAACCCTTACCATCATGAGCTGGTTCTTGAGTAAGGTCTCAATCATGAACCGGTGCTTGAGTAAGGCCCCTATCATGAAACTCTATCGTAGCAGGCACTTGTTCAATATTGACACCCGCAACAGCATGCCTGTAGTATATGTTCAAGGTTCTAGATTTCGTCTTTGTTGACTTTTTGACCAAGTCCAAAAGTGTCGAGTAATTATCTAGTTTAAAGAACCTCCCTTGCTTCTTGAAATAGAATTCCGCATTTTGATTAAGTCTATCATCACCATATAATTGGTCCTTCACCAACCCATTTAGGTCCAGGACAGACAAATATTCGCAACAACACCAATCATACCAGACAATTGACCCACCAGCATATGTCCACAATCTTCCTGTCTTTGAGATACTTCTACCATGATGCAACCCGATGGATACTATATCATCCGCTCCACCTAGCACCACGTAAAACCATTATAAGGCCCCATTATAAACACTTAACACAATAACCATTTTAAACAAGGCAAACAACTTTAGTCCAGCCCACTGCCAACATTAAAGCCTATCACCACAAGCAGTAGCCCATTGACTAAATTAAAACCCACGTCAACCATAACATCATTGTCCACTGCCTAATACTACCCATTTACCTTTCAAAAACCCACGGAAAGCACTACCCCTGTAACAACCCGTCCCGAGAATCGGGATTACGAGAGTGATTAAGGTGTGATTAGTGAGAGTAATCAAGGGTTAGGTGGTTCCGAGGGGTCCGGGAACCTAGAATGACGATTTTGCCCCTAGGTCGGGCAGAAATGTTGACTTTTATTTCGGGTGGTCAATTGGGGATTGACCAGTGACCAGGACGTAGTTTAGGACGTCACGAATCCTTAGGCAGGTGGCACGCCCGATTCCGACATCCGAGGAGGAAGTTGTGATGTTCGGAAGGTTGAGGGCTTAACCGTAATTTGGGTAAAGTAGGGGGAATAGTTGACTTTTTGTACGGACGAGTTTTGGTACGTTGACCTAGGATGGTTAGATAGATCTCGTCGTCCTGAGTTCGATGACAGGCGGCACGTATGCATCGGACTTACGATGAGTGAGATACGGGTCTAGAACGTTAGTGGCGAAACCGTAAAATGAGTTAAAAAGAAGGGTAAATTGGTCTTTCTGCACATTGGGATTTGTGCAGAAAGAAAGAAATGGACGGTTGAGATTGGGCCATGTGGGAGTGCTTGGATGGGGGATGGTGACACATGGCTGCTGTGTAGAGGATTCTGGTGGAATCCTGTACGTGCGCGGTCCTAATTAATTGGGGTGCACCTGTGTGTGCCCGTGTGTTTGTTCTTCGACACAGACAGAAACAGAGGGTGAGGCATTGGGAGAGAGTGATCGATTCTGTGCAAGGGGGAGTGAGGAGTGGTTTGTGAGAGTGACAGAGAGGAGTGTTTGAGCTGGTGGTCGTGAATTGGTGAAGGAATCGTGCACGGCGGCACGGTGGAGGTGCGGCAAAATTCTGGGGAAACAGGGAGGCCGTGAGACTGTGGTGGTGGCTACGCCGTGAGGTGGCTCAATCCAAGGTAGGGGGAGCTGTAGGAGGTTGCAGGGGACCCAACGAATACCGTGGCACGCGGCGGTGCGCACGGCGGAGCTGCAATTGAAAGGATCAGGATTTCCCGAGGAAGCCGAGGAACGGGCTGGACATTCGGGACGCGAGTAGGGCTCCGTACTGTGAGTGGACCCTTTTCTTAAACTCGATCATGCATAACTGTTTTTATATACGTTTTTGATGGTTTTACTTAAGACACTATGTTTATCGCATATGTTATGATGGTTTTACGTGATTATACGTGATTGAGATGTTTGCACGTTTTTCGAGACGTTTTCGGGATTTTGCACGTTTTTCAAGAAAATGCTGGTTTTCGGATTTTGATGCCACATTTGGGGATTTCCACCTATAAAGGTTTTCTGATAATGATAAATGGGTTATGAAATATGATTTATGATTACATGTGGTTTTGGTATGAAAATGGATATTTTACCGGATTTGGGTTCGGAATGACGGTTCTGAACGCCGGAAGGGCTTCGGACCAGTGATTTCGGATTCGGGTTTGGATAAGGATTTGGTAAATGGTTTTAACATGGTTTTGGGATTGGATTTGCTGGATCTGGTTATTGGGTTTAAAGACCCGGTTATATGTGACGGGGGACCGGCCGGATTGGGTTTAAAGACCCGGATTGAGTTTAAAGACTCGGGAGTTTAAAGACTCGGATATATATTGATTTCCCCCGTAGGCCTTGAGTTTAAAGACTCGGGAGTTTAAAGACTCGGATATGATTAAAGCCTGGATTGAGTTTAAAGACTCGGGAGTTTAAAGACTCGGATAGGTCCAGCAGGTTCGATCGGGAAATGAGGATTTGATACGGTTTCTGATACCCATGCTATGTTTCTTATGATATTTATAGTGTTTCTGTTTCTTATGATGTTTTATAATGATTATTTTATAACTGTGTTCATAACTGTTGGTTATGCATGTGGTTTCAAAACGGAGGGTTAAACTCGGTTTTCATATAAAGTGGTTTTGAACTTTTTGTACTTTCTGGTCCACTCACATTTTCTGTTTTAAATTGCCCTCCCGGTTGTGGAGCTAGTGCGGGGTCTTGACGTCGAGGCAGTGTCCGAGGCATAGAAGTGACGTGAGGGATCCTAGAAGAGTTTAAAGGCTTCTGTGTGCGTGTACTTTATCAGTTTTTATTTTCCTTGTAATTTAGTGCTATGCTCTGTAAACGATAAGGTTGGGATATTTTGTTTAATTACTCCTGCGTCTGACTGAGTTGCGTGAGTGTTACTTGGATGTTGTGTAGGGGAGTCAGACGGGAGCGGGATTTACCTCGGGTTTCGGAGTGAAACCGGAGTGGGTCCTGACAATTGGTATCAGAGCATAGGTTGTCGGGTTTGTGGGGTTTGTTAGTCTGTGCGGTTGTGTTTTAGTTTCTTAACTACTTCTATGCCTCTTTCAGCGTGCGGTTGACGATGCCTCCGAGACGTAGACCCTCTCCACAACCTGAAGAAGTAGCAAGAGAGACGGAGAGTGCCACGATTGAGCGAGCCCAGCGGCTCGGGGCTACTACTTTTAGTGGCGGGGCTGATCCTGAGGAAGCCCAGAGGTGGATTACCAGACTGGAGCGGATTTTTGCGGTGATGCATTGTCCGTCGGAGGAGCGAGTATTGTTGGCTGCATTTTTACTGGATGGTGCGGCGTACGAGTGGTGGTATACCCTCGAGTTGTCCGGTTGGGATGTCCATAGTGTGACCTGGGAGACGTTCAGGGAACGGTTTCTGGAGCAGTATTATCCTCGTTCTTTCCGGGATGCCAAGGAGGCGGAGTTTCTGCAGCTCCAGCAAGGGAATATGACAGTGGCAGAGTATGAACGAAAGTTCCAGATGTTGTCTCGGTTTGCTCCTGCTTTTGTGGCCACTGAAGCCGAGAAGTGCCGTAGGTTTGAGTTGGGTTTGCGAGGTGAGATTCGAGCCGTAGTGACGGCTGGATCTTTTGCTACCCTCCGAGACTTGTCGGATGCTGCGGTGCGAGTTGAGGCTAGTTTGCCGGTGCGATGCCGGGAACCATCTATTCCTGGAGCTTCGAGCCAGCGGACACCGAAAAGGGGTAACTTCGGTGGATCGTCCTCGTCGGGCGATGATCGTTTTGGTAGGCCTGGCAGTTTCCAGAGTTCAGGATTTCAGGGGTACCGAGCACCGCCGACTCCGCAAGCGAGTGCGACGTCGGTAGCATCTACAGGGAGACCGAGCAGTGGATCAGGCTGGAATGTGTGTTTCTACTGCGGGGAGCGAGGTCATTTCCGACGTGAGTGTCCACTGTTGCCACAGGAAGGTGGTGTAGGCAGAGGAGTAGCGGAGTCCGGACAGAGTACAGCGTCAGGGACAGCGGGCACTAGAGGAGGTGGTGGCACTGCCACGAGTAGTTCGAGGGGACGTGGTAGAGCGTCGGGATCTCAGGCCCGGGTGTTTTCGATGATTCAGCAGGAGGGTCAGTCGACACCAGATACGGAGACAGGTACTTGTTTTACTTTTGGTTGTGCTGTACTTAGGTGGTGGTTGGATTCCAGGGTAGAGTCTAGAAGTTTTCCTAGATGGACTGGGGAGGTTATTGAAAGGAGAGAACCCACAAGCTAGAGTTTGCCTTTAGGACTTTGTGGAGTTATTCCGACAGTGGCCGGAATAGCAGCCGAGGGAGATGGGTGGTCGATTGTTTGGGTTAGTAGTCGAGTTGGTTCGGGCAGGTAGGGTGGTTGTATACGAGGATGTACTCTATGACTTCTGTCGGGTATTGTGAAATGAGGTATTTTATAATACCTTTGTTTTCTGTTCATAGAGTTTCCCTTGCGTACACCATGCAGTTGTTACATAGCTAGGGTTGGCTGTAGTAACAGTAGTTGGGGATGGAGTGAAATACCCAAGGTGGAGATGATAGACAGGAAAACTCAGGAGAGGTTGTTGTTAACCTAGTGTTTTCAGGGTCGAAATTCTTTTTAGGTGGGTAGATTGTAACAACCCGTCCCGAGAATCGGGATTACGAGAGTGATTAAGGTGTGATTAGTGAGAGTAATCAAGGGTTAGGTGGTTCCGAGGGGTCCGGGAACCTAGAATGACGATTTTGCCCCTGGGTCGGGCAGAAATGTTGACTTTTATTTCGGGTGGTCAATTGGGGATTGACCAGTGACCAGGACGTAGTTTAGGACGTCACGAATCCTTAGGCAGGTGGCACGCCCGATTCCGACATCCGAGGAGGAAGTTGTGATGTTCGGAAGGTTGAGGGCTTAACCGTAATTTGGGTAAAGTAGGGGGAATAGTTGACTTTTTGTACGGACGAGTTTTGGTACGTTGACCTAGGATGGTTAGATAGATCTCGTCGTCCTGAGTTCGATGACAGGCGGCACGTATGCATCGGACTTACGATGAGTGAGATACGGGTCTAGTGGCGAAACCGTAAAATGAGTTAAAAAGAAGGGTAAATTGGTCTTTCTGCACCTTGGGATTTGTGCAGAAAGAAAGAAATGGACGGTTGAGATTGGGCCATGTGGGAGTGCTTGGATGGGGGATGGTGACACATGGCTGCTGTGTAGAGGATTCTGGTGGAATCCTGTACGTGCGCGGTCCTAATTAATTGGGGTGCACCTGTGTGTGCCCGTGTGTTTGTTCTTCGACACAGACAGAAACAGAGGGTGAGGCATTGGGAGAGAGTGGTCGATTCTGTGCAAGGGGGAGTGAGGAGTGGTTTGTGAGAGTGACAGAGAGGAGTGTTTGAGCTGGTGGTCGTGAATTGGTGAAGGAATCGTGCACGGCGGCACGGTGGAGGTGCGGCAAAATTCTGGGGAAACAGGGAGGCCGTGAGACTGTGGTGGTGGCTACGCCGTGAGGTGGCTCAATCCAAGGTAGGGGGAGCTGTAGGAGGTTGCAGGGGACCCAACGAATACCGTGGCACGCGGCGGTGCGCACGGCGGAGCTGCAATTGAAAGGATCGGGATTTCCCGAGGAAGCCGAGGAACGGGCTGGACATTCGGGACGCGAGTAGGGCTCCGTACTGTGAGTGGACCCTTTTCTTAAACTCGATCATGCATAACTGTTTTTATATACGTTTTTGATGGTTTTACTTAAGACACTATGTTTATCGCATATGTTATGATGGTTTTACGTGATTATACGTGATTGAGATGTTTGCACGTTTTTCGAGATGTTTTCGGGATTTTGCACGTTTTTCAAGAAAATGCTGGTTTTCGGATTTTGATGCCACATTTGGGGATTTCCACCTATAAAGGTTTTCTGATAATGATAAATGGGTTATGAAATATGATTTATGATTACATGTGGTTTTGGTATGAAAATGGATATTTTACCGGATTTGGGTTCGGAATGACGGTTCTGAACGCCGGAAGGGCTTCGGACCAGTGATTTCGGATTCGGGTTTGGATAAGGATTTGGTAAATGGTTTTAACATGGTTTTGGGATTGGATTTGCTGGATCTGGTTATTGGGTTTAAAGACCCGGTTATATGTGACGGGGGACCGGCCGGATTGGGTTTAAAGACCCGGATTGAGTTTAAAGACTCGGGAGTTTAAAGACTCGGATATATATTGATTTCCCCCGTAGGCCTTGAGTTTAAAGACTCGGGAGTTTAAAGACTCGGATATGATTAAGGCCTGGATTGAGTTTAAAGACTCGGGAGTTTAAAGACTCGGATAGGTCCAGCAGGTTCGATCGGGAAATGAGGAGTTGATACGGTTTCTGATACCCATGCTATGTTTCTTATGATATTTATAGTGTTTCTGTTTCTTATGATGTTTTATAATGATTATTTTATAACTGTGTTCATAACTGTTGGTTATGCATGTGGTTTCAAAACGGAGGGTTAAACTCGGTTTTCATATAAAGTGGTTTTGAACTTTTTGTACTTTCTGGTCCACTCACATTTTCTGTTTTAAATTGCCCTCCAGGTTGTGGAGCTAGTGCGGGGTCTTGACGTCGAGGCAGTGTCCGAGGCATAGAAGTGACGTGAGGGATCCTAGAAGAGTTTAAAGGCTTCTGTGTGCGTGTACTTTATCAGTTTTTATTTTCCTTGTAATTTAGTGCTATGCTCTGTAAACGATAAGGTTGGGATATTTTGTTTAATTACTCCTGCGTCTGACTGAGTTGCGTGAGTGTTACTTGGATGTTGTGTAGGGGAGTCAGACGGGAGCGGGATTTACCTCGGGTTTCGGGGTGAAACCGGGGTGGGTCCTGACAACCCCACTACCCACTGCCTGATACTACCCATTTACCTTTCAAAACCCCACAAAAAGCACTACCCCACTGCCTTATTTTTCTATAGTACTCATTTACAATTTCAAAACCCACGTCAAGCACTACCCTATTAACTTATTCAAACCATTACCACACCAATGCCCCGACAAACATCACAGATTTCAAAATCACAACCAACCAAAGCATTTCCACAACATTGCCCATATACTAGCTAAACTGACTTCAATACCATCTCTATATATCCACTGCAGCAAAACTCATTGAACAACAAGGCCTCGAATCAACATACAGTTCCAACCAGCAAAACTCCAAAAACAACAAAACTAATTGAACAACAAAGCCTCGAATCAACATACAGTTCAATTTTTTTAAAGCAAGAAAACCGACTTCACCCTACCTTAACGACACTAGAAAAATCAACAAACACCATAGACAAGACCTAGTAAAAAGGAAAACCGTTTCAAAACATACCATAATCAGGTTGTTTTGCACCAGGTTCTCGACGAATGGACATCCTTCAACTCCGATGTCATTTAGCTCGTATCTCCTTCCGATTGAAACCCCTGCAATCCCCCGCGATTCTACAACCAAATTCTGCCCCTAATCCTACCGTCCTTGAAACCCTAACGGACAAAATTTAGCCCCAATTCAAATTCTCAATGTTTCGATTTGATTTTCAATTTTTCCTGCACACGTGGTCATCAAATTGGGTCCTACTGAGCCACGAAGACTCCACCTATGCAAGCAGTGCTCCACGTCTACAAACATTAACGTCGTCAAGGACGGCGTCAATAAAATGGTGCAACAGTATTAATGGTGTTACCGTTCTCGCAGCACACCGAGACAAATTTCTGTTCCTGGTGCATTTTGAGATTGTGTGGCGTGTTCCTAGTGCACTTAACATAATAAGCATTTCATCTATTATGTTGACGATGGTGTTGCAGGAGTACTTGGTACTTTAGTAAAATTTAATTAAATTAAAAAAAACAATTAAATTAAATTAAATTGTAACGTGCGTGTGTGTATATATATATATGATCTTATTTATATAGTCCAATAAATTTAGTGAAATTTTGTATTCAGGAATGCCCAGTGAGGAGGATGTTGTTTATGCTAAAGATTTCATGCATGTTCTGAAGAAGAAGCATGCTTCTAAAGGTTACAAAAGCTTGGTAAGAATTATTTATCCGATGTTTAATTTTAATCGTATTGTGGTGAATTTTGAATAGATTAATACATTTAAATTTCTAAAAAAATTTTTGAAATTTTGATTTTTTACATATACGCTTTGATATTTCCTTTAAAATTTCGGATCTAATTCGTGGGAAAAAATGTTTAGGTGTTCTACATTGAAGCGTGCGAATCTGGGAGCTTGTTCGAAGGGCTGCTGCCGAATAATTTGAGTATTTACGCTAGAACCGCGGCGAATGCAACGCTAGTTGGGGAACATATTGTCCCGGCGACCCTCGTGTCCCTAAAGAGTATGATACCTGTTTGGGTGAGACATGTATAGCATTTCCTGGATGGAGGATTGGTAATTATTTCCCTTATTATCATGCATTTTTTATTTATTTCATTATGATAAGTTTTCAAAAGATAAAATTAATTATTGTCACAGTTTGAAATAATAATCGAACTTACGAAAGATAAAATGTTGACAAATTAATTATTTTATAATTAATTGCAGGTCCGAACCAGAACAACTGAGTCTAATGTGATGCAGTCTGGAGATGATATGAGTCATAAAAAAGAGTTCCTCTTCACTTACATGGGAGCAGATCATGCTAAGCATACCCTTACTTCCATGGGTGTTTTCTCTTCACCTTCAAGGACTGTAGACCAACGCGATGCAAACCTCCTTTACTTCCAGCACAAGGTATCTTTTATGTTTTTATTGATTAGGGTTCGCATAAATTCGTGAATTTGAAACTGATTCAATTCAAATTCGTATTCCCGTTATATTAATTTTTGACCAAATAAAAACTAAATAGATTGAAAATTCAAATTCGAGCACTAATAATGGCTTAGATTTTGAAAATTTGAAGCCAAATCGAATTATATTAAGACTTTTCTTTTAAATTTATTTATTATTACTTGACGTTTTTGCCACCTGTACATATTCAAATTTATTTATTTAGTACTGGCCGGGCTGCAATTTTCAGTACTATCTTGCACCTTTATAGATGTACGTGCTAGCTTAAACATTTAATATCTACAATGCTCGAATCTTTTACGTATTCAAATTTAGAATGTTGACATTTTTGAAATGTTGATGTGAATATATGAATGATATCTTAGCTTTATGCTTAACTTAGTCGACAAATTCGGTAGCAGTTTGGTTTAGATCAATTTCGCTTCATTACATTTACAAAATTATTCAAATCTTACGTAATTGTTAAATTTGAGCGGTTTTAATTTTGATTTCCTTAGAAATCGTCCCCTATCGAACCAAACCGTCCCCAACCCTATTTTGATCATTTAGTTGTCGACCTGTTTTCTTCCAGTTCCTCAAAGCTACTACTGGCTCTCGGGAGAAAGACGAAGCTCGAAAGCAGCTTCTTAATGAAATTTTTCAGAGGAAACATGTGGATTACAGAATAAAAAAAAAATAGGGGAGATTTTGTTTGGGCAGCAAGACAATACAAACTTGTTGATGAACGTTAGGCCTCGAGGGCAGCCTCTAGTGGATGACTGGGAATGCTTTAAGAAACTCGTAAGTAAATATAATTAGTGATCGAGTTTTAATAATTTTTTTTAATAAAGTTATCGATTCTGGATTTGTATGAATATAGGTGAGGATTTATGAGAAGTTTTGTGGACATTTATCGACATATGGAAGGAAATACACACGAGCTATCGCCAACATGTGCAATGCTGGGGTTACCTTGGAGGAGATGATTGCAGCGGCTGATCAGACATGCTCCAAGAAACTCCATGTCTAAAGCTCCCTTTATGATCAAATGTAATAATAATAAATGAGCGGAGTTGAGCTTATATTAATTTGTTATTAATTATTATAGTTTCGGTATGAAAATTAGGAGAAGAAATAATAAACAGTCTTTCAAAATTACTATACTTTGTATTGATATTATAATGCTATATATGCATCCTTTAAGAACAAGAAATCACTGTAAATTTTCATGAACCTATCACTTAAGCACCTAAAAGTGCACAAAATTGTATGTTAGCTACTCAAAAATCGCATTTAGCTAGGCAACGTTTGTAAAGCCGTACAAGGTGTCGTATAAGTTATCTAATATGTAACAGGTGTTTGGTATATTACCGACTTACCGTACTATAAATAGCCATTGGATTATTTTAGTGATTCCACGCCACTTATTCCGTCTACACCGTATAACTAAATATGCTCCAAAACCTTCATTTAATTTAGTCGATCCTCAAACATCTTAAGCACTTCTCCATTCCTTTTCTCAGCTGTTATTCTTTTGCTCATCGTCATTGTCTCTGATCTTCTCATCGTCATCGTCCCCCTCTTCTCATTGTCATTATCGTCTACTCATCTCCCATCTTAGAGAACGACGCCTTATATTCACTTACTAGTAAGTGTCGATCCTAATATGTATCTTCGAAAACCGCATATAATCGTATTTAACAATACAGAATCAATTTCCGAAACATAATTACTTTTCTGCCGCTGAGTGGTAGCAAAATTTTGGTTAATCATACCAAAAGGGCCTAGCTTATAGTTCTAACAAGAAATTTAGTCTATGTTGACTAGTGATCTTAAGTTCGAACCTCAACGATTAAAAATAATCCCCCTTCTCTTAGATTAAAATTAGAATGTTATTGTATCAAAAGAAAGATTTGTTCAATCATATTTAATATCCGAAATTCAAATCCTATATGTTCTTCCATTACAAATCAGACTCTGAATTCATCTAAAATACCAACATATATTATACTACTTGAAAAAAAAAAATAGAATCATCACTCACAATCACCTAATTCACTCTCCTCCTCTTCGATGTTCTGGTTGGCCTTTGAAGATGCCTCACCTTGCTTAATTGAAGACGTTTCGAACTTCTTAGCCTCTGAGACTTGCCCACAATCCGAACAGACCTTCCCCTAGATTTTAACCTCACATGGCGGTGGCTGTGAGTACCATGTCTACTTGAAGGGTACACACAGCTCTCCTGCACCCTATCTTTTCTTTTCCTCCTCCTCCTCCTGCTCGGAGACTTCCCCTTCCTACTGACGTTTAAGTTATGATATTTGTCCCACAAGTCGTTGTCCTCGCTTGATGAACTGTATCCTTGTTCAATGTCTCGGAATTGGCGGCGGTGGCGATTGCGACGGCGGTTTACCCTCTTTGTGTTCTTTAACTTGTACCACAAGAAACATGTGATGTCTTCTAGGGCGAACCAATATGTCTCACAGGCAGCCCAACACATCTTGCAGAGGCTTTTTGCAATGCATTGGAAGATCCCTAACTTGAATAATAGGTAGAAGAAAAATAGAGCTGGAAGAAATAAAAATATGAATAAGCAACAAATCAAACGTTCTATTATCCTGCCTTAATTTGTTCAAATATAGCGAAAATACGAATTGGGGAGCAAATTTCACACATTTTTTTCTTTCTGCACTCATCCGGATGTTTTTATCGATTGATTCTGATTTGATTTGTTCGATATGACAGATAAAAAATAGAAGAGTACATGACAAGAAAACGAGTGTGAAAATCAATTACTTGCGAATAAATTAAATTGAAAGAAGGAAGAATTACTTACTTATGTAGCAGAGGACCAGGATCATTAAAAATTTGATCACATTGGAGACACATAGGTGCTCAATGAAACAAATCAAATCCCAGGGTCCGGAACAAACATCCCTGCAGAAATCAAACACATAAAAAAATATTAGAAGGGTTTTTATTAAATCCAAATTCCTATGTAAACAAGCAGATCCTTTTACCAGATCAAATTAAGATATAACAATAATCGATGTACACATTGTGAACATATTTCTCGTACCAACAAAGTAATTAAGGTAATGAGAATGAGGAAATTAAGGATTTTGATTTAATAGCATGGCAATACATTCCTACAAAACTTCTGCTCCAAGCACACGTAATGGAGCAGAAGAGAGTCAACCACGAAAGAATTTGAGCTAGGGAGGACATCATCGCTGTGATAAAGATCGGAATGCCAGAGGAATCACTGGGGGAGGTCATAAGCGTCTATACAAAAATATAAAATTGATTTTCGACAGAACGAAAAAGACATATATATATATATATATGGTGAAATTCGTAACTATAGAAACATAATATGAACAACCGGTGATTCTCCGTTGACTCTTTCCGAAAGATGTGCAGAAGTAACGGCGATAGGTCAATTGTTGTGTTAGAAACATGGGATTTAGTAAGAAATTATGTGTATAAAGATGAAATGGAGTCCATAAGCAATTCAGGTTCAAAGATTTTTTCTTCTGCAGAAACAGAGTTGACACGGAGAAGAGGAGGTGCAAGAAAAGTAGAAAACTTACTGGCATGAGGCACCAAACATGGTTTTAAAGGGAGCAAGAAATGCTTTTCCAAGAAGACCGCCCCAGCTCCATTTGCAGCTTTACTCATCACATCCCCCATTGTTGGAAATCAACCAACTTCAGAACAAATTCAAATTTTCTGAATCTTCATTGGCATGGAAAAATAAATTAAATGGAAGAAGATTGTTCCAGTCTTAACTGCAGATAATAAGATACAAGTCACAACTTCATAATATTTACAAATTTCAAATACAAAATTGCATAAGATAGAACTTTATAGTAAGAAAGAACTTTGATTGAATTAGGCTAGTATCTCTGCATAATTTTTTAATATGCCAATAAGGAACTGAGAATGAACAATGAGAAATACACAATAAAACTTATCATGGACAATGAGAATACACAATAAAACTTATCATGAACAACGAGAATACACAATAAAAACTAATCAATCATAAATTCTCTCATTTAAATTTAGAAATGGGGAGTTAATTACTATAGCAACTAAGCGGCATGATTGGCCAATACATACTCCTTAACTCCCCTTCATTCTCTTTTTCTACAAATCCTCCGCAGCCGACACAAATTCCAAACAAACACCTAAACAGATTGAAATAAAGTAAATGCGGGGAGCTTAATTGATGCAAGAAAAACAACCATTTGAAACAAACCTGAAGAAAAAAAAAAATCATGAAATGATTAAACAATAAGAGGCAATACCCATAACCAATTGACAATAAGGGAAGTGGAGTTGCAATAAGAGGCAATACCCATATAGTGCCAGTGGAGTCCAATGCCCATATAGCCTGCAACATCAAACATGAAAAATAGACATGTCAACACAGTAGCTGAGGGAGAGTACGTAGAGAGAGAGAAGGGAGACGGAAAGATCACAGGGTTGAGAATGCAGAGACGGGTCGAAGAAAAGCAAGTGCAGAATCAGTCTTGAACCTTGGAAGAGTCTTCGTGAGTGAAAGAGGCAGAACTGTAATTGACGGAGAGTTCTCAACGGCGTTAGGACGAGTGAACCGAGTAGGTCGATTGCGACGGAGCCGCCGATCTCACAGCTAAGATCTCACCTTTAAATTTGTTGCAAAATTTAAAAAACAGACTATCGATCTCTCGGCAAACTTGTTCAGCCTTTACACAATCAAATCCAAAACTGATCCATCTATCAAAAAATCAAAGGAACAATGTTAAAAGAGAAAAAAAATTCAACACAAATATTTGAAAACGTATAATATATATATATATATATATATATTATATAGTAAGGAAACGGACCACAGCGCAGGCTGGAGAGTAGTGAGAGGGATTTGCTTTTGAATGATTTTTTATACAGAAGAAAGCGGACCCAAAGCGTAAGCAGCTATAGGATATTGCAGTTATATAAAGAGAGAGCGGTTTTTTTTTCTAAAAAAAAAAAATAACTGTCTAACTGAACATAGATTAATTATCTATTTATTATTTTTTTTATTTTAACTTCCCACTAACTGTCATATATTGGATGAATATGGATTAATCTTTTGGATTTTCTCATCCGTATTTCTATTTATTTTTTCTCAATTATCATTTTATCCTTTTTAAATAAAAATTTACCCGTTAATAGCTATTTTGATCAAAGGGTAAATTTAGGTTTATAAAAAATTTAACCGAATTAGACTTCTGGCTTTATATATATAGATAGAAGATTAGAGGGCCAATTTTCTATTTTCTCGCTCACTTATTCATTTATTTTTTTACGAAAAATATTAGGGAAGATAATTATAAAGTGGGTATTGACAACTATCGATCTTGTTATTTTTTTTTTGGGAAATATTTTCATCTTACCTAGATGGTACTACCTTTTTTATTTATCGAATTATTTTTATATATATATATATCATAATCGGTATCGTTAATTCTCTCAAATTAAATTGTCTCTGTAAATTATCTCTATATGGGATGGAAGGATGGAAAATGTTGGTTTATTACTTCTGGGAATGTCTTATACATAATTATTGTTAGATTAACTAGATTTGCAAATTCAATTTTCATTGTTTAGCATATGTAATAACTTGATCTTATATAGTTGTTGGATCAACTAAATCTTTTTTGAAATATTATACTGAGATGAATGTCTATACTATATATTCATTGTAGAGACGGGAGATTGTAAAACCTTTAAAAAAAACTGAGGTACAAACATATTGAAATTAAAATCCCATAGACTAACAACTAAACTCTTGGAATTCTCTTAAAGAAAAGGTTCAAACATAACTTGTTATTAAAACTTACGACTTATCAACCAGAACTAGATAAACGTACACTAGTTAAACAATAACAATAATCAAATAAACATCTTCACAGTTGTATATTTCTTTTCATGTCTTTACTGATCATGGTTGCATATTATAATACTAGTAAGCCTGATAACAGACCAATTAGGCAAAAAAAAAATCTAGGAATTAGATGGTTTATTTGAAATTATTGGAGTTGGATGGTGAACAGATGAAGTTTTTTTGATGTGATATGGCAGAGAGCTTTTAGGGGAGTGCCAATAAACATTTTCAGTTTTTCTTCTTTTTTCATCAAATTGAGCAATTTCAAACTTCGATCACTTTTGTTTGGATTGATAATACTAAGGTGATTAAATTCTGCAAAAAATAACTTTTAAAATGTTAATTAAACACAAATTATTTCGTATTTAAGATGGCGAAGATTCATTAATGGCGCAATGATGTGAAAAGATGGCGCATCCCTTCCTATTCAAAACCATGATAAACAAACAATATTTACAGTAGTGAGACTTGGGTTTTTCGTTGTGTCACCAAAAAATGAATGAAAGAGAACTATACATTGAATATTACAACAAAAATTTTACAAAACTGTGGCTTGTTATTTACAAATCAGAAAGTACAGCAGCTCCGGTCCAGTCCGGTCCTCTCCGCTTCATTGATGTCTGGGGGAGGAGGAGGGGGAACCAGCATGCTTCCAACACCCATAAAAACTTCAGCAAATTCTTCGTCGTTTTTCGCCAACATATCCTTTAAGCTACACTCAATATTCCTCCCCTTTAGAACCCAATATCTTGGTTTTTATCCTCTTTTCCAATGAATAACTGAAGTACCTTGGATACTCCACTACATCTGTTACCGGCTTCTCCATGGTGTTTACCAGGAATTCAAGCTTCGGTCTCAAAACCTCTTCGATGCTCTATACCCTAGTAAAGGAGAAAATCTGCGGACCATGAATGCAATGTCCCTCCGTGACAGTCCCTTTCTCATCAAATACTTCATCCTGCTCGAATTCCCCACATTAGTTCTTATAACACAACAGATAAATTTGCATTTAACAAAGAACGAGAGAATTCTAAATTTGCTGAGCTGTAAATGCTAAACAGAGAGCATTACCGAGGAAGTAAAGTTCTGTCAGGGTCGGAGACAAGAAGCTCTGGATACTTTTTGATAACCCGGGGAAAGTGAATGTCTGAAATACCGATACTGGCAAGAAATTCAAGCTTCCTCTTCAGTGTTTTGACAATGCTGGCAGCAAATATTTCAGGACACCGGCCTAATATGATCCCGACGGTATCTTTATCAAATCCTAGACCTTCCACAAAGGAAACCACCTGTATAAAGCAGTAATAACAGTTAAAACCAAGAAACTTAACAAACATAAATGTTTCCGAATTCACAAAGAGACATTCATGACGTATATTCACGAGCTATTTGTTAGATGATTCTTTTGAAAAGATGGCAAGGGCGATTGTTACAAATTGCAATACATATTCTACAAGAAGAACCTGCATTGAGGATTTTCCTTCTTTGCCATGTGTTCCCATTCATCTCCTAAGTTGGATCAACTTTCATTACACCACGAAAAGTAAGACCAAGTTATTATGGGTCACTTTGCACAAGGAAGCTTCCAAAGTATCTAATTGACATATCAGTTTTCATTTCTGTCTAGGTATCATGCCAAAGGACAAAATAAAAACATTTGCAAACGTTGCTAATTAAGATATTAAAGGCTGAAAGCCATGAAGGGTGCATATCTCTTGAGTATATTAGCTGCCACAATTGTTGCACACTGGAGAATTTGCACACTCAACACACACAAGGCAACAACCTAAAGGTTTCCAAAACAGTTTGTATTTGTTTCTGTTTAAAAATTTTCATTGCATCAATTTTGTAACTTCCTGTTTTACAGACTAGTTCTTTAATGACATAGATATCTTCTAAGTCTTCTGATGAAAAACTAAGCAGTATAGGCTTATAGATATTATCCGCTTGAATGCATGAAACTGGAAATAATGAACTGCACCGCTTTACCAACAAATGAAATGCCCTTGATAATTCATTAAACCCAAAAGCAGTTTACGAAATGGCCACAAAAGTAAGCTCTTCACCCAACGTCTAAATTGAAAGAAGTCATGAGGTGAAATTATGAATATGATTATATGAATATGCAAACTTACAACGCAACAAGATTTATAACAAAAATGTGAACAATGAAACATAGATTACCTACCTGACAAAATTCTTCAGGTTTACGTATCAAAAGCTGAGGACTTCTAGCGATAACCTGACCCAACTTCTTGTTTCTAATACCCAATTCACCTATCTGTTCAACCATCACTTTTAGCATGCTGGTTGAGCAACCCAAAATATGAGGCCAACTTCTGATTGCCTGACCAATGCTCATTTTTGGTACCTGTCATAGACCACAATTCCTCATTAAGTATTTTGACGAAACTATTTAATCATCATTCCGGTGGTGAAAAGTGCCCAGCATGAAAATGACCTAATTGGTTACCTTACCTTCTCAATATCAAAGAAAGAAACAACCTTCTTGAAGTTCTCCTGAATGCTCGTAGATAGAATCCATGGATACTTAATCAACATTCTGCCAACATCTTTATCTTCCACACCAACCTGCAGAACAAGAATTAAAACAATGCTCAATCATAGGCAGATAAGGTGTCTTTATAACTTCATCAAATCCATTCGTGGTAAAAAGACTATATACCATGTCAACAATGTATAAATTCAACTTTATAATTCATAAATCCTTGACCGATCTGACATTGGAGCAAAAAAATATTGAATGCACCATTTCTTATAGAAGAAAAGCATATTATACGAATGCTATCTCAATAAAGTTGGTTATGCAGATTATGAAATTTCATCCCATGTCCAAAGAAAAACAGAGATATCCACGACGGGGACTGGGAATAAGAAGCTAAAACCAACATAATTGCACACTTAGATAGTGATAACTTATTTTATCATCATGCAGCTGCAGAAATAACCGACTCTTTGGTAACTACTTATCTGAAGTCAAAGAATTTGCAAATTTATGTGCATATAATAAAATGAAAAGGAAACAGTACTGGAGTTGACTGTACCTCTTTAAATGCAAGCACTTTTGTTTTGATGACTTTAATGTTGCAAAAAATAACAGGTGGATATAACAGAAATATGTTTCCCATGAGTTCTCTGGGGACTCCAATAGTTTCAAGATATTCCACCATAGGTGTCACGTGGGGATCCAAGGGCAATAAAAGAAGACGTGGAAAGGATTCAACTAAACAGCGAAAAGTGGTATCTCCAAAACCCAACACATCCAGC
This sequence comes from Prinsepia uniflora, assembly GCA_032719365.1. NCBI lineage: Eukaryota > Viridiplantae > Streptophyta > Magnoliopsida > Rosales > Rosaceae > Prinsepia > Prinsepia uniflora. The sequence goes on along the minus strand of CM064876.1, from coordinate 440,795 downwards.
CCTCCACGCCTCGCTGCAATCTACATAGAATAAAATGAAGAACCAACTGAAAATAGGATAGAATCATCGAAAATAAGATAGAATCATGCTGATACACATAAATTCACAGGAAAATGAAACTTCTTAATAACATAAAATAAAATAAATAATAGTACACTTGGTAGATTGACATTCATGCATTGCTAAGATTTGGAAGAGCCATACCAGACCTTTTCAAAAAAGGACAGGGTTTGTTGCAACTCCTCATCAGTAGGAACCGATAAGTGCATCATCATACGTCGAGCATTTTTCCCAATGATCCCCCCATCATTACTGCCAGAAAAGAATATTTCCTTCACATACTTAACCTATAAGCCAAATGCAAAATAAGAAACAATCCTGTAACAGATATAAAGAAAAATTTCACTTATACATTCATGTGAGACAAGGAATGAATACAATATGCCTGCTCCTTGTCAATTTCATAAGATTCCCACTTTTCCAGCTAAACTAATTCTAAACCATCTTGCTTAGGAAACACAAACTCAGAAACCTCCACAGAATTTGCTGGACTATGCTAAAAAAGAAAATGGCTCTGTAGTTGCAGAGCTTGTATAATTATGCCATATAACATTATGTCTTATACTGTCCAGCTTCACCAACTCAAAACATGCTGAAGAAAGCACACTGATGTTATGCAAACCCTCATAAACTGTGCAAGAAACTGGTTCTCATTTGGTTGTATGTCAAAATCCTTTCCTGGAATGCACAATGTCTATTGAGTACGGATAGAGAACATTGCCATAGATAAGACATCAAAATAAACAATATGTAATCAATTCCTACAAGTGGTAACTCAAGGCTAAATCTTGCCTTCCTTCGTCAGGGTATATGACTAACATACATATATTTTTTACCAGTCTAGACACCTATATACCAGTTACTAGCACACCAAGCTCACAACCTTTTTACTATGATATAATCCAATAAATTCAATTACTTGTTCATGGATCAAGAACCAAACTAAAAAACAATCCTAAATGACACTCACTTGTTCATAGTATAAAATAAAATAAATTCAATTCTAGTAAGCAATTTTCTCATAAATTTTCAAAGAAAAATTTGAAATTTATAACAAACTGTGAACTTGCAATGCTCTTACCTTCTCAATAAGCTGTGGAAGTGTCTCCCCTGATAAATGCCTGGAAACATTCATAGCCGACGAAAGACTCAAGCCAACCACACTCTCCAAGAACGCAACTTTTCCATTGTCACCTTTTTCTTTAGCCAAATACATCACCTTCTCTTTAAACCCAACCAATTCTCCCCCCTCCTTTTTCTCCCACTCTCCCCACGAACCAAGCTCATCCAACTCCGCAACACCATCCACCAACATTCGTATATAGCTCGGGGAATTCTCCGCGACAAAGGCGGCCTCCGCCTCAGAAACCCCAAATTCTAGAAGAAACTCCAAAAGGACTTCTTGGGCAGCTCTGAATTGCTCCGATTGGTGGTCCGGCGGAGGCGCAGGGCTGCTGGGTGGTGTACAAAACAGGGGACGATGGAGGGTTTTGGGGGGCGTGTGGAAAATCGGGGTTTTTGGTTTGTGGGTCAGGTGAAGTCCGAGAGTGAGAGTGGGGGTGGAGGTGCTGGGGAGCAGAGATGGCTGAGCGGGTGTGTTTGGTGACGGAGATAGTCTGAAGGTTAAGGTGAGGGTTGGGGGGATTGAGAGGAATTTGGAGGCGGTCATGGCTGGGATGGAGGAATTACATCCATACATAGAATCAAACAGTCTCTCTTTCTTAAACCCTTAAACCCTGAGAAACTCAAACGAAAGCAAAAAAGCTCTTATCTTTTTGTTTTGGACTGAGCACAAGCTGGCAAGTAAGTTCTAAAAATTAGTTATGAGCAAATTTTCAACCCACTTTTTTACGTTCATAGTAGATATTTTTTTATTAAATAAAAATTCTGGATAACATGAAAAACAAGGTCAGTATTCAGTTTATAATCTCTCCATCCAATGTCATTGTATCAAAACTAAGAGCATACTAAAATAGACATAAGCACATAAGCACATACTAAACAGAGCACTTACATAAAATATCAAAATTAAGTAGGATTCAAAAATTCAAAAATTAAGTAGGATTCAAAAATTCTATAAAACATCAGTATTATTCGACTTATAAACAATAGACATAAGCACATACTAAACACAGCACTTACATAAAATAGAAGGACTACACAAGGTTTCAGAAGAGCCTTCTCTGCTACATGGCCTCAAAAGCTTCGTTACCAGGACTCTTAAATTGAATTTTATCTCTGCAACTCAAATGCTAATTGTTTTGGGTATCAAAGTAATAATGCCCTTGAATTGATCGACAATGGCAGGGAGATGGGAGGCCATTCTAGAAACTTCTTGTGTCTGAAGCTACTCGTTGTGCTGATCTTGATTATTTCGAACATGTCTATGTGGTAATTCTGATGATTATAATCCAAAGTTTGAATCTTCGAAGAGAAATGTGAAATTTTTTTTCCCTTCTTATTGATGGAATTTAGATGGTTCTATTCGAAAGTTTGAATCATTGATGGAAAATGTGCAATTTTTTTTTAATTATTGTCAACGGATTTTGGGCGCTTTTGCTCCTAAGTATGAATCTTGGAAGAAAATGTGCAATCCTTTATAATTTTAAAAGCCCAATTGGGCCTGATTCGAGCAAGTTTTTTGGGCCCAGCCCATTAAGCCTGATCAAAATTCGGGTCTGTCAAATTGCTAGGTTTTTTATATATGTGATTAATCCCAACCAGTCTGACTCGATATTTTTTATAATATGGTATAAACTTAGCCCAATTCAATTCAAGCTAAAAAAATTTGGACTGGACTTGCCCAATCCAACCCAACTCGGAGGACTTGCCCAACCCAGCTCAATGCTGTGAGATACTTGGTGTTACTTGAACGCGAAACTGTTATGAGACAAAGTGGAATTTCTAAAGTTCTACGCTTTAAATTGCCAAACAGGGTGTTTGTGCTCATTGAATCCTTAAGTTCCACAAGAGTTCAAATCTCTTCTTCAAATTCTGCATCCAAACACACCCTAGAAAAAAAATGAAGTACGTGTTCACGTGGGGTGTAATTATCAACTATTCTTTTGATCGATTAAGCGACCTTGACTGTGAGGCATAAAACCAATAATGGGCCCTGATATGTGCAGCCCATTGATAAAAAAATGAACATGGGCCGGGTTTTGCAAAGGTTCTTCGTCTTCTCTCCGCTGTTCTGAGCCAACTGGTACGAGGTTTCTCCGAGCGCTATGCAGAAGTCAAAGCCTTGAAGGAACGGAGGAGGGTGGTGTAGCAATTCTGGCTCCAAGTTCAAAACTTTCCGTTCTTCTTTAACTAACCATTCATAACTTGGTGTTCTTCTTCAGCGAATTGGTGCAAAATTGGGGACTTGTAAGTAATTATAATTTCATGATTTCTTGCCTTTTAAATTCACAACTTTGCCATTCTCGCTGTTAATAATGTTATCAATACATTTTCGTGAACATCAATAAAATATCGACAGCCTATTCTTTATCCAAAGATCTGATATTTTCCTTGTTTACTTCAATGCCAATCATATTTACATGACAAGGAAAATTTCAAGCTGGCAGAGACTTTGAAATGACTGTCTAACTGTTTACTACTGAATCTCACATTCTGGGATCCAAAACTTCAAATGAAAAAGAGAGAAAAAACCAAAAGAATTTGAGAAAAATTAAGAAATGCCATTTAGCCTAGTGGAGTCACTGGAGCAATGCTGCATCATGGACCTGATAGCGTTATTATTCAGCTGGCTCTGTGAAAGAACTAAATTAAGTAAATTACAACACTAAATTTAAGTTGTTGATGCTTTCTAATAAAAAATTGTTTCTCATTAATTTTGTACCTGCTTCTGCTTGATTTTCTGTCTGTGAAGATGTGCTTGAGTTGCTCTTGAGCTGCGGATCGCTCATCACTTCCTGAAGAAAAGGTATTCAACAGTGTTATCTACCTTTGTTGGTTAAATTTTACTTGATTATTCGAAAAGTGGTTCAACAATCTATACATGTGTGTTTTTGTCCAATTTTTTTAGTTCAGGTTGGGATGGTAAATAGGGTTGGTAAAATTAGGCAATGTAATCATAATCAGCATCATGATGATGATGGTTGTAAAAATTTTGGGGTTTTTGACTTACCTGTTGATCGGAAACTTGGCTGTGATCGGGGGAAGGGCCTCCTATTAACCTGTTGTTCATGTTTGCTTCACCATGTTCTCTCAATTTATTCAGTGCTGGGAGAACCTCAGTGCCAAGATCCGGCCTGTCTTTTCGTCTGAGTTCTGCACATTGGACTGCTATTTTTGCGAGGGTTAGGGCATGATCAAGTGGCCAATCAGGCACAGATGGGTCCAGCATGTCGGAAAATGTGCCCTTCTCAATCGCGTTATCAACATGGTGAGCCAATCCCATTGGTGGTCGACCTGTTAGCAATTGCAGAAGCATAATGCCTAAGGAATAGACATCAGATTTTACACCAAGCATTCCTGTCTGTTGATACTCAGGATCGATATAACAGAATGTTCCGGCTGTTGCTGTCATGAGGCATTGTGTGACATTTTCCGCGACAGCTGGGACAAGTCTGGCCAATCCAACGTCGCTAATCTTGCTCACAAAGTTGTGATCTAGCAAAATGTTTCCGGGCTTGAGGTCACGGTGCACTAAGGGTTCTGGCTTGGTTTGGTGAAGAAAGAGTAGGCCTGTGGCAATCTCAGCAGATATTCGGAACCTGAGTTGCCAAGAGAGAACTGGGGAGTTCCCTTTCCTGTGGAGACGGTCATCTAAGCTTCCATTCGCCATATATTCATAGACTAAAATACCATACTCTGGGCAGGCTCCTAGAAGTAGAACCATGTTGGGATGTCGAATGCAGCTAAGTATGTCAATCTGCATCGAATCATTATGGAAGATGTTAGTTACAAATGTATCCCTATTCATTGGAATTCAATCATTAAAACTAAGTAAGATTATGAGTCAGTTTCTCACCTCTTGCTGGAACTGTGTCCTTCCTTGAGCAGCGTCGGGACGCAAGACCTTGACTGCAACAGGTGTTTGATCAAGGTAGCACTTATAGACAGGACCATAGCCTCCTTCCCCAACTTTTCGAGATTGTGTAAAGTGTTCTGTTGCTTCTTCAATCTCCTCAATAGTATATCTTCTATATTTTGTATCCGAGTTGGCAAGATTATGTAATAGCTTTCTCATGTCCTCGGCTTCTCTAAGGGCCTTTACTTCTGCATTTGCTCGTTTGTGTGTTTCCAGTTGTGCAATTCTTTTTGCAGCATCATCTGCTTCCATGGCTGCTCTGCTCCTAGCTTTTTCTTTCTCCGCCACTGCCACTGCCGCTTCTTGAGCCAGCTTTGCTTCCTCTATTTTTTGTTCCTCCTCAGCCCTCCAGTTGTGCAGCTCCATTTCCTGTTAGCCCGGAGACAATAAATAAGATTGAATCTCAATCAAGATCTCAGAAATTAGCAAATATGAGACTTTCTTTCACCCTTTGTTTAGCCGTGAGTGCTTCTCTGCATGCTGTGCTGTACATTTCCATTGTTTGCTTTAGCTCTAGCTTTAGCCTCCTCATCTCGGATTCAACTTCATCCTGTTTTAAAGATTGAAAAGTGACTCATGAGTAAACACTGCAAACACGGTTCTGCGATTATCTGTCCTTAATCCTTACCAGGTTCTGTGATGACCAGGAAGATGACGTCCTGTTGCTTTCATGTGAAACTGATGAGACATCATGCAGAGAGTTCAGGTCCACAAACTTAGGTCCTTGCCGAATTGAGCCAAAGCTTTGGTCAGAGCTGGTAGACAGCCTCCCGCGCCCAGAATCCATATAATCATACATTACAGAAGAAGCACGATCCGTGCTTGGCCTATCTGAGCTTATAAATGATATGTCACTTTCGGATTCAGAAAACCCTCCACTAATCCTTCCATTACAAAACCCCCCTCCTCTTGAATATGAGAATCTGTTTTGATTCACTATATGGCGAGTTAGTATCTTTCCTACATTACTTACCATCAATCACTTTACATAATCAATGACTTACCTTGATGGATCCTCTTGCAAGCTACGAGGCTTGAACGACGGTCTAGCTGCTGGGTTAACAGGATCAAAGTGTTTCACTTAGTCTTAGCCAAACGTGGGGTACAAGAAAGAACAGTGACTGTGAGAAACAAACCTTTTAAATACGAATTGTTTCTAGGTGTTTCAGATACTCTAAAACTTTGCTGATTTGATTCTATGCGTGGTAGTAGTGGAGAAGAATATGGTGCTGGACGAGTTGCTTCTCGCATTGAAGAGACCTTCCCTTTCGATATGACATATATGTTGCAGAAATCAGGTAATCCTTTTGATACATTGCTTGGAACACTTGATGTCCTGAATCTGCATAAAAATAATAATCGAATATATAACTAGAATTGCATATAAAACTAAGATGATGATGCATTGAAGTGCTATCAGAAACAAGTTCCAATTAACAATAAGTTTCTACCTGTAAGAAGTGTGTTATTAAGTTTCTATCTCTAAAAAGTGTGTTATTAAGCTTCTATCTCTAAAAAGTGTGTTATTGTTCTTCCTTTCAGTTGTCATTCTTCGCATTTGGTGTATTTAGGTCACAAAATAATATGAATAATTAGGAGTTACCTCATAAATCCATGTTTTGCTGGAGCACCAAGAACCAAATTCTCAATTGCAGCATACGAAACATACTCTGTGAGTGATTTTGATATATCTGTGTCTTCGAGTACTATATCAAGTGTTTGTATCTGAGAAAACAAATTTCCATGAGTAAACAATAAAAAAAAAAACCTAAAAAAAAAACCATAAATTAGAACGACGAAATATGGTCGGTATTTTCTTTGGTGTTTTAGGCTTCTTGTTGCTGACATCCATAAGAAAATTTAGTGTTTGTCATCCAAATGGTTATGTGTACGTTGTGCTTCGTTATGCAGGTTGCTCATGGAAGAAACTTATCATACGAAGAGCTGTGAAAACCTACATCTTTTCGGGTACAATAGCAATGGAAGGTAAGGAACAGATCCCTGGTTGTCTTCTCAAGATTCTGTTTGTGAGGCGATTTGGGTAGATTGTTTACATCACAGATTAGGGCATTGTTTCCACTTACTGCACCAAGAAAAGAAGTTGATGTAAGATACATTTTTCAGAAAATACTTTCATTTCCTGTACACTTCTCAAGAAATGCACAAAAATTGGTTTTTCAAAATCAAACACAATATACACATATTTTTCACATTTAATTATTCACCCCATTGGAATTGCTTGATCAATCATTTGATGAGAGAGAGAGAGAGAGAGAGAGAGAGAGAGAGAGATTTACATGAACCATTTGCTGTTGCCTTGTGAACAACATGCAGTAGAATTACAGTTTGGCCCCGGGTGAGAAGATTCTCAGCAGCCCATCTGAGTGCATTTTGGCTCCCTTTCTGATGGTCTATGGCAACTGCAACCACCCCATGAACTCCTCCTGCCTTCTTTGATGGATGTCCTCCCTTACTTGACCACATTTTTCTCCGAAAGCTCGGAATTCGGAACACGAAAACACGCAGATTATAACTAGTGCACAAACTAATCAAGAATAAATCTTTCCACCATGGAATTACCAAGTGATGATGATCATCTTCAGGTCTCTAATCAGTTCGTTCGTTTCTTATGAAACTTGTACCACCTGAGAATTGTTCTATTTTCAAGAAGTTGTGAGCCACCACAGGCCCATAGAGCTTGTACAAATTTTTTTGTTTTTTCCCCTTTTGTTTTTTTAATTTTCTTTTTGTGTTACAAAATCTGGCGGTTATTCTATTTATGATTTTGAAATAGAAGCCTCACAATGAGAGAGTCCGCTGCCAAAAATAGTAGAATATATCTAAGCATAGACGACGAAAACCCCTCTGCCACAACACACTATTTTTGACGTATTTACGATATTAGCGGAAAACATTTGATTTTTTGACGTATTTACCAGATTAGCAGAAAAGATTTGAACTTAAGATTTTTTTTATTAGTGACAACATACTATTATAAATATAATGATTAATTCTCTGTTTATGTTATAATTATGTCACAAATGTCTGTCTATGTGCGGTGTTATTGGGAGGTTTCTACTGACAAGCGCTGAATTGTATTAATTACTAAATGTGTATAATCTTTTGAACCTCGGAGAAATGAAATGTGACTTGTATTCCAGGGAAGGATTGGTGTATCGATTTTATAAAATTAGTATATAATATTTACCTTATAATATTATAATTTAACTAAAATTATAGGTAAATCACAGTGCGAGTGATCTCCATCACTTTCTTGGAAGAATGTTGGTGACAGATAATAGCTGTATTAATGGCACATAATGTATAGTTGTGATATATGTCCTATGTTTGATGACAAATTATAATTGTTGATTTCTCAGAACATCATATATAAAGATTATTCATGTAAAAAAATCGACTAAATTGAGATCGTTTGGTAGTCTATTTATAGTGTCAAAACAATCGACTAACCGTATGTTAAGATGTTTATGGTGAATTGTCAATATTAATTGAAACATATGAATAACTAAACCATCACAAATTTGTACTATTTCTTGTAAAAGTGATCTTGTTTTAATAAATCAACTGTTCAAATTTCCTAAACCATAAATGTTACAAAATAAATAACATTTTGTAACATCATTGAATGCAAATGTTGCTCATAAATAATTGTTTTTAACCACTTAAATCGCAATTGGAGGGTAGATTATAATATGAGAGAGAGAGAGAGAGAGAGAGAGAGAGAGAGAGAGAGAGAGAGAGAGAGAGAGAGAGATTCTAACTAGTTAATTAATCAACTAAATAATTCCCGTTACACCAAGATGATACAAGAGTGACCATCCCCGGCCCCCATCAACACCTACAATACAAACAATCCCCATTTCAAGAGTTTCCTGACCAAATGATGGTCAGAAGAAAGAAAAAATTTACCGAAATAACAAAACAATTTAGTTCTTGATTTCTTGATTACTTTAAATTCCAAATTTCCCTCGGCATATATACGCTTCAACTTATGGGAATGATCAATGAAGCCAGCAGGTGGAACCCTAGTGATGATGATGTGTATAGTTCATTATATCTTTTAATTCTTACACACACATGCCCTAAGTCCCAACCAGCTAGCTAGTTGCGGCCACCGGCCACCACCAGCAACACCGATATTTTGGATTGAAAAATCAAAATCACCAAAATCATCACACAATAACTTGATGAGAAGTATAATGATCATCATCTCCTCCTTCACTTGACGCACTTGACCTGTAATCTCCGTCACTATCTCCCTCATTCAACTCCTCAATCTTGTCCACAACTTCATTCATATCCAATCTTCTTTCCACATCCTCTTCACAACAACTTACTCCAATCTTCAAGAGCTTCAGCAACTCACCTTTGCTGCTCCCGATCCTCCCCATTTCTACATCAAACACTTCACTTGTCCTCTTTTCCTTGATCATCCCATTCACCCAATTCGCCAAATCCGCCTTATTATCATAACTTTGCTTAAGATAGTTCTCCGGGAACCTCCCTGTCAACACCTCCAGGATTATGATCCCGAAGCACCATACATCGGTCTTCTTCGTTATTCGCCGGTGTTGGGCGTATTCGGGTGACTTGTAGGCCATCATCAAGTGTTGAGCTTGCTCCATGTTGATCACGGGGAGTAGGGCATGGTCATTCAATAAGGGCTCAAAGTTTTCGTCTAGAAGGACATTAGAGGATTTCAAATGACCGTGGGGTACAACCAAGCTCGGGAGTGTTGTGTAGAGGTATGTCAATCCCCTCCCTATGCCTTTGATTATTCTCAAACGTGTTGGCCAATCAAGCCCAGGCTGATCTGAATTGTGATTCCCTGTAAAACACAATATGTTATATGCATTACTAATAATCCTAATGCTATATGTGCCATATTTACTAGCAGACAATATTTATCTCGTGTAGAGGCTGGTGCGTTAGTGACACTTAGGAAAAATGTATATGATGGCCAAAAATGTGATAGAAGAGATTAAAAGGAGAAAGTGAGAGAGCAGAAGGTTGACGACAATGATAATTGAACAGAATGAATCACTATCTTGATTGTTACTCACAACGCTTACATGCTTTATACACTGATCGTTTCCTTGCTTGAGTACACATAGAGAGCTAACAGCTCTAACAAACTCTAACTAACTCTCAACAGTAAAGTCATAATTAACTAACATCTTATACGTACTCTAACAAAATGTAATTGGTAAATATTTTATATATTATTTATAGCGTCACCGCAAAATTATCACTTATAAATGTAAGAAGTTGAGGTTTTGGCAATGGGGGGAGTAGCTCAAGATTTTATAAGGCACAAATTGTAGTTGTGTTTTTCCAATGTGGAACATTTTCCTCACATCTCAACACGCCCCCTCACGTGTGAGGGATTTTTCAGCCTATCACGTGACCAAATTGTAGTTGTGCTTTTCCAATGTGGACATTTTCCTCACATCTCAACACGCCCCCTCACGTGTGGGGGATTTTCCAGCCTGGGTACGTGTGACAAGTGTGACGGTTAAGCCAATCACGTGACGATTTGATTGGGTACGTATGACACGTGTGACGGTTAAGTCAATCACGTGAGATAATGTAAGAATTTGAGGTTCCACCCCAAAACCAATTGGCAATTGGGGGGGGGGGGGGGGAGAGTAGCCTAAGATCTTATAAGGCACAAATTGTAGTTGTGCTTTTTCAATATGAGACATTTTCCTCACATTTCAACAATAAAGAGGTGTCAATATTATGGATAATTATAATCCCACTTATAACAAAAATACACATGATTACCATCAATGTAACTAGTAACCCTAATGCTAGTTGTACCATATTTACTTATAACATGTGTACGAAAAATGTATATCTGAATAATACCACTAACAAAAAAAACGTATATGATCATTATGAAATTAATGTAGTTAGTATAGCATATTATAGAGATACGAATGTGAATAATCCCTTTTATGAAAAACAACAACAAAAATGCCGACGTACCATGAAGATGAGAAGCCAAGCTACCATTCTCCACAAAGTCAGAAACCAAGAGCTTCTCTTCTCGTCTATAATAATAGGCCACAAGAGGCAACAAGTTATCGTGTGTCAATCTACCAAGCCTTCTCATGTACTCATGGAATTCATCTCTCCCCACATTGTTCATCTGCTTATACCTCTTCACAACCACAGCATCAGTCATAATCAAAGCCTTGTAGGAAGCCCCAAACGTGCCACTCCCCAAGATCTCCGCCGAGGCCCTAAGTAAGTCGTGCAAATCGAACCGTTGACGGTCGTCTCTCACGAATGAAAGCTTTCCATGGTCGGCCCTCTTTGGATGGGCGGTGGCTTCCACCGACTTAGCGTCCACTTGGCTGCTCCCAGCAGCCGCTGTATATTTCGTCGAATCGTCCAATGACTCCACCATCTCGGCGAGTGGATCTGGTTGTTGCTTTCTCTTTTTGACAACCATGAAAATCACGGCAATCAGGGTGAGGAGTAGGAGTAGACTCGCCACAATTAGGGCTACTTTTAGGCCGGAAGGCTTCTTTGATGTGCCGCATGAGTCACCGGTGCACTCCTCCGATGTAGCAGGTGTTGGAGAAGAAGACGGAGCAGGCGGAGGAGCCGAGTTGCACACTTCCTTCAGAGGTGGTCCGCATAGTTTTGCATTGCCTACATTTCATTTGCTGATGAATAAATTAATGGTGTTCAAATCGCAATATATATATATATATATAATTGTTAGAAGAAATGTTTTGTTTTAAAATATTACCGATAGCACATGATTAGATACAAGGTTCAGTAAAAACCCAAGCATGCATAAACATCAAGGTCAATAATACGATTTGTAAAAGATCTGCAAATTGATTAGGTTTATGAAAAACTCAAATAACATTTTTTCTACATAATATATTAAAATACTTGTATTAAATGTCCCACATTCGTATGAGCCCATTGTCTCATACCCCTCTCTCAACTCTTTTTTTTTTTTTTCAACCACTAGCAGGTTGTGGTCACTACGCCCCCACACAGCGAGTAACTGGACAATGTGTGGCACGTGTGGCGGTTAAGTCATCCACGTGGGATAACCCGCTCTGATACCATGTTAGAGATCAGGATTCCAGCCATTATATAGACTCGGGAGTTTGACCCTAAAATCAATTGGTGATAGGGGGAGTTGCCCAAGGCTATATAAGGCACACATTCTATTTTCTCTTTTCCGATGTGAGACTCTTATCCTCACATCCCAACAAGTTTTATTTCATATTATAATTTTTTTATAAATAAAAATACATTTTAACGAACATTTAAAGTTTACGGAAACATAAAATATCTTTTAAAAATACCTACACATAAATATATATTATGCACCTATTCTATATAAGCAAATTTATTAATTAGGTCAGCGGTTACAAATAAATGGTCGGTGAAGATATGTAGCATGAACATGTGATATATATATATATATATTATTATTATATGGACAAGAGACTTTAATCAATAAATTATAAAATAATATGATGATATCGTGTATATATAAAAATTAAGTAGGTATGCAGCATGAACATATATGTTGTAATTTTAGGGTACCTGAAAAGCTACTTGGATCCAGGTTGCTTAGGGTTTCTGGAACAGGACCCTCCAATACATTGTTAGCTAAATTCAACCTTTTCAAACCCTTGTCATGAAAATCAGGTATTTTGCCACTAAACTTGTTCCCCTCAAGCCCGACATCAAAAATCCTAGGCAATTTGGTTAGGGAAGAAGGGATTTCCCCTGAAAACTCGTTGTTCCCCAGATACAATTTCCTCAGCAGAATCATACCCTCAAATGCGTTGTCGGGAATGTCGCCGGAGAAATGATTATACGACAAGTACAAAGACCTCAGCTTCAGTTTCTTAATCTCCGGTAACGGCCCGGCCAATGAATTGTTCATGAAGCTAAGGGTCTTCAAGTAAGGTAGCGGAGTAAGAGGCACAAAATCAAGCTTTCCTTGTAAACCTAAGTTTTCGAGCTGCAAACCCCTCACACTCCCATTGAAGCAAAGCACACCAAACCAATTCGCCTTGTTACCGATACATGGTTCTTTTTGGGTAGTATCCCAATTGTTAAGCACGCTGTCAGTGTCATTTCCCAACCTCAACGTTTTTTTGAAATTCAAAAGCGCTTCTGATGTTGTAGATAATGACGAACCAGAAGGTAACATGGTCATACACGATAGGATAGTAACAAAGAGAGCAACAAACAATGTTGGGGTGATAGAGTTTGGTGCGCGCATAAGCCTAGCCATAGCCATATGCGCGCCCGTCACCATGCAAGTTTGTAACTCAAGCCCAAAAGGCTCCCCTGCTTCACAATCAATCAGAAATTACACAAACGACGATGTCTTTTTGTAATAAACGAATCGAAAATACGAATACCTTAATCTCTCTTCTCTATCTCTATGTGATTGAATAAGTTTCTTGATGGTGTGTTGGGGAATGGGAATTACAGGAGGCCGGGGGGGAGGTGCAAATGGGGAGGGCGTGAAGGGGGGCCAAAACCAAAGAAGAGGAAAACGTGGTGAGGATGATATTGGAAGGAATTAGAAAAGCATATTGGTCCATGGATTGACAAGGCTGTCTAATTGGTGTTGGCATGGCATGACAGCGTGATTGGGTTGGTTGGTTTTTGTGTGTTATTGGATAGAGGTTGAGTTTGAGGCAAGAGAGATGTAAGGCCTGCCTTTCAATTCCCAAATGTTGTTTTGCTATATATCTTCCTCTTTAGTTGTCTTATTGCCAATTATAGTCTATAGCCAAGATTGTGAATTGAGATGACTACTAGCTTAATTATCACTATCATTTTTTCTCACATATTTCATGATTTTTTTTTAAAGGTAGGAAAATTCATTGAAAATTGTAAGAAAATCATACAAAATATAGATGGTGCATTAAGTGTGGTCTCATTAAAACTTTACCGGAGATTTCAACCCGGTTCAAGAAAAAAAGAGTACCACGCACACGCAATTACAAATATCTATAATCTTCTAATAGTAAATTACAAATTAAATCAGGGACTCCTCAAACCATAAAATATCCATTGGCTTCTCTCCTAATGAACCGAAATTTAACTGACTCCGACTCGTGAGCAAATTTCATGATTTAAAGAGGAAATTGACCAGCTGATTTGTTGCTTTAAATTTTTGAAGTTTAGATTGTTAGTGCAAATTTCTAACAAGGAAACATAACTAGTAGTTAGTTACGTTAATGACCTAGGGTTTAAGTTTTTTTTTTTTTGTAATCAATATATGTGTTCCTTTCTAACATCGGTACAGAACCGGCCTTGGCATAAGACAACTAAGACGACTGCTCTGAGCCCAATGATCAGGATGGCTCAATTTTTTTTCTTCTAAAAAGTCTTACTTTTATAGGAAAAAATTTAAAAAATATCTGTTTTTTTTTTAAAAATATTTAAATTGAGTTAGAATATTTTAAATTTAATATTTCATTAATGAATTGAGCCTATATTCTTAAAAAAATATTGATAAGAGTTATTTTAGTTGATATATAGTTAATTTGTATTGAGTGTTATTTAAACATATCTTGTAAAGTAAATAGAATTTTAACTCATATAGAAGCACATTTTATATATATTTTATTTTTGGCTATTGAATTGATATAAATAATTATTTAAATTGAATTAGAAAGTTGTCGACTATATATATACACACATTAATATTTGATAAAATTTCAATGTTTTCTTTATAAAAAGTATTATAAAACGACTATATTTTCGATGTATATATAACTAATATATTCAAATTCTTGGAAATTTTATGCGAATTTACTACAAAGATGAGTTAAAAAAAAATAAAAAGTAACATATATATAGTATATAATATAAGTTAGAGGGGCATTTTTAAAATTTTTGCGCTAGGCCCCGAATCTCTTTGGACCGGCCTTGCGTCGGCACCATTCGGGACAAACAATCCTGGGGTTTAGTTTTGTGTAAAAACCTGCAGGTACGTACGTACCACTTATATGAAGCTTCGAAAACTATGTTGCATGTGGAGGCGGGTTAAGGTTTACATTCGATGTTTCTCATTTTGGCTTGCATGAGTTGTACAGAGCTCCTGCTGCCTACTGGATGCGTCGTTATAATATTGGCTTCAAATGATCAATTAAGGATACATATACGAGAAATGGCCGTATAAGTTTGAGTGCCTATATATATAATGAGAAACTCAAAAGATACTATATATAGGTACATACATATGTCATTAAAAAACCTCAACCATCCGAAAGATATTCATTTCTCATAGAAAGAAAATGTAAGAGATGTCGGATAATTATTCGGTTTTTAGTTTCAGTTTTCATTTTTTATATATTTGGAGAGAGATGTCGGATAATTATTCCGTTTTTAGTTTCAGTTTTCATTTTTTATATTTTTGTAGAGGATAGAAGAGATAGAAGAGAAGATAATCGATGAAGAGCAAAAGGAAAATGATAGAGTCAAATGGGTTTAGTTCAATTGATTTGAGCATTGACTTGTAGAAAATTGGTATTAAGTTCGATCTCCAATGACATATTGTATAAAAAATTTCCAAAATTCTCCACTCCCCTGTAATTAAAAAAAATGATAGAAAAAAAGCTAAACTAAAACGTTAATAATTAAACTACTAGGTTTTAGTTTTTTGGTTCTAATTTTTAGTTTTTAATTAGTTTAAATACTTTTTTCTTCTACATTTATTATTCCCTCTTCCACCATATTCGTCCTTCTCCCTTCTTCATTTCTCCTTTTTTTTTTTTTTTTTAATTACATCCCTTTTTTGGTCAACACACTCATTTTCTCATATATGCCCTCAATCAAGCAAAGATTAGTTGTTAATATTAATTAGTTTTTGGGGGTATTTCGATAAAGAATCAAAGACGTAGCAAAGAGAAAGAGAAATAAAGAAACGACTAAATGAGCAAATAGCATAATGCCAAGTTGACAAGTGATGGCTATTGCGGTCAAGTTTGGAGTTGAAAAGCCAAATGACCCAGAAAATTTGAAAGCAATATTCATGGAGAATATGGCAGCTCGGCCTAACTCCATTTACTTATTTTCAGCTGCTTGAACACGTACACCCTTAAAGGGCATGCAGGACTCACCCAACTCATTAGATATTTTAGACGATGGACCAACGAAATTGCCAACGATTTTGAATTAATCACATCAACTCAAGACTCCGGCCATTTTCAATAAGTGGCATGGTGAACATTCAAACTTATATAGCTTCAAGTCATGATCAGTACCTCATCATCGGTCGATTAGTCAATCCCTTGCAGTTTATTTTTCTGAACTGACTAACTAAATAATTATATGTAGTCATCGATAATAATATATACCGTCAAACATTAAGTATATATTCATCAATAGGTAATAATATTATAAACCATGGACAAAAGTGGTCTAGTGGAAGCTCATGTTCCAAGTCAAGTTTGCACCCTGTGTCTTGGTTTCAAGATATAAAACTAACATTTGACTCGTGACCAGAAGAGGTTGAAATTAATATATCTGCGAGTCTTTCTGGCTCGAGAAGATGTTGAAAGTTTTTTGATACTGTATATATACGTCAATAACAAAAAAAAATGCAGGTAATATTATAAGTATTTTATTGGCGTAATTTAGTCTAAATTCCTTTTAATTTAATTTAAATTTTTAACTGACCAATTAGGTACCTGAAATTTGTAGCACTTAAAAGTCCAATTTTGCGAGGAAGCCGCCTTCTAGGCTCCCAACACAACCCGAATCCATGCCATCGATCTTGAAAAGATTAAAAAAATAGTCATTCAATAAACTCAAAGGTATATATATGAATTAATATTTGAGGTTCATTAGTCAGGTCTTATGTTGAAATTCAATTTTCCACTTCTCTAAATTCTTTCCCCAACCTTTAGGAAAGGAAAAAGTGAGCTAGAAACTCAAAATATCATCGATAGAACTTTCAAACTTTATTAGTTTGCATGTGTTTGGCAATATAAATATAAAGAGTCTTGGCTGGCCGTGATGGATTCATTCCACAAATTACATACAACTCTCTCTCTCTCTCTCTCTCTCTCTCTCTCTCTCTCTCTCTCTCTCTCTCTCTCTCTCTCTCTCTCTCTCTCTCTCTCTCTCTCTCTCTCTCTCTCTCTCAAAATAGTAATTAGTATAAGCCATGGTGCCCAGAAAAGCTATGCTCATGAAGGTGTTAATGTGGTTCATATACGCAAATGCGATCATTAATCACGTAGAAAGCTCATACTCAAGCACAAGCACTGGTGGTAATTACCATGATCAAATGAAACGCATGGCTTTGATGAAAGCATCACATATCATCCGCAGTAGTTCATCAACACCCCAAACCTATTCGACACCACTCCTATCTGTACGTGGTAGATCATTCCTCGAAGAATTTGATTAAAATTCAAATCTTATGAACGACTGTAATATGATAATTATTGTTGATTTGTTTCTTATTCAGGTGTCGACACGGGCACGAGTTCATCACGTGACTGAGTATGGTGCTGACCCCACTGGAAGATCAGACAGCACAGACGCACTCCAGCAAGCTATTGGTGTTGCCTTTGGATCCCCTCTTGATGGTCACTTGATGGAGGGTGTGGCTGACCTTGGAGGCGCTGAAATCCACCTTGATGGGGGGACGTATAAGATCAGCCGTCCGTTGCGCTTACCGGATACCGGTGGTGGAAACTTTATGGTACACCCCCTAACAAATCGATCTTTAATTTTTACTAGCAATTAGGTCCACGTGTTGCCGTGAAATTGTTGAATTGAGTATTATTAATTTTTCATAAATGAGCAGTAATTTTTTTATATCTAAAGGAAAAAAAAAAAAAGGCAAACCGGTAAAACACCATAGGGGTACATTGTTTTTTTTAATATATTTTTTCTGATTTTTTAATATGTACAAAGGAAAAGAAAAATAATAATAAAAGAAAAGAAAAAAAAAGGAAAAGGAAAAAAAAATTGATATGTATAAAGGAAAATAAAAAAAATATAAAGGAAAAGGAAAAAAAATAAAGAAAAAGAAAAAAAAAGGGGGCAGAAGTGGAAAATCACTGTATATCTACGGTGATTTTGTCCACTTCTGTTTTAGTATAGGTATAATTAATTACTAGTATATTCCTTTTTTTTCCCTCTTAGTACATATGATGGACATGTAAATATTTTATTAAACTTTAACAAAATTTCCATTTGATCGTCATACCTCATCTTCTAATATGTCACTAAATTAATAACTAGTTAATTAATTTAGAATTCTCTTTATAATATAGATTATTGCGGATCCGCTGATAATTATTTTGGTTTTTTTTTCTCCTTCATTTTTTATGCTGAGATATGTAGAAGAGATGAAAAAAAAATATATAAAAATTAATAGACAACCAAATTAAGTCTACTTTTTGTTTTTGTTTTTCTCCATTTTTCCTTCTTTATTTTTCCGCTCCATGCCACCGTTCTATCTCATCCTTTTTATCTTTCTTATACTTTTTATATGTGTCATGCACAAAACATGAAAATTGAAAATACAAAACAAAATTATTATCAAACACAACAGCAATATATTTTCGTGTTGTTTTTTTTCCCTTGGCTACGAGCTCATTGGTATTTTTATGGTGTATTAACAGATTCATGGCGGATCTTTACTTGCATCCCATGATTTCCCGACCGATCGCCATCTGATCGAGCTATCGTCACCGTCGGCTTCTTTCCGGTACGAAGACATTACACTCAAGGATCTCATGATAAACTCAAATTTCAGAGGTGGTGGCATTGCCGTTATAAATTCACTAAGAGCCACCATAGACAATTGTTACATTTCACACTTCACGACCAATGGCATCCTAATCCAAGGTGGCCATGAAACCTATGTCAGAAACTCTTTCATCGGTCAACACATCAATATCGGTGGCGACCACCGCGAAAGGCACTTCTCCGGCATCGGAATTAACATCGTAGGGAACGATAATGCGATCACCGATGTTGTTATTTTTTCGGCATCAATTGGTGTCATGGTACAAGGTCAGGCCAATGTGCTCACCGGGGTACATTGCTACAACAAGGCCACTGGATGGGGTGGGACCGGAATTTACGTCCGGGCACCTGGGTTGACCCAAACTCGAATTCTAAATTCTTACTTTGATTTCACCGGGATCGTGGCGGAGGACCCGGTCCAACTCCATATAGCCGGTTCATTCTTCCTTGGCAATGGCTTTGTTTTGATCAAAGCTTTGAAGGGTGCAGCGTGTGGCGTCAGCATTGTTGACAATATGTTTGCAGGGGATTATACAGGTGTCCCGATAGTCCAACTGGATCAATCCAAGGGTGTATATTTTACTACTATTGATGAAATTATGGTCGACAGGAATCTAGTGCGGGGTATGGTTCGTAAATCAACGGTTGCGAAGGGTTCGGTTTGGGGTCATGGTACTAAATGGACCGTTGATTTTTCGAAAGTTCTCCTTTTCCCTGATCTCATACAAAATGTGCAATACTCGTTGCATGCAAGTGAGTCATTTCCTAAGCATATGCTACGAAATGTGTCGAGGAACAGTGTGACAGTGGAATCAGACGTCCCGGTTTCCGCCACGTTGCATGTATCGGTGGATCAGAGCATGATGGGCCACATATAATTAGGGACCTAATTGTCATTAAAATACATGTATAGCAAATGCACATACATGATTCAACGAATTAATTTTTTTTTGTTTCATATGAAAAATATGGTGTTCTTTGATTAAAAAAAAATATTTTATTATGAGCAGGGACTGTACAAAATTTAGGTTTGAGTTTCATGTAGATATAGATATAAATTGTTCTCATCAATTAATTATGAAGGATTCCAAGAATCTTTCATTCATATATTAAAAAAATATCAATAAATTCTAATACTAGCTGGTGGTGATTGAATCACTATAAGAATATTATTAAGTGATGAGGCACAATTGTCTTTAAGTATGAACTCACTGATCATATTCATGTATATATGTTGCAACACGATAACAATCATAAGGAGTGGCTATATTGATCGTGTTTAAAGACTTTTCCTTACGCTATCTTGTACGTAACATGAATATCCATACTCAGTACTCAATATTCTAATAGTAATTAAATCCATAGTGAGCCATCTTTTCAACTAAAATTATGGATAATTGAATAGATTCTCTCATTAATTTTGTATACGCAATAGTCTGAAAATAAGCACAATTTAAGCTATGTAAAAGTATATGATAACATTGACTTGCTTGTTCCTTTGTCTTAGTACACGGCCTATTTCTCAATAGGAGCAAGAAAACGAAAAAATGTCGATTTTTTTTTTGACACATCGAAAGGTACGTATATGGAAGTGGGGAATTCCTACCATACTCGGATGCCATCTGGTTAGTTTATAAAATCAAGGCTCTTACCAATAGAGTTAGACCCACTTGGCCAAGGAAAAAAAATGTCGATATTTTAGTTGCAAGGTTGTAATTGAGTTAAACTTTCAATTTGATTTTTCACATTAACTCTGAAAATTACACATTACACGGTTATATAGCTACACAACTTCAGTAGCTTAGGGCCTAAGTAATACGATTATTATCTTAGTACAAGCATTCAGTCAATATGTTAGTTAAGTATGGTTACAAAGAAAGAAACAGACTTAACAACTTCTAAAACTGTTTCGTGAAACACTTGTTACAATCACATCTTCACCATAAGCTGGAGTCTCTTTAAGGTAGGTACAACATTGATGGACCATTGTTGTATTTGCATTGGATGGTCATTGCTGCACTCACACTCTTGCATTGGATGATCATTGCTGCACTCATATTGCACCATGAGCTGAGTCACTCGAGTACACACTTGTACTGTTAACATCCCCCCTTAATTTGATGCTTCATCGAATTGAAGACATGAACATTGAAGATCTTTTCATCAAAAGATTTAGTGATCATATCTGCAACTTGATTGCTGGAAGAAACATGCTAAACATCCAAATCACCACGAGTCACTCGTTCATGGACAAAGTGATAATCAACCTCGATGTGTTTAGCTCGAGAATAAAAGATAGGATTCGCAGATAGGTTAGTGGCAGAAGTACTGTCAAAGTAAATGAGAGGGGGCCATAAGAGAGGAATATGAAGTGCACACAAGAGTTGACAGATCTAGGCTAACTTAATTGCAATTATGGCCAAAGCATGATATTCAACCTCAGTGTTGGACTTGGAGACCGTTTGTTGCTTCTTGGGAGTGTAGGAAAATGGGATTAGAACCATGGAAGACAACCATACATGTAGTAGAACGTCTGTCAATGGGATCACCCGCCCAATCAGCATCTGTATGAGCAGTCAAATCAAGAGGACCTAATTCATACTTAACACCATGATGAGGTGTACCCTGAAGATACAACAGGATCCGCTTAATTGCCATAAAGTGGGATTCACAAGGTTCTTGCATAAACTGGCAAACATGATTGATAGAAAATATAATATCGGGCTTTATAAATGTCAAGTATTGTAAAGCTCCTATGATGCTCCAGTAGTTAATAGGATTAGGATAAAATAGACCATCATTTCAACGAAGATGTGTACCAGGAGTACTTGGTGTGTCAAAGCCATTACTATGAAACATAAATGTATTGGTGAAAAGGCCCTGAATGTAATTGTTCTGAGACATAAACATACTAGATGAAGTTCTTGTAATCCAAATCCCAAGAAAGTAATTAAGGTCACCAAGGTCTTTCATGTCGAATTCAATGGTGAGGGAATCAATAACCTCTTGTATTGCTGGCACATAACTCCTTGTGTGACTATACCCGATCGAGAAAACACCTCGTAAATCACACTCGAATCCTACTCTCGTCTGACAAGTAAACCAAAGTACCAAATTACCCTAAAAAGCCTTGTCAGACAAAGAATACTTGTAATCTCATCAATTCATGTCTTCGCCCCTTAAAACGTGTGAGTGGACCTAAAATAAATATTTTAAAATATAGTTTCAAAAACATAATTATCAAACACAAGTAATTAACCCCCATTTTAGAAAATCTATGCATGCATAAGAGAAAGTCATAGATCTCGATTAAACGGATGATAAATCAAAATCTTGTAGTATGTGCAAATTATAGAAAATTCAGTAATAGCTGAAAGCAAGTCAACCACAAAAACCATATCAAAATACCACAACCACAATCACACATGATGATCATACATCATATATCATATATCATCGTACTGTTATCATGTGAATATCATAACTTCCAAAAACCATCAAGTAATAGTTTGTCTATCAAACTCAAATTAGTCCAACATATGTCAAATCTTAAAACCAATTTACAATCTCATAAATCATGCATTAAAACAATTTCCGAAAAATCATAGCAAATCATATTCATATTTAAATCATTTCGCTATTTATTTATCCCTTAAAAATCAAATTATCATTCCAAAATTCGAGTCTAAGTCCAATACAATTTTCACAAAACCTCAGAAACGTATACTCTAAATTCATGCAAAGTTTTCAAAACTCATTTTAACATCTTGACTGAACCGTTATCATATAAATCATGTAACAAGACAATTCCAATGTACTACATATGAGACTCTCAAGTATTATCCAATACTTGTTCGAAATTATACTTAAACTAGATCCTTAATCCTTAACAAATCAAATCAACTTTTCAAAATTTGAGCTTAAACTCACATAATTTCCATAAAAACCCATACATAGATATTCAAAATTCATTTAGCATTCTCGGACATCATCAATAATCATTTGGAAACCAAATTTAATTCATTATTACATACTTCAACCAAAACCATTGTAATTCAATGATTCCATAAAATCATCAAAATTCCTTAAATCATATCAATCATAAAAGATTTTTTTTTTAAAAAAAAAATACGAGGCTATAACCAAGCTCTGATACTAAGTTGACAGGATCCGTCCTAAAATTCCGTGAAAAATCGGACCGATCCTGCTTCGTCTGACAACTCTTGCTAGATAAGAGATATTACTAATTATATATATTTCTATACTTTATTATTAACCCACCATTGAGAGCTATTGCCCACATCCAACTCACTTATAGCGGAAAATACTAAATTAATCTTATATTGGATTTACTTTCATTATTAAAAATTGTCTATTTTAATTATACAAATAAATAATGACAAGTTTAAAATAGTTATTTAATTGATCATATATTCTTGTTTCCTCAAAAATCCCACATACTAAAGGATGAAAGCGTCTAAATAATCCTTAAGCAAAAGCAATTTGTTTAATTACTTATTTCTTGTATACTCAAATTCCACATCACAAAATTATGAGCCATAACATATGGTAGTTTTAGCCTTACAACTTAATAGCTCACAAATTCCTGATACTATCAAAATCACGTTGCAAGCTAGAAAACATACTCATGACCAACATATAAAATAACCTCATATTATCAATAATTAAGAAGCATATGTATATAATGTCCATACTTAGCACTCCTCAAATAATAGTGAAATTATGTGCTAATCATATAACAATTTCTTGTATATTCTCTTCATGAACATACTTTGTTTTTAAAGGTTATAGGGGTCAATTTAACTCTAATTACATAAACTCAAATCCCCTTCCAATAATTATTCATTTAACTTTAATCATATCATATATATATAAACAAAATAAAATAACATATTAAATAATCAGAACTATATCCAAACAATGTTCAATTAACCCAAAAATTATACTATTAAACTCAAAAAATTAAAAAGAGAAACTTTCGTATTGATTGGACGGCCAAAAGAGGCCGCACGCCCTGCCACGCGCTGTCGAAAGGCCTCTGCATATGGTGGTCATGTGCCTACACAGTCACCATTTTCCACAGCCCAGACTTGACTATCTGGTATTCGGATTGCTAGACCCGCGATCATGACCCGGCTATATCTCAATCATTTCTCATCCAATTAGGACGTTCTAACCATCCATTTTCATCGTCTGAGCCTAAGAAGAGATCTATCATGACAAAAAGAAGTATCATAGTTCAAGCTTGCCAACCTTTTGGCCATGGCTGCCACTAACCAGCTACAGCTGCCTCACGCTCGAGCTCCTGTTTTCTTGGCTTAGGATGATCGTAGGACATCCATGAACACACTTAAACCACTAGTTTCTAGGTTCTCAGCCTAGAACAAGAAAATCCGTATTAAGGACACATGGGTTCCTTGAATGTCCTCACTATTTTCTCCATTTCTTCATTGGTTCGATCAGTTTCTCTCTCATTTCTCTTTCTCTTCCTTTTCTCTTCTTTCTCTTTCTCTTTCTAATCATCTTGATCTCATGGGTTAGTTACTTCATGGATTTCCTCTTCTTGTTGATATGTGTGAACTACCTTAAAGGGAATGCTAGATTTGGAAGTAGGAAATGAGAAAGACAGTTTACTAAATTTCCCTTGTAAACAAGACTCACAAGGATATTGATGTCAGTCAGGTGAAAAATATGTACTAGACTTATGAAGAATAGAGGACACTACATCATTGGCAACATGCCCTAATCGATGATGTCATAGGTTAAAAGGTACTTTCTTGCAAAGGAAGGCAGATTGAGGAGCTTTTTGGTGAACCTGGAGAGCAAGAAAGGAAGACAACTTCCATGGAATGGAATACAACCCTTCATTGGTTAGTCCCTTATATAGTGTTCTTCCCGCATTCCTGTCCTGAATTACGAAGGAGGAATCATCAAGAACAAAGCAACATTGATTATCTTTGTAGAATTGATTAACACAACGCAGGTTTTGAGAAATGTTGGGTACATGTAGGACCTGTTTAAGCTTAAAAAATTAAGGAGAAGGAAAATCGGTTATAATAGAGGACTGTCCAACATTAGCACTTTGCAAATCTGTTCCACTAGCAGTGGTAGCAATTTGAAAACCTGTTCCACAAGCTTCATTCCTAACTGCACTCTAAGCTAGAAATGAAGACCTCATCTATTAACCTTTTCTCTAACTAAATATTGTCATAAAGGGTTAGCCTTATTTCGACTGCCAATCTGTAGATGGTCATTGAAACTTGTAGAGATTAAATTTTTTTCTAACTAAACATTGTCGTAAGGATTAATTTTATTCCAATTGCTAATCTATGGATAGTCATCCCGACATCCAAGCTATGGATAGTCACTCTGACTGCTAATCTATGACTGGTCACTGAGGTATTAAAAGTTCTCTTTCGACGTCTTCCCGTCACCTCTGAATGCTTTGCCAATATACGACATGATTCCAACTGATATTCATTTCAGTTGATAATTTATAGGATTTTCTGCCTGATTAAGCCATGAATGCGAAGGAAATAATTTACTTTTATGCACTTATAATTTCAGTTTTCGCACTTTAATTCCAATACGTTTACAGTACAGTACCTGTACTTTCATTTCCATTTCAATACAAACCAAATTTTCTTAAGTAGAGATTAGTATTTGGGACAACCATCCAAGTGTATTTCACGACTGTCTAAGTCAGGCCACCATCTTTGAGCATTGTCCAATACTTCGATCCTGACCAAAGGGAACATGAGACCCTTAACCATCTTGACTACTGAAATAACAACGTGGCCAACCTGAATGTCATGGTGAACATATGAACTTGGACTACGCTAAAAAGAAAATTATTAAAATCCTAAGAAGAAGGCATAGAAAAGAACAACGCAAGCTATCTTGTCCGTTTACTTCACAATCGTTTGATCAGAACAAAAGTTCATGGACTGCGAACGGAACCCATCCATACTTTCAAGTAGCAACCTCTACTAGTGGCACCTTTGCATCAAGTTAATGCCTATTTGCTTTCTGGTCAACGGATCCAGGGATAGGCTATGGCAACAAGGTCCATCACGCTTTCAACCCATCCAACATCATCCACATCACCTCAACAACTAAGGGACCAACGCGAGAGTCCGCTCCCTTCCTCCACATGCATGATTCCACGAAAAGACTTGAGTAGGATGGCCTTGAACCTACTTGCTCCAAAAAGGAAAATAAAAAGTGGGCAGAAAAAAGATCCACATTTGGCCACCAAACTTAAGCTTCCACATTATGTTCATCGGAATATCTTTATGTAATTTTGTACCAATCAGTACTGTTGAACCTTCTTGACGCTGAAGGTAGCCTTAATTGAGGGAGTAGAAATATATGGCTGTGATAGTGTGATGCTCCGTATATACCTAAAAAGCCTACCACATATAGACAGAGGTAGGGACTACCCAATGGGCCGTGCACATCTTTAATTTATGTTTGGCAGACGTCTTTAGCTAGAGTTAGCTGGAGATAGGCCAAAATAAATGAGACTAATTAATAAATAAATAAATGGGACTAACTAATTTCAGTATATTATATGAGCGATCATGTGCCTATTATCAATATTTGATTAGACCCACTCCACAAAAATATAATAATACAACAATTTAATCGATTATTTTTTGGAATTCATTATTCAAGGACTATTTCATGAAAAATTCATCCAATTTATTGACTGTTTGCCTATATGTATAATATAATACAATAGACGAACACATTATGTTGGATAAATGTTCTAGCTAATAAATCAACGAATAAATGATTTTTGATTTGAATGAATTTTTGCAAAGGTGTTCTTTGAAGGAACTATAAAATGAACGGTTAGATTATGATATTTTTGTGTAAAAATGATCTTTAAATGATAATTAAAAGTTAAATAGTTTTGATTATGATATATATATAAAGTTGATAAATCGAAAAATAGTTTTGTGTAAAAATGATTATGATATATATCCTTGTTTATATTTATTGATGTAAATATTTCGTTTCACATGTTAAAAATGGATACACGTATGTACTACATAATATATAATATAAATGAGACAAAATATTATTACATAATATTATTACAGAACATATTTAAAACTTACTTTTGAAATCTAGGTGGGTGACCGATGTCAATTACCAAAAAAAAAATATTAGAAAATGTGCATAAAAAATGTAAAAAGGAGGGTGATATGAAGTAAAAATGAAAGTTTGATTGTGTAAGCACTGGTAATAGCAAAAAAAAAAAGTGCTAATTAGAGTAAATAAGCTAGCAGACAAATTAAGCAGGCTTTATAGGGCTTAAAGTTCAAACTTTAAAGATCTTTCTTCTTATATATTTCAAACCCAAGAAGAAAGGCAAAACTTTAACAAACCCTCAAAATGTTACAAACAAGAAGATAATGATTTTTCCTTTTATTAAAAATGATATTTCATTATGGAAAATATTTGCAATATTATATTTTTGATGGTATCTCCTTATAAAATTATTTTGATATACAAAATATTATATATATATATATATATATATTATAATCGAAAATATTCAACTTTTAAATAATCATTTTAAGATCATATCTGTTAAAAAAAAAAAACCTCAATAATTTTGGAGGTCTGTTAATTATTTATATGAGTATTAGTAACGATAAATATCCTCATGAAAAAAAATTGATCATTTAGTTTAGAATGACTAAATAATCCTCAATTTAGATAATTTTTTTGTATAAATAATCTTAAACTGATGATTTAAGATTGAGCAATTCGTATTATAATATATCTATACGAATTATTCCATAAATTTAAAATATAGTATAAAAAAAAAGTATTATTTGTTATCATCCTATCATAATAATGCGTATAAATTCTATCATTAAAATCAAATTCTGACAATAAAATTCACATTTCTGGTATAGGGATTAATAGTCAAAGTGAGTTTATTAGTATTGCGAACTTCATATATACGTCTTTGAACAGCACAATAATACTTAGAATCTTCCCTTCTCTAGTGGGAAAACAAGCGTGCACGTACGTACGCCATACATTTCTCATCTACCAAGCGTACGCACGTACGCCGTACAGTTCTCATTTACGCGAATGAGCACATCTTTTTTTTCTAGCTAGTTCTAGCGAAAGAGGTCTGCCGAACATAACTTAATGATGTACACCCGTTGGGCAGTCCCTTTGCATGGTATAGTCCCCTACCTCTCCCTATAGATGCTAGGCTTTCTTAGTTATATATGGTGGATTGCAACCATATATTTGTACGAGCTCTAGAGAAACTCCCTCAGCGAAAAGCTAGCTAGCTTCAGCATTAACAAGGATATCAACAGTACTGATCGGCACTAAATTACTATACCAAGAACATAATGTGGAAATGCTTCGGTACATTTACTGTCACCAGGTAAAAAAAAAGTGTGAATATATATCAATTACTATATATAATACGATCATAATTTTTACAAACATACATTATAAATGAGCATGAGATGATCGAGAATGATTTTGGAAAATTTTGCAGAACGAAGATGGTGGGTGCATGGGGATTACATTTAGAGGGGCTAAGTATGATGTTCTGTACACTTATGAACTACATTTGTATGTGTCTTCTCGGAGAAGAAACAGACAGCGGTCGAGACGATGCCTGTGAAAGAGCAAGGAGGTGGATTCTTGATCATGGTGGTGCAACGTTAACGCACTCCTCATCTTGGGGAAAGACTTGGATGGCCGTATGACATTAATTTCTAAGGCTATAATTCAAAATTAGGGTTTATGTAGAAATTTAGTTACTAAATTTGACCTTGACTACGTATCGTTTTAATTAGTTACTGAATTAATTTAGTGTACGTACATCTTTTAGTCCTCAAATATCTCTATCAAGATTGCCAAATTATTCCCTTTTTGTCATGTTTGATGAGATGTGAAGAAAATGTCCCACATCGGAAAAACACAACTATAATTTGTGTCTTATATGATCTTGAATTACTCTCCCCATTACCAATTGGTTTTGGGGTGAAATCTCAATTTTTTACATGGTATCAGAGTGGGTTGTCCCACTACATGTGACGTGCCACGCGCACCCATTTGTTGTTGTTCATGTGTAGGCCTTTGGTTTGCCACACATAAGGAGACGTGTTGGGTTGTGAGGAAGTTGTCCCACATGAGGGGGCGTGTTGGGTTGTGAGGAAATTGTCCCACATCGGAAAAGTGCTATGCTCAATTTGTGCTTATATAGACTAATTGGTTTTAGGGTGGAACCTCAACTTCTTACAGAAACGAGGGCAACCTTGTACTGCCCCTGAGGCCACTGGAGTTGACGTTGCAGAGGGAGGCAATGCACATATCCCATCGAGTAAGTTTAATATCTTATTGAATTTAAAATTTGTATTTATTTTTTATTCGAATTATGTACTAATGTTAATCGAATTTATAAGGAGTACCATAAAAGTGTGTGGTATTAGCAAGGGGTTAAAGTCTCAGCAGATCTACAGGTCGACAAGATCTAAGATCCAGGTGGTGTGGGTGGAACGACTTGGCGCACCGTACCCAACGTGCATACTTTGCTGGTGCGGGAAATGGGTACGATTATTCGCAACAAATTGAAGATAATGGCTGACACCTTCAGAGAACAAGACCCTGCAGAGCTCGTCATTTGTTGATCTGGTTTACGAGAATGAAAAATTTTAAAATATTTTTATAATTTTTAATAGTTTAACATACTTTAATATTGGATTGCAGATTAATTTTGAATGGGACGAGACTAACGCAACTCTAATGGAATATATCAACTTCCATTAGCAGAAGCGATATTCCGACTGGAAGTTTGAGCTACATACCTACTACGAGCGCTGGAGCTCGCATGATCTGGTGTAACGACCCGTCCCGAATTTCGGGATTTGATTAGTGATTATCACGATTAGTGGGATTGATCGGTGATTAGTTGGTCGAAATCGGACAAAATGCGCAAAATGACCGTTTTGACCCTGGTTCGTGGGCAAAACGTTGACTTTTTGATCGGGCGGTCAAACGGACTTTGACCGATGACCGTGACGTAATTCGGGACGTCACGAGTTCATAGGCAGGCGGCACGTTCGATTCCGACATTCGAGGAGAAAGTTATGACTATCGGAAGTTCAGGGGTATTACCGTAATTTGGACATTTGGGGGCGAAAATGTTGACTTTTCGTCTAATAACTAATTTTCAATTGACTCAAGGACCGTTGGGTAGGTCTCGACGTCCTGAGTCCATTGACAGGCGGCACGCCGAAATCGGACTTCGTACGAGGAAGTTATGGTCAGAAACGTGAAATCGGGAGGTTTGTGTCTCGGTTTTCGTGTCGAATATTTTATTCTTAAATTTCTGATTGGAGGACACCTGGGGAGTGACAAGTGTCACTCACCCATTGGCTGGATTGGATCAAGCTCCACTAAGCATTTAAATAGGATTTAATCTGCTTTTGATCTCAGCCCTTCATCTCAAAACCCTCAGATTGCATCTCAGCCCTTGATCTCATTTCTGAGATTCAATCTGGGCCGTCCATCATTTCCCTCCATTTCTATATAAATTCTCACCCGACACCCTCACTCATCGCTCTTTGATCCAACCCTTGCGCACTACACTTTGTCTCTGCGTCTGTGTGTTGTTGGACCCACGGGGAGGGACTGAGGCACGGCGGTGAGCGGCGGTGGACGGCGGCGAGGTGGGAAAACCGGAAAACCCGAAACGGTTTCTAAAACTCAGATTTTGGTAACTCGAATTCCCACGTTTAGTTTTGTTTCCTATTAATCCTAATCGACTCTAGGGACTTATAGGAACCTTCTGGGCTTGAGTTCGCGACCGGAGGTGATCAGGACGGTGGCTAAACGGCGACGGGAAACCAGCTCTGTTCATCGAGGTAAGCCTTCGATCCCGTCTGTATTTGTCGATTTTGATTCCATAGAACCCTTTCTGGGATTAAGACGAGCATCTAGGAACAAACTAGGACTGAAATGGTTGAGAAATGGTGAAATGGTGACCGGGTCATGATCGCGGGTCTGATCGACCCGAGTTGCAGAGATACGGGTCAACCCGTCTGAGGACAAAGGTGATGACGTGGCACCCTGTCAGTTTGTCAGGTGACGTGGACCAATCGTGAGACGACACGTGTCACATGTCAGTGACGTGGCCCAATCTGGGACTGCCACGTGTCACTGACATGTTAGTGACGTGGACCAGTGCCGTGCTGACACATGGCACATGTCAGATCTGACACGTGGCCTGACAGATCAGTGAGGTGGACCAATCGGATGTTGACACGTGGCACCTTTCAGAGTCTGACACGTCAGACCTGACAGCTGTCAGATGACGTCATGCTGACGTCAACAGTGACATCAGCAGGAACTGTTCCTGCGTTGACCGACGCGTTGACCGGCGCGTGGGGGCGCGTGTGAACAGTAATTTTGGTGGGACCACCACCATTCTTTAGGTTTCGACGATCCGGATCCAATGGCGGTGGTTTCGGGTCGATCAGAGATCATTAAGTTGGTCAAAATGAGGTTTATTGCATTGGGAAGCGCGTTCGGGCTGCTTTCCCGGGCCAGTTTCGGTCTCGAGTGTCATGGTTAAATGTTAGGGGTTTGTATTGACCTGTACGTATACTTTGGATATGACAGGGATTGTATAAGCGTACCAGAACGAGGGTATACGTTCGGTTTTCAGCAGGATTGTACTGTGAGTGGGCCATTTTCTTAAACCCTTGCGTGCATAAATGTTTTCTGGTTTATTATACTTATTCACATGCTAAAACAATAATGGTTTTGATGATATGGAAAATATGGTTATGGCACGTTTCACGGTATTTGGGCTTGAGACCCGTCTGATGAAAACTTAATGATTGGTTCGGATTTTATCTATGTATATATATGCTTTGCATGTGGATATCAATAAAATGTATTTGGTACTGCACTGTATAGATCCTTTCATATTATATTGTCTCCTCCGGCGAGGTACCCCGGAGAGGTCACGGACGTCTAGTACGTCTAGCGTCTATGACGCTAAGCATCAGGTGATGCTGCATCAGGTGATGCTGTACCCGAACAGGATTCGGGGATTTAGCTCGGAAATTGAGACCCGAGTGGCACGCGTAGCCTTATTATTATTGTGACCTTATTAGGCGTCAAGAACGTCAAACATCAGGTGATGTCAGGATTGGAGTGTATAGTGCAGCAACTAAAATTATACTTATGGTTTTATTATATGCCTTATGGTTCATATTATATGATTGATGGTTTTAATTACGGATGCATGCATGTTTGGAAAACGGAGGGGTAAATTATACGTTTTACTTATCAAATGATTTTATAAACTTGAGTTTCGGTCCACTCACCCTTAATGTTTTTGGTAACCCCTCCAGGTCGTGATACTGAGGTAGAGGAGGAAACTGAGGCTGAGGCATAGATCTACTTCTGCGTACCTGAACCCCTGTTGGGTGGTTTGCCCGCAGGTTTTATTTTAGAGTCGTGCTCGCAACTTGTAATTTTGGATTTCATCCCTTGTCTGACATCTGTTTAATTCGGATTTGATGTATGACTTTAATTTGGTTATTTATGCAATTGATGTTTTGAGGTTAAAATTGGTATGAATTATTGGGTGTCAGACGGGAGCAGGGCACGTCCCCTTGTGATCCCTGTGGGATCGGGGCTGGTCCTGTCAGCTTGGTATCAGAGCACTAGGTTGTGGTCAGTACTAGGGTATGGTCAGCATGCTAGACTAGCGATTAGTACTAGTTACCTTTCGAGTGTTAAGAATAATTTTATCTGATCTATGCCTCTTAACAGTGAGTTATGCCTCCAAGGAAAATTCCTCATGCACGAACTGACGAGGAGGTAGCTAGGGAAATGGAATGCGCAAGCATTGAAAGGGCTCAACGTTTGGGAGCCATACACTTTAGCGGGGGATCAAACCCCAATGATGCTCATGATTGGATTTCCAGATGGGAGAGGATCTTTGCGGTGATGCGCTGTCCAGCGGATGAGCGCGTGGCATTGGCGACCTTCCTACTGGAAGGCGGGGCCTACCAATGGTGGTACGGCCTGGAGATGTCTGGTTGGTCGGTCCACACGACTACTTGGGAGGACTTTCGTGCGAAATTCTTGGATCACCAGACCTACCCGCTATCTTTTCACGCTGCCCGCGAGGCAGAGTTTTTACGACTTGAGCAAGGTGATATGTCAGTAACGGATTATGGGCAGGCCTTTGTGAGACTTTCTCGGTTCGCAGCGGCCTTTGTGAGCACAGAGAGGGATAAATGTCTGAGGTTTGAGCTTGGGCTCCGAGGGGATATTCGGGCGGGTATGACAACTGTCTGTCATGCTACCCTGAAGGACATGGTGGATGCCGCGGTTCGTGTCGAGACTAGCCTGGCGACACACCGGGCACCACAATTATCTGGTGAGGAACGACGCATGGATCGTCCGTGTCTTGGACTGGTGAGCCATCGAGGAGCGAAGGGAGGACACAGTTGTGGAACATCATCGCGCGGCCGAGGAGGGCCGAGTCGCTTTGGGAGTTCCCAGAAATTGAGATCAAAATTTCCTCGGAATGGTGCATCCAGTAAGTCGGCTGGGGGACTGGGTGTAATCGTTTGCTTTGCATGCAGTGGTTCGGGCCACTATGCTCGGGATTGTCCAGCTGTGCACTTGGGTAACGATACGGGAGGCACCGGTGTGGTGCAAGGTTCGGCTTCCAACACTATCAGAGGCCGAGGACTGAGCGGAACTGGTAGTGCGAGACGTGGAGCACGTGGGCGCGGACAGGCTACTGAACCACGAGCTCGTAGAATTGCTGTCACGATGCAACAAGGATGGACGACACCCGGTGTCGGTACAGGTACTTAGCGTATCTCGAATCTTGTTGTACGCGTGTTATTTGATGTTGGGGCGACCCATTCTTTTATTTTGAGGAGTTGTACTAGTATGCTTGATTGTGTGGTAGCAGCCATAGATTTCGAAATGGGTGTTGGCACCCCGATGGGCATCGTGTACCTTCTGAATCAGATGATTTGGAGGTGCCCGGTAAGAATTGAGGATGTAGACTTACTTGTTGATCAAATCCTTATGATGTTGTCTTGGGAATGGATTGGTTGACGGAGCACATGTAACACCCCGGAAATTCGAGGATTTCCATATTGTAATTTTTTGTGTGAATTGACGATTTTACCCCTGTGAATGGTATGGTCAAATTGTTGACTTTTTGATTGAGGAACTAAATGGACTTTGACCTATGACCGTGACGTAGTTCGGGACGTCACGAGTTCATAGACAGGTGGCACGTCCATTTCGGACGATCAGGGAAAAAGTTATGGCTATCGGAAGTTCAGGGGCATTACCGTAATTTGGACTCTCGGGGGAAAATGTTGACTTTTCTTTTGACAACTAATTTTCAGTTGACTCAAGGATCGTTGGGTAGGCCTCGACGTCCTGAGTCCGTAGACAGGCGGCACGCCGAAATCGGACTTCGTACGAGGAAGTTATGGTCAGAAACGTGAATTCGGGAAGTTCGTGTCTCGGTTTTCGTGTCGAATATTATATTCAGAAATTCTGATTGAAGGACACCTGGGGAGTGACAAGTGTCACTCACCCATTGGCTAGATTGGATCAGATCCACTATTGGATTAATTAAACATTTGAACCAGCTTTAAATGTCAGCCTTTGGATTGAAAACCCCAGATCAGATCTCAGCCCTTGATCTAATCTGGAGATTCAATCTGAGCCATCCATTTCCTTCCCTCCATTTCTTTATAATTCATACCCGCAGAGCACATTCTGCCATTTCGATCCAACCTTTCCAGCAAACCATCCACTCTCTGTGTCTGTGTATTGGGGACTTGCCGGCGAGGCTGAACGGTGGCAGTGAGCACGGCGGAGGACGGCGGCGTGGGGGGAAAACCGGAAAACCCGAAACGGTTTCTAAAACTCAGATTTTGGTAACTCGAATTCCCACGTTTAGTTTTGTTTCCTATTAATCCTAATCGACTCTAGGGACTTATAGGAACCTTCTGGGCTTGAGTTCACGACCGGAGGTAGCCTGAACGGAGTGCAAACGGCGACGGGAACCCGGGTCTGTTCATCGAGGTAAGTCTTTGTTTCAGCCCTTGTTTATTGATTTTAATTAGCTAGAACTGTTCCTGGGTATAAGACGAACATCTAGGAACAAACCAGAGTGAAAATGGTTGGGTGTAGAAGAAATGGTGACCGGGTCGTGATCGCGGGTCTGTTCGACCCAAGTTGCAGAGATACGGGTCAACCCGTCTGAGGACAGAGGTGATGACGTGGCACCCTGTCAGACTGTCAGGTGACGTGGACCAACCGTGAGCCGACACGTGTCACATGTCAGTGCACAGTCAGCACTGACATGTCAGTGACGTGGACCAGTCAGGGACTGCCACGTGTCACTGACATGTCAGTGACGTGGACCAGTGCCGTGCTGACACGTGGCACATGTCAGATCTGACACGTGGTCTGACAGATCAGTGAGGTGGACCAATTGGGTGTTGACACGTGGCACCTGTCAGAGTCTGACATGTCAGACCTGACAGCTGTCAGATGACGTCAGCATGACGTCATGCTGACGTCAGCAGTGACGTCAGCGATGACGTCAGCAGGAACTGTTCCTGCGTTGACCGCCACGTTGACCGGCGCGTGGGGGCGCGTGTGAACAGTGTTTCTGGTGGGACCACCACCATTCTTTAGGTTTCGACGATCCGGATCCAATGGCGGTGGTTTCGGGTCGATCGGAGATCATTAAGTTGGTCAAAATAAGGTTTATTGCCTTGGGAAGCGCGTTCGGGCGGCTTTCCCGGGTCGGTTTCGACCTAGGCTTTCATGGTTGAATGTTGGGGGTTTAATTTGACCTTTACGAATACTTGGATTTGACAGGGATTGTACATTTGTACCAGGACGAGGGTATACGTTCGGTTTCTAGCAGGATTGTACTGTGAGTGGGCCATTTTCTTAAACCCTTGTGTGCATAAATGTTTTCTGGTTTTATTATACTTATTCACATGCTAAAACAATGATGGTTTTGATGATATGGAAAATATGGTTATGGCACGTTTCACGGTATTTGGGCTTGAGACCCGTCCGATGAAACTGAATGATTGGTTCGGATTCTATCTATGTATATATATGTTTGCATGTGGATATCAATAAAATGTATTTGTTACTGCACTGTATAGATCCTTCCATATTATATTGTCTCCTCCGGATGAGGTACCCCGGAGAGGTCACGGACGTCTAGTACGTCCAGCGTCTATGACGCTAAGCATCGGGGATGCTGTACCCGAACGGGGTTCGGGGATTGAACTCGGAAATTGAGACCCGAGTGGCACGCGTAGCCTTGTGATTGTGACCTATTGGACGTCAGGGACGTCAGACATCAGGGATGTCGGGATTGGAGTGTATAGTGCAGCAACTAAAATTATGGTTATGGTTTTGCTATATGCCTTATGGTTCATATTCTATGGTTTATGATTTTGGAATTATGGTGCACGCATATTTGGAAAACGGAGGGGTAAATTATATGTTTTACTTATCAAACGATTTCATAAACTTGTATTTCGGTCCACTCACCCTTACTGTTTGATAACCCCTCCAGGTCGGGAAACTGAGGTAGAGGAGGAGCCAGAGGCTGAGGCATAGATCTACTTCTGCGTACCTGAACCCCTGCTGGGCGGTGTACCCGCAGGATTACTTTAGAGTCGTGCTCGCAAATTTGTGATTTTGGATTATATCCCTTGTCTGACATTCGTTTAATTCAGATTTTATGTATGACTTTAATTTGGTTATTTATGCTTTTAAATGTTTTGAGGTTAAAATTGGTATGAATTATTGGGTGTCAGACGGGAGCAGGGCACGTCCCCTTGTGGTCCCTGTGGGATCGGGGCGGGTCCTGTCAGCTTGGTATCAGAGCACTAGGTTGTGGTCAGTACTAGGGTATTGGTCTGCATGCTAGACTAGCGATTAGTACTAGTTACTTTTCGACTTTTAAGAATATTGTTTTCTGATCTATGCCTCTTGACAGTTGGTTATGCCTCCTAGGAGAATTCCGCATACTCGAACGGACGAGGATCTAGAAAGAGAGATGGAATGCGCGAGCATCGAAAGGGCTCAACGTTTGGGAGCCACTCCTTTCTGCGGGGGATCAAACCCCGAGGATGCTCACGACTGGATCACCAAGTGGGAGAGGATCTTCTCGGTGATGCACTGCCCTCCGGGCGAACGAGTGACTCTGGCGGCCTTCTTACTGGAGGGAGGAGCCTACCAGTGGTGGCATGGACTCGAAATGTCCGGGTGGTCTGTCCATACCACTACCTGGGAAGCTTTTCGTTCCAGGTTTCTGGACCAGTACTACCCGCGATCTTTTCGCGCGGTGCGGGAGGCGGAATTCCTGCGGCTGGAGCAGGGTGACATGTCTGTTTCAGACTACGAGCAAACTTTCGGGAGACTTTCCCGGTTCGCTGCCTCATTCGTAAGCACGGAGGAGGACAAATGCCAGCGGTTTGAGCTTGGACTCCGAGGGGAGATCCGGGCCAGTGTGACTGCTACCACTCATGCTTCTCTGAGGGATATGGTCGACGCAGCGGTGCGTGTCGAGGCCAGTCTGGCGGCACACCAATCACGACAACCTTCGGGGGAGGGGCGACGTCAGGATCGCCCACACCATGGGCCATCAGGCCGGAAGAACAACAGGGGAGGGAGCTACAGAGGAGCACCCTCATCCTTCAAGGGTCGTGGCTGGTCGGGTCGACGTGGAGGCTCTCAGGGCAGAGGATCTGGACACAACTCTGGGCAGCACTCATCTTGGAGTGGTGCATCTGGTGGGCATTCGGGCAGGCCAAGGCCAGTAACTTGTTTTGCTTGCGGAGAGGAAGGCCACTATGCCTGCGATTGTCCGCAGTTGTCCAAAAACAACGACGCTGGGGGCTCGAGTGTGGTGCAGAGCACGGCGTCCCACACTAACGGAGGTCGCGGTCAGGGAGGTGACCGTGGTGCTGGACGTGGCGCGCGCGGGCGCGGATGGAACGGAGGGCCGAGGGCCCAAGTGTTTGCAATGACCCAGCAGCAGGCGAGGACTGCTCCAGGCGTGGTCACAGGTACACTACATATCCTTAATTTTCTTGTACGTGTATTAATGGATGCGGGGGCTACACATTCTTTTATTTCGAGGAGTTGTGCTGGTTTGCTTGATTGTGTGGTATCAGCCTTAGATTGCGAAATGGGTGTTGGCACCCCGATGGGTACCGTGTACCTTGTGAATCAGGTGATTCGGAGGTGCCCGGTAAGAATTGAGGATGTGGATTTACCAGCAGACTTAATTATTCTGGATATCCACGACTTCGATATAATCCTAGGGATGGATTGGCTGTCGGAGCACGGATCGCTCATCGACTGCTGTAGCAAGCAAGTAATTTTGCGGAGCCCGGGTTTGCCGGAAGTTATCTTTCAGGGGGAACGTGATGGTTCGCCTCCTGAAGTGATTTCGTCACTTACTGCTACCAAACTTCTACGGAAGGGATGCCAGGGTTATCTGGCGCATGTCGTGTCGGAACGGGTCGATACTCCGGTTATCGACGAAATACCGGTGGTCTGTGAGTTTCCGGATGTATTCCCGGAAGACTTACCTGGATTGCCACCATCGCGGGAGATTGAGTTTACTATTGAACTACTCCCGGGTACCCGACCTATATCCCAGGCACCATACCGGATGGCGCCGGCCGAGTTACGGGAACTCAAGACTCAATTGCAGGAGTTGGTAGATTTGGGGTATGTCCGACCGAGCACTTCACCGTGGGGAGCACCGGTGTTGTTCGTGAAGAAGAAGGAAGGAAGTCTCCGTTTATGTATTGATTATCGACAACTCAACAAGGTGACATTGAGGAACCAGTATCCTCTACCCAGGATTGATGACCTTTTCGACCAGTTGCGGGGAGCTCAGTGCTTCTCGAAAATTGATTTGCGATCTGGGTATCACCAACTGAGGATTTCGGAGGAGGATATTCCGAAAACTGCTTTTCGAACCCGTTACGGGCACTACGAGTTCCTTGTTATGCCATTTGGTTTGACGAATGCTCCAGCAGCATTCATGGATCTGATGAACCGGGTCTTCCGACCCTACCTGGATAAGTTCGTGATTGTGTTCATCGATGATATTTTGGTATACTCGAGGAGTGCCCGTGCACATGAAGAACATCTACGGTTGGTTTTGGAGAGACTGAGACAAGAACAATTGTATGCCAAGCTGAGTAAGTGTCAGTTTTGGCTGAGCAGTATTGGTTTTCTGGGACACGTGATATCGACGGATGGGATTTGCGTGGATCCCCAGAAAACAGAAGCGGTGACCAACTGGGCTAAACCGACAACAGTGACCGAGGTGCGGAGTTTCGTCGGATTGGCAGGTTACTACCGGAGATTCGTGGAGGGTTTCTCCAAAATTGCTGCACCATTGACTCGTTTGACTCGAAAGGGAGTAAAGTTTATCTGGGACGAGCAGTGCGATCGGAGCTTTCAAGAGTTGAAAGATCGATTGACCACTGCACCTGTCCTTGCATTGCCGGATGACAGTG
Source organism: Prinsepia uniflora (assembly GCA_032719365.1). Taxonomy (NCBI): domain Eukaryota; kingdom Viridiplantae; phylum Streptophyta; class Magnoliopsida; order Rosales; family Rosaceae; genus Prinsepia; species Prinsepia uniflora. The sequence continues at coordinate 401,264 of CM064876.1, read as the reverse complement.
GAGAGTTTGTGGTCTTCAGTGATGCATCGCTGCAAGGTCTAGGCTGCGTGTTGATGCAAACTGGCAAGGTTATCGCCTATGCATCCCGGCAGCTGAAGACTCATGAGTTGAACTACCCTACCCATGATTTGGAGTTGGCGGCGGTGGTTCATGCTCTCAAGATCTGGAGACATTATCTGTTCGGCGCAACGTGTCGAATATACACCGACCACCAGAGTCTTAAATATTTATTCACTCAGAAGGAGCTCAACATGAGACAACGGAGATGGTTGGAGCTACTGAAGGACTATGACTGTACGATCGAGTACCATCCGGGTAAGGCCAATGTGGTGGCGGATGCACTCAGCAGGAAATCAGCAGGAACTATTGCACACCTTGGGGTGGTGTATCTTCCCTTGCTGGTGGAACTCCGGAAGGCGGGAGTTATTTTGGGTACTGACGAGCATGGAGCTTTGTTGGCCAGCTTTCATGTGCGACCAGTACTGATTGATCGGATCATTGAAGCACAACTGCAGGATCCGATACTCTGTATTTACAGAATTGAGGTCGATGCGGATGGGAGACAGGATTTTACCATCCGGGACGATGGAGCACTGGTGAAATTGGGCCGTTTGTGCGTACCTGCAGTGGCAGAGTTACGGGCCGAGATACTTGAAGAGGCCCACAGTTCGGCCTATGCTATGCATCCGGGAGGTACAAAGATGTACCGTACCCTCCGGAACCATTATTGGTGGCCAGGAATGAAGAAGGATATTGCTGAGTTCGTGAGCAAATGCTTAACCTGTCAGCAGGTTAAGGCGGAACGGCAGAGACCGTATGGGGCTATGCAGCCACTTCCGATTCCTGAGTGGAAGTGGGATCACATCACCATGGACTTCGTCTTTAAGTTACCGAGGACTCAGAGTGGAGTGGACGGAGTATGGGTGATCGTGGATCGGTTAACCAAATCAGCCCATTTTCTGCCAGTTCAGGAAACCTATAAACCTAACCGACTGGCTCAGCTGTTTGTGAAGGAAATCATACGACTTCATGGTACGCCGGAATCAATCGTGTCCGATCGTGATCCGCGTTTCACTTCCAGGTTCTGGCGGAGTTTGCAAGCTACTTTGGGAACAAACCTACGTTTCAGTACTGCTTTCCATCCACAGACCGATGGACAGTCTGAGAGAACCATTCAAACCCTGGAGGACATGATGAGGTCATGTGTACTACAGTTTCAAGACTCTTGGGATACTCATTTGCCATTGATGGAATTCGCTTACAACAACAGCTATCAGGCAAGCATCGGGATGGCACCTTATGAGGCACTGTATGGCCGACAGTGCAGGACACCTATCTGCTGGACGGAGGTAGGGGAGCGAGCGGCTGTAGGGCCGGAGGTAATGGACTTAACCATGGAAACTGTTCGCGTGATCAAGGAAAGATTGAAGGTGGCACAGGATCGCCAGAAGAGTTATGCCGACCGACGGATTCGAGACTTGGAGTTTGAAGTGGGAGATTTTGTCTTCCTGAAGTTGTCTCCGTGGAGGGGGATTGTCCGTTTTGGCCGACGGGGGAAACTGAGTCCGCGTTTTATCGGACCTTATGAAATCGTGGAGAGAATTGGCAGAGTTGCATACAGATTGGCACTACCCCCAGAACTATCAAGAGTTCACGATGTTTTCCACGTATCGATGTTGCGGATGTACGTACGTGATGCTTCTCATGTACTTAGGGAACAACCTGTCGAACTACGGGAGGATTTGAGCTTTGAAGAACAACCAGTACAGATCTTGGATCGGAAGGACAAGGTACTACGTCGAAAGACGATCCCTCTCGTGAAAATTCTCTGGAGAAACCAGGATGTGGAAGAAGCCACATGGGAGCCTGAGGCTCAGATGCGAGAACAATTTCCTCATTTGTTTCTTTGAAATTTCGGGACGAAATTTCTTAAGGGGGGAAGGTTGTAACACCCCGGAAATTCGAGGATTTCCATATTGTAATTTTTTGTGTGAATTGACGATTTTACCCCTGTGAATGGTATGGTCAAATTGTTGACTTTTTGATTGAGGAACTAAATGGACTTTGACCTATGACCGTGACGTAGTTCGGGACGTCACGAGTTCATAGACAGGTGGCACGTCCATTTCGGACGATCAGGGAAAAAGTTATGGCTATCGGAAGTTCAGGGGCATTACCGTAATTTGGACTCTCGGGGGAAAATGTTGACTTTTCTTTTGACAACTAATTTTCAGTTGACTCAAGGACCGTTGGGTAGGCCTCGACGTCCTGAGTCCGTAGACAGGCGGCACGCCGAAATCGGACTTCGTACGAGGAAGTTATGGTCAGAAACGTGAATTCGGGAAGTTCGTGTCTCGGTTTTCGTGTCGAATATTATATTCAGAAATTCTGATTGAAGGACACCTGGGGAGTGACAAGTGTCACTCACCCATTGGCTAGATTGGATCAGATCCACTATTGGATTAATTAAACATTTGAACCAGCTTTAAATGTCAGCCTTTGGATTGAAAACCCCAGATTAGATCTCAGCCCTTGATCTAATCTGGAGATTCAATCTGAGCCATCCATTTCCTTCCCTCCATTTCTTTATAATTCATACCCGCAGAGCACATTCTGCCATTTCGATCCAACCTTTCCAGCAAACCATCCACTCTCTGTGTCTGTGTATTGGGGACTTGCCGGCGAGGCTGAACGGTGGCAGTGAGCACGGCGGAGGACGGCGGCGTGGGGGGAAAACCGGAAAACCCGAAACGGTTTCTAAAACTCAGATTTTGGTAACTCGAATTCCCACGTTTAGTTTTGTTTCCTATTAATCCTAATCGACTCTAGGGACTTATAGGAACCTTCTGGGCTTGAGTTCACGACCGGAGGTAGCCTGAACGGAGTGCAAACGGCGACGGGAACCCGGGTCTGTTCATCGAGGTAAGTCTTTGTTTCAGCCCTTGTTTATTGATTTTAATTAGCTAGAACTGTTCCTGGGTATAAGACGAACATCTAGGAACAAACCAGAGTGAAAATGGTTGGGTGTAGAAGAAATGGTGACCGGGTCGTGATCGCGGGTCTGTTCGACCCAAGTTGCAGAGATACGGGTCAACCCGTCTGAGGACAGAGGTGATGACGTGGCACCCTGTCAGACTGTCAGGTGACGTGGACCAACCGTGAGCCGACACGTGTCACATGTCAGTGCACAGTCAGCACTGACATGTCACTGACGTGGACCAGTCAGGGACTGCCACGTGTCACTGACATGTCAGTGACGTGGACCAGTGCCGTGCTGACACGTGGCACATGTCAGATCTGACACGTGGTCTGACAGATCAGTGAGGTGGACCAATTGGGTGTTGACACGTGGCACCTGTCAGAGTCTGACATGTCAGACCTGACAGCTGTCAGATGACGTCATGCTGACGTCAGCAGTGACGTCAGCGATGACGTCAGCAGGAACTGTTCCTGCGTTGACCGCCACGTTGACCGGCGCGTGGGGGCGCGTGTGAACAGTGTTTCTGGTGGGACCACCACCATTCTTTAGGTTTCGACGATCCGGATCCAATGGCGGTGGTTTCGGGTCGATCGGAGATCATTAAGTTGGTCAAAATAAGGTTTATTGCCTTGGGAAGCGCGTTCGGGCGGCTTTCCCGGGTCGGTTTCGACCTAGGCTTTCATGGTTGAATGTTGGGGGTTTAATTTGACCTTTACGAATACTTGGATTTGACAGGGATTGTACATTTGTACCAGGACGAGGGTATACGTTCGGTTTCTAGCAGGATTGTACTGTGAGTGGGCCATTTTCTTAAACCCTTGTGTGCATAAATGTTTTCTGGTTTTATTATACTTATTCACATGCTAAAACAATGATGGTTTTGATGATATGGAAAATATGGTTATGGCACGTTTCACGGTATTTGGGCTTGAGACCCGTCCGATGAAACTGAATGATTGGTTCGGATTCTATCTATGTATATATATGTTTGCATGTGGATATCAATAAAATGTATTTGTTACTGCACTGTATAGATCCTTCCATATTATATTGTCTCCTCCGGATGAGGTACCCCGGAGAGGTCACGGACGTCTAGTACGTCCAGCGTCTATGACGCTAAGCATCGGGGATGCTGTACCCGAACGGGGTTCGGGGATTGAACTCGGAAATTGAGACCCGAGTGGCACGCGTAGCCTTGTGATTGTGACCTATTGGACGTCAGGGACGTCAGACATCAGGGATGTCGGGATTGGAGTGTATAGTGCAGCAACTAAAATTATGGTTATGGTTTTGCTATATGCCTTATGGTTCATATTCTATGGTTTATGATTTTGGAATTATGGTGCACGCATATTTGGAAAACGGAGGGGTAAATTATATGTTTTACTTATCAAACGATTTCATAAACTTGTGTTTCGGTCCACTCACCCTTACTGTTTGATAACCCCTCCAGGTCGGGAAACTGAGGTAGAGGAGGAGCCAGAGGCTGAGGCATAGATCTACTTCTGCGTACCTGAACCCCTGCTGGGCGGTGTACCCGCAGGATTACTTTAGAGTCGTGCTCGCAAATTTGTGATTTTGGATTATATCCCTTGTCTGACATTCGTTTAATTCAGATTTTATGTATGACTTTAATTTGGTTATTTATGCTTTTAAATGTTTTGAGGTTAAAATTGGTATGAATTATTGGGTGTCAGACGGGAGCAGGGCACGTCCCCTTGTGGTCCCTGTGGGATCGGGGCGGGTCCTGTCAGCACAGTTCGCTCATTGATTATTGCAGTAGGCGATTCTGCGGAGTCTTAGTAGCAAGGTCTGTTGGTTAGGTCCGCACGAGGTTGTAGCAGACACTAGTATCGGAGTGGTTACAGTCATTATTATTGAGAATCGAGGGACATTCTCTCTTCTCGTACAAGTCGTCAAGGTGTTCGTACCCAGGGATGCTGGGAACGAGTGGCTGAGTTTTCTTCTTTTTGGCAGAAGTAATGGGGATCGTCGTTCGGTATGAGCGGAGATCCAGAAGGTACGAGTAGAGGTATAGGATCGTCGTTCGGTATTAGCGGAGATCCAGGGTTGTCCGATTTGCACACGGTGTACAAGTGGGGATGGTTGTATGTTGATACTTTTTGTACTGATATTAGTATGAATGCCGGTGGGCTGTTACTAGTATCGTTAATAGTGTGTTGGTGCTGGTACTGGCGCTGGTGCTAGTATCGGTGTTGGGCTAACTTTGAGTTACGAGTCGGGATGTGACTTCATCGAATGGTCATGTGTCAGTAACCAGTCAAAAGGGGGGGGGGGGGGGGGGGGGGGGGGACACGTAGTTGATGTCCGGATGCGTTGGTTCCGACAGGGTTGGAACTACGGTATCAAGATAGGTTGTGTTGCGGTAACGAGAGTTGTGCGGGTGTTCCGCATTGGTAAGGGGTATTTTCGAAGCCACTAGGGTGACTTCTCAGGTTCTGCCAGGGTAGGTGATGGTCGTTGTCATCAGTACACTGGTCAGATATTGGTTGGTGGACCCGGGAACTGTCTTGGGTCATCAGGAGGAGTTGGGTATATCGAAGTTTGGTTAGCGAGTTTTGATTGCATCCACGTAGGATGAGTTTTAGCGTCATCATGTTGATCATCCTTAGTTTTCCTAGGCGGATAACAAGGATAGATACAAGGTAAGTAGTTAGGACCCACAGTCTCGGCGTGTTTTCGTCGTTGACTGATCGGTCTAGTTGTGGGAGTTAGTTGTCGAACGTTGCGACAGTATACAGATTAGTTGAGAGTGTAAGACCCTATGGTTCGGAGTCTAAAAGTTAACGGGCGGATCCTAGGTGGATCGGGATTGTGTTGTTGAGAACTTTGGGCATTGTGACGACCTAGGATCGGGATGTTACCAGTCAGGGACGCAGTGCCGTGTCTGGATCGTGATCTTGATGATCCATATAGGGAGATTATCACCCTTACTTTGGTATGTGAGTCGTAAATGATGAGACTGAACTTCTTTTCGAAGGGGATCCCGTATGGTATATTACTTGGGTGAGTAGGTTTCCGACGTGGTCGAATGTTGTCAACCTTAGACGTATTGATAGTGGTATTGGCTTCCCTATGAAGTCAATCGAATGTATTAACCAAGGTGGATGGAGTTCGTTTTGTCTCATGTTGGATTGGGCAAAGGTACTCCATTATTGGAACACTTTAGGTTATGACTTAGGTGGTTGTAGTCTGGTCGATGGATAGATGTGTGTGCTTTGTACCTAGTTCGAGGTACGATACGTTGCAGACTTGTGGTGTCAGGTATTGGTATACGGGTCATACCGAGGTATACCGGTGAGCGTGTTGGTAGCCAGATTGGTTCCGATACCATTGGATTAGCCGAGGTCGACATTGGATACTATGCGATGGGTCATGGTATTTCCGATGAGTCTAATTACGCACAGGTCGAGTGAAATGTTGGTAGGTATATATTTGAATTAAGTATGTTGATGGCTTGAGTAGCCACGAGTGAGTCTAGTGTCAGTTTTCGACTGACAAACTTCTGAATGGTGACAGATTGTCGGGATGTGTCAACGTGGATTATTGAGTGAGGTCCGATGACTCCCAGTGGGAGTAGGTACCATGATGGATGGGTGATTGAGAAAGGAATCGTTGAGTTTTTGCGTCAGCGAAAGGGTAAATTTGACAATCGGTGTCAATCCGAAACGGGTGATTTCAGTCATTCGACGGGGTCGAATGGAGTCAATACGACATGCGTACTAGTGGTACGTTTAGGTGCAGACAAGTGTGTTCTGAGTAGTTGGTGTACGAGTGTACACGTGTGACGAGGTCGATTTTACTTTCCACTGAGTGGTTGTGAAATTGGGATAGTTAGAATTCTGAGAACGAAACAAATTAAGGAGGAATGAACGTTGAGACTGGATCGATTGGAATTTCGAGGACGAAATTAATTTAGGAGGGAAGGTTGTAACGACCCGTCCCGAATTTCGGGATTTGATTAGTGATTATCATGATTAGTGGGATTGATCGGTGATTAGTTGGTCGAAATCGGACAAAATGTGCAAAATGACCGTTTTGCCCCTAGTTCGTGGGCAAAATGTTGACTTTTTGATCGGGCGGTCAAACGGACTTTGACCGATGACCGTGACGTAGTTCGGGACGTCACGAGTTCATAGGCAGGCGGCACGTTCGATTCCGACATTCGAGGAGAAAGTTATGACTATCGGAAGTTCAGGGGTATTACCGTAATTTGGACATTTGGGGGCGAAAATGTTGACTTTTCGTCTAATAACTAATTTTCAGTTGACTCAAGGACCGTTGGGTAGGTCTCGACGTCCTGAGTCCATTGACAGGCGGCACGCCGAAATCGGACTTCGTACGAGGAAGTTATGGTCAGAAATGTGAAATCGGGAGGTTTGTGTCTCGGTTTTCGTGTCGAATATTTTATTCTTAAATTTCTGATTGGAGGACACCTGGGGAGTGACAAGTGTCACTCACCCATTGGCTGGATTGGATCAAGCTCCACTAAGCATTTAAATAGGATTTAATCTGCTTTTGATCTCAGCCCTTCATCTCAAAACCCTCAAATTGCATCTCAGCCCTTGATCTCATTTCTGAGATTCAATCTGGGCCGTCCATCATTTCCCTCCATTTCTATATAAATTCTCACCCGACACCCTCACTCATCGCTCTTTGATCCAACCCTTGCGCACTACACTTTGTCTCTGCGTCTGTGTGTTGTTGGATCCACGGGGAGGGATTGAGTCACGGCGGTGAGCGGCGGTGGACGGCGGCGAGGTGGGAAAACCGGAAAACCCGAAACGGTTTCTAAAACTCAGATTTTGGTAACTCGAATTCCCACGTTTAGTTTTGTTTCCTATTAATCCTAATCGACTCTAGGGACTTATAGGAACCTTCTGAGCTTGAGTTCGCGACCGGAGGTGATCAGGACGGTGGCTAAACGGCGACGGGAAACCAGCTCTGTTCATCGAGGTAAGCCTTCGATCCCGTCTGTATTTGTCGATTTTGATTCCATAGAACCCTTTTTGGGATTAAGACGAGCATCTAGGAACAAACTAGGACTGAAATGGTTGAGAAATGGTGAAATGGTGACCGGGTCATGATCGCGGGTCTGATCGACCCGAGTTGCAGAGATACAAGTCAACCCGTCTGAGGACAGAGGTGATGACGTGGCACCCTGTCAGTTTGTCAGGTGACGTGGACCAATCGTGAGACGACACATGTCACATGTCAGTGACGTGGCCCAATCTGGGACTGCCACGTGTCACTGACATGTCAGTGACGTGGACCAGTGCCGTGCTGACACGTGGCACATGTCAGATCTGACACGTGACCTGACAGATCAGTGAGGTGGACCAATCGGATGTTGACACGTGGCACCTGTCAGAGTCTGACACGTCAGACCTGACAGCTGTCAGATGACGTCATGCTGACGTCAACAGTGACGTCAGCAGGAACTGTTCCTGCGTTGACCGACGCGTTGACCGGCGCGTGGGGGCGCGTGTGAACAGTAATTTTGGTGGGACCACCACCATTCTTTAGGTTTCGACGATCCGGATCCAATGGAGGTGGTTTCGGGTCGATCGGAGATCATTAAGTTGGTCAAAATGAGGTTTATTGCATTGGGAAGCGCGTTCGGGCTGCTTTCCCGGGCCAGTTTCGGTCTCGAGTGTCATGGTTAAATGTTAGGGGTTTGTATTGACCTGTACGTATACTTTGGATATGACAGGGATTGTATAAGCGTACCAGAACGAGGGTATACGTTCGGTTTTCAGCAGGATTGTACTGTGAGTGGGCCATTTTCTTAAACCCTTGCGTGCATAAATGTTTTCTGGTTTATTATACTTATTCACATGCTAAAACAATAATGGTTTTGATGATATGGAAAATATGGTTATGGCACGTTTCACGGTATTTGGGCTTGAGACCCGTCTGATGAAAACTTAATGATTGGTTCGGATTTTATCTATGTATATATATGCTTTGCATGTGGATATCAATAAAATGTATTTGGTACTGCACTGTATAGATCCTTTCATATTATATTGTCTCCTCCGGCGAGGTACCCCGGAGAGGTCACGGACGTCTAGTACGTCCAGCGTCTATGACGCTAAGCATCAGGTGATGCTGTACCCGAACAGGATTCGGGGATTTAGCTCGGAAATTGAGACCCGAGTGGCACGCGTAGCCTTATTATTATTGTGACCTTATTAAGCGTCAAGAACGTCAAACATCAGGTGATGTCAGGATTGGAGTGTATAGTGCAGCAACTAAAATTATACTTATGGTTTTATTATATGCCTTATGGTTCATATTATATGATTGATGGTTTTAATTACGGATGCATGCATGTTTGGAAAACGGAGGGGGAAATTATACGTTTTACTTATCAAATGATTTTATAAACTTGAGTTTCGGTCCACTCACCCTTAATGTTTTTGGTAACCCCTCCAGGTCGTGATACTGAGGTAGAGGAGGAAACTGAGGCTGAGGCATAGATCTACTTCTGCGTACCTGAACCCCTGTTGGGTGGTTTGCCTGCAGGTTTTATTTTAGAGTCGTGCTCGCAACTTGTAATTTTGGATTTCATCCCTTGTCTGACATCTGTTTAATTCGGATTTGATGTATGACTTTAATTTGGTTATTTATGCAATTGATGTTTTGAGGTTAAAATTGGTATGAATTATTGGGTGTCAGACGGGAGCAGGGCACGTCCCCTTGTGATCCCTGTGGGATCGGGGCGGGTCCTGTCATCTGGCGCTGGAAAATCCTCCTGAGGAGATGCAGAGGGATAAGCTGGAGGGGTGGGATTGGTTATGCGCGCATTGGATAAGCAACCAATTTAAATTAAGTTCACTTTTTCTTAATTTCTTTAATTGAGAATATTAATTTATGTAATTCCGTATTAGTAATAATTGTTTTTCTAATGTGCAGGTAAAATCAAAGGCCAACAAGGCGACGGGGGATCGCGCCCTTTGTTGGCTGGACATGAGGCACGTCGTGCGGCTGGGTCCCTGTTCCCGAAGGTTAAAGCCTAGGGGGAGGTTTATGCTGGGCGAGGCAATGAGGCAGCTGACGATATTCACGTAAGTTCAATGTTTGCGGTTATTAAATATTTTATTATTTTTAATTACGTAATTTTTCTAATTATTACTTTATTCAATTTTGTAGGCCGCCATGGTGGAGGACGTACAATAGACTTAGGAACAGTTGACCCAACAACAACATGAGGCCCCGCTGTAAGACCAACTACCGGATCCCGGGAAGTCGAATGGCATCCTGGAACACCATCTTGGTCTAGGACTCGAGAAAGTTGTCCGGGGCGCTAGAGGAGGGCTATTTCTAGATGTCTCGAGCTGATCCTCGAGTTCATTCCGGGGAGTCAATCCCGAGGAAGTCTCTCAGTTGCGGGGCAACTTGGAGAACCTTCAAGGGGAAAATACTGAGCTTAAGGTTGAGTATGCGCGCCTCGAGGCCCAACACCAGGTTATGCAGGCCCAGCTTGCAATTCTATTCACCCAAATGGGCCAACGTATGTCTGATGTCAATGGCTCACACTCCCAGTTGGATCCTAGTCGACAGTTTGCCCAGGATGATGCTCACCCACCACCGAACATTTAGTTTTATTATATATATTTTTTAATTATGTAAAATTATTACATTTATTTTTTTATATTTTATAATTAATTATTTCCATTTATTTATATATAATATTAAATCAATATAATTATTCAAATATTAAAATAATTAATATAAAAAAAACTATTTAACATTTAACCCAGCTGATACGTCCGTCGGGCAAAATAGACATAAGTAAAAATTGCACGGCGCACCTCCCTCGAGCTAGATAATCTTGTCCAGCGCACATCCGCCGGGCAAACCTTACGCGCCTACTCGCGATTGTGTTTTCCGACTACGTTGTTCGGCGAACACTGAGCCGAGAAAAAAACGTTGACTGTCGTTTAGCTCGGCGGATCATCGTTGTCTGCCGGGCTACACCTTTACCCGAAGAGGTCTACTCAATGCAGTTGGCCCGGAGAAGACGCCCCGAGGAAATGTTAGCCTGACGCATTGATTTTTGCTCGGCGAAACCCTTCCGCCGGGCAAACACTATTTCCTTGTAGCGTGAGCACAAACATTTGTGCTACAAGTTGGTATTACTTTGTGCTTAAAGACTTTTCCTCATGTGATCTTGTACAACAAGTTTGTATTACGTCGTGTTTAAAGACTTTTCCTTATGCGATCTTGTACAATGTGTTTGGGTGATCAAGTAGCTAAGAACGAGTTTGGTGATAGTTTTGGTGATCAAGCTGCCCTGCAATCGGTTTCAAGCAGTAAGAAGCAATTAGAGGAGTTAGTTAGTTAGTTAGAACTGACTGTTTATGAGCTGTAATCCATAGCCACGTGGCTCCTTTTCATAGGGTTAGCTAGTTTAGCACAGCTAAGAGTATATTAGCTGCTTTTTGCTCTCTTTTCCATACACTTTTTTGTGACACCAAATACAATCAATTGTAAAGAAATTGAACCGTCTCCTTCTCTCTCTTTTCCATTCCTTCAATCTCTCTGAAGAGTCTTCAAAGGTTTTCATGGTATCAGAGCTTCAGCTCGATCCGTGATACCTAGCTGGAGTTTCCTGACTACAACCTTCAAATACCTGCAAGCATTGAGCTAAGTTCTTTCTCTCTTCTTAATCGTTTTTCCTCCATTGTTGCTACCTTCGGGTTGTTTTCTCTTCCGATTGTATTAAAGATTGCGCTCGGTTGAATTCGTGTTTTTTGCACATGAAGTTAGATGTTCATATGAAGTTTCTGGTTGTTGTGTGACTGAGGATCAGTTTCTTGTTAAATTCTTGCCTTGCGTTCTTGAAGTTAGATGTTTGTATAAAATCCTCTGTCTGGATCTGTGGTTAATAATCAGTTGTTAGTTTTCTTCATTGATGAAAAAGTTAAATCAGTGATTGAAGATCGTTTACCTACTTGAAGTTGCTTATTAGTCTGCTTAAAGCTCTAAGTTCACTTTTCCTTCTGTATCCTTCACGGAAAATATGTCGAATTCACACGCTCCAAGTTTTGGCCTCAGTTCTGCTTCTCAAACCACACCTATTTTCCTACCAAACATTGTGCTCGATGAGTCTAATTACTCTACCTGGATTTTTCGGATGGAGTCTTTTTTGGGAGGATTGCACTTGCTTGGCTTTGTTGATGGTACAAACAAGTGTCCTCCTGAGTTTGTATTGGCTGATGATGGTCTCACTAAGGTACTCAATGATGCCTATGTGACATGGAAAGGTCAGGACCAGAACATCATCAATCTGATAGGACAGACTCTGAGCTCTCGAGCCATGTCTTGTGTTGTAGGAAGCACTTTAGCTGCTGCAATGTGGTCAAGCTTAAAGTCCAAGTTTGCTGATTCAAATAGACAGAACATTCTACAACTAAAGACCAATCTTCAGAGGACTAAGAAAGGTCAAGATTCAATTGAGGTGTATTTGGAGAAAATTAAAACAGCCAGAGATGCCCTTGCCACTGTGGGAGTCATATTGGATGATGATGATGTAGTAGTGACAGTTCTTGAAGGTCTTCCACCTGAATTCACTGCCATCAAGACAATAATCAGAACTCAAGCCACCTGTTCCATGACAAATCTTAAGACTCTTCTCAAAGCAGCAGAGTATGATCTGGAGCAGGCCTCACAGTTCACACCAATGCATAATCTGACTGCTATGATGGCTAACAGTTCCTTAACCACTCAGGATGCATCTGGTCCCTCCACTGTCTCCAGTGTTCCTTCTGGACCAGTCAATCTTTCTAATACTCAGCCATTGATGTATCCTAGTGCTGTTCCCCCCTTACCACTGTCATCTCAAGCTCAGTTCACTCATACTGTCAATCCTTCCAATACTCAGCCATTGATGTATCCTAGTGGTGTTCCCCCCTTACCACTGTCATCTCAAGCTCAGTTCACTCATATGCCAGTGTATCCTATGGGGTTCCCCTTTGACTCTGGTAATGGTAATTCACAGTTTCCAACCCTGATTGCTAATAGCAATGGAGGAGGAGGTAGGTTTGGAGATCGTGGCTCTGGTTCAGGAGGAAGGGGTTATCAGTTCAGTACAAATTCAGATGTTTGTCAGTTGTGTAATAAACCAGGCCATAGTGCAAGAACTTGCAACAGTCTGCAGGCTTATAACACACAGGGAGGAGGTGCTGGAAACAGGTTTTCTGGAGGAAATGGTGTTGAATGTCAGTATTGTGGAAGAAAGTTTCACACAGCAGACAAATGCTACCATTTGATTGGCTTTCCCAATCAGAGAATGCAGTTTGGAGGATACAATAACACCTTCAAAGCAGGAGGGTATAATACCAATTTTAAATCAGGCGCCTCTCCTGGTGAGTTCCACAATAACATCTCCAGTGGGTTTTCTGGCAATTCAACCTCTCAGTTTGGCATTCCTGAAGGATCCTCGGCCAATCAATGTGGTACCTCTGGTGGACTCTCAAACAACCTCAATCTCACTAACAAAGATTCTAGCATGCCTGTCTCTGTTCAACATGCCATGATGGCATCCGGTTTTGCTATGGTCTCTTCAGCTGGTTCTTCATCTATGCCATATTGGCTTGCAGACTCAGGAGCTTCTAACCATATGACAAGTGACATTCAACTTCTAAACAACATTGCCTCTTATCCTACCACTGATACAGTTACTGTTGGCAATGGTGAGACTTTGCCCATCACACACAGTGGTCACTCAACACTTGGCATACTGGCACTATCCAATATACTGCTTATTCCCAAACTTAAGGCCAACTTACTTTCTGTTCATCAACTCTGTAAGAACAATAACTGCAGAGTTATACTTGATGAATCTGAATGCATTGTGCAGGAAAAGGTGCAGGGTCAAATACTATTCAGGGGATTGAGTAGGGGAGGGTTATATCCTCTTCCTTGTTTTTCTGGTACACCTAAGACACAACTCAGTTACAGTTCCAGCCCTTGTTCAGATCAGACACATGCTGCTGGGAAAGAGCAACTACAACACTCAGCTCTTATTGGGAAACAAGTTCAACATGAACTGTGGCATAGACGGCTGGGACATCCTTCCAATGAAATCACTCAGGTTATGTTACAAAAAACAGGTCTAGTCAATATAAATAAGTCCTGCACCAGCTCTCATCCTTGTCAAGCTTGTATAGCAGGCAAGTTTACTAAACTTTCTTTTCCAACCTCCACTTCTAGAGCTAGTGAGCCATTTGCTTTAGTCCATTCTGATGTTTGGGGTCCTGCACCTCAATCATCGATAGAAGGTTACAGGTATTTTGTACTCTTTATTGATGACTGTACAAAATACACATGGATGTTCCCCATGATCAATAAAAGTGAAGTGTTTGGTCATTTTAAGACTTTCTTTGCCTTTGTGTTAACTCAATTTCAAGTTTCTGTGAAATGTTTGAGATCTGATGGTGGTGGAGAGTTCATGAGTATCAAATTTAAGGAGTTTTTGAGTGATAAAGGTATTATGCATCATGTCTCTTGTCCCTATACCCCTCAGCAAAATGGAATTGCTGAAAGAAAAAACAGGCATGTAAAGGAAACTGCTGTGACTATGGTTAAGCAGGCCTCTCTCCCAGACTGTTTCTGGTATCATGCATGTGCCTTGGCAATCTTCCTAATTAACAGAATGCCTACTGCCACACTACAGATGCAGTCTCCATTTGAGAAATTATATCAGAAGGTCCCTGATTTAGATGCTCTTAAAGTGTTTGGATGTGCTTGCTATCCTCTCTTGACTCACTACAACACCAACAAGCTCATGGCCAAATCAGATCAGTGCATTTTTGTTGGTTTTGCTTTAGGGTACAAGGGTTTCATTTGCTATCATAGGAACACAGCCCGGTTTATTATATCTAGACATGTCATCTTTGATGAACACTGTTTTCCATATGCACTGTCATCCTCAGTACACAGTCCTCACCTCTCAGTCCATAGTTCTCAGCCCTTATCACCAAGTTACCAGGTTCCTATATCTGTTACTGGTTCCCCATCACCTTCAATACAAGAATGCCAGGGTGCTCCAGTCCAAGATTCACAAGATACTTCAGACCCTCCATCTCATCTAGTCAGCTTTCAGGAGCTTGAGCTCTCTTCAGGACAATCAATACCTTTTATGGTTTCCACAGGTGCTTCATCTTCCTCAGCAGGTCCACAGATGCATAATTCTCAGCTCTCATCACCTACTTCCCAGGTTCCTATACCTGTTACTGGTTCCCCATCACCTCCAGTACAAGAATCCCAGGGTGTTCCAGGTTCTGGTTCCCCATCACCTTCAGTACAAGAATTGCATCTTTCTGCTGATCCTGTAATTACCTCTCCTACTTCTGTGCCCTTGTCTTCTGCACCAAATGATGAGTATCCCATTGATCCTTCCCCCATCTCTACTGATTCTGGACCTAATCTGCTAGTTGATCTCACTGCTTTCTCTCCAGAACACCATACCTCCATTTATTTTGGGGAATCTACAGGTGCTGTCACAGTTAGTACCACTCCAGGAGAGGGCCTATCCATCCTTCTTGATACTACAGCTGACAAAAACAGTTCTAATCCCATTTCTGAGGCTAACATCTTGCATCCTATTGATGGCTTACCTGCTGTCTCTTCCAATGCTCATCCTATGCTTACTAGAGCCAAACGAGGTATTTTTAAACCCAGATGTCTACTAGCAATTCACTCTCACCTCTCTATTGATCCAAGTCTCACTGAACCTCATTCCTACAAGGCTGCTCTTCAGTGTCCTGAGTGGAGGGCAGCAATGCACAGTGAAATGCAAGCCTTGAAATCACAGAATACGTGGACTCTGGTTCCTCCTCCTTCCAATCGAAATATAGTCAGCTGTAAATGGATTTTTAGGCTGAAAAAAAAATGCAGATGGAACAATTGCTAGACATAAAGCACGTTTGGTGGCTAGAGGTTTCAGTCAAGCCCAGGGCATTGATTATGATGAAACCTTCTCTCCTGTCATTCGCCATACAACGGTTAGGTTGATGCTAGGCTTGGCAGCTCACTTTGGCTGGAAATTACATCAATTAGATGTCAAAAATGCTTTCTTGCATGGTCATCTGCTGGAGGAAGTCTACATGTCACAGCCTGGAGGATTTCTTGATCCTGATCACCCTGACTTTGTGTGCAAACTTGAGAAATCACTGTATGGATTAAAACAGGCCCCTAGAGCTTGGAATGACAGGTTCACCAGTTTTCTTCCTACCCTAGGTTTCTCTACTTCGTATGCTGATCCTAGTCTGTTCATCAAGAGTGAAGCTGGTTCCTTGGTTTATTTACTACTCTATGTGGATGACATCATCATCACCGGTAATGATCTGAGTATGGTTCACAATGTTAAAACAGCATTGCAGCAGGAATTTGAGATGACTGATCTTGGTAATCTGCATTACTTCTTGGGATTGGAAATCAAGTACCTACCAGCTGGTGGCTTGTTTGTTTCCCAATCCAAATATGCCAAGGATGTGGTGATCAAGGCAGGAATGACAAGCTGTAACACTCATCCTACACCTAGTCAAGTTGGGGCTAAACTATTTAAAGAAGGGCAGTGGCTCACAGATGCTGAGACTTCTTATTTCAGAAGCTTGGTGGGATGCTTGCATTATCTCACTTTTACTCGACCCGACATTGCCTATAGTGTCAACACGGTTTGTCAGTTTCTTCAACAGCCCACTCATCAACACCTGATTGCTGCTAAGAGGATTCTGAGGTACATCCAAGGAACAATTGATCATGGCATTGTTTTGCAGGCTGCTTCACCAACAAACACAGGACTTCACCTTCAAGCTTTTGCTGATGCTGATTGGACAGGAGATCCAAACAACAGGAGATCCACCACAGGTTTTGTCATTCTTCTCAATCAGTCTCCTATTTCCTGGTGCAGTAAAAAACAGCACTGTGTTAGTCGATCATCCACAGAAGCTGAATACAGGAGTATGGCTGACACCACCTCTGAACTTCAATGGCTCAAGCACGTATTCAAAGACTTACAACTTACTCTTGCTGAAGTTCCTTCACTCCACTGTGACAATATCTCTGCCCTTGCCCTTGCAACCAATCCCGTGCATCACTCCAAACTAAAACACATAGAGGCAGATGTTCATTTCACGAGGGAAAAAGTGAAAGATGGTTCCATCACTCTGCGTTTTGTTGCCTCTAAGCTTCAACTAGCAGATTTGTTCACAAAGGCTCTATGCTCACCTCAGCACAACTTCTTTTGTCACAGCTTGATGTTGTGTTCCCCCCATCAAGCTGAGGGCGGGTGTTTGGGTGATCAAGTAGCTAAGAACGAGTTTGGTGATAGTTTTGGTGATCAAGCTGCCCTGCAATCGGTTTCAAGCAGTAAGAAGCAATTAGAGGAGTTAGTTAGTTAGTTAGAACTGACTGTTTATGAGCTGTAGTCCATAGCCACGTGGCTCCTTTTCATAGGGTTAGCTAGTTTAGCACAGCTAAGAGTATATTAGCTGCTTTTTGCTCTCTTTTCCATACACTTTTTTGTGACACCAAATACAATCAATTGTAAAGAAATTGAACCGTCTCCTTCTCTCTCTTTTCCATTCCTTCAATCTCTCTGAAGAGTCTTCAAAGGTTTTCACAATGAATATTCGTACTTAGCATTCAATATTCTAATAGTGAATCTATATATAGTGAGTCCTCTTTCCAATTGAAATTATGGATAATTGAATATAATTTCTCTCATTATTTTTTATCCGTAATAGTCTGAAAACAAGCCCCAATCTAAGCTACGTAAAAGTATAATAACATTGACTTGCTGGATCCTTTGTCTTAGTACATGGTTTATTTCTCAATAGGGGCAAGAAAACGAAAAATGTCGATTTTAGTTGCAGGAAGTCTAACATGGAGTTGGGGTCTAGAGTTGAAATTTTGGACAGTAATTGATTAGTTTGAGCTAACCTTTCGTTGTTATAATGAAAAAGTTGTTATTGAGTAAAGTAATTTATACTGAGTAAAGTAGGGAAGGTTCTAGTACTAATTAACTCACATTGATGTGGATTTTAACGTTAGAATTTGATTATGATGATATAATTTATACGCTTTCTTATGATATATAATAAAAGAATAATATTTAATTACATCTTAATTTTGGTGGTACTTTTTCATAATATCTTTTAAATTTATTAAATAATTCGTGTGTATATATATAGATTATAATATAATTTGTTCAATCTTAAATTATCATTCCAAGATCATTTATACAAAAAAAAAAAAAACAGCCAAATTAGATATATTCTAGTCATTCATATGTGTAAATTAAATAAACCATTTATGATGAGTATATTGTTACCAACAGTCTTGATTTATTTTATACATATAAATTACTAGAAGGCCTCCAAAATTGTTGATTTTTTGTGATATGATCTTGAAATGATTATTTATGAATTGAACGTTTTTAATTATAAAGAATATAAAAAAATATTCAATATATCGAAAAAGTTGTATGAAGAGAGATAGTATTGTCCATAATACATTTTTAATAAAAGAAAAAATTTATTATCATCTTGTTTGTAACATATTGAGGGTTAGTTTCTCTTTCTTCTTGGCCGGGTTTGAAATATCTAGGAAGATCTATAAACCATGTAATTAAGCCTCCTTAATTTGTTGTCTTCTTCTCCATCTACCAAATGTGCACGTACGCCATACATTTCTTAATTTGTCCGCTCAATTACACTAATTTGTACATCCTTTTTTCTAGCTGGTTCTAGCTAAAGAGGTCTGCCAAACATAACTTAAGAATGTACACATATTGGGTACGTAGTCCTTTGCATGGTATAGACGTCCCTACCTCTCCCTATATATGCTAGGCTTCTTAGTTATTATATATGGTGGCTCACAACCATATATTTGTACATGCTTTAATTAAGAGCTCAAGAGTACTGATCGATCGACTAAATTACAAAAGACATACCAAGAACAAAATGTGGAAGCTTAAGTTTGGTGCTGAGGGGCCAAATGTGGATCCTTACCTTTTCAGCACAAACGAGTTTGTGGGAAGGCAGACATGGGAGTTTGACCCTGATGCAGGCACACCTGAAGAGCGAGCCCAGATTGAAGAGGCCCGTCAACATTATTACAACAATCGTTTCCAGGTCAAGCCATGTAGTGACCTCCTCTGGCGATTGCAGGTACGATAACAAATATATCTATATATATTGTGATATCAATATATCTAATTAAACTAACTATATTTAACTACATTTTGTTACCTAGCTCGCTTACTATATGTGTACTATGCATCAAGAACATGTCAATTTTTCGCGATTTATATTGGTGTAATATAAATATATATAAACTATGTGTAAATACATTTTATCATTACTTGTGTACCTAGCTAGCTTGATTATTATATATGTACATGATATATATATATATATATATATATATATATATATAATGGGCAGGATCGATGTGCCTCTTGGGAATAAGCTACGCCTAGACTCAGCTACACTTCTTATATTTTTTTCTTAATTCTAAATTTTTTACATATATATTGCTTGTATATCTCACCTATGGGTACGGTACTATCTATGTACTCTCATTTCAATTTACCAAATAATTTTATACATTTATTATAATATAAACTGTGAACGTTCAATTCATAAATGATCATTTCAAGATCATCTATGTAAAAAAAAAAAAAAATCAACCACGCATATATTAGAGTTCGTTTAGTCATTAATAATGTGTATCAAACAAATCGACAATGTTCGTTCGCAACAATTAAGATACTTATAATGAACTGCCCATTTAATTTGTATATATGAATGACTAAATGATCTTCAATTGAATTAGTTGATTTTTAATCTCAATGATCATGAAAATTTAATTTAGAAAATGCATAATTCCAATTAAATATATGTACATATATATAAGTGCATAAAACGGTGGTATGAGGAAATATTAGTACCATGGTGCGATAAGTGTTATCCTTATGTAGATAGTTATATTTATGCACCTATAATTAATCTTAAAGGTTTGTCTTTGTATTTTGTTCAAATAAGTGAAATTTTCATGTATGTGTGTGTAGCTTCTAAGGGAGAGAAATTTCAAGCAAGAAATTCCCCAAGTGAAGGTGGAAGACGGTGATGAGGAATATTGTGTTTATGAAAAGGCCACATCTTCATTCAAAAGGGCTGCTACCTTCTGGGCTGCCTTGCAAACACCTCACGGCCATTGGCCTTCTGAAATTACTGGTCCTTTGTTTGTTTGTTCACCCTTTGTAAGCAAACCCTCTATATTGATCTCACAATTTTTCTTTTTGATTAAGAAAAGTGGGCTATTTATTCATAAATTATTGATTTTCAATCATGATTGAAGAAAGAAGAATATCACTCACTCGTCAAGTGTTAAGACATTTTCGTGAAACTCCCGTAACAAAGTTAATTTGGTATAGCTCTAAAATTTGACTACTTTTCCCAATTTTGCCTCCATAAAATGCAGGTCATGACCCTCTACATTACAGGTCACCTTAACATTGTTTTCTCTTCCGAGCATCGTAAGGAAATGCTTCGGTACATTTATTGTCATCAGGTAAAAAAGGGTGAATATGAATTACTATTATGATGACCTTAACTTTTACTAATACGCATTCATTTTTGTACGTTTTTCGTTCTAAACGAGCATGAGAGAGTTTTGCAGAACGAAGATGGTGGGTGGGGATTACACATAGAGGGGACTAGTATGTTGTTCTCCACACTTATGAACTACATTTGTATGCGCCTTCTCGGAGAAGGACCCGATGGCGGTCAAGACGATGCATGTGCAAGAGCAAGAAGGTGGATTCTTGATCATGGTGGTGCAACACACTCTTCATCTTGGGGAAAGATTTGGATGGCAGTATGATATTAATTTCTAATGTGATCAATTTAAATTTATAATCTAATTTTATTAGTACAATTTCTTTTTCTAATTAATTAGCCAGTCTTAATTATGAATCGAAAAGATTGTGTTAATTTCTTCGATTTTTGTAGATCCTCGGTGTGTATGATTGGGATGGAAACAACCCTATTCCACCAGAGTTTTGGGCTTATCCATCTCTAGATCTCCTCCCTTTTCATCCAGGTTTGCACAATTTTAATTTTGAACTCAGAAAATTAACACAAGCTAGCTAGCGTCTATATATATACATAGACTTGGTAGCCTAAAATTCTTCCATTTGAATCATTTGATGGTCCGTTGGGCTCGTTAATTTGGTATTTAGAATTGGATTTTATCGAGGTAAAAAAAAATTCATTTTAAAGGTGTTCAAGATAAGTTTCATGAATGATTTGTAATTATTTTCGACTTTCAATGTTATCCAATATGGTTTCATGGAGTGCCTTCCCTCATCCAATTCTTTCTTTCGTCCTTCTGGTTACTCCTTGGTTGCAAGTTTTGGGTACTAATCACTACTTGATATGGCAGCAAAAATGTTATGCTATACTAGAATGACTTTCCTGCCTATGTCCTATTTGTTTGGGAGAAGATTTGTTGGCCCCATCACACCTCTCATTCTACAACTGAGACAAGAAATTTACAATGAACCTTATCATAAAGTTAGATGGAGCAAAGTCCGCCATCTCTGCGCAAAAGTGAGTGTGTATATATATATATATATACATTGTTAATTTACCGCGAAATTGTCTCTAATCTAATTTTATATATAAATTAAAATGTTTTTTTATTAAATAAAACTCTAATTTTACAAATTGTTATGTTTTATTGTTAAATAAAATATTGACTTTTTTTTACTTAATTTCCAAAACTGCTAAAATACCAAAAACATTCAATTAAGTTTCCCCATCTCCCTCAAGTGGGTCTAGTTTTATTGGTAAAAATCTTGACTTTGTAGACCAGCGATCTCAAATTTGAACTCCGATGACATCCTAATATGGTAGGAATTTCCCCCTCCCCACTATTTATTTCATCCAAATGTCGTCGAAATTGTTGATGGGGCAGCTTTATGACATAATTTGTATGAACAATTAATTAAAAATTTATGTTCAATATTATTTTTATAGAGATATATGTTCGCAGCATGTCAACGTATTATTAGACAGGGTGCATTAATTGTGAGATGTGGTCATATATATGATGACATCATTGATAAATTTATCCACTAATTAGTTTAACGATATTAAGATGAAATACTGGGACAACATGATATTGTTTGGCATTTTTTTGGGGGGTTGAGTGAGAAAATTCACATGATTCATCCAGGAAAGTGAGAGCTTTTGGGCCAGTTCCAAGGACATTTGGAGTAAAGAGGCTTTCAAATTTGATTCATATTGTTGCATATATGCAGGAAGACAACTACTATCCACATGGTAAATTACAATGTTTGATGTGGGATAGTCTTTACACAATTTATGAGCCTCTTCTTGCTCGATGGCCCTTCAAGAAGCTGAGAGAGAAGGGACTTCATGAAACCATGCAGCACATTCATTACGAAGATGAGGTCACTCGATACATTACCATTGGAGCTGTGGAAAAGGTAATATATATATATATATATAATTATAATCACCTCATATATATTATTTAAGAAGAAGAAAAAAAAAATACAGACAGACTATGTACGTTATCCAATGTTGAGACATTTGCCTTTGGCAGCCATTGAATATGCTTGCTTGCTGGGCTGAGGATCCCAACGGGGGATCTTATAAGAAACATCTTGCCAGAGTAGCAGATTATATATGGGTTGCAGAAGATGGAATCAAAATTCAGGTGTGCAACACTATTTCCCATAACTCAATCTATTAGTATTATCATACATCCTTTTTTTATATTAAAAATAATACTTCTATTTTCCCGTATACGTCTTCGAAATTAGCTAAACTACACATTTTTTTTTAAATAAAAAAATTTACATAAATATATTATACGTGATGTACGTAGAATTCAATTTAATATGTAAATGTAATTTTCATGTCAAGTTCATATTCAAATGCAGAGCTTCGGTAGCCAGGTGTGGGATGCAAGTTTTTCCATTCAGGCTTTGCTTGCTGGAAATCTCAACGAAGAACTTAGATCTGTACTTAAAAAAGGACATGAGTTCCTAAAGAAATCCCAGGTTTTTTCATTTTTGCATAATTTCATTTATATATATATATATATATATTTCATTTCACAACCTTTTTAATTTTCTCTTTGATTTTCTGGTTGGCTTAATTAGGTTAGGGATAATCCTATGGGTGACTTTTTAGCCCATTTTCGTCACATTTCTAAAGGAGCATGGACTTTCTCTGATCGAGACCATGGATGGCAAGTTTCTGATTGTACTGCTGAAGCTCTCAAGGTGATTCTTGATTGATTAATTTTCTAATTTTAGCTTATACTTCAAGTTTGTATTCTTGATTAGTTAATTGCTCCAATTGAGCAACCACGAGCCAGAGAGAAAACAAACAACACAAGAGCACCGAGAAACAAGAAAATAAGAAAAATTCATCAATTTGATTTTTTGTTTAAATAAATGAAGGAAATAAAGCTCCAATTCATTTCCAAGTTTATTAGTTTTAAGGAGTGGATCTAGTTTAGATGGTTCTGACTTTAACTTATAGATATTTGGTCTCATCAAGTTCGAACTACGACGGCATATTGTGTGGTAGATTTTCTTCTCCCTTGTCACTAACACTCATTGGACCATTTTTTTTTTTTTTAAAAAAAAGTCTAGTTATATGGGCTTTGCTATATTTGAAGGTTTTTTTTTTAAAAAAAAAATTGATATTTTTGAATTTGATAAATAAGTTTGACTATTTTTAATAAATCTCCATTATTTTCTATTGGGTATAATTAATCCATATTTATACATATAATTACAGATTTTTTTGAAGTGATTGTAAGTTACAAATCTTTTGACTTTTATATATTTTTACTTAGTTAACAAAATTATATAGAGCACGCAACAAGACTTCACAGATGAGTTTTATATAATGTGATTGAGTCTTTAATAAAATTATATTGAGTTATATAATTTGATAGATAATTGTTTTGAATAATTTTATAACAAATCATAGTTATTTTTTTACTAAAAGTTCTCTAATCAAATTGAAATAAAATAATAAATAAAATATTAAAAATTAATAAAAAATTTATAAAAAATTACTAAAAGTTCTCTAATCATAGTTAATGTTGTGAAGGAAATCCGGTGGATGAATGCAGAGAGAATATGGAGAAGCAGGGAGAAGAAAATAAGACATCTGATTATTATGAGATTAGAATTAGGGTTTACAAGCATTAATTATCCCTTATATATGGGAGGGTAATTAATGAATACAAAGGACAAAACTACCCCTAGTACCTATTACATAAATAGACATAACCCTTACAACTATTTACAACACTCCCCCTTGGATATTTCATGTAAGGGTACTGCATGGCTACGCACTTATATGTTGCCTCGTTAAAACCTTGCCAGGTAACAAAAACCCTATGGGACAAAAATAACCCTGGTCGAAGGAAAAAGAGTGCAACGTGCGTACAGGCGATCACATCGGAATCTTCTGAGGTAGCTGATGTCGTCTCTTCTGGAATACGGGTAGATAATCCGCCTTTAAGACAAAATGCATTAGTGTTGCTCCACCAAAACCTTACCCGGTAAACCCAGTGGGACAAACCCGTGGTTGAAGGGAAAAGATGTGCAAATGCATATGAGTCAAATCGTAGTATCTTCAGGATACATTGTTAGCGGGGTGATCACACCAAAATGTGCCTCATTAAAACCTAGACAGGTAACAAAAACCAATGGGACAAAATAACCCTGATCGTAGGATAAAAGAGTACACGATGATCATGTGAATATACTTCGGGATACTCAGCATACTTCTGGATACATGGTATACTTCAGGATACTCCCCCTGATATTGACTCCCCCTGAAAACTATAGATTAGGTAGATCAGCCAGTCTACGTAAACCAATACCTCGCACATGCTGCTGGAATGTGGCCTTTGGTAATGACTTGGTGAACAAGTCCGCATGGTTATCTTGAGATCGTATTGGCTTGATCTCAATCTTCCGATGTTCTTGTTGTTGCTGGTTAAAGAAGAACTTCGGTGCAATATGCTTGGTGTTGTCTCCCTTAATGAAACCGGTCTTCATCTGCTCTATGCAGGCAGCATTATCTTCGTAGATAACTATCGGTTCATTACGGGTGGAATTCAGTCCACATGTATTTCGAATATGCCCAGTCATAGCTCTTAGCCATATGCATTCACGAACTGCTTCGTGCAGGGCCAAAATCTCGGCATGATTCGAAGACGTAGCAACAAGGGTCTGTTTTGTAGACCTCCAAGATATCGCTGTGTTCCCAATGGTAAAGACATAACCGGATTGGGAACGTGCCTTATATGGGTCTGATAGGTAACCTGCATCAGCATACCCAATGAGGCGTGCATCATTTCGAGGACCAAGGGGGTTTGATTTATTCCTCGATGCATAGGGATAGAATAAGCCCATATCCGTTGTACCTCTAAGGTATCGGAAGATGTCTTTTATGCCATTCCAGTGGCGGCGTGTTGGCGCAGAGCTAAATCTAGCTAGCAAGTTCACAGCGAATGAAATGTCTGGTCTTGTGCATTGAGCCAAGTACAACAGTGCGCCTATTGCACTTAGATATGGCACTTCTGGTGTCAATATCTCTTCGTTGTCATCTGCTGGACGAAACGGGTCCTTTTTAGGATCTAGACTCCGGACGATCATGGGCGTGCTTGAAGGTTTTGCTTTATCCTCATTAAAGCGTCTCAACATCTTCTGGATGTAATTCGATTGATGGACCAAAATCCCATCTGCACGGTGCTCGAGCTCCAGGCCGAGACAGAAGTGTGTTCTCCCAAGATCCTTCATTTCAAATTCTAACTTCAGGTGCTTAGCGGTTTCTTGGATCTCTTCAGGAGTACCAATCAGATTCATGTCATCGACATAAACTGCCACTATAGCGAACCCGGAACTTGTCTTCTTAATAAACACGCATGGGCATAATTCATTATTCACATATCCCAATCTGATCAAATATTCACTTAGACGGTTATACCACATCCGTCCGGATTGTTTCAATCCGTAGAGTGAACGCCTCAAACGAATGGAGAGCGTGTTCCGTGGTCTGGAACTATTTGAATCAGATATCTTAAGTCCTTCAGGAACTTTCATATATATCTCTGTGTCTAGATCCCCATAGAGATAAGCTGTGACCACATCCAAAAGCTGCATACTCAGTTTTTCGGAAACTACCAAACTGATAAGGTAGCGGAACGTTATAATGTCCATTACGGGAGAGTATGTCTCCTCGTAATCAATCCCAGGGCGTTGAGAAAATCCTTGCGCCACTAGACGAGCTTTGTATCTCACAATCTCGTTTTTCTCATTACGCTTCCTTACAAATACCCATTTAAAGCCTACAGGTTTAACATGGGGAGGTGTGGGAGCTACAGGTCCAAACACCTTTCTTTTTGTCAAGGAATCAAGTTCGACCTGTATTGCTTCTTTCCATTTTGGCCAGTCTTCTCTGCGTTGGCATTCATCAACGGAGCGAGGTTCGATATCATCACTAGTTATTATTTCAGTAGCTACTGCGAATACAAATATATCATCGATGATAATATCATTCCGATTCCATATCTCATTTAAGCATGCATAGTTTACCGAGATCTCTCTATTCTCGGGAATGGGTTCAGACGTTGAGGCGTCCCCCAACGTCGTCTCTTCTAAGACAGACCCATAA
The DNA here is from genome assembly GCA_032719365.1 of Prinsepia uniflora. Taxonomy (NCBI): domain Eukaryota; kingdom Viridiplantae; phylum Streptophyta; class Magnoliopsida; order Rosales; family Rosaceae; genus Prinsepia; species Prinsepia uniflora. The sequence goes on along the minus strand of CM064876.1, from coordinate 374,513 downwards.
TCCGGAATTATCTCATGAGATGGATCGGATGATATAGTGATATCTAAGGGATTCAATGGTGCCAAATTTGTCCTCTTCCGGGGATAAGAATCCTTCGAACCTATTGGTCTACCTCGCTTCTGGGCAGGGACATATGACTGGTTAGCCGCCATGGCCGTACTTTGTCCATCTGGGACGACCCGTCCATCTGGGACGGCGCGTCCTACGGGGACGTCTATCCTTGCAGGCACGTTTGCAGCTGGTATATGTGATCTCGTCACTTTAGCTAGATCAGAGAAAGCGTCTGGCATATTATTAGCTACACTCTGTAGATCTATAATTCTCCGCACTTCATTCTCACTTTGTGCGGTTCGGGGATCAAGATGAGACATAGTGGAGACAGTCCACGTCAATTCACGTCGTTCTTCAGGAACGTTAGCGTTCTTATCTCCCCCTAACGGCGGGAAGACTGTCTCATCGAAGTGACAATCCGCAAAACGAGCGGTAAAGAGATCACCTGTCAAGGGCTCTAAATAACGTATAATGGAGGGGGATTCATAGCCGACATATATGCCCCTCCGGCGTTGAGGTCCCATTTTTGTACGTTGTGGCGGCGCAATTGGCATGTAAACTGCACACCCAAACACGCGTAAGTGCGAAACATCAGGTTCGTACCCAGTTACCAGCTGTAACGCGGAATAGGGTTGGGTGGCAGTGGGCCTCAACCGGACCAACATAGCTGCATGCAAAATTGCATAGCCCCACGCAGAAATTGGTAGCTTGGTGCGCATAACCAAAGTCCGTGCAATCATTTGTAAACGTTTAATGAATGCTTCTGCGAGACCATTCTGGGTGTGAACATGTGCAACTGGATGTTCAACATCAATCCCAAGGGACATGCAATAATCATCGAAAGATTTCGATGTAAACTCCCCGGCATTATCAAGTCTAATGGACTTTATGGGATAATCCGAATTGTGGGCCCTTAATTTAATGATTTGGGCAAGGAGTTTAGCGAACGCAGCATTGCGTGTGGACAATAGGGTCACATGTGACCACCTCGTCGATGCATCAACCAAAACCATGAAATATTTAAATGGTCCACATGGTGGTTGGATGGGTCCACAAATATCCCCTTGTATTCTGTACAAGAAAGGGACAGAGTCTTTATCGATCTTTGCATATGATGGTCTAGTGTTCAATTTTCCCATTGAGCAAGCTTGGCATTGTGTGTCACTAAACACTAGGTCCTTATTTGTAAGGGGATGCCCGTGTGATGTATTGAGGATACGGCGCATCATACCTTGACCGGGATGTCCCAATCGGTCATGCCATAATAAGTAGTTGCTAGGGTTAGGTAGCTTCCGGCTAGCTATGTGATTTGCCTCAATGGTCCTAATAGTGGTCATGTAGAGTCCACTACTGAGGCATTTTAATTTCTCCAATGTACGCTTCCGGCCATACAAGTTGGATGTTATGCAAAGATATTCCACATTTTTTTCGGTTGTGGTTTCAACATGATAATTATTAGCTCGAATATCCTTAAAACTCAATAACGTTCTGCTGGAACGTGGGGAGTATAAGGCTTCATCAATGGTAAATGCGGGTACCATTGGACAACATAAATTGGGCTCTTCCGGAGCCTTCAATCAAGTTTGATTTGCCAGAAATAGTTATGACCGGGGTGTGGTTAGGCATTAAGTTTGTGAAAAATATCCTATCACGGAGGATGGTGTGCGTAGTAGCACTGTCGGCTAGACAACAAACTTCACCATTTGACATGCCTAACCATCAATATAACTAAAGTAATCAACAATCGCATGTGTTAAAAAAAATGAATAAGTAGATTGAGTAATATTCGAGCAAATAACAAAATAAGTCCAAAAATAAAATGAATCACCAAACAATATCTAGAAATAGTAATGGAAGAAATAAAAAAACAATATGCATAAAAAAAACAGCACAAATGTCGATCATATCCATGGGTGTATAAATAACTTAATCCTCATTATGTCCAGCTGCAGTCTGGAAATCGGCAATGGCTAGGGTGGTATCAGCGGGGACTGGTCCTGCAGCAAAATTAGCCTCTCGAGTATCACGTCTAGCATGGTACTGGGCAATAATTTGAGCTGATGCACGACAGGTGCGGGACCAGTGATCACGACCTCCACATTTATAACATAGGTCCGGTGGGTTTTGATTCTGGTGGCGACTGGCCGGACCATAGTTTCTCTCATTTTGAGCACGCGGACCAGTATGAGCGTGATGTCCACCACGTGGACCTAGCCCACGGTTACCACGGCCACGTGGGGCATGGTAATCTTGAGCTCGATCATAGGGGTGTCCACCGCGTCGATTACCACGACCACGAGGGGCATGGTAACCATGTACCCGGTCATAGGGGTGTGCACCATGTGTTGGACGATTACGTCCTCCACCTCTACCACGTCCCCTGTTTCTCCCCCCACGGTTGGCATCGCGAGGTGCAACAGCGTTTGCTTCAGGCAAAGGTGCTGCACTAGTGCCCACAGGTCGGGATTGATCATTTTTCATTAGTAAAATATTGTTCTTTTCAGCGAGCAACAAAGTAGTGATCAACTCCGCGAACCTGGTAAACTTCCGCTCTCGGTATTGTTGTTGCAGGACAATACACGAGGCCGGAAATGTGGAGAAAGTCTTCTCAAGTAGGTCAGTTTCAGTGAGTTCCTCCCCACAATACTTGAGAAGAGACCGGATACGGCATATCTCGGAGTTATATTCGTTTACGGATTTGAAATCCTGAAAACGAATGTTATGCCAGTCGTGTCTTGCTTCAGGCAAGAATATATCCTTCTGGTGATCGAAACGATCAGCCAGTGAAACCCATAAGGCTCTCGGGTCCTCTTGACCCAGGTATTCCCGCTGCAGTGCGCGATCCATATGCCTCCGAATGAGGATCATCGCATCCGCCTTCTGATGCTCGGAAGCTACATTGTCTTCCTGGATGGTTGAGCGGATTCTTTTGGCGGTGAGATGAAGCTTCACATCTTCTGTCCACTGGTAGTAGTTTCTTCCGGAAACCTCCAGTGCATCAAAATCTAGTTTGTTGAGATGTGCCATGTTCTACAAAGATTAATGAATAGGATTAGTGCTTTGGGAAAAATGCATCCATAAGCAACTGATTAGAACTTCAGGTTCTATAATCATGGTATGATAATTTAGAATATCAATGAAGGAAACTGCAGGTTCCTTTTATTTACAAGGGGTCTATGACATTGGTAAATAACGTAAAAAGAATTGAATGAACAAATAAGCATACAAGGAAACAAGATACAATATGCATAAATATAAATAAATGTTTTTTTTTTTTTTTGATCCTTGATTGAAGAGTATTGCAATGCTTCAGGCATGCATGGGTGTGTATTTTAGGCCCAAGGAGGACAAAAGAAGATTCTGTTTTTTTTTTTTTTTTTTTTTTTTGGTCGGAGCCGAGCCGGTCGCCGGAGCTGAGCCGGTCGCCGGAGCTGAGCCGGTCGTCGGAGCTGAGCCGAGCCGGTCACCAGCGGAGCCAAGCCGCCGGGCTGGGCCAAGCCGAGCTGCCAGGGGGGCCAAGCCGAGCCAACTGGGCCGGCGAATCCGCGCTGGGCCTGCGCCTGCGCTGGGGCCGTCTGCAGTGAGGCCTGCTGGGCCGAGCAGTTGGGCCTGGGGTTTGGCTGGGCTGCAAACCTGCCGGGTTTTTTTTTTTTTTCCTTTCGGCTGGGCCTCCGTTTTTGTTTGTTTTTTTTTTCTATAGCCTTCTGGGCTGTCAAATAGTACCCCATTTTCATAACTGCTCCAAATATTTAGCATGGGTAGAAGACTTTCGGAATGTGAATGCCACTAATTGTGGCGAAAATTGAGGTCATGCTTGCAGCCACAATTCCATTTTTTTCATGGATTCATGCCGTCCATTGGATTGGTTGATGCTCTTTTCATTAAACAAAAGTGACTACTAATGCAAAAAGTATTGACAAACTACAAACTGTGCATATTTTGATTTTTTAATGATTTGAGACATTAAATACATATAATTATGAAGGGGTATAATGCTTCGATTACATATAATTATAACCAAAACATATATATATATATATATATATAAATTTCAAACATCAAATAAAATAAATTTCAAGCATAGTGAATGCAATTCAATATTAAATTTAATTTCAAGAATTGCCAAATAATTATTAATTTAGTGATCCTAGAATTCATGCGTTCTAGGGTTTGAGACAATGATAAAATAAATTAGATTTTAGTATCGAAAAACTTACTTGATTAATGGGCAGTAATTCTCCTTTCGAGTAATCCTCAATTCTGAGACGATCGTGCTGATAACGTGTTGTGAAGGAAATCCGGTGGATGAATGCAGAGAGAATATGGAGAAGCAGGGAGAAGAAAATAAGACGTCTGATTATTATGAGATTAGAATTAGGGTTTACAAGCATTAATTATCCCTTATATATGGGAGGGTAATTAATGAATACAAAGGACAAAACTACCCCTAGTACCTATTACATAAATAGACATAACCCTTACAACTATTTACAACAGTTAATAATTTTTTTTACTACACAGTGTTGCCTATTGTTGTCGATGCTACCAGCACAACTCGTGGGTGAACAACTTCAAGCAGAGCGTTTATACGATGCTGTAAACGTCATACTTTCTCTGCAGGTGATGAGGAAATTAGGATTAATTAATTTTCCTTCTTGTCATAACATTTTTATTTATTTAATTATTTTTCTCTTTTCTTAATTAATTATTGGTTTGAAAATCAGAGTCCAAATGGTGGTGTATCAGCCTGGGAGCCAGCCGGAGCCCCAAAATGGTTGGAGGTAATTCAAAAAAATCTTGCAAATGATTATCAAAACAATTCATTTTTAGATTTTCTTTGTTTTTTGTTTTGTATCATCATGATAAGAATATATATTAATTTCATTTTCTCTTTGTTCAGCGGCTCAATCCTGTAGAATTTCTTGAGCAGCTCGTCATTGAATACGAGTAAAAAAAAATCTTGTTCCTCGAGTAATTTTCTTCAGTAATATATATTTTTATGACTCATTTGATAACTATCTTAATTTTTTTTTTTTACGTAATGCAGGTATGTCGAGTGCACCTCGTCTTCAATGCAGGCATTAGCTTTGTTTAGGAAGTTATACCCTAACCATAGAAAGAAACAGATCGACAATTTCATTCCTGCTGCTGCAGCCTTCATTGAAGGAATACAAAACCCAGATGGATCATGGTAAGTATATATTTATAAATGATTTTGATCCAATAAGTTATTACTTGCAGGGCGGAAATTTTTCGAAATTTTTTATACAATATGTCACCGGGGTTCGAACTTGAGACAAATTACCTACAAGTAATCACTAGAATCAATTAAACTAGATCCACTTAACATTTTGAGTGTATTAGAGGGTTGAAACATTGTAATTTATATTTTGTTAGAAATTAATTAATGAAACATTTTGAGTGCAGGTATGGCAACTGGGGAATATGCTTCATTTATGGAACATGGTTCGCAATTAAAGGGTTGGAGGCTGCCGGAAAGAGTTACAATAATTGTGAGGCTGTCCAAAGAGGGGTTCATTTTTTACTCAAAACCCAGAACCATGATGGTGGTTGGGGAGAGAGCTACACTTCTTGTACAAACGAGGTTCATTCATTTTCTCTTGAAACTACTCCATTTCAATTTTTTCATTTAACGAATCTCAAATGCATACATGCGATAATCGAAACTGTTCATTATTTAAATATCAATATTTTAAGATAAAAGTGATAATTTAATTATTCACGTATACTATATATCAAGTTAATCTAAAGTTCTGATAATAATTTATTAATCACTCAACAGTTATAGTAACAATTAAATTCCTCGTAACAATTCATATATTTATTTAGATTATGGATATGGATATTTAAACGATCTCCAATTTGATAAATAATTTGTACCATGCTTGATATTGAAATGAAACTATGCGTTGTATTATAGACCTATATACCTCTTGAAGGAGGCCGGTCGAATTTGGTGCAGACCGCTATGGGATTGATGGGTTTAATTCATGGTGGACAGGTTAGAGTTATTAATATTTGTACGTACATGATGATATATCTCTCTTTAAATTTGTGAATTGACAACAAAATTGAACTGTTTTTTTTTGGTAATGAATAGTGGGAGAGAGACCCAAATCCTATTCACCGAGCTGCAACGCTCTTGATCAACTCTCAACTGGAAAACGGCGATTTTCCTCAGCAGGTACATAGCTACAGTACTAAGAAATTTATTTTAACCAACATACAGACATAATATGATACAATACTCATTTTTTAACTCTCATATATATATATATATATATATATATATATATATATAATAAAACATTCCTTAAAAAATATATATATATAATAAAACATTCCTTAAAATCAGAGGGGGCTCCCTGGACCCTCTTTGGCTCCGCCTATATATCCTGCTTCCGACCAATATCATTGCATCGAAAAGATAACGTATATATAATGATGCAGGAAGTTATAGGAGTTTTCATGAGGAGTTGCATGCTGCACTACTCCGCATTCAGGAACACTTTTCCAATTTGGGCTCTTGCAGAGTATAGCAGTATGGTTTCGAAATGGAAGTAACTGAATGACAATGTCATTGTGTTTGGGAAATAAGATGCATCGATGACAGTTACACTTTCAATTTAATTATATTCTGTTTTTACTTATATATATATATTGATTCTGAATGAAGTTGAAGAGCATAATAAATAAAGAAACAGAGAGTTTCCAAGGAAATATTCATATTCTTTAACTTTATATGAGATATGAAATCTCCCCAATTCAAGCACTACTGAAGCTCTTTGTGCCTCATATACATGATACATGTTTGTATAAGTAAATATATATATATATATATATATATATGCAATACATTATTCCTTCTTCAACAGTTACAGGTAACACATCAAGCTCTACATACACAAAAGAAGAAAAAGATAAAAAAAATTGGCCCAACTAGAACTGGCTTTTATTGGTTCTGGTTGTAATGGCAAGTTCCCATGAATGATGAATCCTTCAATATTTGCTTGTAATCCAAGTCTCTCTAGTCTCAAATCATTTGGTAGGCAACTGAACCAATGTACGGTACTCTCCAAGCGCCCACAATGGGAAGATATTTCTATATGCAGCATAGTGCAACATGGCATTCCTCATAAAAACTCCCATCAATTCCTGTGACACAAAAAGAAACCAATTGTTACATCTAGTAAAAGATTTCAATTCAATTTTCCCTCCATCTGGCTTTCAAGATAGTAATGATCCATGTTGCAAAATTTTTACCTGTTGGGGGAAGTCACCATCATCCAATTGGCCGTTCATCAAAACTCTAGCAGCGCGGTGAATGGGGGTTGGATCTCTCTCAGCCTATATAGAAAACAAGAGAGAGAGAGAGTTTTCAGAGTTAGATTTTGTGAGATTGTAATTTGTGAAGAATCAAAACTCTCAAGGTGTAAAGTGAGACAAAGTGGCTTGTTTTGGGTGCAAATTCCATGTACTGACCTGACGGCCGTGAATCAGACCCATCAATCCAAGTGCAGTTTGGACCAAATTTGTGCTGTCTTGAGCTGTGTATTTCTTGTTTGTGCATGAGGTGTAATGCTCTCCCCAGCCACCATCTTCCCTCTGTGTTTTCAGCAAGAAATCGACACCTTTGCGCACCGCCTCGCAATTTTTGTATGTTCTACCGGCAGCCTCTAGCCCTTTGATGGCAAACCATGTCCCATACACAAAACAGATCCCCCAGTTTCCGTACCATGAGCCATCAGGGTATTGTATGTCTTCAATGTAGTCAGCTGCTCTTGTGATGAAGTTGTTGATCTCTTTCCTCCTATGGCCGGGATACAATTTCCTAAACAATACCAAGGCCTGAATCGAGGATGAGGTGCACTCGATGTACTCATATTCAATCACAAGATCCTCAAGGAATTCGACGGGGTTGAGCCACTGAAAGAGAGAAAGGAAATAAATACAAAGATCGAAACTTTACAATTCCTAACAAAGTATTATAAGATTTTTCGTAATGATTTACCTCCAACCATTTTGGTGCTCCAGTTGGCTCCCAGGCTGAGACACCGCCGTTCGGACTCTGAAGAGACATTATGACATTCACAGCATCGTACATGCACTCAGCTGCCATTGGCTCACCAACAATTTCTGGTGACATGTTTGCAAACAGACAACAACACTGAAACAAATACATATTACTATCAGTCAGTCACATGTGCATCAAACGTTGCTAATTAAAGCTTCGAGAGTTCTTGATCAATTAAGTGTTCAAATTACGTACCCTCAGTGCTTCTGCAGTACAATCAGACACTTGCCATCCATGATCCCGATCAGAGAAAGTCCATGCTCCTTTAGAAATATGACGGAAATGAGCTAAGTAGTCACCAGAGGTATTGATCCTCACTTGAGATATCTTCAAGAAATCGTGTGCTTTCTTAAGTACCGGACCCATTTCAGCATTGAGATTTCCGGCAAGCAAAGCTTGAATTACAAGAGCGCAATCCCATGACTGGCTTCCAAAACTCTGCATCTTGATTCCGTCCTCTCCAAGCCATACGTAATCTGTAACTCTAGGAAGATGCTTCTTGAAAGCTTCTCCACTTGGGTCCTCGGCCCAGCAAGCAAGCATCATCAACGGCTGTTGAATTCAAATGGTATTGTTAGAACTTAGATCACTCCAATAACCGGCAACAGCCATGTACAAGTATGCATCATTTTTGTTTATACACTCTGCGTTTTGTTACCTTTTCGACGCATCCAATTGTAATGTAACGACTGTTCTCATCTTCGTAGTGAATTTGATCAATTGTAAACTGAATGGCATTGTCTCTGATCTTCTTGAAGGGCCAGCGTTTAAGAAGAGGCTCAGCAACTGTGTAAAGACTATCCCACATGAAACGCTGCACGCGACCGTGGGGGTAGTAGTTGTCTTCCTGCATTAACCGACAATGTACAGGGTACAATCAGCTTCTGTATTATCGAGTCGTCAGTGTGTAAATCAAAGCAAAATTATACACTCAAGCTGACCTTTGCACACGAATGTCGCACTTTACTCCAGCTAATTTCACTATAAGGTTCGCGGTAAATTTCTTGTCTTAATTCTTCCACAAGAGGAGTGATTGGGCCAACAAATCTTGTGGCATAAAAGTAAGACATTGGAAGGTATGTCAACCTACAATAGCAAAACATTTTTGCTGCACATTTGAAGTATCTCTATTCAGCATCGGAAAGTTGAGAAATCTTAGTGGAATTATAATAAGTGCGAAAATTGGGCTTACATGGATGGAAAGGAAGCAGAGAAGGGTAGCTCCAGAACTCCGGGGGCATAGGGTTGCTGCCTTCCCAATCGTAAACGCCGAGAATCGCCATCCAGGTTTTTCCCCATGAGGCAGAGTAATATGCACCGCCGCGGTCGAGAATCCACTTTCGCGCCCGGGCGCAGGCATTGTCACGCCCGCCATCGGGACCATCGCCGAGGATACGCATCATACAGTAGTTAAGACAAGTAGTGAACATCATACTAGGCCCAGCAATGTGCAGTCCCCAACCACCATCTTCATTCTGCATTACACAATTGTCATCAGTAATTGCTTGCTTGCTTGCACACCAAGAATCAAAAACAAAAAATCATACGAAATGATCGATCTTTTCAATTTGGAAATTGAGCTTGTACTTTACCTGATGGTTATATGTGTAACGCAAGATTTCTTTCTTGTGCTCGGGTGTGAAGATGACATTGAGGTACCCTGGAATGTATGCAGCCATGACCTGCAATTTCGGCAAAGAAGAAAAAAAAATGTAACAAGTATTAGTCAGCTGTCACATACATAGGTGCACCCATTAAAAACCCATTGTTAAGTTACTCTCGCATCTTCTTAATATTTACTGTGTGGTAAATGGAATGACTTATTTACCAAGGGTGGGAAGTAAAAGTTGGGGCCAGCATTTTCAGCCGGCCAATGTCCATGGGGTGATTGCAAGGCATTCCAGAAGGTTGCAGCCCTTCTGAATGCAGCTGTGGCCTGATCATAAGTAATTTCCTCACCCTCCCCAACTCTTACTGGAGGAATTTCTTGTTTGAAGTTTCTCTCTCTTAGCATCTGCAATTAGTAAAATAAAATAAAAAATTATTTAGTAAAACAAGAACAATAATTATGACAAATAAATTTAAATCTAATTAAAATGTCAAAAGATACGCAAATAAAAATAAATTAGAATTTAGAAGTATAATATTCTAAGCAGCCCACCAATTTTGGCCAGCTCTTAACCCAACTCAAGGTTCCTCGACCCCGTGACCGACCTCTTCATTTTTTAATTTAGAAATAAAAAATGAAAACTTTGGGTTTCGGTTTGGAATTTAAAAATAAGATATGAATTTGCGAACTAATGAAGAGATGGCACTTGTTTTATGGTATATTGGATTCCTTAGTAATATTATATATTTCGGTCAGACTCAAAATATTTAATTACAATTTGGAGTAAATAAATTGTAAACAAAAGACAAGATTCTAATACAAGAGTCCAATGAATATCACCATCCATGATTACAAGAAAAAATCCAATTAGTTTCAACCCAAAAAAAAAAAAAATAGAAAATGAAAAAAATCCAATTAGTAGCCAACTTTATTTGACCAAAACACAAGCATGCATCCCACATAGAATTTCCTTTTCTTAATTAATTTGGCCGGCCACCACTCACACGTTGACCACTTACTGTGTATAATAAAATTACACTATGTTTTTTTATTAGTACATTAAAATTTTATAGAGAATTTTAACTTAGTAAATAAAATAATATTGAAAATATTAATTATCTACTAAAATATAATTAAGTATTATAAAACTATTTTTTATAACTAAGAAAATATTAATAGTTGCATATAATCCATTTTCATGCTATGGCTAGGCGCGCGATTTCCAGGTTGTGTAGGCAAGGACATGGTCTAAAAAAAAAAAAACATAATTTTCTCTTGTTTTTATCAGAGAAGGCATAATCATGTTGAGATTCAAATCCAAATATTTTATAATCGTCAAAATGTGTAGCTCCTCCATTGGTGGTGGTGCCAATAATAAAAATATATTAAGCAATTAATTCAGCTAGATTAGTAAGTAAATTAAAAATTTATTGACACCTGGAAACGCCATAGGAGGTCACTGCTAGGCTGGACCTTGAAGCGATTTTTGTAGAAATGTTCACGAGCTTCTTCAACCTCTGCCCGCTCCTCTGGTGTACCAGCGTCGGGATCAAACTCCCATGTCTGCCTTCCGTGAAAGTTGTTTGTGCTGTACAACAAAGGATCATTTGCACCCTCTCCAAACTTAATCTTCCACATCTTCTTTGATCACACTTGATTAATGAATGAGCACAAAAACAATCAACCTTCTTTCTCGTAATTAACTGCATGAATTATACACATAAACAAAATTAGTAATTAATGACAGCCCTTCAAGGCTTCAACATATACATATATAGATATATATACAAGTAGCTATAGTTTTTCTGTTTAGGTTTGCAGCACTATCGGTACACTAGAGTTATTTTTTGGCCTCCTGAAAATCTTGCCGAGTGTGGATGTTGAGGACTCACCGATAGATCTGCAGACAAGCGATTGATGAGATGATGAGGAAAGGAAAGAGAGAAGAGAGAGAGAGAGAGATATAGAGTTGTTTTGATGAGTTTCGTGGTACAAATAATTGTGAGTCCGTGATGTTTGATGCATGGGAAATGCCTACTTTATATAGATATACATCTTGTAGAGGAAAGCTTAAAATATGCCCACCATAACCCTTTCTTAAATTAGTTTTACTTATTTTCTTCGTGTGTGGTGTGTTTAATTTGTTTGAGTGTGTGTACATGTGAGTGCGTGTGAGAGAAAAAGAAAAATAGGAAGTGTTTAGGAAAATCATTCATGGTCAACTTTGGTGTTTTCTGAACTTTCAGGCTTAATATATATTGTCCGAGTTATTAATATTCCATTCTACCAGCTATATATATATATATATATAATGCAAACTATGTGTTTCGAATCTAATTTAATTTTTTTTTTATTAATTTTAACTCCTTAGTCGATATTCTTTTAATTTTAAAAAAATCAAATTAAATTTAGGATAATTCTTACCTCTTATCTAGGAATATCTACTCATCCTATCTTTTCGATTTATCGAATTTTTTTTATACATATGTTATAATCGGAATCGCATTATCTAAATCATCATGTTAAGATCATCTTCGTAAAATTAACAAGATTAGATGTTGTTTAGTCATTCATATATATATATATCAACTAATAAATGAACGGTTCGTCATGAGAATCTTAATTCTAATTACTAAATTTTTTGATTATATGAATGACTAAACGACTTCCAATCTTGTAATTTTTTTTACAAAAACGATCTTAACACAATGTTTTAGAAAATGAATGGTTCTGATTATATTATATGTACAATGATAATTCAATAATCAAAATGATAATATGAGTAAATACCATCAGAATAGGATGTAAGTATTTTCATTAAATTTAATTTCGTTGAAATGGAACCTCTAACGAATGTTATAAAATACATATTTTCTTAAAATAAAATTATTAGCTATATATCTAGCTATAAGATTTGACCCCTGTGTTCTCTCAGTCGCATCTGGATTGTGTTATATCTATTCGACTTTGATGTCAACCTTTTTCTCAGTGGCGTTCTAGTTTCTCTTCTTTAATTTTTTTTTAATTTATTTTTTATTTTTTAAAATTCGATGTAGACGTACCCTAATAAATTAGAAGAGAAAGTAAAGTGAATTGTCTGAGTTTTTGGGATTTTACATGATAGAAATTATGTAGCTTAATAATTAATAACTAATGTGACCTCGTAACAAACAAAATATTTTTATCCTTGATCTTTCTCTCACTTTCGGGTAATTAGAAAAGCAATCTTGTGTTGATTAATTAATGAGGGCAACAAAAGTTGGTGATGACAAAAAATATATCATTTGGTAAACTTTTTTTCCGGCCATGCACGTAAAGCCTCTTCCGTACTAGCAATCAATTAAGTCACAAATTAATATGGTTAAATTATTGAAACGAGAAAAAAATTTGTAAAATTCGTAATTCGAACCAAATAAATATTTTTTTAAGAATTAATGCATGTTTATTTTTTTAAATGAAAATTTATTAATTAAAAAAACACGAGAAATTAGACTGTAATAGGTTGATTAAAAATAAGAGTAAATATTTTTAATAATCGGGTTAATATCTGTCAAAATAATCTAGAGAAAATAACGCATAAAATAATATATTTAATTTAAATTGATTCCTCTAAACATATTGTCGTTAATTCCGAAAAAAATTAATAATCTTTGTAATCCTACAAAAGAGAAAGTTTAACACAACCAATCCGATAAAAGTCATACTTATTTGCTATTTGCACAAAGAAAACTTAAAACAAAAAAAAACATAACTCAATAAAAACACAAATGGGCCACTTCTGCCATTGTCGTTGCTTGTCATGTTATTGCCACATCACGAGTATCAAAATTAGCTAGGCCGCATCACGAGTATCCAATGAATGCATATCAGGTTTCTAAAAACTAGAGCTTTACTCACAACCTGACCTGTTAGGATGTAGAAACCAGTAACTATGAATGACATCATGACAATAAAACAAGAAAATAATGAAATTTGAAGACAAACAAACTTCATTAAACTCAACTTCGGTGCGGATTGGATTATTTAGTTTATACACAAAATCCTTATATGAATGCCAAGGAGGAGGCTCCATCACTCGACCCAAAAAGGATGAGTCAAAGAAAAAGTCTTTTAATGTCCAAAAAAAGAAGAAGATATTTTTAGAGAGAGGGGATAGAATTTTGATTATTATGATATTATTGAATGTACATTGATTCCCAAATATAATAACGCAATGGTTTCTTATTTATGAAAAAGAACGATGAAATCATAACGTAGAGTCAAGCAATTATTAAATCGTTATTGATGCTATACTATGGCTGTATTATTTTGGCACAATTGGTACTAAAAATCATCGGAAATGTGGTAGTGAATAATTTTCCTAATGAATTATCCCACATGTAAAATTGATAATAACAAAATGGTTCTTTTTATCTTTCTTTTTAATTAATATAGAAAGGCTGGATAGAATATTCTGGTCGGAATATTGATGAAATTAATAAAGGTGATACTTGTATGCTATTTTTTGGCTGTATCATATAGTCTGATATAGATCCCAAAAGTGTGAAACACAATATGATATATCTTAAAAATAATATTTAAAAAAAAATATAGGCTAGCTCCACTGCAGCTAACATTTATCAGGTAACATTTATGACGCAAATATCATTGACTTTAACGTCACACAAAAAAAACAATAAATTCATCGGATAATATTAAATTACACGACACACAATTCCGTCGCCTAAAGCTCGTCAAGCAACAACAATTTCTGATGACACGTTTCCAAACAGAATATTCGGGTCGGAAACATATAAGTTGTGAAGAAAAATATTGATGAAATTTAAAAAGTATTGAATGCTATATTTTGGCTGTATCATATATATATATAGTCTGATTTCCGAGAGGGTGAAACACAATTTGACCCCCAAAAAAACAAGGGAAGGCTAACCATCTGTGCGGAATTTTAAATGTGAATATAAATATGAAAGCCATCGAAGGGCCAACACTCTCTTTATCTCTTTCCATTGAGGCTGGAAATTGCCGACCTTTACAAGGAATTAGTCAATCTTTGCACATGAGATTCTACTTCAAGAGAGTGGTTTGGGTCGAGGCAATTATAATAATTAGGTAAATATTAAATTCAGTGCAACAATTAGGTAAATATTAAATACAATGTAATTATAATTATTAGGTAAATGCAATGCAATTAAAAACATTAATCATTGTTGTTCATATGTGATTTTACTCTCAAGTTAAAGTCGAGAAGAATATTATTATATTGTATATATTATATGGTGTTATTATCTTAATTACATGTTTAAGTGAAAAGTCTTAAGCTTAATTTACATTTATATTGTGAAGATATTCATTTATATTTGTGTTAAGTTCAATATCTAGTTATGATAGTTATAATAAACCCACATTTTTAAGTTCAATGATGTTCAAGTGGGCAATCGTTCTCTCTCGTTCTCTCTAGTCTCTACTCTTCTATCTCAATCTCCTTCAATCCTTCTAACATGATATCAGAACGGGTTGTCTCACACATAGAGCTTAATTGTCACATGTCACACGTTACTCATTTACTTGTCACATGCTAAGTTGGAAAATCCGCGACACGAGTGGTAGTGTGTTTGAGTGTGAGGTAACGTCTCATATCAAAAAAAATACAACTTTGTAAGGATTTATAAGGAGCTAGTCTCTTTCCTCATGACCAATTGATTTGGGGGTGGAACATTAAGTTCCATTATGGTATCAAAGCGGGTTATCCCACTTGTAAGATTTAACAGCCACACGTGCTCTACGACACACTATATGAGTTGTACATATTTTAGACTAGAAAATTAACCACATGTGAGGGGTGTGTAAGAATGTGAAGGTTTGAAAGTCCCACATTGTAAAATTGCATAACCTTGTAAGGACTTATAAGAAGTTGGGCATCCCCCCTAGCCAATTAGTTTTGGGTGGAACCTCAATTTTTTTCAAAAAGAAAAACAATCTCCTGTTCAAACACTGAAGTAGAATATCGTGCTTCGGCCATCACTGTTGCAGAGGTAGCATGGATTCATCAACTTTTATGTGCTATGTATATTCCCATTATGAAAGCTCTTCTTATCTATTGTGATAGTATATCTGCTCAGAGTTTATTTGCCAACCCCACATTCTCAAGCCAAACACATCGAAATCGACTATCATTTCAAGGATAAGGCTTCGACTACCACTTTCCCTCTAATCCAAAGATAACCTAATGAAATTAACGACATCACATTCAAATCTTGGCGTGAATAAGTTGTTAACCACTAATCATAACGCCTACTATTTATTTGCATCATACTAATTAATATCAAACAAAATCAAATGGAAGATATGTTTCAAATCAGACTAACCTCAAACCCATTGAAAGAAAATATTCTATAATTTTGGAATGACATGCTTAAAATGAATAAGCAGCAGAAAACGACAAACCTATACCTCGTTCGGAGTGACGGTGATCATGCATAATAACCCAGAAAGTAAAAGTCGTTTACTTAATTATTGGGCAAAGGGTAATTCGAAGAATTTTGATCTTTTTATATTTGCAGTACCAAAAGTTTGACTACCTAGTGATGAATATATAATATTGGTCAAGCTGGTCTTGCAAATTTGCAATCGCCAATCACAGGTAACATTTGGTTTTATATAAAAATAAATGGCGGGCTTGACTTTTCAACGCCAATTATAATTATTTTCATTTTATCTCTCATCCACTGGCGCAAAACAAAAATTTAGAAGCTACGTAATTAATTAATTAATTAGATTACATCTGATTTTTAGTATAGACTTCGTGTGTAACCAAAAATATTAAGGGTCGAGGCATTGACACTGTCAAGAAAACCGGTAAGCTCTAACCCGAAAAAAAAAAATTGGGTAAGGTGGAGAGGAGGTTGATAGATCCCGAAAATATAATCATGTTAATATTATTACATTTTAAAATATAAATATATGATAGATTGATATTTTTGAAATAGAGAAGTGCCACCTAATGTTGTTTACATTAAAAATTTATTGGAAAGATGGCCCATAAAAATAAGAAAAAAAGAAGAAATTTTTTGTATTTTTTATTTTTAAATTATGTAATTAACCTCTAAAGAAAAATGACAGTGGTAAGTAGTTAGATACTGTTCAATTCAAAGTTGGTGAGTGGAGGAAGTCCATGTCGACGTTGAGGTTGTAGTAGGCAAACAGGTCAAAAAATGGACGTCGGAATATCGCGCCTACCATCTCCCTCAGAGTTCCCTCCTATATTCAAAGTAAGCTAGCTTAGATATTAGCTATCGAGGGGTCGGCTACGCCATTTAATATTTTGATTTAATAGTACGCCATTTTATATATTATTTGAAAATTTTTGTATTCAATTTTCGTAAATAAGTGAGATCGATATATAATAATATTATGAAGAAAGTAAAATGATAAATTTAATACTATATTTTTAAGAATCTGAAAATTAATGATCGGGAATTATAGAAACTAAGAATTTGAGTTTGAATCTCCTATGCATATTGGGAAGTTGACTTTGAATTTTACTACTAACTAGTTGAATTTACTTGGGGCATAATGCTCCTTGGGTGTAACTAGCATTCACATACTTTTGCTTAGAAAAATTATTGATCAATAGAGATAAGAAAAAAAAAATTGAAAAGGATTGGGAGAGAAACCTAATTTAGTCAAGTTGAAGGTAGGTAGATGAGTGAGGAGTGAGCATGTCTTCTTTGATTTCTTCACAATATTAATTTGCATAGATCTTGACCATCCAATACACATGGGCTTCATATGATATATGGTTCTCACGATCATTATTGAGGATTGATTTAATTAATATTTTTGGGACATGTTAACGATGGAAAAAAAATATTAAGTGAATTTTATATGAAGTTGTAATTATTTTATAATTTCAATTAAAAATATCAATTGTGTCGAAATTAGTTAGAGGAAATAACACACAAAATAATATACCTTGAATCTTTTAAGCATCATCAAGGCTACGCACCTAAACAACTAATCTTTACAATTCTAACATATCTAATCCGATATTAAAGCTGCTGGATTTATTTACAGACCCAACAAATTAATGAGCCACTACTACTATTTGTCACTGCCTATCACTGATTTCTTGCTGCCTTCGTAAAATTCTGAAAATAATGAGAAATACCGTCTATCACCATATCGGAGTTACTCTAATTCACCGTTGACGAACACACTTTATATGAAAATCATGACCTAACAAAAAAGAAAATGTAGGTAGAAAGTTTCACGTTCAGTGGGCTGTGTCGTGGCCATTAAAAATGAAATGTGTCAGTCAATAGTTGGGCAATATATACCCCAGCTTTTATTATTGTCTTGTATATATTGTGGGGTTGTGGGTTGGGGATTTAACAACAATGGAGACTAGTGATTCCACATGAGTACAGCGCCTCAAATATAGTTATTTCTCTTTATTAATTTCATGATATATAGTTATGCATGCCAACTACTCGTATATGATTATTATGTGAACATTCAATCATCACGGTGGGATTGATAAAACAATGGAGGGCTAAGGCCTAACAATAGATCCCTTTCATCCTAGACCACATTTCTAATATTTATAGATAAGAGATGTAGTTTAAACATGAAGTATCTCTAATTGAATTAAATGCACATTATAAATTAATAGTAAGTTTTTTTATTTATCGAATTATTTTTATAAATATATCATAATCGGAATTATTTAATTCCTAAATTATTATTTCAAAATCATCTATATAAAAAATCAGTCAGATTGAAAATTATTTAATCATTTATATATATATATATATAACTAAATTATCAGTTCGCTATAAGAATTTTAATTGTTAGTAGTATATAGTGTTGATTTGTTTATTGATACGCATTAATGAAAAGAACCTCTCAATATTGTTAATTTTTTTCCGAATATGATTTTTAAACGGTGATTAGGAGTTGAATGGTTCTTATTATGATATATGTATACATATATATTGTTCAATGAATTAAAAAAGTGATACGAAAAGGTATCAACATGGTGGAATAAATATACTAATTAATTAATAAGAACTAACTTTTTGGTATCAACAATTTTAACCTCAAAATATATCATTCATATTTATTCAAGACAATGTGATTAGGGAGAGTCATTTTGCAACTCATCTTTATTAATTAAGTTTACTATTTCAAATAAAGTCACCTCTGATCTCTCCTTAGTTAGACATCTTTATTATATACTCACCTAGCTTAGCAAAGAATATGTGAGTAGAAGTGAAGGAAAGAGTGATAATCTTGCAGAGAACAACCAAGAAGAAGTTTGTATTGAAAAGAATGAATAGTTGTTAATTGTTCATTACAGTGAGGAGGCCTTATACTATGAAGTAATAGTAACAGAAATGCTAACAAACTAACTACTAACAAAATAAGAAAAAAAACACCCGGCACAATGAAAGTAGTGTAGTATTATTAACACACACCCCCTCCCTCTTAATTTGATGGCTCTAACATCAAATTGTAGGAGTGAACTTGAAATTGATGATCAGGCAGGGCCTTGGTGAAGATATCTGCAAGCTTATCAGAAGAGGAGACATGGTGCACATCAAGATCACCTTTGATAACTATTTCCCGTACGAAGTGATAGTCAATTTCTATATGTTTGGCTCGTGAATGAAACATTGGATTAGCTGAAGTACTGTCACATAGGATCAGTGGTGCTCTGAGAAGAGGCATATGAAAAGTGCACAAAACTTGTCAAATCCAGGAGATTTCAATAGCTATAATGGCCAAGGCTCTGTATTCAGCTCCAGTACTTGATCTAGAGACAATGTTTTGCTTCTTGGAGATCATGGAAATTGGATTTGAGCCAAGGAAAATTGCCATACCAGTTTTGGATCGTCTATCATTTGGATCCTCAGCCCAGCCCGCCTATGTGAATGCTTGAATGTAAGACCCGTGTCCTAGAGGGAACGGTGAACGATCCCACATTCCTGCGAGGGGGGAATGGTCTGGGAGGAGAATGGTGGGGTGCCTTAAAGGTGTAGGCACATACCTATCTAGCACGAGACTTTTTGGGAGCTCATTGGCTTTGGGTTCGGTTGGAACTCGAAAGTTAAGCGAGTTACGGCTGGTGCAATTCCATGATGGGTGACCCCTTGGGAAGTTGCACCGTGAGCTTCTGAAAACAAAACCGTGAGGGCAAGTGCAAGGAGGCCCAAAACGGACAATATCGTGTTAGATGAGTCGGG
This sequence comes from Prinsepia uniflora, assembly GCA_032719365.1. Taxonomy (NCBI): domain Eukaryota; kingdom Viridiplantae; phylum Streptophyta; class Magnoliopsida; order Rosales; family Rosaceae; genus Prinsepia; species Prinsepia uniflora. The sequence continues at coordinate 354,514 of CM064876.1, read as the reverse complement.
TCCTGACCGAGGAGGGTTGGGTCCTAACAGAATGGTATTAGAGACAGACCCAGATCGAAAAGTGTGTCAGCGAGGACGCTGGGCCCTAAGGAGGGTGGATTGTAAGACCCGTGTCCTGGAGGGAACAGTGAACGATCCCACCTTCATACAATGGGGGAATGGTCTGGGAGGAGAATGGTGGGGTGCCTTAAAGGTGTAGGCACACACATATCTAGTACGAGGCCTTTTGGGAGCTCATTGCTTTGGGTTCGGTTGGAACTCCAAAGTTAAGCGAGTTAAGGCTGGTGCAATTCCAAGATGGGTGACTCCCTGAGAAGTTACACCGTGAGCTTCCAAAAACATAACCGTGAGGGCAAGGGCAAGGAGGCCCAAAGCGGACAATACTGTGATAGATGAGCCGGGTCCTGACCGAGGAGGGTTGGGTCCTGACACTGAACATCAAGTGAACCAGGTTGATACAAAAGACCATGGTTAATTGTTCCTTTGAGAAAATGAAGTATTCTTTTGACAGCTATAAAGTGAGTCTCACAAGAGGAGTGCATATACTAGCACACCTAATTAACAGAGACGGTGTGACACGACCCATCCCAATCCCCCCGGGATTACCATGGAATGTGTCATGCTCCCGTCTGACAAGAGGTGTCAGATAAGGGATAACCTGTTGCCACTGCCCAACCGGGCTTCCAGAGTGCGTAAGGATCGATGGAGGAGGTGTGCGATGTCCCAGTCTCTGCTGCAGTCGCACCCGGAATCAACCTGAAGGGCATTAAAAACAAAAGCTGTGAGTGGACGAAAATAAACAAATCTGTTTAAAACATTTATAAGACATTTATGCCCCCCCCCCCCCCCAGTAAAAGCATATGCATGCACCAAAAACCAATTTTCACATTTTTATTTAGAAATAACCATTAAAGCCTTAGCCCGGAAACCAAAGCATAGTTTCAAATTCCAAAAGTCAATCCAAAAGTTATTTCATAAATCCAGTAATATGAACCATAAGGCATATAATAAAACCATAACCATAATTTTAGCCACTGCACCATACACTCCAATCCGACATCCCTGATGTCTGACGTCCCTGACGTCTAATAAGGTCACAATCACAAGGCTACGCGTGCCACTTGGGTCTCAATTTCCGAGTTCAATCCCCGAACTCCGTTCGGGTACAGCATCCCCGATGCTTAGCGTCGTAGACGCTGGACGTTCTAGACGTCCGTGACCTCTCCGGGGTACCTCATCCGGATGAGACAGTATCATATGGAAGGATCTATACAGTGCAGTACTAAATACATTTTAATGATATCCACATGAAAGCATATATATATATACATAGATAAAATCCAAACCAATCTTTAAGTTTCATCAGACGGGTCTCAAGCCAAAATACTGTGAAACGTGCCATAACCATAATTTCCATATCATCAAACCGTTATTTGTTTTTAGCATGTGAATATATATAAAATGTAAACCAGAAAACATTTATTCAATTCCATTTTAGGGTCCCCGACCCGCAATCACATGTAGAAATCAACTGGGCCCCAGGCCCGATTTCACAAGTTAACTGGGCCCCTGGCCCGATTCATAAGTTAATTGGGCCCCTGGCCCGATTCATAAGTTAACTGGGCCCCTGGCCCGATTTTACTTTATCAAGTCCGTAACCATTTCATGAAATCATATCCAACCACATTTATGGAAATCGGTGCAAATCCAGAAAACCTCGGTTTACGTGCAAATACGTAAATCACCTCGAAATGCGTGAAATCATTTAAATTCACCGATATCCAAAGTAAATCATTTAATCATAATTATAACAATCATGAAACAGTTATGCATGCATCGAATTTATAAAACCAATGTCCACTCACAGATCGTTTAACCGAGCGCCTCGATACGCGTGCCATAGGCCTTCCCGGGCCACACCACTATCACCGGGACTCCCAATCCTGTTCAAATCACATTAGAGGGTTACTAACCTCCTCATTAACATCCTATTCAAGTCCCATAATTTTTCCGAATTTTTACGTATTTTAAAATTGGATTTAAAACCTTCGGACATCCCGAACAATATCGAAACGGGATCCGATCGACACGAAACCAATCCCAAAATGTTCGTTACATTAAATAGGACAGAAGTCATGTTGACCTCACCTCGAGATTCGTGCCCACGCGCCGTCACGCTTTGCCGTGAGTGACTGCGCGTGAAACCCACGCGCCTGCTACAGTGTATCGTTCTAACTCGTTTCTCTGGTAAACGGGTCCAATTAACCCGCGAGATGACCCGGTTCCAATCCTATCAATTCGACACGGATTTCATCAATTGAGCATTCAGTTAGTTTCATTTTAAGTTCAATTTGAGTTCTGTATCGATGATTACACAAAAACTCACCTAAAACTCATCGACTCGATGATGAACACGAAGAACACCCGTCACTGTGCAACCATGGAATTCCGTCAATCTCAACCGGTTTCTTCCAATTGATGAACCCAGAAGCATCGTGGGATCCTGAGAAGTAGTTTCCCCACATCAATTACACCGTTTGATTGCTCCAAGATCACGACTCAAGCTCGAACACCGCCCACTGTTACCAGGTCCGTTCAGAGCCAAAAGGGCACCAATTCCCTTCGTTCTTTCGACGATTCTGATCGTAATGATCTCAGGAAGCTCGAAGTGAGCTCCATTTCGATCCTCACGGTCCAATTCATCCAATTCGTGTAACGACCCGTCCCAGATTCCATGATTATATTAGTGACTAATCACGATTAGTGAGGCTAATCCGTGATTAGTAGAGCGAAATCGGACGAATGATGCGAAATGACCGTTTTGCCCCTAATGGTGGCAAACGTTGACTTTTCAATCGGGCGGTTAAATGGACTTTGACCGATGACCGTGACGTAGTTAGTGACGTCACGAGTTCATAGACAGGTGGCACGTTCAATTCCGACGTTCGAGGATGAAGTTATGACGTTCGGAAGTTTATGGGCATTTTAGTAATTTTGGTTAAATGGGGGTCAAATGTTGACTTTTTGACCGGGAGATCCGATGGCCGAGGGCCGAAGACCGTTACGTAGATAAGGACAATACGAATCCATAGGCAGGCGGCACACTGAAATCGGACTTCGAACGGGAGAGTTATGGGTCACGGAAGTTCGATTTCACTATGCACGAACTTCGAGACGGGGACGTTTTGGCGAAATCTAATTGGGTGGATATTTTGGTGGGCCCCATGGATGAGTGACAAGTGTCACTCATCCCATTGACTTGATCCCCCAAAATGTGGATCTATATAATTAATTAATATTATTTAATTAATTTTATAAACCAAACTCACCCACCATTAAATCTCAACCCTCCAAATCAATTCTAACTTTAAATCCACACCCTCCATCCCATCTCTCTTTCTCTCATCAGCCATCCTCCTTCATCTTTGTTCATCTTTCAACCCGAAACCCATAACCCCATTTTTCTTCATTTTCTTCATTTTCTTTCAAAAATCAAAACACACAATCACACTTCACCATTCATCACTTGTATGAGCTGGGAGTGACCGTGGGGGGAGTGTGAAGGGCTGAGGACGGAGAGGGTGGACGGTGGCCCACGGTGGAGGACACGGCGGAGGAGAACCCGTGAGGTAAGAAAACTTCAAAATTCGAAAATGAGTTTTAAGGGACGGTTTTGGGTTTCCGTGGATCCTAACACATTCTAGGGACTTAGGGGAGTCAAGAGGGATTGGTTTCGAGGCGTTGGACGGCCTGTAACAACCGTGAACGGCGGAGGAAGTCACGGCCGCCATGGCCGAATTGAAGGTACGGGTTTTTGATGTTTTTCTTCCATTTTAATGTCATAGAACCCTAGGTTAGGATTAGAGGATGAAAATGGGACAAACGGGAGGCATTTTGGTGGTCGGACGTTGGAGAACCGGCCGGGTCAAGTCGCCGGTCACGGCGACCCGGTTGCAGGGTTCGGGTCAACCCGTCGAGTGATTGAAGGTGGTGACGTGGCATGATGACGTGGCACCTGTCAGATTGTCAGGTGACGTGGACCACTCATTAGTCGACACGTGTCACATGTCAGTGCACAGTCAGCACTGACATGTTAGTGACGTGGCCCAATCAGGGGCTGACACGTGGCACAGACGTGGACCAGTGCCGTGATGACACGTGGCACATGTCAGACTGCCACGCGGCACTGACAGCACAGTGACGTGGACCAATGGGAGCAAGACACGTGGCACCTGTCAGAGTCTGACATGTCAGACCTGACAGCTGTCAGATGACGTCATGCTGACGTCAGCAGGTACTGTAGCGGTGCGTGAAGCCCACGCGCAGCCACTTCGGGCGGCGCGTGAGGGCGCGTGGCAGGTAATTTGGGAAAGTGTTCAACACGGGAAATCTTCTATTCGATGTAACGAACATTTTGGGACTGGTTTCGTGTCGATCGGACACTGTCTCGATATGTTTCGGGGCATCGGAAGGTTTAGGTTCGGGATTAAAAATAGTTAAAAATACGGGAAAATTACGGGGCTTTGGTAGGAGGTTAATTAAGTAGTTTGTAACCTTCTATTACGATTTGGACAGGTTTGGGAATCCCGGTGACGGTGATCGGCTCGGGGAGCCATATGGCACGCAAATCGAGGCGGCAACTCGGACGGTCTGTGAGTGGACCTTGTTTTCTAAATTGGTGCATGCATAAATGTTTATTATATGTTTTAAATGCTTGTTTGTAATGCCATGGTGCATTTGTCTGTGGTTACGTATAAGCACGTATTTCAAGGTTTCGGCCTTATACGGTGCTTATACGGGTCTGTATTTCTTTATTGATTTAAATGAACTGGATTTGGATTTCAAAAGGATAAACTCGGGTATGAGACCCATTTGGTTTTGTCTCGGGCATATGACCTCAGATTTCGGGCACGGTGCCCAGCTGATGTCCTATGTTCGGGCACGAGACCCAGTCACTTTACGGTTTTGATTTCAGCTCAGGGAACCTTAAATGGATTCCCAGGTTCATGACGGTTTATGGGAACCGGAATGAACCCTTGTTATGGTATCGTGGTTCATGACGATTTATGGGAACCGGTATGAACCCTTGTTGGTTATTACGGTACATGACGGTTTATGGGAACCGACATGTTACCTGGTTATGTTATTACGGTACATGACGGTTTATGGGAACCGACATGTTACCTGACTATGGATATTATGGATCATGACAGTTCAGGGGAACCGGTCATGAATGTTTATGTTATGTATATATATGTTCATCTACCTTCCTTTACTTCTATTATCTCCTCCGGGGAGGGTCGTTGGCCTGGGTGGACCCCGGAGTAGTCACGGAGCACCGACTGAGTGGAGTCACCCCCCAGTTGGGTTCCTTACTCTCAGGAAGGCTATGGTTACTATTACCTCGGGTAGGGTCAGTGGTCTGCGGACATTGACCTTGACTTTGAGATGACTCGGATTGAGACCCGGGTAGCACGCGCGTAGCTTTGGATACCGTGACAGGATTGGTTGTGTGACTTATATGTATATATATGATATGTGGTGTGCACAGGTGTGCACAGGATTTGAGCAGTGGCTCGTGTACTTGGTTTCTTTATGATTTGAGGCCGAGTCCCTTATGGATTTGGGCAGTGGCCCGTATGGTCGTTTTCATTGTGGTCCTTTCGACCTTGGTTTATATCTGTTTTGGGCTTAGTCCCATATATGGTTTGTTTTGGATAAATAGTTTTCGAATGCATGCATGCTTTTTAGTGGAGGGTACAAATGTCTTCTTCTGAAATGTTTTATAAACTCTTTATTTTTGTCCACTCACAGTTTTTAATGTTTTGACTGCCCTTCAGGTTGACATCGGATGTGGACTGTAGCAGAGACCGAGATATCACATGCCTCCTCCGGATCCTGGCGTACTCTGATAGCCCGGGAGGGCAAAGGTCGGAAATATCCCTTGTCTGACACTTCGTGTCAGACGGGAGCAGGGTCATCCCGCACTAATCTCGGGGGGATTGGGATGAGTCCTGTCAATTCGAATTTCCCCCCTCAAAATTCGAAAATTCCAATTTCCAAATTCAAGCTCTCTCTCAGTCCCTCGTGTTTCCTTGCTAATTTAATCTCAATACCCTCTCAATTCCTCACTCTCTGGTTCAGAAACGGAAGGAAATGGTGGACAAATTTGAACTCCCCATTCTGTCAGGACCCACCCCGGTTTCACCCCGAAACCTGAGGTAAATCCCGCTCCCGTCTGACTCCCCGACGCAAAACTCAAGTAAAACTCACTCACATACTACCCAGTCAAACGCAGGAGTAATTAGACACAATGACCCGAAGGTAGCATTTACAGAACATAGTACGAACATACAAAGAAAATAAAACCGATAACTACACGCACACGGAAGCCTTTAATCTACTCTGGGAACTCTCACGTCACTTCTATGCCTCAGACTCTGCCTCGACGTCAAGACCCCGCGCTCGCTCCACAACCTGGAGGGCAATTTAAAACAGAAAATGTGAGTGGACCAGAAAGTACAAAAGTTCAAAACCATTTTATAAGAAAACCGAGTTTAACCCTCCGTTTTGAAAACCACATGCATAACCAACAGTTATAACTCATTATAAAAGAATCATTCTTAAACATCATAAGAAACAGAAACACTATAAAATACCATAAGAAACCACACATGAGTATCAGAAAACCGTATCATAAACCATAACCACCAAATCATCATTTCCTCGATCAAACCTGCTGGACCTATCCGAGTCTTTAAACTCCCGAGTCTTTAAACTCAATCCAGGCCTTAATAATATCCGAGTCTTTAAACTCCCGAGTCTTTAAACTCAAGGCCTACGGGGGAAAATCAATATATATCCGAGTCTTTAAACTCCCGAGTCTTTAAACTCAATCCGGGTCTTTAAACCCAATCCAGCCGGTCCCCCGTCACATATATATATATCCGGGTCTTTAAACCCAATATCCAGATCCAGCAAATCCAATCCCAAAACCATTTGAAAACCATTTACCAAATCCTCATCCAAACCCGAATCCGAAATCACTGGTCCGATGCTCTCCCGGCATCTAGAACCGTCATTCCGAACCCAAATCCGGAGTCCACTTTCCAATCCTTTAAAACCAAATTCCAATTGTCAATTTCGCTTTCAAAACCAAAACCTTGATTCTCAAAATCATGTTCCAAAATCCCTTGAAATCCCGAAAACATTTCCAAAATCACCCTTTTCTCGAAAAACGTGCAAACACATAAAACCATCATAATATATTCAAGAAACATCTAGTCATAAGTAAAACCATAAAATACATTTATAAAAACAGTTATGCATGATCGAGTTTAAGGAAAGGGTCCACTCACAGTACTGAGCCCTACTCGCGTCCCGAACGTCCAGCCCGTTCCTCGGCTTCCTCGGGAAATCCCGATCCTGTCAAACACCGTCAAATTACGTCACTAATACGTCTAGGAAAGTTCACCTAAATTCCCTCAAAATTCCCCGAATCGAAAATGTAATAACCCGAGACCTTAAACTTTCACCCTCGCGGAACTAAACTCAAACGACGTCCGATTAACCCGAAACCACTTCCAATGGACTCACCACAACTCCTAGACCAAAAACCCTGTTGATCGTTTTCCCCATCGCCGTCGCACGCGCCCCCACGCGCCGCCCAAAGTGGCTGCGCGTGGCCCTCACGCGCTGCTACAGTGCATCGGCTACCTCGAGCCAACCCGGTTCGCCACAGTCGCCTGCAACACAGACCGGCGTCAGCGGTTCACCGCCGTGCCTGCACTATTTCCTTCCCTCTCTTCACCATTCTCATCGTCCAGTCCTTCCCTATTGATTCCCCAACTCCGTTCACCTCGACACTGTCCCTAGCCCGTCGACTGAACTTGAAACCAGACAACCCCAAACTCCCCTGTTTTCCGATCCAGCCACTCCGGTCACCCCCCGTCATGGTGGCAACACCAGACGGTTCCTAGACCTCTTCTAAGTCTAACCCGACCCACCTTGGCCGTTGACTCCTGCCCAAACGTCACGACTCGCCGTTGGAACCCACGGCCAAAACAGAGCACCAGAATACCTCTGTCGTGCCATCCTCCGCCGTGTACCTCCCCGTCACGGCAACAGAACCAATAGAATCCCAGACCTCCACTGAGCCCCCTAGACCTGCTTATGGGCCTCGATTCGACCTCTAGACTCACGATTCTCGACTTGAAACTCAACGACTAAACAGAGCCAGTAGAAAAGGATGAGAAATTACCTGTCCTCCGATCGCCGTCGCGAGCTCAGCCGTGAGGCAGTAGCTCCCCCCGTCCACCTCCAGCCTTTGGACACTTCCTCTGGCCTTTCTTGATCGATCACGGCCACAACACCGCCCAAAAACACTCACGTCCTCCCTGTGCACTCTGGTTTTTCCCGTGGCCCTCACTCCCCTCACACACACGGCCAACACTTCCGCACCTCCTCCCTGCTTCCCTCTCACTCTCTGAACACCCACACACAGTCACAAACTCACCAGCACCCTCGATCAACCTTCAATCTTCTCGCTTCTCCCCCTCTGTTTCTCTCTGTGTCGAAGAACACTCACACGGGCACTGCACGGTTGCACCACAAATATTTGGGCCGTGTATGTACAGGATTCAACTAGAACCCTCTACACAATTGCCACATGTCACCATCCCCCATTCTCTCTCACCCATGTGGCCCAATCTCAACCCTTCATCTGCTTCTTTCTGCACAAATCCCCAGGTGCAAAAAGACCAAATTACCCTTCTTGTTAACTTATTTTTTTTACGGTTTTGCCACTACCCTTCTAGACCCGTATCTCACACCTCGTAAGTCCGATGAACACGTGCCGCCTGTCATCGAACTCAGGACGATGAGATCTACCTAACCATCCTAGGTCAACGTACCAAAACTCGATTATTCAAAAAGTCAACTTTTCCCCCTATTTTTCCAAAATTACGGTTATGCCCTCAACCTTCCGAACATCACAACTTCCTCCTCGGATGTCGGAATCGGGCGTGCCACCTGCCTAAGGATGCGTAACATCCTCAACTACGTCCTGGTCACTGGTCAACTCCCATTTGACCACCCGAACTAAAAGTCAACATTTCTGCCCGACCCAGGGGCAAAATCGTCATTCTAGGTTCCCGGACCCCTCGGGACCACCTAACCCTTGATTAACCTTACTAATCACACCTTAATCACTCTACTTATCCCAATTCTCGGGACGGGTTGTTACAATCTACCCACCTAAAAAGAATTTCGTCCCCGAAATTCCACAGCTAGTTCCCGACACCTAACGTCTCCTACCCAGTAATCAACACTAGGTCAATAACAACCTCTCCTGGGTTTCCTGTCTATCATCTCCACCTTGGGTATTTCACTCCAGCCCCAACTACTGTTACCACAGCCAACCCTAGCTATGTAACAACTACATAGTGTACGCAAGGGAAACTCTATGAACAGAAAACAAAGGTATTATAAAATACCTCATGTCACAGTACCCGACAGAAGTCATAGAGTACATCCTCGTATACCACCACCCATCTCCCTCGGATACTATTCCGGCTACAGTCGGACTAACTCCACAAAGTCCTAAAGGCAAACTCTAGCTTGTGGGTTCTCTCCTTCCACAGTCTCCAATTGATCAGTTATAGTCACTCCTTTCCTATACCTTCCGTCACCCTACTACGGAACTTAACTCCTAGACTCTACCCCAAAATCCAAACACCAAACCAACAGGACAACCCAAAAGCAAAACAAATACCTGTCTCCGTATCTGGTGTCGACTGACCCTCCTGCTGCGTCATCGAGAACACCCGGGCCTGAGATCCTGACGCTCTACCACGTCCCCTTGAACTACTCGTGGCTGTGCCACCACCTCCTCTAGTGCCCGCTGTCCCTGATGCTGTACTCTGTCCGGACTCCGCTACTCCTCTGCCTACACCACCTTCCTGTGGCAACAGTGGACACTCACGTCGAAAATGACCTCGCTCCCCGCAGTAGAAACACACATTCCAGCCTGGTCCACTGCTCGGTCTCCCTGTGGACGCTACCGACGTCGCACTCGCTTGCGGAGTCGGCGGTACTCGATAACCCCAAAATCCTGAACTCTGGGCACTACCAGGCCTACCAAAACGATCATCGCCCGACGAGGACGATCCACCGAAATTACCTCTTTTCGGTGTCCGCTGGCTCGAAGCTCCAGGAATAGAAGGTTCCCGGCGTCGCACCGGCAAACTAGCCTCAACTCGCACCGCAGCATCCGACAGATCTCGGAGGGTAGCAAAAGATCCAGCTGTCACTACGGCTCGAATCTCACCTCGCAAACCCAACTCAAACCTACGGCACTTCTCGGCTTCAGTGGCCACAAAAGCAGGAGCAAACCGAGACAACATCTGAAACTTCCGTTCATACTCTGCCACGGTCATATTCCCCTGCTGGAGCTGCAGAAACTCCGCCTCCTTGGCATCCCGGAAAGAACGAGGATAATACTGCTCCAAAAACCGTTCCCTGAACGTCTCCCAGGTCACACTATGGACATCCCAACAGGACAACTCGAGGGTATACCACCACTCGTACGCCGCACCATCTAGTAAAAAGGTAGCCAGCAATACTCGCTCCTCCGGCGGACAATGCATCACCGCAAAAATCCGCTCCAGTCTAGTAATCCACCTCTGGGCTTCCTCAGGATCAGCCCCACCACTAAAAGTAGTAGCCCCGAGCCGCTGGGCTCGCTCAATCGTGGCACTCTCCGTCTCTCTGGCTACTTCTTCAGGTTGTGGAGAGGGTCTACGTCTCGGAGGCATCGTCAACCGCACACTGAAAGAGGCATAGAAGTAGTCAAACAACTGAAACACAACCTCACAAACCGACAGACCCAACAAACTCGACAAACCTATGCTCTGATACCAATTGTTAGGACCCACCCCGGTTTCACCCCGAAACCTGAGGTAAATCCCGCTCCCGTCTGACTCCCCGACGCAAAACTCAAGTAAAACTCACTCACATACTACCCAGTCAAACGCAGGAGTAATTAGACACAATGACCCGAAGGTAGCATTTACAGAACATAGTACGAACATACAAAGAAAATAAAACTGATAACTACACGCACACGGAAGCCTTTAATCTACTCTGGGAACTCTCACGTCACTTCTATGCCTCAGACTCTGCCTCGACGTCAAGACCCCGCGCTCGCTCCACAACCTGGAGGGCAATTTAAAACAGAAAATGTGAGTGGACCAGAAAGTACAAAAGTTCAAAACCATTTTATAAGAAAACCGAGTTTAACCCTCCGTTTTGAAAACCACATGCATAACCAACAGTTATAACTCATTATAAAAGAATCATTCTTAAACATCATAAGAAACAGAAACACTATAAAATACCATAAGAAACCACACATGAGTATCAGAAAACCGTATCATAAACCATAACCACCAAATCATCATTTCCTCGATCAAACCTGCTGGACCTATCCGAGTCTTTAAACTCCCGAGTCTTTAAACTCAATCCAGGCCTTAATAATATCCGAGTCTTTAAACTCCCGAGTCTTTAAACTCAAGGCCTACGGGGGAAAATCAATATATATCCGAGTCTTTAAACTCCCGAGTCTTTAAACTCAATCCGGGTCTTTAAACCCAATCCGGCCGGTCCCCCGTCACATATATATATCCGGGTCTTTAAACCCAATATCCAGATCCAGCAAATCCAATCCCAAAACCATTTGAAAACCATTTACCAAATCCTCATCCAAACCCGAATCCGAAATCACTGGTCCGATGCTCTCCCGGCATCTAGAACCGTCATTCCGAACCCAAATCCGGAGTCCACTTTCCAATCCTTTAAAACCAAATTCCAATTGTCAATTTCGCTTTCAAAACCAAAACCTTGATTCTCAAAATCATGTTCCAAAATCCCTTGAAATCCCGAAAACATTTCCAAAATCACCCTTTTCTCGAAAAACGTGCAAACACATAAAACCATCATAACATATTCAAGAAACATCTAGTCATAAGTAAAACCATAAAATACATTTATAAAAACAGTTATGCATGATCGAGTTTAAGGAAAGGGTCCACTCACAGTACTGAGCCCTACTCGCGTCCCGAACGTCCAGCCCGTTCCTCGGCTTCCTCGGGAAATCCCGATCCTGTCAAACACCGTCAAATTACGTCACTAATACGTCTAGGAAAGTTCACCTAAATTCCCTCAAAATTCCCCGAATCGAAAACGTAATAACCCGAGACCTTAAACTTTCACCCTCGCGGAACTAAACTCAAACGACGTCCGATTAACCCGAAACCACTTCCAATGGACTCACCACAACTCCTAGACCAAAAACCCTGTTGATCGTTTTCCCCATCGCCGTCGCACGCGCCCCCACGCGCCGCCCAAAGTGGCTGCGCGTGGCCCTCACGCGCTGCTACAGTGCATCGGCTACCTCGAGCCAACCCGGTTCGCCACAGTCGCCTGCAACACAGACCGGCGTCAGCGGTTCACCGCCGTGCCTGCACTATTTCCTTCCCTCTCTTCACCATTCTCATCGTCCAGTCCTTCCCTATTGATTCCCCAACTCCGTTCACCTCGACACTGTCCCTAGCCCGTCGACTGAACTTGAAACCAGACAACCCCAAACTCCCCTGTTTTCCGATCCAGCCACTCCGGTCACCCCCCGTCATGGTGGCAACACCAGACGGTTCCTAGACCTCTTCTAAGTCTAACCCGACCCACCTTGGCCGTCGACTCCTGCCCAAACGTCACGACTCGCCGTTGGAACCCACGGCCAAAACAGAGCACCAGAATACCTCTGTCGTGCCATCCTCCGCCGTGTACCTCCCCGTCACGGCAACAGAACCAATAGAATCCCAGACCTCCACTGAGCCCCCTAGACCTGCTTATGGGCCTCGATTCGACCTCTAGACTCACGATTCTCGACTTGAAACTCAACGACTAAACAGAGCCAGTAGAAAAGGATGAGAAATTACCTGTCCTCCGATCGCCGTCGCGAGCTCAGCCGTGAGGCAGTAGCTCCCCCCGTCCACCTCCAGCCTTTGGACACTTCCTCTGGCCTTTCTTGATCGATCACGGCCACAACACCGCCCAAAAACACTCACGTCCTCCCTGTGCACTCTGGTTTTTCCCGTGGCCCTCACTCCCCTCACACACACGGCCAACACTTCCGCACCTCCTCCCTGCTTCCCTCTCACTCTCTGAACACCCACACACAGTCACAAACTCACCAGCACCCTCGATCAACCTTCAATCTTCTCGCTTCTCCCCCTCTGTTTCTCTCTGTGTCGAAGAACACTCACACGGGCACTGCACGGTTGCACCACAAATATTTGGGCCGTGTATGTACAGGATTCAACCAGAACCCTCTACACAATTGCCACATGTCACCATCCCCCATTCTCTCTCACCCATGTGGCCCAATCTCAACCCTTCATCTGCTTCTTTCTGCACAAATCCCCAGGTGCAAAAAGACCAAATTACCCTTCTTGTTAACTTATTTTTTTTACGGTTTTGCCACTACCCTTCTAGACCCGTATCTCACACCTCGTAAGTCCGATGAACACGTGCCGCCTGTCATCGAACTCAGGACGATGAGATCTACCTAACCATCCTAGGTCAACGTACCAAAACTCGATTATTCAAAAAGTCAACTTTTCCCCCTATTTTTCCAAAATTACGGTTATGCCCTCAACCTTCCGAACATCACAACTTCCTCCTCGGATGTCGGAATCGGGCGTGCCACCTGCCTAAGGATGCGTAACGTCCTCAACTACGTCCTGGTCACTGGTCAACTCCCATTTGACCACCCGAACTAAAAGTCAACATTTCTGCCCGACCCAGGGGCAAAATCGTCATTCTAGGTTCCCGGACCCCTCGGGACCACCTAACCCTTGATTAACCTTACTAATCACACCTTAATCACTCTACTTATCCCAATTCTCGGGACGGGTTGTTACACATTCTCAGTGTTTTGCTTGCACACGGGTTAAGGACAGAAGAGATTAGTGGAAAATAAAAGGGTTTAATAATTAATTAAATATAATAAAACATCATAATGATGTTTACCCCAAAACATGGATCAGGTTTTAATCCCCAATTTAAGGGATGAGTGACACTTGTCACTCATCCAGGTGTGTCCAGTCACCGGGTACTGTTCATAATAATAAAATAATATTTTAATCCCGGTTCGTTCGGTTAACCGAGTCCGTTCCCGTGACCATAACTTCGTCGTCGAATCTCCGATTTCGGCATGCCGCCTGTCGTTGGATTCGTATCGATGAAACCCACGTAACGGTCCTTGGCCCTCGTCCATTGGACTTCCCTGGTCAAAAGTCAACATTTGGCCCTATTTAAGTCAAATTACGAAAATGCCCTTGGGCTTCCGTACATCATAACTTCATCCACGAACGTCGGAATCGAACGTGCCACCTGTCTATGAACTCGTGACGTCCCAAACTACGTCACGGTCACCGGTCAAAGTTCATTTGACCATCCGAATTAAAAGTCAACGTTTTGCCCACGCCTAGGGGCAAAACGGTCATTTTGCACAATTCGTCCGAAATTAATCCACTAATCCCAGATTAGTAAATCACAATTAAATATTAATCCCAGACTAGTAAATCACAATTAAATATTATTGAATCCCGATATTCGGGACGAGTCGTTACACGGTGATATCTGGTATAGTAAAGGTCAGATAAGGCTCCCACAATACTCCGATAATTTTGAGGATTGTGGTAGAGAGGACCATCGTTTCTCCTTAATCTGGAACTTGGAACAAAAGGAGTATCTACAAGGCTACTTTGGACCATATCAGTTTTAACAAGTCTTTGATATAGTTTGATTGAGATAGAAAAAGACCAGAATTAGTATGTTTGATTTGTATCCCCAAGAAATAATGCAGATCTCCAAGATCTTTCATGTCAAACTCACTGGTAAGCTCATTGATGACCTCCTAGATTGACGAATCAGAATTGTCAGTTAGGAAGAAATCATCCACATACAAAAGCAGAATGACAATACATGACAGGACCCGTCCCAACTGGACCTCGATAACCGTGCCCGATCCTGCTCCCGTCTGACAAGTCAACTGAAGTCCCGAAACTATCCGTCAGCACCGATCAGACAAGGGATAACTATGCCGATTTCCGCTCATGCCTTCGCCTCGAAATCAGCCCCGAACATTGTGCCACGGCCTGGAGGGTCATAAAAAATAAAGGTGTGAGTGGACAAAAATATATTCGTTAAAACACATTTTAAAAGACAACATTTACCCTCCAGTTTATCAAACCTACATGCATAGGGAAAACATATGAAACACAAACATTGGCTTTCAACCAAACCATATAACAAGTCAAATTCCCGGCTCTCCGGCCAAACACATGAAAACATAGTCACCTGGCCACACATACCATAAACCCGTACTCAATACCAGTACGCAATCATAATCAACATCAAACAGTACCATGCACAAGGTCACAATCCATTACTCAATCAATCTGCACCATTCACAAGTGCACAAACCATCACACTGTCACGTCTGCACTACGCGTAGGCCATAACTCGTGCCTCAGTCGTCTGGGAAGTCACCCCGAGCTCCGACTGCCCCAGCACGCATCACTCCGAGTGTTAGCCGTCTGGGAACACCCTGAGCTTCGGCTACCTGGGAACACATATGTCCCCGAGCAACAGCCGTCTGGGGACGCCCCTAGCCTCGGCTGCCTGGGAACAATCACAATCATATCCCCGAGCTCCGGTCGTCTGGGAACACCCCTAACTTCGACCGTCTGGGCACTCACACTGATAATGAAAATCATCCCGGGATTACATCCCAAAATATCACAATCAAATCCTTGATTTCACACCAAGTCCAAATCATTATCAACCGGGACTCAAGCCCAAATATCCTTTATCCGTAAATCCGTAAAATCACATGGAAACATTATAATAATCTAGAAATCATTCTTGACTCATCACTTCATCAAAATATCCACTTTGAAAGCATTTTGACTCCGGGCCTAGCTCAAAATATCATTTACGCATTTCTCGTAAAACGTGCCCGAAATACCGATTAAAATAATCATTAAATAATCATCCAAACAAATCATGACATCATTGCAAACCAAATCATGCAATCAATCATGTAACACATTTAACTATGTATGCATATCAATTTATAAAACAAACGTCCACTCACACACCGTTCAAACCGCTCGCTTTCCGCGCTGCACGCCTGTCCGTAATTTCCGATACTTGTCAGGAATCTCGAATCCTGTCCAAAATCATTATGTAGGGTTACTAACAAGTCAATTTACATCATATAATTTTCCCATAATTTTTCGGGAATTTAATATTAATTAAATACGTAACTTAAACCTTCGGACCCTCGAAACATTATCGAGACGGTGTCCGATCGACTCGAAACCAATTTTAAAATGCCCGTATCATCGAAAGCATCAAAAAGTATGTTGGAACCATGACCAGATTCCCGGCCACGCGCCCTCACACGCCGCCGCAAGCAGCGACGCGTGAGTCCACGCGCCGTGCTACAGTAACCGTGAACAGTTTCCTTCCTTACCCGTTTCTCTGATAAACGGAGCCTACGACCCGCGATCAGACCCGGTTCATTCTCTACTAATTCTGACTCAATTTTATCGTTTCTTTCACTTATTACCATCTATTCCATGTTTATAATCGATCTGTGGCTTCAATTTCATAATTTAAACCCTAGAATCTCTCGACTTAAGATGAACATCCGACGGGTCTGAAATCGGGTTCCACCCAATTTCATATTGTTTCGTTCAATTGATTACACAGGAAGTATCTTATACTTATTCTAAACTTAAATTCCAAACCAATTTCATGATTTCTTACCTCCAATTACCTGAACTCAACTTCCACAATCCGCAGATGTCACAGGGCCTGTTCTTCGTGTTTCGTCATCAATTTCTTTCGAATTCCAGGTTGGTTCAACTCGTCTCAGTTCCAGAAGGCTCAATCCACAATCAATTTCACTCCTTAACGTCTAAAAGATCGAATTCGATTCTAAGGTCTATGTAAGATTTTTCGGATATTCTTAGTGTAGCTCCAGTCTCACTCTTCTCTGTTTTTCACTCAGGTTTCCTCGCACAATCCACTCTCTTTTCTCTCTGTTTAATCTCAATTCATGATCAATCAATTTGGACGAATTCAAATACACAAGGGGGCGGTTTGTTGTTCTCTGTTTTTCTGTTTAATATGAACCGTACCTAGGCTCATTATATGTTAATATCCATTAAATGCATTAATTAATCCTAATGGCAATCAAATGCCACTAATCTACATGAACGTGTCACTTGATAAGGTACATGACTCATATGATGGGCTGAATCAGCAAATGAAGATAGTAATCACTTGTAATTGAAGCCCTCGCATAAAATTACCATTTTACACCTACTTAAAAAATTTACCAAAATGCCCCTCATAGTTCTAGACCCATAACTTTTTCATCCGGACTCCGATTGACGCATGCCGCCTGTCTACGGATTCAGCATCCCGAAACCTACCCAACGGTCTTCCCGGAAAGTCCAAATAATGTCCCAATCAAAAGTCAACTTTCGGCCCCTTTTGACCAATTTACCAACTGCCCTTAAACTTCCGAACGTCATAACTTTCTCCTCGAATGTCGGAATTGGGCGTGCCACCTGTCTATGAATTCGTGACGTCCCGAATTACGTCACGGTCATTGGTTAAAGTCCATTTGACCGCTCAAATTAAAAGTCAACTTTTCGCCCAATTCCAGGGGCAAAATTGTCATTTTCCTTCAAAATTTCCAAATTTTCCTTTTTCGAATTTCCGGGGCGTCACAATACATGTTGGGCTTTGCTTGAAAAACAAGGAAGAGTATTCCCATGTGTTATTGAACCCCAAGCCAAGAAGAAAGCTAGTGAATTTTTCATTCCAAGTACTCGAGGCCTAATTTAGACCATATAGTGATTTCTTGAGAAGACATACATAGTCTTTAAGCACAACAGCTTCAAAGCCAGGAGGTTGCCATATAAACTTCCTATTTAAGATCACCATGCATAAATGCATATTTTACATCTAGTTTCCTAAACTTCCACTTGAATTGTGCAACCAATGCTATAACCAATATGACAGTTGTAGGCTTAACCACAGGGCTGAAAGTCTCCCCATAATCCAATCCAGCATTTTGACTGAATCCTTTAGTAACCAATCTTGCCTTGTATCGCAGCAACGGACCCATTAGAGTTTCTCTTAATCCTGTACACCCATTTACACCCAACTAGGATTTTGTTAGCAGGTAGTGGAACCAAGTTCCAAGTATGTTGAGCCAGTAGGGTAGTGATTTCTTCTTCCATTGCCACTTGCCAAATATAAATGGATGCAGCTTGTTTATAAGAGGAATGTTCAATATTAAGAAAATCCATTTCTATTAGAGATGAGTAAAAGGCTTTCTTCTTTGAGATGCCACTTTTTGATCTTGTATGCATAGGGTGCATATTAACTCCTAATATTGGGAGAATCACTTCAAGGCATTTAGGTTGAAAGGAAGTGTCAACATCAGTGATTGGACCAGAGACAGCAGAAGAATCCGAGGCTGATACATGTGACATAAACTCATTATCAATGTAGACAGTGTTTAAGGACTCTTCCAAACTGCTTGTTGAGTGAATTGGTGAATTTTGAGTGGTAACATGATTAGGGGAATGAGCAACAGGATCCACAAGGACTGAAGTTGACTGAGCAATATAGGGCTGACTAGGTGGGAAGAAAGTCAAGCAAGGGAATTCTCAGAATCTAAGTAGGATGGTGAACTAGAACTCAGTTTAGACATCAAGTATTTATAGGGGAAGTCATCCTCATTGAATAAGACATGCCTAGAAATAACAATCCTAGCAGAGATAGGATTAAGACAGATGTAGCCCTTATGTTTATCAGCATAACCAAGAAAGACACATTTGACAATTTTAGGCTGAAATTTGTTTTTATTGTAAGGTATGAGATAAGGGAAACAGGCACATCCAAATTTTTTAAGATGATGCAGGCTTGGCGAACAACCAAAGAGTTTCTCAAAGGGGATTTCATATGTAGGGTGATACAAGGCATATGATTTATTAAATAGACAAAAGAAGAACATGCATAAAACTAGAATTTAGGAGGTAAGAAGGCAGATTGCAAAAGTGTAATGGCAGTTTCAAGTATGTGTATATGCTTCCTTTCAGCGAGGCCATTTTGTTCAGGTGTATGAGAGCATGATTTTTTATATATAATTCCTTTTGAAAGCAGAAATGTTGAAATATGGAATTGATATATTCCCCACCATTATCAGATTGAAAAGTTTTGATTGAGGCAGAAAGGGCATTGAACACAAAAACTTGAAAAATAAATAAAGATGGATTAGAAATCTGATTTATTTTTCATGGGGAAAATCCATGTGTATCGTGTACATTCATCAATGAGATTTGCATAGTATCTAAAACCCTTTACAGACCTGATATGAGCTGGTCCCCATACATCAAAGTGAATGACTTCAAAAGGGGTAACTGATTTAGCAGTAGGATACAAGAAAGGCAATTTTATAAACTTGCCTTGTAGGAAAGGCTCACATATATTTTGCTGCAAATATGGAGAAACTAAAATATTTGATTTCGTAAGACTAGATGAAGCAACTTCATTAGAGGGATGACCTAGTCTTCTATGACAGATCTGAGAATTCACAGTTTTACAAAGAAAGGCATAACTAACTTGAGAACAAGTGGCTTTGAGACTCAAAGATGGAAGGTTGAAAGGTATAGGGTATAATCCTTCATTGCTCAGTTCTTTGTAGAGTACTCTCTATATGGAGAGATTTTAGGGATTCTAATCGATTGGGTTAGGTTCCTAGGATGATTATATGAAGATTAGGATCGATTAGGAGTGAAATCAGTGAAGATTGGACTGTGTAGGAGCTTGAACCGGTCATGCCGGTCCAAGTTGCAGGTGAACCGGACCGAACCGGTTCAGACCGGTCATCGCGAGGAGGAAGACGACACTGTTCACTAGCGCGTGGCTCCCACGCGCAGCCACTTCAGGCGGCGCGTGCGGGCGCTTGGGGGAGAATTTTAGGATGGTTCCAACATACGAAATCTTCTATTCGATGTAACGAACATTTTTGGACTGGTTTCGTGTTGATCGGATACCGTCTCTATATGTTTCGGGGTGTCCGAAGGTTTAGGATCGACTTTAAAAATAGTTAGAAAATCGGGAAAATTATGGGACTTCAATGAGAGGTTAATGAGGCTATTAGTAACCTTCTATTAAAATTTGGACAGGTTTGGGAGTCTCGATGATAGCGATTGGCTCGAGAGAGCCTATGACACGCAAATCGAGGCTGCATCTCGGATGGTCTGTGAGTGGACCTTATTTTCTAAATTGGTGCATGCATAAATGTTTATTATATGTTTTAAATACTTGTTTGTGATGCCATGAGTGCATTTGGATGTGTGGTTACGTATAGGCACGTATTTCGAGGCTTCGACCCTATATAATGCATATACGGGTCTGTATGTCTTTATTGGTCTAAATGAAATGGTTTTGGATTTCCAAAAGGATAATGAATGTGATTTGATAATTTTGATTTGGATGTTTGTGAATTATATGGTTTCACGTATTTCGAGGCGATTTACGTGCTTGCACGTAAATCGAGGTTTTCCAGTTTTACTCTGATTTTCCATTCTTATGGTTTTGGATATGATTTCATGAAATGGTTTTGGATTTGAAAAGGTAAACTCGGGTTCGAGACCCATTTGATTTACGGAATCAGGCCGGAGGCCCAGTTGGTTTACGATTCGGACTTGAGGTCCAGTTTTTATGTGGATTCGGGCCGTGGGCCCAACTATGTGTTACAAATGGTTTTTACGAGCCATGAAGGTTTATGGGAATCGGCATGAACCCTTGAAATGGATTTACGGGTCATGGAGGTTTATGGGAACCGACATGAACCTATAAAAGGATTTTATGGATTATGATGGCTTATGAGGGGCCGAGCATGAATCCTAAAAAGATTTAAAGAATGATTTCAAAAGGTTTTTCATATTCCATCCTTTATATGCGATTGTCTCCTCCGGGGAGGGTCGTTGGCCTAGGTGGACCCCGGAGTAGTCACGGAGCACTGACTGAGTGGAGTCGCCCCCAGTTGGGTTCCTTACTCTCAGGATGGGCATAGTTCGTTACCTCCAGGGAGGGTCATTGATCTACGGACATTGACCTGGGTGGACCCTAGAGAGACTTGGGTTTGAGACCCCGGTTAGCACATATGTAGCTCTATTTTACCGTGACAGGTTCTAGATATGAATATAATGGATAAAAATAATTTCAATTGGTTTGGGAAATTGTGTTTTATGATGATAAATCGATTTGGGCTGAGATCCCACGTATGTTTACTATACTATGGTTTTCTGTAAATAGCTTTGGGCAGGAGCCCGGGTGACTTGTATTTACAGAATTTGGGGTTGAGACCCTAATTATGGATGTTTTAACATATATGATTAGATAAATGGTTTTACTATGCATGCATGCTTTTTAGTGAAGAGTATAAAGGTCTTTATGAAATATGTTTTTTATAAACTCTTTATTTTTGTCCACTCACAGTCTTTCTGTTTTTAATACCCTTCAGGTTAACATCGGATGTGGACTGTAGCAGAGATCGAGATATCACATACCTCCTCCGGATCCTGGCATACTCTGATAGCCTGGGAGGGCAAAGGTCGAAAATATCCCTTGTCTGACACTTCGTGTCAGACGGGAGCAGGATCATCCCGCGTTAATCCCGGGGGGATTGGGATGAGTCCTATCAGTAATTCTTTTTTCATTTGAAAGATGGAAGTTTTAGTAACATAAGCATACCTCTCTTTGAGGCTTATCCACATTTCTTGAGTTGTCTTGCATCCTCTGACACAAGACATAACATAAGTAGATAGAGTTGCAGTAATGAGCTGCATTAGAACTTGATTGTCCAGATCCCAAACTTGATTTTCCTCCAACCTGGTAACATTGGGTGCCTCAGATTCTGAATTGGTGGGAAGTGGAAAAGAGTTTGTGCCTGTCACAAAACCCTTGAAGCCATGAACATTTAACAAGAGCTCCATTTGGAAACTCTAGGTGAGGTAGTTGACATCGTCAAGTTTAGCAATAACTGAATTTCCAACTGTGGAAATCATATTAGAAATAGGAGATTGCAAGATCTGTAATTGAGAAGCAATGGCCATTTTTAAGGATTGATAAGCAAAATGAAAGAAAGGTTTTCAACATTGAACAAAGATCGAACAAAATTGCAAGATCCAAGAGAAAAAGAAGAAAATGGGAATTTTTTCTAGCTTCTTTGCTTATTTAAGACAGAAGTGAGAATTAGTCTTTTATCAAGTTTCTTTGCTGATTTAAGACTTTTACCAGGCACCTTGTGTGCACCAACTTTTCTTGCTGGTTTTAGGAGAATTCTGAGAGGGAAAAAAAAATTTTCTTCAATAGAAAGAAACAGAAGATTTTGGAAGAAGAAAGCAGTGGAAAAACGAAGAGAGACAGATCAGGCCATTTTCATAGCTCTGATACTATGTGAGTAGAAGTGAAGGAAATAGTGACGGTCTTGCAGAGAACAACAAAGAAGAAGAAGTTTGTATAGAAAATAATGAATAGTTGTTAATCACTCATTATAGTAAGGAGGTTTTAGAGTATGAAGCAGTAGTAACAAAAATGCTAACAAATTAACTACTAACAGAATAGGAAAAGGACAATTAGCATAGTACAGCTGGCACATTGAAAGCAGTGTAGTACTCTTAACAGAATAGACATCACTCTCGTAAAGGCATAACCCTATATTCTCTCTCAAATATGCGTATATATATTAGAAAGTTGTATAATTTTATTCAAATTTTTTTATGGTATTAGAGCTTATTATCTCATGTGTTAGGTTTAACCGTCACATGTGCTCTACGTTACTCAATATAAGTTGTCCATGTATTAAACTTGAAGACTTGCCACACATAAAGGGCATGTAAGAATGTGAAAGTATACAAGTCCCACATTAAAAGTTGCACACAATCTTCCAAAGGCTTATAAGGAGTTGAACTTTTCCGTCCCATACATTGCCAATTAATTTTGAGGTAAAACTTCAACTTTTTTCACCTTATTAGACGCAAATGGTTCATAATTTTGAATTTTTTGATCGATTGTGGTTTCGGTGCTGGATACAATTTTAGAGCAGCATATGTGGGATTCCTAGATTTGTTTTTATTTTCTCTCCTTTTTGTTAGGTTTCGATCGATTCTTCATGATCTTGGATGAGTTGGAGTTGTTTATATTATATGTACTTAATTATACTATATTTGTCTTCGAATTTTTTGGTCGTAAGTGATGTAGTTAATATATTATCGTCTCTTGTATGACAAGTATATTCTAATTTTTGGAATGGTTAGAATGAATTAATGGATGTCTCCAAACATACCATAAAGAAGGATTTTTAACTTTTTAACGTGAAATACTTCTTCGTATCTTCAGGAATAAAGTACAATCAAATCGAAGATTATGTGGTGGATGATTTCCAGAGAATAGTATATACATCTTCTCTCTATATCATCATTTCAATGGCTGGTTGCATCATTAATATGGGGGACCGAAGTTTTCGATCACGGGCCATAATTAACTTTCGAGTCATGTCTTTATCCCACCATGTACCTATCAGAAAAGAGATTAACATAACGTACAGCTCTTTTTGAAAATGAATTCATGGGCGGTTAATTATATATATATTTAAATAATTATTTAAAAAAATATATATATTTTTAAATAATTATTTAAAATTATAATCGTGATTAAATATATCTATTGATATTAAACTGAATTTTTATTTAACCGCAACTATAATTATAACCAATAATATAAGGCTAATCACAAAAGTAATTTGTATATCTAATTTTTTTTTTTTAAAGATTAAAATAACTCAAACTAATTTTTTTTCCTTCAAAAAATAATAAAAAACAATATTTAACAAAAAAAAAATAACATTATTTAGAATTGAAAGGGATAGTATACCATCTTAGATGCCATAACTTTCTACACATCCACGTAGCGCTAGATTATTCTAATACTTGAATTGACACTGTTGATGTACGAAATGTGTTAACTAAAGAAGCGAATGCTGTTTTGCCACGTGCCCTTAAATAGACCTGAAAGAGGAGAAAGATGGTTGGTCAGTCAGAGTATAGACACCGGTGTGGTATCAGCCCAAAGGTACTCCGACGCTCAAATTAGTGGTCGGTCTGAGATGTAAGAAGAGTGGTAATTAGTGTAGTATAAAAGTAGTTGTGAATAGTAAATGTTTGGTTGCCTTTATATGACAAATGGACTCCTTTTGTATGGGTGGGGTGAGTATAATAATTACATTCTCTCAATGTTGGACAAATGTCGACTGTCGTGGGGCCGACACGTGGCAGTGAGGCTATCCACATGTCAGCTTGTGGAGATGTGTTGAGCGGAAGTACCAGGCCTTCTTGTCATGGAATACACACATGTTGTAATCAGATGGATTCAATGATCCAGGAGACCAACTAACACTCACAGAAGCAGAGAGAAGAGTTGATTAAAAATAGGAACAAAGACAATAGAGCCCTAATGTGCATTTATGGACCAATCAGGGACGAGGCTCTTTGATGGGCTGGGAGGGTTGTAACCCTTCCCACCCATTTGGAACCCATTTTAAAAGCCAATTTAGCCCATCTCATATATAATTAAAAGCCTTAAATACACACCCACACAACACAATCCTAATATAGTTGGTTTTTAAAAATAAAAAAGCACAAACACATCCACACTACATCGATTGCACCAAACATAACCAAAATAACAATCCATTTATTCTTCAAAACTCAACATTTTTCTTCTTCAAAATACGCCCTAGTCAAGGTCGCCATTTCCCCCCCTTTTTGTTATCTTCAAAACTTTATTTGGTTTCTCCATTTTCAATCTTCAAAACATATAACATTACTCTCTGATCTTAGTTTGAAATAGAAATTGAATATACAATTTATTCTGTATTTGCATTGCATATTTAATAATTTTTTTCATTGTAATTTTTTTTCTTTTTCTTTCTATCAATTTTTTATTTATGTATATAGATGCATTTGAAGGTGACTCGTGACTTACCTCCTAATTATGTGTATCTTTTCATATTCATTAATGAAATCCCTCGTATTGTTAAGTTTTTTCTATATTTAACATGTAAGGTTAGCCCATCTAAAATTTGAATTCATGATCAATCCTAGGACCAATTGAATCGGATTTCTACGAAAAGATTGCACATGCTGATATAGAGGCATGGTATTGTTTGATTAACAACTATGTGGGGTGAGAAAAGGTCAAGAAGGTACGGTTGCCAACTTTACAGGACAGTTTGAGCTTCTTCAGATGAAGAAATATGAAAGCATCTATAACGGTTGATGATAACTCATGGGTTCTCTAAAAGTTTGTGAGCGGAGAATAAATGGGAAGTTAAAGGCCATAATTGAAGATGCAGTGCAAAGCTAAGTGAATAAAAATAAAAAAATAAACAAAAAAAGGCTTCCAAGAATGAATGAGTTCAATTCAGAGAAATCAAAACTCAAGCTTCAAGAAATGGTGGCAGAAAAAGTTTGGAGGGAAGAAAGGACGAGAAAAAGGTAATAACTAGAGCCAACCACATGGATACATATGATGTTCATTGTTTTAATTGCTGTAAGTATAGACACTGCAAAAATGAATAATCGTTTAACGCACATTGCGCTTCTTAAAAGATTATTTAGGGCGGGTATTGTACTACTTAAAATATTATTTAGGTCGTACATTTGCGCGCCCTAAATAATCTTTTAAGACGCGTAATGCGCACTCTAAAAGAATATTTATGGCGTGCATTTGTGAGTCCTAAAAGGATTTTTAAGGCGTGCATTGTAAGTCAATATCTAAGTTGTATGTATGCTATCTTCATGCGCTCCAATTCATTTTTCTCTCTTGGTTTATTTGATTATTGTGTGAGAGTATTGCATATTTTTCATTGTGATTCTGGGTATTAGTTAATATTAACTGCCAATGGTACGTATATAATCAATCAGGTGGGGCATTATAAATGCTTAAGGTGTTTTTCGGCCAAAAAAAAATAGGTGTTTTGATTCCATTATAAATTAATAAGTTAATATTAATTGAGTCAATTGATACACACAATCATAACTTTGGAAAACCACAAAATCAAAAACTTTGGAAAACCACAAAATCAAAATAGGTGTGATCTATGTCCAAGCCCAAATCTATGCCTTGTTAGGCTCTCTTTTTGTTCTCTGACCTAGGCTTCTTCCCGTCACCTTGTACCAAACCAAAAAGGGCCCAACCTTTACAATTTCGTTTACTAATCATTTGAGTTTTGATATATTTAACACTTAAGCTATAGTAAAATTACGCGACGCTATTTTACTTTTACGGTGCTATTTTATTTTTTATTTTTGATGCTTTTGTACGTGTGATTATATGAGAAAACTATATGATGATATTTTACTTTGAACTTTGAGTTTTAATTTCCTATTATTTTATATGTTATATATCAATCTTCTGAATAAAATAAACAAAATCTTAAAATTAATTATACAGTTTTTAGTTTTCAAATTTTATGTTGTACATGTTCAATCATATGTTGTATATCGATCTTCTTCGCTCATCTTCATCTCTCGCTTCCAATGATCATATGCAAGTCCTAAAATGACTATTACTCGAATCGGCTCAACGAGAATCAAACATCGATCCTCCAGCTGCAGGCTTGATACATATATGATTTCGTTAATTTGACTCTTTTAATTTATATTATTAACAATAATTAATCCTTTTTTAAGTTTGTAATAAATTATTTCTTATAATATTGCATGTCATGTATTGATTAGAAGCATGTGAAACGACGGAACACAACATGCTACTCCTACAAGGGTGACCAAATTAAAGTAAACATTATATATGAAAATTTGGCCGGCCGCCCCCAACTTTTGAATTAATTGTGGTCTCTACTGTAGTGTGGTCTCCTCCATAATAGTGGCATTGTTTTAATACTTGTTGGTCAAGTTAGCTGAGATGCAAACATCAATAAATTACTATTAAACCTTGCACATTTCGTAAAATGTATATCTATTTTTTTTATTACAAAATTTGTAAAAGAAATCAATTATTTACAAGGGTCCACGACTCCATGCATGTCTCATATTGTTGACATGGTTGAAAATATCGTTTTTTACGAAATATCAACACTTAAATTTATAGAAGTCTCGACGGATATTTCAATATTGATATCGATATTATTCACGGTTAACAAATTTGAAAATTTTGAAGAAATTTTGGGAAAAACTTAAACACTCAATAATATTTATATAAGACTAATACCTATGTTATGGAAATTACAGGGACAGTTTTTTCCCTTTGATTTTATGTCAAGACCCTTAAATATGAATATATTTAAGGAAATATCATCCGTATTTCTTTTTCCCCTATTTTAATGTTGAGACTCCAAAACATAGATATGTCGACGGAAATTTCACAGATATTACGGATATTTTCATTCATAATTGTTGGCAAAATTCCTTGTTTGTACATGAAAGGATGAAGTTCAGGTTGTGCATCTCAAACAAAGTCATTATATATAGTCACATAATTAATAATTAATTTTGGTATCTATAATCAGCGTTAATTTTGATCTAATTTTTGCAATAAATTTATATAAAATTATCTTTTAAGATAAACCTGTTACTAACTCAACTGCAAGTGTGAAAAAACAGTCATCTTTCCTAGAGTAAACCTTCAGCCGACCCGACTGCATGTGGAAAGTTGTGTGGCGGCAGGCGTTAAGACTGGATCTCCACCGTCTGGTGTCTAGGTAATGTTAGTTCTACCTTCGCCTTCGGTCCTCATTCCTCCTTGCTCTCTTTTCCCTTTGGTTCCGTCTCTCAACCTTCATTTTTCTCGGAGAAGCAATCATGTTTGGTTTGGAAAGATCTATAAAATATGTCAAATATGTCATGTTGGTTGTGTTGGTGCATGACAACGACTTAGTAGGACCGGTCCAAGCATTCGAAGACATATATGATAAAAATAGAAAATGTACATCCAATTTATACACATGCATAACTATTAAGATGTAAATTTTTATAAACGGATTATTTCATTTTTATACGTTAAAATCTTGATAGGGAAAACTTATTAAGACAAAACTCCGAACAAAGAAAAAAGAGTATCCAATGTCCAAAACATAACATTCAGTTAAAAAAAAACATTTTGTATTTCTAACTTGTACATGGATGAAAATGTCAACATTCAAGACTAATATATTACTTCCATATTCAGTACAACCAGTTAATCTTCAAATAAGAGCTCCGTACCACCAACAAATTTACATACTCCTACATTATTTATTTCTCAATTTTCTCTATTTATATATAAAGATGACTAGAGTGCAATTGGAGTACGTGACTGATGAGCAAGAACATTAGCGGTAGTGATGTACCAAATAATGGCTTCGATCGACGAAGTAGTTACTAGACAATGCACCTAGTAAAATATACATATTTTATACAAGAAATAACAAATAATCATGCAATCAAACACTTAAATTGCAACAAATTACTATTTTACATAGATAAAATATTATACTATCTCTAAAAAATTCACAAATTCTCTTATTTTAGTGTAGAGTAAATGTTTATTAAAAAATTGTGCTATAAACTAATATTATGGGATAATTTTTTTTCTCGAATATTTAATTTAAGGTGAGTTGAAATACACTCCAGCCCTAAAGTGTGTCCCATGCCTGCTCTCCATGCAATGTACCAACACAAGCTTAAAATTGTATTTACTTATTTTAATTGTTGTTAATTAGCAATCAAAATATTTGTCGACACTAAAAAAAAACTTGACAGATATTATATTTTGCACAGCTATTATTTATGCTATACGACTGATCTCTGTTCACCTTTTAGGCACAATGGAAGACAATGGCTCTTACTTCGATTTGCTTTATCTACAACGCCAATTTCTATTTTATTTGAGACACATTTGAGTGTATATACAACTAAAATGAAATAATATAATTATTTTAAAGTTAATAAAAATTGGATAAATTATATTTTATTGTACGTCATGTGATTTGCACCATATTACATGATAATATCCGTTCGTTTGAATCTTCCATCTATTACCTTATATTATTTAAAATGTTACAACATTGTTCCTCTATTAGATTTTCTGTTAAATTTTTTGTTAAGTGATGATTTGGAAAAAGTGGGACTGACATTTAGTCTAATGAATGGAAAATAAGTACCACGTGGCATAGAATAATAATAAACTTATTAAAATAAGTTACAAATAAAATTTCACTACAAGAAAATTGGTTATTGGACACAGGTCTCTAAGTCACAAATATTTTTTTTTGTATCCTTTAATAATTATTAAACACAAATATTTCATATTTGTTTCTACTTTAAAGTGGACACAATCTTTTGTGTCCAATACATTTATTAATAAACACCGATTATCTATTAGACACGGGACCCGCATGAGCCTAAGAATTAGAAATGAAGTGGGCTAAATATTAACATAAAATTTTTATTATCAACAAATTTCGACTATACCAAATGAATTTTATGCAAACAAAAAAAAAGTCATGCAATAAATATAATATAAAATAGTTAAATTGCATCAAACTCATTTTTTATGTGGACAAGACAACATACTATGACCAAATAATTTACAATCGCTTTTATTTAAATGTAAAACAAATTAATAAGTTATGTTATAAACTAATATTATATAATTTTTTTCTTCAAATATTCAATTTCGGATGGACTGGTGTGGCCTGGACCTATTTCTCCCCACAAATTTTTAATAGACAATCTAACAGAGGGATAAGATTGTTATGTTTTAAAGAATACGTGATGATAAACACAAGGTTTGAAAGTACGTATATAATCATATAATTTAGTACAAATTATAGGGTAATAAAATGTACTTTATATGTAACACTTAGTTAGTTATTTATTATTTGAAAAAAATAAGTATCTAAAAGTACAGTTTAGATTTTCTAAAATTAGAAATTAAGCCATTTCGACTCAAATCGTTACCAACGGTTCGATTTGGATCGTTTGAAATCGTTTATGCATAAAAAAGTAAGGATATAAAAAAAACACGAAGGATACAAAAAACAGCTGAA
Organism: Prinsepia uniflora; assembly: GCA_032719365.1. Taxonomy (NCBI): domain Eukaryota; kingdom Viridiplantae; phylum Streptophyta; class Magnoliopsida; order Rosales; family Rosaceae; genus Prinsepia; species Prinsepia uniflora. The sequence goes on along the minus strand of CM064876.1, from coordinate 324,249 downwards.
TAATTAATACTCAAAATTTTGTGTATTAAGTTTGTGAAAGATTTGGTTGCAAACATTACCACTATATTAAAATTTATCAAATAAACATTATCACTTTGCAAACATTACCCCATCCCCCATCTTCGTCAATTCAAGTAATCAAGACAAGGATGTAGTAATATACATATCCTTTTAATTTTATTATTTTTTATTATTTTTATTAATAATAATATTTAAAAATTAATAAAAATTAATATATTTCTTAACAGTCCGATTTGAATTTAACAGATTTTGAAAATAAAAATGAAAATTCAAATTATTATTAATGGAGTGATTTAAATTCTCAAATCGTTTGCTTTTATATGTTCAAATATAAACAGTTGAATAAATAATAATTTGAAACAAATCGATTAATCATTTTAATAAATTTGTGCTTATTTCTATTTAATAGATTTGTGCATACTTCTATCTAAAGATGTTTCCATATGAGTTCGTAATAATTGATATTCTCACATGGCCAACAAAAAGTAAGAGGAAACTAAATATTAATTTTGTCACATGGATTTATTAAAGTATTGAACTAATAATCTCATTGGTAGACTCCAAACTACAGAGGGAAACTGAGGCTGTCCCCACTCTTTTCAGTTGCTTTCTCTCCTCATCCAATTGGCAGGCAGCTATCAAAATTCAAATTCCCAATTACAAATTTACAAGTTTCAATCTTTTTTATAAGAATCCTATTGGAAAAACATAAACTTTCTGCTCTGAAAATTCAATGACCAATTTCGCCAATTGACACCAAACCGAGCAAACAAATTCCGACTTTCTTATTCAGGATCGGGTTTCCAGAAACAAAAAAAAGTCAAAATGTGGAAGCTGAAGATAGGAGCAGAGACAATAGGTGAAGGTGGTGATAAATGGCTGAAGAGTGTGAACAGTCACTTGGGACGCCAAGTATGGGAGTTCAATCCCGAGCTTGGAACCCCGGAAGAGCTTCAACAAATTGAAGATGCCCGCAAGGCCTTCTGGGACAGCCGCTTCGAGAGGCGCCACAGCTCTGACCTCCTCATGAGATTTCAGGTTAAAGACACAAACTTTATGAAATCCCTTCCATTTTTCTGAGTAGTCATCCGGGTTTTTCTTCATTTTTCCGTTAATTGATGATGATTTTGTTGTTGGGTAAGATTTTTATCAAGTACGGAAAATATTATTGCATTTGGCCGGAAAAAGGGTTTTTGTTTGTTTATTGTTTCATGCCATGATTTATCCTGTAAGCCAATAATATACAATTGTAAACCGCTCACAATGTCAATAAAGCCGCTTGATTGGTTAATGTGGATTGAAAAATGTGTTCACTTTTTCACACTGCATTCTCTGATTCCTTGTGCAGGGATATGCATTGTAAGTTTGATTATTTATTTCTTCCAGGTGAACTGGAATTTAAACACTGTACTGCCATTCCTATGCTTACATGTTGTGCAGTCCAACGTTTTGCATACCATGGTCTATATGCTCATAGAAAGTTTCTTTTTCAGTTTCTTGTATTGTCGTGTTTCATATGTAGCATCTTGGGCATATGATGTCTATAATAATTTATTAAATAATTACTGCGCAGACCTGTAATTATCGTTATATTAATTACTCCCCTCAATCGTGCTTATTTGAAAAATCCTCTGGCAATATGAGCAAATGCTTTTTGTGATTTAGCTTTCAGATGATTGTTTGAAGTTTGTGTTGTGGTTGTTTAATCACATTGTTTTGCAGCACTACTTTCCTCTTTTTTGATGAATGTTTCTTTCTTATTTCTGCAATGTAGTATGCGAAGGAGAATCCATGTGCCACTAATCTACCACAACTCAAAGTTAAAGATGAAGAAGAGGTGACGGAAGAGGTGGTAACAACCACTTTACGAAGGGCCATCAGTTTTTATTCAACAATCCAGGCACATGATGGCCATTGGCCTGGGGATTATGGAGGCCCCATGTTTCTGCTTCCTGGTTTGGTAAGGGAGAAACTAAAAATAGTTGTGTTTCACCAATTTTTGTATGAAAAGGTTATATCTATATATGTGATTGCTGAATGTGAGAAAGAAATTTCACACTTTAAAAGATTGCTGCTTATTCATTTTGGGACTTCATGGCTTATATCATAGTGAAATGTATCATGAACCAAGGTTTTTAAATTTCTTCATTATTTGGTCCAGTTCGTAGTTGTTCTGTGTGACGAAGTATTACCTTCTCATTGAAACAGATCATTACACTTTCAATTACTGGAGCTCTAAATGCTGTGTTATCAAAAGAGCATCAGCATGAGATGTGCAGATATCTCTATAATCATCAGGCAAGAATGGTTTCTATACAACAAATGATTTTTATTTTTTATTTCTTAGATTCATTTCACTACATCCTTGTCCTAATTACTTGAATTGATGAAGAGAAACTGATGAGTCGTTTTTACAGAATGAAGATGGGGGATGGGGTCTACATATTGAAGGGCCAAGTACTATGTTTGGAACTGCACTGAATTATGTTACTTTGAGGTTGCTTGGTGAAGGTGCTGATGATGGGCAAGGGGCAATGGAATCAGCACGTAAATGGATATTAGACCGTGGTGGTGTGCCTACAATTACTTCATGGGGGAAAATGTGGCTTTCAGTATGAACTCAATAAGTCTTGTTTGATTTTTCCAATTATACAATCCTTTGGAAGTATTAATGACATGCTTCTTTTATAATGATAGGTACTTGGAGCGTTTGAATGGTCTGGGAATAATCCACTGCCGCCAGAAGTATGGCTATGTCCTTACTCACTCCCATTTCATCCAGGTCTCTTATTGTTATTGTTATTTTTGACATTGATGCTATAGGAAGTACAAAAAGAAATTAAAACCTCCTTTCATTGTCGAATCTTGATCAAGAAATAAGTCTGCTTTCTTTCCATTCTCACTATATATGTGAGGTCCCATTGGCATTATTAGGGAGTATACACTTGTGCATGTTGTTAACTGTGAATTTTACTCTTTATTGGTTAACAATTTTCATTTCCACTTATAGGAAGAATGTGGTGTCATTGTCGAATGGTGTATTTACCGATGTCATATTTGTATGGGAAGCGGTTTGTTGGGCCTATCACACCCACAATCCAGTCATTGAGGAAGGAGCTTTATACTGTTCCCTATCATGAAGTTGATTGGAATCACGCTCGCAATCTATGTGCAAAGGTTGGTAAGCAACATCTGCAGCTTCTATAAAAGTTCATATGAAAATGTTCTTTTGGTGCTTACATGGGGTGCTTTATGATTGTTAGGAAGATCTATACTACCCACACCCAATGGTTCAGGATATTTTATGGGCTTCTCTTCACTATGTATATGAACCAGTTTTCACGCGTTGGCCTGCAAAGGAATTGAGAGAGACTGCTCTACAGACTGTAATGAAGCATATTCATTACGAAGATGAAAATACTCGGTATATATGCATAGGGCCTGTTAATAAGGTACGCACACAGATTTTTTTATTGTATATAACTAAATATCATCACTTGCCTTTTGGTTTATATGTATAAGTAGAGAGCAATGTCTGAAACTGCAAGTTTTCCATGTTCACTTTGTATTGAGGTTGAATTAATTTGTGTAAGATGTTTGTAGAGCTGCAAGTCTCACAAAAGTAGTTGACATCCAAATATCAACTAATATTCCTTTTGAAAATTATCAAAAATCTATTAGTAAGGTAATTAACTAGTTCAAATTGCATCTGAAATTGACCGTTCTCGCATCTATTGGTCATCTGCCTATAAATTTCATACATCTATCAACAATGGTTGCCAATGGAATTGCATAATTGACATTTTTCTTTAGTTCACAGTTTTATTCAGATGCATGATTATATTTTGTAAATGATGCAGGTGTTAAATATGCTTTGCTGTTGGGCGGAGGATCCAAACTCAGAGGCTTTCAAGTTGCATCTTCCGAGAATTCCTGATTATTTGTGGATTGCTGAAGATGGCATGAAAATGCAGGTCTGGTAATAATTATATATTCTTGAAGTGAATTAAAAATTATCCTCCCTTTCTCTTCTCCCACTTCCCCCTATGACCTGATGCAATCTCAAATTCTCAATATTGTCTGGGTTTGTCACAAGTTTACAACTTTTTACATGCTGATAATTGATTCTTTTTTTTTCTTTTTCTGCAGGGCTACAATGGAAGTCAATCATGGGATACTTCTTTTGCCATTCAAGCCATCATATCAACTAACCTTGTTGAAGAACATGGACCTACCTTAAGAAAAGCACACGAGTATATAAAAGATTCACAGGTTTTCACAGACAGAAAACTATACTGTCTCTTTTGACATTTATGCTAATTATCCTTGCTTGACTAGTATCTTGCTTTGAAGGTCTTAGAAGATTGTCCTGGAGATCTGAATTTTTGGTATCGTCACATTTCCAAAGGTGCTTGGCCATTTTCAACAGCAGATCATGGATGGCCTATCTCTGACTGCACAGCAGAAGGCCTGAAGGTAGCTTCGACACTAAACATATCACATAAAAGCCGTTCCTTTTAGTAATACTTATTCTTTGTGCAGGCTGCCTTGTTACTATCAAAACTTCCAACCGAAACAGTTGGGGAATCATTGGATATGACACGATTTTATGACGCTGTAAATGTTACCCTTTCCTTACAGGTAAGTTCGTATCTGACACTTGACGACGGATGGGTTCTGGAAGTTAAAAATTAGGACCTCCAGACATAACAACCAAAAAGAATACGAATTGACTCATTAAGAATTGCATGGTAACTTATGAATTAAAATTTGTTGACATAATATTTACATATTCCTGTATTTTGGTTTGATGAGTATTTAACTTATTCTCTTATCTTTGGATTCTGGAAGTACTGCAGAATGTTGATGGTGGTTTCGCGACTTATGAATTAACTAGATCATACCAATGGTTGGAGGTAAGAATTATTTTTCTCCTTTCTAGTTTTGAAACTGGTATTCATGTGGATGATGTGAGATTATACTCATTATGTGTATAATTTGTTACTTCTATCTTGTTTTCAGCTAATCAATCCTGCTGAAACTTTTGGTGACATTGTTATTGATTATCCGTAAGATTTCTGCACACTTCATTTTTGAATATTGTACATTTAATCTTCTGTCATGGAAAATTCCCGATGTCATCTATTGACCAGAATGATAATGCAGATATGTTGAATGTACCTCAGCTGCAATTCAAGCACTTGCATTGTTCAAGAAACTATGTCCTGGGCATAGGACGCAAGAAATAGAAAACTGTATTACTCGTGCTGCAGAATTCATCGAAAAGATCCAAGGAGCAGATGGCTCTTGGTTTGTTCTGAAATTCAATATAATATAGTATACATGCATGCATACATGTCTGATAAGAGAGAATCTCACTCTTTAAATTTATTAACAATCTAACAACATAACATGGTGATTTGGAAATTAGTTACAATGAATTTACGTGGAGATTTATTACAGGTACGGTTCCTGGGGAGTATGCTTCACATATGCCGGGTGGTTTGGAATTAGGGGGTTGGTTGCTGCTGGGAGGACATACAGAGATTGCTCTAGTATCCGTAAAGCATGCGACTTTTTGTTATCCAAAGAGCTTCCTTCAGGTGGATGGGGAGAAAGCTATTTATCATGTCAGAACAAGGTTCACTGATTTCTCAGAATCGAAGTTTCCTTTCCTTCCCAAATCTGGTTCACAAAATGTATGATCTAAGTAACAACTCTAATCCCGAATATCTGTATCTCAGGTGTACACAAATCTCAAGGACAGTAGGCCTCATATCGTCCATACTGCGTGGGGTATGTTGGCCCTCATTGGCGCTGGCCAGGTAATCAATTTTCATTTTCGGAATATTTAATATGTTCCTGGGTTCTGCATAATGTTGTGCTCTTATGAATACCATATGAACTTCCATATGTTGTCTCTGCGTAGCTTCATATTTTTGTTGTTTTCTCATGTTTTGAAAGGTTAAGAGAGACCCGACTCCATTGCACCGTGCATCTAGAGTACTAATAAATTCTCAGATGGAAAATGGAGATTTTCCTCAAAAGGTAAATCCAGCCACCCTCTGCTCAATTTGTTACTTAAAAAATGTATATTCTTTTCACTTCTGCAATAAAGCTCTGGTGTCATGAGAAGCTCCAATTACAAAGCAACATGGGTTTTTTGTTGCCATTGCTGGAATTTGGTACCTATGTTATCTTAATAATATTTTGCATTCGCTTGCAGGAAATCACGGGAGTCTTCAACAAGAACTGTATGATTAGCTATTCAGCCTACCGGAACATTTTCCCCATTTGGGCCCTTGGAGAATATCGTTGCCAGGTATTGGGGGCCCTCTGAATAATGTGTCTACTTAGGGTTCAATGATACAGTGTTCCGAATAATGAATTTTTTTTATTTTTTATATCAGCTTGTATGAAAGCTCCTTGAACGCAGCTCAAATCAATGTCATGTACTTCATAAGCTTATGTTTACTAACTTAAACATGTCTGTGATCTCCAGAAATAAGACACTTTAAATTTTCGTTACACATACTGTTACCCTGTCAACTGAGACCATGATTTTCTGACAAGAAAATGTAATAATTCATGATTCTTCAATGTTGCATTCTTTTCCAGTTCCTCCCCACTTCGTCCTGCTTCTTTTTGGGTCGAAGGAGTTGAATTTGAATCACTAGTTCCTAGTTTATAGACGGGAATGAGATGAATATGAAAATGAACACAACAAAAAGTACAGATTGTTGAAACTTCGAAGATTATGTTGTTATATTGTCAATCAAGACCAATTACGTAAAAAAAAAAAAGAGGATAACTTTTCATCTATTTTAAATTTGAAAGAAAAACTAGCTGGCTCTTATGTTGGATGAGCCTTATATATACTTGACGGATTTAGGCTTCGGAAGGCAACAGGACTCGCCCTCGGTATTCAGCAAGAGCCCAGAGTGGGTAGATATTTCTGTAAGCTGCATAATGCAGCATGCAGTTCTTCATGAAGACTCCGGTGATCTCCTGCCATAATTCATGAAAACATGTCATGTTAATTTTGAGTTTGATATTTTTCAACGCTCATCAAAACTTGCAATGCAAGTCACTATGTTATCCTCAGGTTAAGAATTGATACCTGCTGTGGAAAGTCACCATCTTCCATCTGAGAATTTATGATCAACTTTGCAGCGCGATGCAGAGGTGTAGGGTCTATTTCTGCCTGTCCGGCATGAATCAGACCCATCATAGCCCATGCTGTGTGCACTAGATTTGATCGGTTTTCTTCAAGAGGCATGTACTCCTATATTCCCCACCACAGAGAAATATTTCTTCAAGAAATTGCGAAAAATTAAGAAACTTGAAGCTTAAAACTCAATCTACCTCCCCTAGTTTACCTTTTTCGGGCATGAAAGATAGCTCTCTCCCCAACCACCATTTTCTCTCTGTCTTGTGAGTAGAAATTCCACTGCTTTGCGCACCGTTGGACAATTGTTGAAAGTCTTTCCAGCAGCTGCTAACCCTCCAAGAGCAAACCAGGTACCATATGTGAAGCAAACTCCCCAGTTTCCATACCTGTGGAAATATTCTTAACTGAATATTTTTTCTACTCATCTAGTTGTAAATCAAAATATATGAAAATATATACGTACATATATATGTAACTTATCTATTTGAATATCTGATTATCTAGATATACCATGAACCATCTGGCATTTGGATATTTTCAAGGTACCGTGCTGCATTGGTAATGAAATGTCCAATCTCTTTCTTCCTGTGTCCAGGGTATAACTTCTTGAACAAAACCAGAGCCTGGATTGCAGATGAAGTACATTCGACATATTCATGCTCAACAACAATGTCGGCGAAGAATTCTGTGGGATTCAACATCTGGGAGAAGCAAAAACCAAAGTGCAAATATCCGGTAAGTATCTGCTAATTAATAATGATACAAGAACTAATATGTTAATATTCTTACTTCTAACCAATCTGGTGCTCCTGCTGGTTCCCATGCTGCTAATCCACCATTCTTACTCTGATCGAAGTTTTAATAGATTGTCAGTCTATTAAATTTAGTGCTATGAATTAGAGGTACACGATAAGACAAACTGAAAAAGACACTTAGTTTGTTACCTGAAGGGAAAGTAGGACGTTGACAGAATCATATAACCGCTCAGGTTCCATTTTCTCACCGACGATTTCTGGTGGCATCGTTGAGAGCAGCAGGCAACACTGTAAAGAAAGGTTATGGTTAGAAGTTTGAGATAACAAACGGTAAAGAACTCAATTGAAGTTATTTTTTTCCTTCTACCTTTAAACCTTCTGCAGTGCAATCAGATACTTGCCATCCATGGTCTTGATCGGAGAAAGTCCAGGATCCTTTTGAAATGTGCCGGTGCATGCTTTTGAAGTCACCGGATGGATTGTCCGCAACCTTTAAAATTCGAGTCACCAGATCGATTTTCATTAGACAAAATAAAAAAAATAAAAAAAAGGAAAAGATCGTGGAGTCGACTCAAAAATAAACTTATTCAACCTGAGATTTCTTGATGAAGTCATGTCCTCGAGCAAGTATGGGTTCGATTTCATCAGTGAGATTACTTGCAAGCAAAGCTTGAACTGCAAAGCCAGTATCCCATTGCTGACTACCAAAACTCTGCATAATTGCAACCAAAATGTTGATATTAATTCTCAATGTTTTTCTTTTCTTTTAAGCGACTTGAAAACCGAATGTAAAGCGAAATTGGAACTAACTTGCATCTTCATCCCATCTTCTGCAACCCATAAATAATCTGGGATTCTGGCCAGATGCTTCTTGAAATAGTCCCCGTTTGGATCTTCTGCCCAGCAAGCAAGCATACATAACACCTGTTTTTGATGTAAGCAAACAAAGTGAGAATTTCTAACTAGCTAATCCAATCTTGTTGCTTACATTCCAGGATAAAATCTTAGTAACGGGTTTTAGGCCTTCCACAATGGACTGGAAAGGTTGATTTTGACGAAGAGGGATTACAATATATACATTATGTATTGATCTCTTATCATTTACAAGAGTCGAATTGGAGCTGCTCACGAAAGAACATCACTAATTGAAACTAATTTATTTTGCTACATGTCAATTTAAATTACTAGAGATGGATCGATGTATCTAGAGGGAAAACAGATGAAATCATATGAAGAGGGATTACAATATATAGATTATGTAATTTTGCTTTGGTAAGGGAAATAGATGAAATTAATGGACTTGACTTCCCAATTGAACTTGATCATAATCAAAATGAAAACTTAATAGAAATGAGTTATGAAGACAAAGATTGTGTTGGATATGGCAACATTAATAACATGTTGGAAGCATAGTTGGCCCTGAAATCGATTCCTATAGAAGTGGGTCATATCATTTAATGTAAAGTGGAAAAATAAGAAGAAATAAAATAAAGTTCTAACTCATAAAAACAAGTTATAGTTAGTTTGATATTGATGTGTTGTGAAAATAGTCACCATCGTATTTGTTGTAGGAGATTGGTGAGAACAACTTTGTATAATCATAAATCGAAAGTAGGTAATGAGATGCTTTAGACTATCGTTTTTCTTGACAGTAACCATCCAATATACGCAATTTCTATAGCAATATTTATCAACATATAAGCTATGTTGAACAGGCACATAATCGATATTGCAATTACATTACCTTTTCCACACATCCAATGGTAATGTATCGGCTGTTTTCATCTTCATAGTGAATATGCTTCATTGTTACTTCAAGAGCTCTTTCTCTGATCAGCTTATTGAATGGCCAACGAGTCAGAAGAGGCTCAGTACATATGTAGAGACTGTCCCATAAGAAATCCTGGATCCATGGATGAGGGTAGTAGATATCCTCCTGCAAATTCAATTAGTGTGATTAATCAATTTCTAAAGATAAGATATATGATTTCATTGAACAAAAAAGATAATATATAGAAGTATCATGCATTGGTGGAATTAAGTTGCAAGAAGAAAAACAAGTACGAAAATTTTGAATATATTATTATTTTTTATATCTATATAAGTTAAGTAAGATAAAGTGTGATTAAGTTGTATTTCAAATACATATATAAAATTTTTACATTATTATCTTTAAGAAAAATAATTTACAAACATTTGAATTCTTACCCATTGACCCTCCCCATTAGAAACGCAGCAAATATCCTTGGACAAAATGTCATGAACAGTATCATTTGAGGGGTTAAACCTTTCCTCTAACCCCTTACCCTTACCTATACCATTAGATATGCTTAGTGTATAACTATTTTTTTTAAAGACTAATATTAGTGTAAAATTCATGGACTATATTAACAGCTTTTCCAAACTAATCAAATAGGTAATTTCATTTTTAAGTTCAAACTAACTTTAGCACAGTGATGACGAGCGTCCTTCCAATCAATTTCATCGTAAGGTTGAGCATAAAGTTCTTCTCTTAACTGCAGAATGAGAGGTGTGATTGGTCCAACAAACCTTTTCCCATATAAATATGACATTGGCATGTAAACCATCCGGCAATAGCACCACATTTTTGCTGCATTTCAGGATAAGACATGAGATAGTTCAATAAAAAACAAAAGTAACAATCTAAGTGCTGGTTTGATAGTCCTGTGATTTTTACCTGAAATTGGTAACCATTCTTTTTTTAGGTCTCATTTTTAACAAAAGTAACATGATGCATGCTCATCAAACGGCTCATAAATAATTATAAAGAAACACAAACCTGGATGCATAGGAAGAAACGAAGGAAGAATCCAGAACTCCGGGGGCATGGGGTTGCTTCCAGACCAATCAAAAACACCAAAGATCTACACGAAATTTATGAAGAAAAATTGATCAACATTTCATAATCCAATTAGTTTCTTTCATTATAGGTCATCATTTGGCAAGTGAGATTAGATTAGCGAAGAACAAGGGCATACCGAAAGCCAAGTCTTTCCCCAAGAAGGCATATGAGTGGCACTACCATGATCAAGAATCCATTTCCTTGCTCTTGCACAAGCATTGTCTTGGCCACCCTCCGGCCCTTCTCCCAGAATTCGCATACAAATGTAGCTGAGAGCTGTGCAGAACATCACACTGTGCCCTTCGATGTGCAGTCCCCAACCACCATCTTCATTCTAAAAATCAACCAATAATAATGGTTATCGGATTTATTTTTTCCGAAAATCGATTTTAAGACCTCTCATTACATATTGGAACGAGTGAGAATACCACTAAATCAGTGGTACTATTAGAAATAATAAAGCATATCAGTAGATGGTAATGTAACACAAATACATATACGTACATTAGAAAAAATAAAAAATAAATTATTTGGTTACGAATATTTTAATTTGTGAAAAAAATACGAAATAAGTGTGTAAGTACCTGATGATAGTATAGGTAACGCAGAATTTCTTTGCGATGCTCTACTGGAAATACAGCATTAAGATGCCCTGTAATGTATGTAGACATGACCTGCAAATTTTGTGTAGCAACTGAAATGAGCAACAAAGATACTCTTAGAACCCAAAATTAATGAAATATTGTCTAGTTATTTTCCAAGAAGGAGATTTCTCAGCACATGTTGTTATCAGACTAATTCCGAACTCCCACTGAGATACTTGACAAAATTCATCGGGTGATAGTTAATTTAGTAGACCGCATAAAATATATATAGGTCTTAGCCACATGTGCATATAATTAAGAAAGCTAAACACTAACTGCATAGTTCCCACCTAAACGGTCATCCACTTTATATCACTGCTTGTAATTTTTTTCTTATAACAATAGTTTGCTTGAAAATATTTCTTGTTAGAAGAGGTGTGTTATCAGACTAACTGCATATTTCTTGTTACAATAGTTCCCACCTAAAACATCAACAAGAGTACAAGGATAGACACTAGGTCCATCAAGAACCCAATCGAAAGTATCAGAGTCAATAGCACGATCTGTAAAGGATATACGGCTTAATTAAGTTTGCGGGAAACTAACTAAAACAATAAAGTTAAATAGACTTATATATGTTCCACAAAAATGAAATTAAGTATAAAGAAAAGCAACAGCAATTGGGTGGAACATGGGAGCTATGCTATATCATTATTCAAATTTAATTAGAAACTGTAGTAAATGCATGGATAAGTAATTATATATGTACATAGTTACCAGAGGAGGAAGGAAAAACAAAGGACCGGCATTTTCCGCAGGCCAATGGCCATCAGAAGCTTGCAAGGCTGAAAAGAAGTGGACAGATCTTCTGAGTGAAGCTGTGGCTTTCTCATATGTGATTTCTTCTCCATCTTCAACCTTCACTGCTGGAATTGTTTGTTTGAACTTCTTCTCTCTCAAGAACTGCCGATTCCATTGTAATTAAGCACAAATTAAATATATTTGTTTCTAAGAGAAAACAATTATATGACTTCATTCCAATTTTTTTATATGGCTTTGGGGCCCTTGGATGACGTCGTCGTCACCAGTGTCTTAGTCAGAGTTAAATTCTATCATATAAAAATTTAATGATATATATATATAAATATATATATTTTTATTAACAAATATTTCAAATTTGTAATTTCCAGTATCCTGATTATCAATGCTAATAATCAGATGAAAAGATCAATTACATGAAGAATATTATGGTTGGATGGTTTAGAGTCACCTATGGTGGATATTCATGGAGCACAACCCTCATGCATGTTATCAAACTTGTGATATATATATATATATATATATATATATATATACACACATCATGGATGAGCGCACCCAATTCCTTGGTTCAGGTCAATTTTAGGTCAACCGCAACAGTAATATTATGTGATAGTATTTTAAGGATTGTTTGGCCATTTAATAAGGTAGCTACATATATAAAAGAACAAGTCATATATATGTATCAGCTAATACAATAAATATCCTTGTTAATTATCGAGTAATTAAACAATTCAATTTGGATAAATTTTTGTAAGAAGACGTGATAGTATTTTCGATCTAAATATATAACTTTTCGAAAAACTTAGTGATTGAGAAATGCTAAGATTATTTTTTGTCAATATAGAACCCTAATTAATAAGTTAAACCAACATTTGTTAGACAAATTGTAGTAAATTTGTTTAGCTACATAAAATATTTATGTACCCTTATTTTTAACCAAAAAAAAAAAAGCTTAAAAAATAGCGAAATGACTATTGTATTTAGATAAAATACAGAGATTTGACGGAGTCTAATATTGAAGTTTAGAGACGTTAGTAAAATTTGACAATAACACTGTTTAGCATATATTAGAAACAAAATATATGAATTAAGTAGTACATATTTAGACCTGCAGACGCCATAGGAGATCAGCACTGGGCTTGACCTGATAGCGATTGTTGTAGAAATGAAGACGAGCTTCTTCAACCTCAGCTCGCTCTTCTGGAGTTCCTGCTTCAGGATCAAACTCAAATATTTGCCTCCCCACAAACTGGTTTGTGCTGTAAATGTATGGATCACTTCCACCATCTGCAACCTTAAGCCTCCACATTTCTTCCTTTTTGATATATATCAACCTATGTGTATATGTATTGTGCTACCAAACTCCTCTACCTTATGTTTATCTACTCAACATATGTACCTGTTGCGTTGCATGAAAATTACTTAATTACTAGTTAACTAGGTATACATATATATTGGAAAATTATTATATATTATCATTATATATTATCATTATATATTATTATGTACGTGTTGCGTGCATGAAAATTACTATATATTATCATTATTAGTTAACTATTATTACTACTATTATTATTACTATTACTATTACTACTACTATTATTACTACTACGTATAAGCAAAGGATGTGAATGGTTAGAGATGGTAACAATTAAGATGAACGGACTTAAAGATAAATTTTTCGCCTTATCGTGGAAGTGGGTCGGATGTGGGGGGTAAATCCTGCAATGGTGGATTAAGGTTAGTCAAAGTACTAAGTTTTGAATATAAATAAAATCAGTGAGATCCCTTGTCTAACTTAGGCTGTCTCACGGGAGTAGGACCGTTCCGATTTTCTTGATAATTAGGGATGGGTCCTGTCACCGATGCTTTATCTCATAAGCAGGATGTCCTGCTGTTAATGGGTCTTTCTTCCCCCTTCTTTGATTGTGTGTAGGATATTCAGAAATCGTATACTTTGGATCCTCAGTCTACATGATAGGACCCAACCTGAATACAGAGAACAATACACTTGGGGTTTTACTCCCGTCTGACAGAAACGTTGTCAAACAAGGGATAACGCAAATGCTGCTAATTCATGCATCTGCCTCTTAAGTCTCGATCTTCGTGCAACAGCTCTAGAGGGTCACAAAATCAGAAAACATGTGAGTCAACAAAAAGGAATACTTTAAAACAGTTTGAAAACATCTAACATTTACCCCCCGTTTTCCAAAACCATGCATGCATAAGAAATCACAACCATCAAACGCAGAGTCGACACATCAATCATCAAACTTATACACTAGTGGTAGGTACACCACCTAGGAAAGGAGTCCAGCTCGACGTTCAAGTGGGGACCTGACTCAGGAAAGAAGCCCAGCTCGACGTTCAAGTGAGGACCTGACTCAGGAAAGGAGCCCAGCTCGACATCCGAGTCGTGTTAGTCTCAGAAAAGAAGCCATGCTCGACGTCCGAGACTCACTTACCAATAGGCATAACCACAACATACATCATCCAACACAAATCATCACATCAAATCCACACAGTCAATCCATATCTAATATCACCACAGATCTTACATGTAGATAACCCAACGTCAACACAATACTCATACACAATTGACCACATTCAAACCATCCTCAAAGTACAAGCACAATCTCAATTACCACATCACAATCGATAGCCACAGTCACAATCACATATAATACCCGTCCTAGGATTCAGAGCCCTGGGCTCGATGTTTGTGACGAATCAATCTACAGTCATCACAACATCCATACCAACAACACATACTCATATCATGTTTCAAACCACACAAGCGAATCAAAATTCAGAAGCTCAGGCCCAAGCCCCAAACACAACTTGAACACAAACACCGTAAAACGTGCCATTATAACTATTTTTAAACCATGTCCAAGAATTATATAAAAATCATAAATATTCCAAAACACTTTATTTCAGGTCATAATCCACATTCAATGTTTTGACTTTGACCGAGAAAAGTCAACCCTTTGATCAGGGGTAAAACAACCATTTTCCAATTCTTCAGAAGTCCAGGCCGTAACACTACAGCTCTTCTGGCTCAGATCAGCACTTCCTCCCCTCCACCTCGACACTTCACTGTCACCAATGGCACCTTGTACTATAAATGTAACGACTCGTCCCGGAAATTAAGGTTAAGACAGTGATTAAGGTGGGATTAGTGAGCTTAATCGGGGGTTAGTTGGTCCCGATAAGGTCATTAGCCTAGAATGACGATTTTGCCCCTAGGTTGGGCAAAAAGTTGCCTTTTAGTTCAGGTGGTCAATTGGGTTTTGACCGATGACCAGGACGTAATTTAGGACGTCACGAATCCGTAGACAGGTGGCACGCCCGATTCCGACATCCGAGGAGGAAGTTATGATGTTCGGAAGGTTGAGGGCATAACCGTAATTTGGTTAAACTAGGGGGAAGAGTTGACTTTTGTTACGAATGGGTTTTGGTACGTTGACCTAAGATACTTAGATATATCTCGTCGTCCTGAGTTCGATGACAGGAGGCACGTATTCATCGGACTTATGATGTGTGAGTTACGGGTCTAGAAATGTAGTGGCACAACGGTAAATTGGACTTAAAAGGAAGGGTATTTTGGTCTTTTGGTCGTTTGGGCGGTGTGCAACCAGATTAGGACAAGTGTACAGTGAGATGGGGATATTTTTGGAAAGGGACCATGGGGTGGGGACACGTGCAGTGTGTGTAGTGGCTTCTAGGCCGTGCACGGTGTGTGTTCAAATGTGTAACCGTGTGTGTGCGTGTTTGTGTTGGAAGAACAGAAAACAGAGGCTGAGGAATTGGGAGATTGGGATGGTGATAGTGTGAGTTTGTGTTAATTGCTGAGGGGAGAAGTGATCAGAGAGTGAGAGGGAGGTAGTGAGGAGGTTTGGAGGTGTAGTGACTGTGTGTGAGTGCAAGTTGAGTCACGGGAAAACCAGGGAAGAAACCAGAGTGAACAGAGAGATCGTGGTGGTGGTTGTGCCATGTTCGACCAATCGAGGCCAGAGGAGGTGTCCAGAGGTTGGAGGTGGACGGGAGGAGCCATGTCTTCACAGCTGAGCTCACGACGGCGACAGGAGGCAGGTAATTTCTTATGTTCCCTTTCGATACTCTGTTTTTCCGTCGAGTTTCAAGTCGAGAGTCGTGGCGTTAGGGGTTGAATCGAGGAGTCTAGTGAGGTCTAGGGAGTTCAGTGGAGTCCTAGGAGTCTTCTGGTGGAGCAGCCGTGACGGGGGAGTGCACAGTGGAGGTTGGCACGACGGAGCATACAGATGTACTCTGCTTTTCCGTTTTGCTTCAAACGTAGAGTCGTGGACTTAGGGAGTGAGTCAACGGTTTTGGTGAGTTGGGTGAGACTCAGTGAGGTCCTAGGAAGGGTTTAAGATAGCCACCGTGACAGGGGGTGACCTGGGTGGCCGAAGAAGGAAACAGGGGACTGAACGGGTCTGATCTCGAGTTAGGGACGATGACTTAGGGGCTGTGACGAGGAGTTTGAGTGAGGGGGATGAGTTCCTTAGGACGGGAAGAAGCAGCGGGTGAAGAGAGGGATCGATTTGGTGCAGGTACGGCGGAGAACCGCTGACGCCGGTTCGATTTGCAGGCACTGTGCTGAACCGGTTGGCTCGAGGAAGACGATGCACTGTAGCAGGCGCGTGAGGGCCACGCGCAGCCACTTTGGGCGGCGCGTGGGGGCGCGTGCGGCGGTGTTTGGGGAAAGTGTCAACATGGTTTTTGGTCTAGGTGCTGTGACGAGTCTAATGGAATTGGTTTCGGGTTAATCGGACGTCAAATCGAAGTAGTCTCGCGAGGGTGAAGGTTTAGGGTTCCAGTTCGGTACGTTTAGGACTCGGGGATTTTCGGGGAAAATTAGGAGAGTCTTGGTGGACGTGTTAGTAACGTACTTTGGCGGTTGTTGACAGGATCGGGACTTCCCAAGGAAGCTGAGGAACGTACGAGACGTACGGGACGCGATTGAGGGCTTGGTACTGTGAGTGGACCCCTTTCCTTAAACTCGAGCATGCATAACTGTTTTTCTATAATTGTTTTATGGTTTTAATCATGATTCTATGTTTATCGAATATGCTTTGTTGATTTTATATAATTGCACGTTTTTCGAAAAATAACGTATTTGGCACGTTTTACGAGAAAAGTGTGATTTTGGAATATGAAGCTATGGTTTTGGGATTTCAAACATGAGATGGTCTTCAATGGTTATAAAGGGATTTTGAAATATGATTTGGTGATTAAAGAGATTTTCGATTTTGAAATCGGACGAGATTGATTTTAAAGTGGAAAAGTGAAATTCCGGATTTGGGTTCGGAATGACGGTTCTGGTTGCCGGAAGGGCGTCGGACCGGTGATTTCGGATTCGGGTTTGGATGTGGATTTAGAAATGGTTTTCAAACGGTTTTGGATTGGATTTACTGGATCTGGTTATTGGGTTTAAAGACCCGGATATTGACTGACGGGGGACGGGCCCGGATTGGGTTTAAAGACCCGGATTGAGTTTAAAGACTCGGGAGTTTAAAGACTCGGATATATTGATATTTCCCCCGTAGGCCTGTTGAGTTTAAAGACTCGGATATATTGATATTTCCCCCGTAGGCCTGTTGAGTTTAAAGACTCGGGAGTTTAAAGACTCGGATATTATTGAGGTCTGGATTGAGTTTAAAGACTCGGGAGTTTAAAGACTCGGATAGGTCTAGCAGGTTTGATCGGAAAATGATGAACTGATATCCATGATTTATGATACGGTTTTATGATGTTTCTGCTATGATTTCTATAACTGTTTTATAGTGTTTCTGTTCTTATGGTGATTGATTGATAACTGTTTTCATAACCGGGTTATGCATGTGTGATTTTAAAACGGAGGGCTAAAATCCGGTTTGCTTATAAAATGGTTTTGGAAACTTTTATTTTATTCTGGTCCACTCACACCTTCTGTTTTTAACTGCCCTCCAGGTTGTGGAGCTAGCGCGGGGTTCCGGCGTCGAGGCAGCGTCTGAGGCATAGAAGTCACGAGAGCGATCCCGAACTGTGTTAACTTTTAACTTTTCGGTTTTCTTTCTTCTGTAGTGGTACTATGCTCTGTTAAACTGTTGACTTCGGGATTTGTTATATAGTTCTCCTTCGTCTGACTGAGTACGTGGTGACTGTGTGTGTGTTTTACTTTAGTTTTGTGTCGGGGAGTCAGACGGGAGCAGGATTTACCTCGGATTTCGGGGTGAAACCGGGGTGGGTCCTGACAATAAAGGTCTCCTGTTTCTCGCTTTGCCTTTTGGTCTTCGTGCTATCATTTTCCATGAATTTCATGCTTCAAAAGAAGGTGGTCACTCCGACTATATTCGTACTTACAAACGGGTTTCTCATGATTTCTTGTGGTCTGGGCTACGGAAGGATCTTAAGGCTTCTGTCGCTACCTGCGATGAATGTTAGTGCCAAACCTATGAGACATTGCATCCCACTAATTTGTTACAACCCTTTCTTGTTCCTGATGATGTTTGGCTCGATATTTATATGGATTTTTTTAGGAGGACTCCCTTATTCTGCTGAAAAAAATGCTCTGTTTGTCAATGTCGATCGCTTCACCAAATCTGCCCATTTTGTGGCCATCTCTCACCCTTACATGGCTGCAACCATTGCCAAGATTTTTTTTTTCATGAGGTGTTTCGTCTCCATGGTATGCCTCGCAGTATAGCCAGTGATTGCGACCCCATCTTTGTGAGCAATTTTTGGGACGCCTTCTTTCGTCTTCAAGGTACCAAGCTCTGCCGGTCTTTTGACTACCATCCTCAATTAGATGGTCAAACCGAGGTTCTAAATAGCATTCTTGAACACTATTTGTGCTGTTTTTTTTCGGAAAAACCTTCTTTTTGGGTCTCTCTTTTTCCCTGGGCTGAGTGGTGGTATACCTTCCAGGCCTTTATCCGCATGACCCCTTACCAGGCCCTCTATGGTGTTCCACCTTCTACCATCATGACCTATCTTCCAGGCTCTACGAGTGTCCAAGTTGTTGAGTTTGCCTTTCAGGTCCATGATTCCCTGCTCGGTTTGTTGAAGTCTAATCTGTTTATTGCCCAGAATCGCATGAAGCAACATGCTGATAGGAAACGCACTGAACACGACTATGTAGTGGGCAATTGGGTGTTTCTTAAGTTACACCCTTATCATCAGTCTTCGATGGTCCACCGTCCCAATGCGAAGCTCTCCTCTCAATTCTACGAGCCCTATAAAATCCTGGCCCATTCGACTCCCACCGCACGCCTATCTCCATCTAGTATGTTTCCTAGTTGAAGCGACACATTGGGGATCAGACTCCCAACTCCTCCACACTGGCTCCTATGGTCGCTTCGAGTCAGGCCTGTTGGTCCCCTGAAGCCATCCTACATCGGGGGGTGTTCAAGCTTCGCAACCATCCTTTCACTAAATGGCTCATCAAATGGGCTGGTCTTTCGATTGAGGATGTGACTTGGGAGGTCGTTCATGACTTCGAGCTTCGTTTTCTAGACTTCCAAGCCTGAGGACAAGCTTGTTCTTTGAATGGGTGGGAGTTGATAAGCCCTTCCTTCACCATATCATCTGAACGCCAACTATGGTTATGGAACCAACCTCTTTCCTTTACATATTATTATGGTATATACGAATACTCTGTAATTGAGATGTATTAGGGATTTTCCCTTCTTCTTTGTACTTAATCTATACGAATACTCTATAATTGAGATGTATTAGGGATTTTACCTTCTTTGTACTTAATCTGTTGAGAAGGAGACACAAGGCATGAATGAATGAACATATTTATTCCTTTCTATCTTCGCTCTATCTTTTTCTCTCTCTGCCTTTGATCCTACCATCAAGCCCATAGAGATCTTCTTCTTCACTTTTGCATTTTATTTTTTGTTTAAGTCCATAAATTATTTTGTAATAGAATAGCCCCATGAAGCATGGACCCCAAGCACATCAGAGGTCTTCTTCTTTATTTTTGCATTTTATTTTTTATTTTACCGTCTAGAACTAGAAAAAAAACCAATGACGAACTAAACCAGATCGATTCAATTGATCTCAGTTCAAATCAATTTCAGGTTTTGATTTTTGCAAAATTACTGAACCGAAATACCGATTGATACCCCTAATAGCAAGAAAGATATAACATCTATTTAGATCGAGGTTAGATTATAACTCAATCTCACTTCTGATGTAAATTCTTTCGTTCGAATTTAAAATATATATATATATATATTATCATTTTCTCACAAAAATATCGATCAACATTCCACTATTTCCTAAATCATCCCTGTAGTACTCCCCCATGATCAATTTGTCCCTTCAATTTCACCATTTTTCTGAATGTGAAAGTGCTTCTCCTAAAGAACTTTTAGGGCATCATGAGATTAATGTTGAAGTGAAAATCAATTAACAAATAGTGGGGCAGCTTTGAGAGATGAGGGATAGAGAAAAACATTCAAGAGTAATGACTCAATCTGCCTCTCATCATCATATGCGTTTTACATGATATTCATCAAAATGTAAACCATCATCACCATCAAAAGTCAGTCAACCGGCGAGAAGATTGAAGGTCCTCTTTCATGCTGCTCATAGCACTAGAGTGACGAGAAGCCCCGAGGCCAAGATCCTCTCTCATGTTCGCCGTGGAGTTCTTAACTAACCGCACCAACTGCTGCACCACCTCCGACATAGGTGGCCGGAATTCAGGCTCCCGCTATATAAACACACAAAGGAGTACAAACATTAAACAACAATGTTCTTCCATTTCCATAGTATGTTCACCAGTAGGCAGTAGTCATTAAATGTAGTAGAAACAACATCATTTTTACGGTTCTAGGATCTAGATGCTCAAATCACTGCCTTGAAAATAGTATATGTTATGTCTTTATTTTGCCTATGTATAATCACCTGAACGCAGAGGGAAATGATGTCAGCAAATCGCGACACTGACTTGGGAGGGTAGAGTCCACGCAGCGCAGGGTCCACCATTTCTGACAATGCATCAAGGTCATGAAGCTGTGGGGTTGCCCACCGTACAAGGCACTGCTCCGACGGTGGTTTTGAACTGGAGAAAGTAACACACGAGAGAAAAAAAGCTATAAATTGTTAAAAGACATTGATAAGATTGGCAAATACAAAGGCAGAGTGAGACACAAATATTGCAACGCACCTGTCAACCGGCATTCGACCTGTCAATAGTTCCAACATCACTATCCCGAAACTGTACACGTCACTCTTCATCGTATAGGCCGATGGCTTTGTGCATTCTGGAGCATTGTATCCCATCCCGAGGTTTTGGCTAGTACGCTGAAAAAAACGCAACCAAAACTTGTCAATTTCTCATCTATCTATACATGGATTATGATCTCTTGGTTTTCAAGGTTGTTAGTTTCAAGATACGGTGACTAACCTGGTGAAATGTTGCCAAACCATAGTCACAGAGGCGGGGATTGAGCTCAATGTCAAGGAAAATGTTAGATGATTTGATGTTCTTGTGAACGGTGGATGGAGAGCAACCGTCATGGAGATACCTGAAAACAATCTTAGTTAGAAATTTCTTCATGTTGTAAATTGTGTGAGCAATTTCAAGAGTGGTGTATATGTGCGTGCGCTTACTCAACAGCCCGGCCACAGCCTAGAGCAATTCTGACTCTTGTGTTCCAAGTTAGGGGATTGCTGTAATCATCTGACATGTGCAAGAACTCGTGAAGTGAGCCGTTCCTGAAGTAATCATAAATCAACATGTTGTGCCCATGCTCCGAACAATATCCAACAAGTTCAGCAATGTTAGCGTGCCGGATTTTGGAGATGTTTATAACAATGTCGGAAAATTCTTGTGGCGAGGAGCTTCGGAAAAGCGAGGAGTCAATCTTTTTAACGGCCAAAACCTGAACGAATGTCATGTTTCAGTCATTGGATTAAGCCAAAAGATTAATTCAACGGCTAAAGTTGAGGTAAAATATAATGTACCTTCCCATCTTCATATTTAGCCTTATAGACACGTCCGATGGTGCCCTGCCCTAGAAGGCGAGCTGGTGCAAAGTTGGCAGTAGCTACTTGCAAATCTGCCAAAGCATATGAGGTAGCTTTCACAGAGGTGCTTCGTCTGGCAAACGATTGTAAACGCCCAGACAGCGACTTGAAGCCCGTTGATGTAGATTTAACAACCGGATTTATGTCGATAGAAACTGCAGAATCTGTCACCATATATGATAAAACGAACTTATTCACGTACTCATAATCATACACATTGTGAAGACATGGATTGTGTACGAGGAAATGAATTACCTTTATAGTCAGTATTCAATTCTCTAGATAGATCCTTGGATGAATAAGCATTAAAGGATTTTCTCTGGCTAAGCCTATCATCATCAAGGAGATGGGAGTTATCAGAACGTTTTCTTCTTCTTGAAAAAAGCGCAATTATTATGGCAATCAGCAGCAATACGCCGAGAGCTATCCCAGCTATGGTTAATCCAGTGGTTAGAGAAGCGTTCCCACCACCACCACCACTTCCGCCGCTTTTGTCTGACCCTTTTCCTCTATTTTTGCGTGCACCAGGTGGAGAAGGCGGAGATGGTCCAGACGAAAATGAATTCCCTCCCGACCTTCAGTTAGACATGATCACCAAAAGTCAAAAACAAATTCTTAAGCATTTCATCTTCACTTTGATCTTTGAAACGGATACTTACTTTATGTTTATATTCTTCAATTCGTTAGGGATATAGCCAGAAAAGTGGTTGTTTTCGATATTCCTGCCAGCAAAATAACGAAACATTAACACACATGCATTAACAATTCTCAAAGAGACATAATGTAGCTGAAATGTACATACAAGTCCTCGACGGGGGTGTACACAAGGAAGGTGATTGGACCAGTAAATTGATTGTTTGCCAGATTCCTGCACGGAGACATCAAGGACTTAGCAACCAGGATCCTTATTAGCTTGGATACATGAAGTTTTGGGTTTCATTGCTTCTTACAATTTTTTGAGGCTTGAAAGCTTTCCAAAACTCTGAGGCAAGTTTCCGGTCATTGTGTTGTATGACAGATCCCTAATAATCATTTCGCGATATACGAGTTAGTCAATAATCCTTCAATCACGCATACGAAGTTACAACAATAAATGCAAAGTTACAAGAACTTACAGCTCTTTGAGCTTAGAAAGTTTCTGAAACATATCAGTCAACTGTCCATTGAGTTTGTTACGACCAAGTTTTCTGCATTGGCCCGAAAATTTATGAGAATGGGAGGGGCCGACTTCTTAAAGATTATGCTAACGCAGGAACAAGTTCTCTACTTACAGAGTTTCCAGGTCGGACATTTGAGATATCGAATATGGCACGGTATTTGAGAATCCATTTTGAGAAAGATCTCTGCACACCCAGGTGACAAAAGCCCTCAGTGTTACTAAGAGTGGAACCGCTCATCATATATTGCATTTTGAGATATCAAATATGGCACAGTTTTCTCTAATGTTCCGATGTGGTACATCAAGTGTTCATCAATATACTTACATGTACTTTGCATTAGGAGGCATTTGATAAGGTATATCACCGTTAAGATTGTTCTTGCTTAAATCACTGTACTATGACAAAAAAAAAGCACATCTGTCAAATTATGATTTTTCTTTTACGAGGAAAACTGACGATACACAAAATGCATATGAAAATGAACTGAGACTTACAATTTGGTTACAGATGTTAAGCTTGCAAGCTGGTATCCCATTGATCCACTGAGCCCGAGATCAGATAAGTCTCTGAGAAATTTCAAAAGAAAATAGGTTGATCAGCTTGTAAATATTAGGCTGTGTGCCAAATTTAGAAGTGTTTGTAAGAAATGAGAAATTACATTTCGGTTACAGATGACCCTGAGCATGTAATTCCTTTCCAGGAATCACCGCACGGGTCACCTCCACTTGATTTCCAACCACTAAGTTTCGAACGAGACTGTAAGCTGTTATACATCACATTCAGAGAAGAGACTGCAAAATACAGTAGAATGTCAGAATATTGATTTGGAAAAATATGCAAGTCCCCATTTTTCTCATGAAAGAAATTTCGAAAAAATGATGATATAGATGAATGTTATTTACTTTCACAAGTCCATTGAAAGACATGTAAGCCTAGAAAAGTTAGAGGGCCCTAAGAATTACAAATTCGATATTTGCAAGGCAATTTATTGGTTCTTGTCAATTGATCAAATGAGAAACATCTCTCAACATGTTTATGTTGTAATTTTAGTTATCTACTAAGAAATGCAGAATTAACAATTCCTGATTGTTATTTTCCATTCGCTTTCTTGACAAACAAGAAATAGTCATTGGATTGTAACTGGGTAATCTATTTAAAAGATTGAACCTCAACACAAGAAACAACACATTAGACTATAGAAATTAGCTATGCTTACCATCTTGGGAATTGGTTTTCGAATAAACGCCGGAAGTGAAGAACCCAAAAAAGACAACCCACAACACCAAACTGTTGTGGAAGTGGATCATCCTTTCAACTCACAAAAAGAGGACCAAAAGCCAGAAATGAAAAAATTAAATAAATAAAAAAAAAATTAGATAAATTAAAGCCAATGGGTTATGGGTTTCGAATGATGGTTCGGAAAATGATCAATGGATTGAATGATGTGATGAAGAAGTAATAAGTGAGAGGCAAATACCAAAACTTTATATTTGTTTCTTTTCTTTTTTTCTTGGTTAATTTCTTTTGGGGGATTGTTTGTTGGGTTTGGGGTTTTTTGGGTTGGGAGAGAGAGAGAGAGAGAGAGAGAGAGAGAGAGAGAGAGACAGACAGAGAATATGAGTTGGCTAAAGTTAGCGACGAAGAGGAATACACATAGCTTTTAACAATGAAGAGTTAAATTTGGTTGAGAAAGACGGCTTTTTGCAACAGCCTCTGCGAAACCTGAGGACAAAATGAGGACAGCCTCCCGATCCTCCCGAGCCCCCCAAACTTTTCCGCCCTTTTTCAACTGTTTTTCAAATGTCCAGCTGGCCAGCCGTATATATTACCCCTTTTACCCTTTTCATAATTTCTGAATTTGCATCTAGCTGTCATAATTCACCAGTGTGCTCACATAATCTCACAAGTGCTCACGTTCTCGTGAGCATTTGCGTTTGATGAGTCTGGCGACTCATAAGTGCTTTCATTCTGATAATGCGAGCACAAGCACTTACGAATTTATGATAACGCGAGCATTGGGGCCTTGGGGGAATGTAAACAGGTCGTTTTACGTATAGATACTAACCGTTTTACTATGGTGTGAGTGCTTACCTTGGTTTTTTTTTTCTTTCCCTTCTTTTAAAGTTCTGAAATTTGAAATTACAATTTATATATGATATGGCTACATAGAAATTTTCCAAATAACCTCAATACGTATTGGATAATGGGAGATTCTTAGTTTCTCAACTGTTTTTTTCTCTATTACAATCTAGTGATAATCCTCCTCGTTATGTATTAAGATGCCTCGAATTCGACTCTCGTAAAGAATAAAATTAATATTTAAATTTTGGATTCGCGGGGAATGCCGCTCCGGGATTAATTTCGAGAGCATGAGATGGATAGTAATTCACCAAAGAAAAAAGGTATATAGGGGAATTTTAGTATCCAATCCTCACATATCCTCTCAAGGGTATGATTATGCACAAACTAAGGTCGTAAGTATAAAAACATCTAACTCAAACGCCTTACCCCCCTGTGTAAACAGTTGTTACTTCTGAAGCACCGGTGAGTTGATTGCAGAAAGCTCTGAATCGTCGTCATACACGGGAAGTGAAGTCTTCTTCCCCGCAGCAGCCACAAAATCTTATCACACACGAGCTCTTACAGTGACTAGCTGCCAGGACTTGAACATAATAAGTGCATCCAAAACGATAAATGGGGCCAACAGACTTAACAGTTAATTACCCATCCGGCCAATTCTCAGTTTTGGGAAAGGGACAAGAGAAGAACATAGTTGTTGGGCTTTGGTAGATGCGCCTGTCGATAATTGATACACGAAAACTTTACTTGGCCTTCAAAAATTAGTTCTGACAGCAACAAGGTCATGCATCTGAGCTTTCAATGGTTTGACTTGATGAAGCACTGCGTTTACTCAGTTTGGTTAAGACGTAGGCCATGACAACCTTGGCGCCTAGGCTAGAGTGACCGCGAGACAGGCAGACAACACCTCCAAGAAGTAACAAGCCGTTGGCTAGCAGTTTCTTTGATGGTCCTCTTGGCAGTGTCTTTTCCAAACCAGTAGTTGGCCTGTGAACAGAAGTTTCTGCAGAGGTGGCTTGAGAGATCATGCCATCAGTGGATTCTAATCCAGAGGGGACCTGTGTGGAGGAGAATATTAGTCAGTAACAGAAATAGAATGCAGAAGATTAGAGTGTTATATACTTATATCACTGAAACTAAGAGAAACCAGGTTTGAATCTATTTTTTTATCCTTTTAGTTATGGTTATTGCAGGAAAAGCATGTCATTTGCTCCTTTATGGTGATGGTCAGTTGTTTCACCACAATAAAACACTAGTCACAGAAATGAACGGAAGCTGAGTTAACACAACCATTCAAATTATCCTTTCATCTAAGCTGTACTGATATACGCTGCCCGATGTGAAAGAACTTTCCCTAGCTCAACCAAACCCAAGATTAGTCAGCACTCAACATGCAAACAGTTGGCCAGCACCGTCCAGTTAAAAAACATGAAAACCTTACAAAATGGAAGAACATAGAAAAAAACTTAAGAAACGTGATGCCCTCAGACCTGTGCCCAGGGGCACTTGCTCATTACATAAGACCAAAAGAATTCATTTACCTCAACTACCTAGTGAAATTAACACATGAGAAACTAACCAAGTACCCTACTAAACTGGACCAAACTCTGTCAAGAACCGCCTTACATGTAACATGATATCCAATGTATATATAGAACAATGTAACAACATCACTATACAAGAGAATTTTCCTGACCTTTTTCATTAAGGTGACAGCAGTAGCAGCAGAATTTGAATGATGAGAGCTGAATGTAGAATATCTCCGAAGTGCACCATCCATCTTGCATACATAACTCCATATGCCCTTGGAAAAGGCAAATTTTGCCATCTCCACATTTAAACCAGCATCTTCTTGGTGAAACATTTTGATCTCGCAGGCATTGCTACTACCAGGCACTGTAGTAGATAATTAAAAGTAACAGATCATAAACATTTTTGTTTCTTATAATGCAGTCTACCAGAATCTCAGCCAAGGAAACATTTTAAATTTTGTTCTTTTTTTCGTGTTAAGTGAAAGTGGCAGTTAAGCAAAAAAAAAAAAAATCCTTTATCTACCACCTTCTTGTAGTAAACCTATAATGACCCTTATTAGAATATCTACTGCATCATGTTCAACAGTATCCCTAATTAAGGATATGTCTTATTTGGAATAAAACTTATAGTTGATGCTACGTTTTACTTGAAAAACTGCAAGTAGATGTAAGGACAAAAGAAATTTCGAGATGGTAAAGACAAAGGAAATAATGAAAAAAGATTTCTTGGGAACTTGCCTTGTCTGATTCGCCAACCAGATCTAAAAATATTAACACGCACGTACTTCTTCAGGCGTGGTGCCAATGGATGTTCACATTCCTGGCATACAAAAAATGAAAAAAAGAAATATATCATTTAACTGATAAAGAAGAGATAAGTTATAAAAGATCAAATGCATTAAAAGAAAATAATTCACCTCTAAACAAACAAGAGATAATTATGTTAGTGCAGGGAACCAAGAAAATAAAGGATACATTCTGATGTTATGTATCGTAAGTTTCTCTTTCAAGAACTTTTCCTCGAAGTAATTTCAGCTAAATAATCGTGTTAATATCAGTTACCTTAATAAAACAATAAAAAGTTTTGTCTTTCCCCTCCCACAATCTCCAAGCTAATACATATTCTCTGGCTGTCAATAGTGGAAACTTTTTTATTGTCCGACCAATTTCAACCCCTTTGTCTTTATCCATCTCTAACTGCTCGTGCTGAATTAACATCTTATCCCATTGCTTTCTGTAATCATTATCCATGTAAAAGTCTCTCAGCTTCTCGGGAGAGCAATTCTCAAATCTCGTCACACTCAAGTATGTCAAAGGGCCATCCTGAATACAATACAACATTAACTCGATTTCAAGATGAAGCACGTGTGGGCCATCCTAATTCAAAAATCTGAAACCCACATAGATAATGCATTAGATGAATGACCTTAGGCTTGCAGCACTTAGCATGGTAGTATAGCAGATCATTTCTTTTTTCTATGACATTTTCCCATTTCAATTTTTCATCTGTCTTGTCCTCCAAATTCTCAATCAGCAACTTCAAATCTGCATCTGACACGATTTCGGAGGTGCTGCAGAAGCAAAAAAAACAAACACTTCAGTAGTACAATCACACGTAAACACTAGAGCTGACTCCCAAGAAAATTTGTTTCTAACATCCCATTCAACTCCAAATTCTCCTAATTTTGGGATTAACAACAAAAACCCATTAAAGATAAATTAATCAATTCAACCAAAACAGAAGTATCACCAGTATATCCACGAATTCATTTAACCCAGCTACCAGATTGTAGAGATGAAACCCAAATGGAAACATACAAACATAAGTACAACCCAATCAAAAAAATATCATATTTAACTCATAAAGAACCAAATTTTGTGAAAAATGAGAGAAACCCAATTGAAAATAGATAAACCCCATGAGGAAAACCAAGAATCATAACCTGAATTGCGGACTCGGAGAGCCAGAAGTGGCGGAATCAGAATTTGTAACCGCAGCGGAAGAAGAAATGGAGGAAGAGGATTTCTTGAAGGATAACCTCTTGGAAAAGCGCCAGGCCAAGACAAAAAGAACGGCAGCGAGAGTCGCCAAACCTCCGTGAACGTTTCCCCGCCAAAATTCCTCCGACGAGCCTTGGAATATGCCAAGAGATCCGCTCCAAATCAAATTCGCCATTTTCACCGTACTTTAGCGTCTTCCTGTTGCCCTCTGGCTCGCTAATCGCATAGTTCTTATAGGCACATGAGCTGCATCTCTGAGGTTGCGCCCTCTCCTCTGGTTTACTATGTCGCCTCGCTTTGTGCGTTGCGAACAATTTAAGGCAATGAACGCACTGGTGGATGCCATGGGAGTGGACTGTTGGCGGGATTTATCGTCGGTGCTCAGGTACACAATCTCTTACAGTGAGGACTGCTGTCAGCATTTTTGGATAAGGAGTAGGTAATATTGTCTTTTCAATTTTTGGTGGACATGGCTCGCAAATCATTGGACGCGTGGTACATTTTGTATAGTTTTTATAATGACGAACTGTAGAGATACCGATGCTCCCACTAGAGAAGAAGATGGAGATCAACCCATACAATTTTTTCATTTTATGTCAAGGTTCAAAAAAATTGGGTTAACACGTCGAGTCGAATTTTTTTTAATTGAAATTCAACAAGACAAATCAATAATTTTGAATAGAATCATATCAAATCGAGCTGTTTAATTCGATTAAAATAAATTAATGTCAAAATTAGACTAAATCATGTAGATCAGTGGTAGTTTTGAATTTGATTTTCTGTAATTTGCTCTCAGTCTCCTTCTTATTGTTTAGAGATAGCTTCGATTGTAGGATGCATTCTGTTACACGTGTTGTATAGGACAGGATCTTTGTTCCCATGTCAATTAATGAAATATTGAGATTTCACATGGTACCAGAGGGTCCACACAAACTCTTCCCCTCCTAATTTTTCTCTTTTATCCCCTCCCTCGTTGATCGTGCCCCTCCAAATGTGCATCTGCAACCTCACACTTTTTCTCCAAACTCGTCCCTTTTTTTTCACATGGCATCTACCCAAGCTGCTGGCAACTCACCCACTTCACCTTCCACCTCTCCAAATATTTCAACCCTTGTTTCAGTCAAACTCACTGAAAGCAATTATCTCCTTTGGGAGAGTCAGGTCAAGCCCTTTTTACTTGGCCATAATTTATGGAGCTACATTGATGGTTCCTTCCAATGTCCCGCCCCTCTTCCTATTTCTGCATCCTCTGGTTCTGCAGACTCGCTCACCACTGCAATATCCGCCACTATCCCTAATCTGATTACTGTCTCTTGGTTCCAGACGGACCAGACGCTATTGAGCATGCTTCACGCCACTCTCACGAAATACACTAGTTAGTGTTAGTCGTTGATACAAGTATGTAATATTTTTACAATGTTATAATAGTGCAAAAATGATTGTCAATTATTGTTAGTGCATAAATGATTACTGCATGTGTTATGGCGTGATACATTTTGATACCATTGTTCGTTATGCTAACCGCATCATTAAAATTTTGTCCAACCTGGTTTTCAAGTGGATAGAATAAAGCATGTTACAACGTGGAATCTGCACCTTCTGTTTGTAACTTTCAAACACCAGTCAACACCATCAAATATGCTCTTTCAATCAATATGCACTACGAACACAATGGAAAACATCAATTGTTCAACAACCCAGCAATACTTCGATACAAGCATACCATGCTGGGAAAAAAAGAAAAATGGAACAAAAGCCATGCATTTGTAACAAAAGAATAACAAATGTTCTAACAATCTGGAGAAGCTATGACTCTAAGCTGTACTCGATATGCAAAATATTGTACACTCTGAAATGCTAACTACAAAATCCGAAAAGCTCCCAGATTATCGATTAGTTATATCTATGATAAAATTTACTAATTACAGAAGTAACAAATAAGTAGTGTGTCATACCACAACAATCATAACCAAAATCTAAGCCCTCAAACCTCTTGAGATTTCTACACCTTGTACCAACATCAAACCTGCAAAAGATATGCAAACCTTTTAGTAACATGGAAAATTAAGTAAACTCAGCGAAAATTTTACAGTGAAGACAATTCGTCATCCATGCCTACATAGGTGCATCCCATATGCATTTCTAATACGTAATAACATCTGGACCACATAAAAGTGAAGTTCCATAATCAATGTGCCAACAAGAACTCAAATGAAGATGTGTTCAAAATGACAAATCAGATATAAATAAAAGTGCAGGAAAATGAGACGGAGATAAGTGAATTAGACAAGATGTATAATTGTGGAAGGCTTGAAACAGGCGCAGCGACTAAGAGGAATGATATGAAATCCAAAGGTTTTAATGCAGAATCGTCAAGGGCAGTTTAGTCTTTAGGTATTTAGGGTTTTAGTATTTTAATGTTTAAACGTTTTTTTATTAGAGGTAGAAGCCTAAAGCTTAGTTAGACAAATCTGTTTCTAAACAGATTTCCAATTAGTTTAGGAACTACAGTTTTATTATAATTTCTGTTTTGAATAGGAATAGACATGTTTCCATGGACGTTCTTTTCAATTTCAGTTCAATTAGGACCTCTAGTTTGTTTAGTTCCCTATAAATACCCCATTATAATTCAATGCAGGACGATGCCTTTATGAATAAAAGTTTCAAAGAAATAATTTCCTGCGTAAGGATTTCTTTGGTGCAAAACCAAGTTTCGGTGTGAAGCCAATTTCGCACGCGAAGCCCCTAGAGTGATTCCAGACTAAGTTTTACGCTTGAGTTTTCTAAAGTTTGCTTCCACTAAGTTGTGATTTCCTAGTGTTCTATTCTGTCCTACGTCAGGCTTGAAGCAGTTCCTTGACACTGCATACTAGCTCAGAAAACAAGCAATCAATCTCAATGGTTCAACATGACAATAATATAAAGATAGTAAAAGATAAAATTTCAGATTCATCATGTAAATAGGACTCTTCAAATAATGACATAGTTCATGCCATTTTCCTTATGTAAACAAAATAACAGTACTTTATCATACACGATGCACGAGGATGGGGATGGCAAGATCAATTTTCTTGGAGTAAAATAGTGAATTAGCATAAAAGATAGAAAGGGTACGGTAAACTAAAGGATCAAAAGTTACCTTCTCTGATTTAGACTTCTTGCCCGTAACAATCTGGAATATACGAAGACCCCGGCTAAAAGCTTCATTAAACAATATCCTAGTCTGCATAGACTGAAAACCAGGAAACCACGATAATACTGCAACAGGAGTCAATACAATCACACCGAACAATATATCATACAGTCGAGCCACAGAAACAACCACTTGCCAAAGTATAGTGCGCTGTAGACAGGGCCGGAAGACTTGTGCTATCAGTATCAATCCCCACCCAGTGGGGATGAATGCCAGAAGACCAGTGAAAATATCCACAAACTTGAACTCTGTGAATTCCAACAGGGCAATTATAACAAGTATTGCAAGTTTAATGACAAGAAATTGTACCAAACGATAGTAAATGTGATCTTTTGCTGCATATCTGTCACGAGCATACGCTATCACCACAAATATTCCAAAAGCCACAAACACATAGATCCAAGACAACAAGTAAACAGCAATACTGGTACTTCCAGCAGCAATACCAAGCTGGTATACAATCCCATATTGGAAAAAGAAGTAGCGGGTGTCCAAAAGAATCTCCAAACACTTTCCCCAATGGCCAGTTGTCCTTAGATGATCCTGCTCCTCGTACCACCATCTTTCCCAGCTTTGTTCAGCTTTTGCAAACACACTGCCACGATACCAAATCCAGGTCATGAAGTCATCAAAGTCGTCTACAGTCTTCAGCCAGTCAAACCCAGAAGGATTAAACACAAAGGGTGCGATAAACCATGACATAACCAAAAACCAACTCGTGATGGTCATGGCTATGTAAATAAATGTGTCCTTAGCTACAGGACTATGTGATGCATAAACAATAAGTATCAAACCAAGTTCAATTGCTTTCACAAAATGACTACGGGCATAGAGTCTATAATTCTCTGCAAAACTTTTGTGCTGCACAACAAAGCCACGTCCAGTTGCACGATACTTCGCACCACCATGAAGAATGGTTCGCCCAAAAAAGTGGGTACGAGTTCCCATTGAGAATGTATAGAAGACTGATGAAAGCTGGAGTTGCATCGTCAAGAAATCCCACACAGCTTGAAGGAACCCATGCTCAAGAGAATTTTCCATAATCATTGGAAGGGCAGTGAACAGACCAAGTTGGATAATGAACTGCTGATTTAAGATTGTACCCAGTGCTCTGTTACTAGAATCATCTCCCAATATAGAGCCTTCAATACCACTCAGTGCAAGATAAAGCCGGCCCCATAGAAATGCATAAACAGTAAGAACAACCATCATTGTATTAAAAAAGAATCCTACGGTGGTATAAAAGTATGATAGCATCCGCAAGAAATCCAGCCTATGACCCAATCTATAGACATCTCTGCTGAGAACTTGCTCCCCGTTACCACTAGCAACCTTTGCCTCAAACATGGAAATTTGGTTGAATCCAACATCTCTTCCCTTGCCAACTTGAATGTATTCGTGATGTGTGACGTTTCCACCACGCAATGTGCAATTAAAGCCAGCAAAAATGTCTTCACTGATGTTAATCACCCTGGAAGCTTTACTGATGCCACCTCGAGTCAAGAACCAAAACCGGTCAAACACATCTGGATGACCATAATGCATTCGAATTTTCAAAGGGTTTGCCAACACCCGCTGTCCCAAGGTGACAAAGCTAGTTTCTTGAGCTGACATAAACCAAGCAAGTGATGAGACAGAACCAGTAAATATATGCTCCCGGACTCCCAAGATCGTAGGCTTCCGTATACCATAATAGCGCCTATATTCTTCCAATAGATTCCGCATCTTGAGTGCCTCCTCAAAATAATTGTCTTGGTTCATATCAATAGTCTGAACAGCATCACCACGAGTGAAGATAATGGCATGATTTTGATTCTCTGGTTTCCCCTCTCCAAGCTTCAAGGGGCCGGGCAACTTTATCCGGTAAATTTCAACTTCCTTTTGTAATTGCTGATCATACTTCACAAGAACAGAATAATAGTCTTTCTCATCCCTCCCAGTTGAAACCTCATCAAGATAGGCAACT
The DNA here is from genome assembly GCA_032719365.1 of Prinsepia uniflora. Taxonomy (NCBI): domain Eukaryota; kingdom Viridiplantae; phylum Streptophyta; class Magnoliopsida; order Rosales; family Rosaceae; genus Prinsepia; species Prinsepia uniflora. The sequence continues at coordinate 290,055 of CM064876.1, read as the reverse complement.
CGAAGTGCTTCATTGGTTTTCATCAAGTATAAAATTTCATCCGCATGAGGATCTTTTTTTGCCTTTTGTGTTCCATATATCTGGCATGCAACCACATATGTATATTTCATCAAAACAGTTCCATACTCATGACCTTTGTACAGCGTGTTCAGACAGCTACTTGTTCTACGTAAACTCCGGGAAGAAGGCGATCTCTCCGAGGTCAAACCATCCAAACCAATGTCTCGCATCATTGAACCGAGTTCTTGTGACCCCTCCCGAATGTCCATCTCTGATGCAGAATCCAGAAAAGCCAACATCTTAAGAGCCCGATAATAATACATCATACCTCTTACAGTCCGAGTAAGGGTCTGGCCTCGGTAAGACGCCCAAAGCCTGAGATCCCTCAACTTAGTTGTCCATATTTCATCATCATTCACCATTCCTTCTCGGCGCATCCTCTCCATAAAATTTTTCCACTCGTCAACATATATTGTCTGTAAATAATACAGAATAGAAATCCCATCTTCATTCTCAGTGCGTAATTGTTCTTTGTTGTACAATACCTCTTCACTGTAGTATGGTGTCAGAACACTGAAAGCCATCATTTTCTCAACCTGGGGAGCATGGGGCATGTTCATAAATAAGGAGTTACTGAAGAAGGCAATTCTGCGTCTTGCCTCAAGGTTAACTGGGATATTTTGCATCGAATCCCGAGAGGTAAGTATTGTGTGCAATCGCCGAACCTGGCGATAGAAGAATATGTTATTAGGATCAGGCAACTCAACAGCATTTTCAAAAAGCAGCCCTGCAGCAGAAGCTGGATTACGAAGAGCCAAACCATCCTCCATCAGCTGTTCAGTGCTTCTTTTCTCCTTGAAAAAATCTCGAGTGGCAATCTCATAAATGGCCTGCAGAGTATTCACCACCTGGTTAGCATCTTTCTTAGGCTTGGTCAAAAGCTCAACAAGTTTGATCAACTTGGCATGAAGCTGCGGAAGTGCAGTCGTTTTAAAAGTTTTCGTGAACTTCTCAATCTGAAGAGAGTGATCAATTTCTTGAAACAAGACTGTCATAATGGAATGCTCTTCTGTGTCATTTTTGATAATGTAAAGTAGCAAGTGCTTGATGCAATCATAAGCTTCAATAACAGCACAGCGCCTGTATTCATTCTTGCATATCTTATACCAGAGCCATTTATCAGGAGCATCTGCCAACTCTTTTGCCTGACTGAGCGCCAGCAGAAGTTCATTGCACAGAAGAAAACAAGGCCAGCGAACAACCCTGACATTCCAAGAATTCTGGGGCAGTTCTAACAACTCGAGCTCGCAGTCAGAAACTATGTCTTCTTCCCTGAAGATCAAAATTATCTCATTCCATATCAAAGCAAACTTGGTCGCCTCAACCTGATTAGATTCCAGCTTCTTATAAGGCCGTCCAAGCCCATACCTCAGCTTCAACCGGTGGATGGCATCATTAAACTTACTCCTCAGAGTCCCCCTTGCATTTAATAGTTGTTCTTCTGGCATGAGATTAAACTGAATAGCACTTGCAAAGAACTGGAACCTCAGCCTCAATTGCCCGATATTTCGTATCTCCCCCAAATGTGCAAACAAACCCACTCCTGCCCCCACAAGAGAGGAGAAAATCGAATAAAAGATTTGCAAATCCATGAGGTATATCAAAACCACTGGAAGCCACAACAATCCTACAGAAAATTTGTTGCTGTTACCAAAAACCTGATACCATTCATAGTTCACATCCTCAAGTTTTACGAGTGCTTTTGACGGGCGAATCATGGGTTTAATCTGCATGAAGTAACTGAAAGAAAATTTTGTTGCAAGCACAATAATCCAGAATAGAGTGTATTTTATATTGTCCACAAGTCCTTCCCTCAAGCCACGACCAACAAAAGTTCTGCTCTGAAACCACCATGATAACATGTAAAATATCTTCCAGTTTGTGTTCTCAAGAAAATTTCGAACCCAAGGAAGAATAAACAGGACCAAAGCCAAAAGTTCTGGAAGGATGAAAACTGCTGCCACCACAAGAAAATTCACCACCCGCCTATTTGCCTCAGCCGACCACTGCTTATCCTGATTTCTCTGAGTCCATATCCTCCCATAGAACACCCCAAAAACCACGACCCACACCGCAGCAACTATGCTCTTCAACACCATCCTCACTCCAAGCCCCAAAGTCTCCCTCGAAACCAGACTATACTGCATCGCCACATCAAGCAAAGACTGCAAAAACCTCAAACCAGCCCAAGTGAAAAATACCGTCAAAACCTTGACCTGCACTTCCCTTTGTTCCAAGGCCTGCCATGGGAACTCCCTCTCCTCCCAGGCAACAATAATAGCAGCCTGAAGGAACAAAAACAACATGATCCAAAGCTTATCAAAGCTCCTAAACAAGTTCCAAAATGACCTCTGCTCCACAAACCCAGTTTTACCCACATGCGTACTCCTACTAGAAGTAACAAAGAAGTTGCTCCCAATATCAATAGGCCACTTAAGTTTATCAAAACACCGCTTACTCCAAAAATACTCATTGATATCATCATAGTTCCTCCAAACTCTATGGGGGGCAGTCCCATTCTTGCTACTCTCAACCTCAGCTCTAATGGTCTCATAAATGGGTTTCACAACACAATTCAAAAAAGCGTTCTCCCCCGAAATTGAAGGCATAACGGGCTGACCCGTGTTCTCATCAATATAATCCTCCAAGATCTTATTCAACTCCATGGCCATATTATGAAATATAAAGCACAAGCACTCAGGTAAAAACCGCAAATTTGCAGCCTCGCCCCAGATCAATAGGTACAGCGACACATAGAGGAGCTCGCGCCGCTGGTCAGAAGCAGCCTCACGAGCGCGGTCAGAGATCCAAATATTGGACTTCTTACCCAAATACGAGCACCAGTTGGTGTAATTCTTGAGGAGCTTCCGCCTGAACTTCCTCAAAACGGCGCCGTCGAGGGTGTCTATGTTGTCCGGGGGAGGGTTGAGCCGCATCTGGGCATTTGCGAGGTGCAGGACGATGTGCTCGCGCTGGTTCCGGACGTTGTCGTATTGGAAGCCGAAGAACAAGGCGAGCCAGTCCAGGAGGTCCATGTGGGGCTGCCATTGGGCGAAGGGAGGACGGCGGAGGTTTCCGACGGCGCGTAGGGAAGCAGCGGCGGCGCGTACCTCTGGGAAGCGTAAGGAAGGGTGATCGGCTAAGAGGTTGTGGACAGGGATGATGTTGTAGGGCTCCAAGTCGGGGTCGGAGGAGGATTGAGTACCCTGGCGGATACTCATGGCATCGGAAATAGAGAGACGAGGTAGCAGCGGAGCGGAGGATGCGGCGGTGGTTTTAGGTTCGTACTTTTCTGATAAGGGACGGAAGGAGGGGATAGCTGACTCCGGAAGGTGTATTGGTCTAACGTTCGAAAGGATATTGATTTTTTTTTTTCCCTAAGGGCTACTGCTGGTCTATTTCAAAATTTTGGCTTTTTGTTTTTGCCGTCCATTTTGTTCTATTTATTTTTTATTCTTTTTGACTCATTACGTTCACATTTTCAAATTTGCTCCCGTCATCAATTAGGCACATATTCAAACTTTATAAATTATAATATTCCCAATATTTTTTTTTTAATTGTTCAATGGTATTATCATTGGTATCCCATTATTAAAAACAAAATTCACTAATACTACATTTTCCCCCCTTACAATCCAAAAGAAGAGGTTTATAGTATTTAAAAATTTGGTCCAAGTATATAAAAGATTGAGTAATCATCTAACACCCAGGAGGAGAGGGAGAAAAGAGCAGGGGAAGAGCAAGAGAAAGAAATGGTGATTTCATTGAGTGGGTTGGAGCAATTTCGTTGAAACTTAGGAGAGAGGGAGATGGCTGGGCGAGAAGTAGAAAAAAAGAGGAGATAGGGCATCTCAATCTCAGAAAAAACGAACAGATTTTTCCTCAAAACCCTAATCTTAACTTTTATTGACATGACCCTTCTAAAAAACTTTTTATAAGGCCCTATTCCTATCTAACAACTCAACCAATGTACCTAAATTATCCTTAGAACATTAAAACATAAAACAAGAGACCTAAGGGATAAACATCGACCATTTTGGAAACATCATTTCATAATGTAAAGTAAACACATTTCATCCTCATGGGGTCATCGTCCACTCCAACCCACTGACCCGGATGAATAGTGGAACCCATTATGTCGGCTTTCTTTTCCTACTCCAACCCCCGCTTTGTTTCTCCTTTCCTACTTATGAAGCTTTCCTAGTTCTCCTAGGCCACAAGAGACCAGCGAACATAAAGACCTAGAAGGAGTGGCGAGATCCTCCATAATTTATCTCCACTTAAGGGATAAGGGAATTGCTTAGTCATCTCCAAATCAGCCATTCAGTGACACCTGTCACTTATCTAATTAATTGAGTCAATTTTCTAAAAGGCTAAAATGCCCATGTTTATCCAAATTACCAAAATACCCTTAGGCTTTTAGACCCGTAACTTTATCATATGATCTCCGTTTTTTGCATGCCGCCTATTTACAAACTTAGAATTTCGAGACTCACGCAACGATCCAATCGAAACCTTTGAAAAGTTTCCCAAGTCTAATTCGACTTTTGGACCCTTAGTAAGGATAAGGATAAATAAGTCCAATCTCAATTTGTTTTTTGAAATTGCCATAGTTTTTGGGATGGGTCATTAGATTTACCTATCAAAATACTACTTCTTTTGTTCAATTTCACTCATCGATTATGAGATTTAGGGTTTTGATTTGGGTGCATATGACAAGACACGCCCCTAATCAATACGAAAATCGGATCGATCCTACTCTCGTCTGACAGCCTCTTGTCAGACAAGGGATCCTACAAATTTTAACCCGGTTTGAGATGCGGGGTTATCACCCTCATTCAACTCACTTCCCCGACTAGGAGTGAAATTTAATAGTTTAATCATGTTCAAATAATATATACTAATATCTATAATACATAACCAACCATATATTCCTAAATTGTCAATTTTACTTGAAACAACATAACTCTTAACCTTATTTTAATTAAGGTAATATCTCTACATGCAAGTCTCCCTTTTCCATACTCCATAATTGTTCATCACCAAATTTTCCAAAATGATCTTTAATTGTCCAACAATTTAACAATAACCCTTATACTTATCTTTTGTATAGCCCTCCCTTTCCTCACAAGTAATGTCACATTCATATGCTTAGTTTATTTATCTAAATACTAACTCACTATATTCATAATAAACACCATATACCATATTCATTGTAAACTTACTAGAACTCAAGTACAACCAACATATTGAGCAAAAGAAATCCTAAGTAAATCCTTATCCATTAACATAATCCTCCCTTTAAATTCTTATGACAATTTTTTGATTATTCACCATCATCATTGTCCTTTAATATAATCACATATTCAATCACCAATCCCTAACTTACATTTATTTAATTTCACCATTACATGACTAAGGTTCATCACCCCAAATTTGTAGGATTAATTTTGGATTTTTAAAAGGAGCATTAAACCTTAAACTATCATAACTACCTTATACGATGTTTGATTAATCAAATTCTTGAACCATTAAATTCAAAATTTAAAACTAAAGAACTTACGTGTTGGTTGGATTTTCAAAAACGGTAGCACACGCCCCCACACACTGATTAAAGGGGTTGCGCGTGGTGGCCACACGCCACTATTCACGCATCTTCAACCGCTGCTTCACGACCCGGTTTCCTATTAAATGGGTTGTCCGACCCGCGAAATGACCTGATACAAACCCATAGATTTCTCGACTAGTTCTCATGTTTCAAACGTCCATATGTTCATAATAACCTCCAGAAAAAGATCTACTGGGTTAGATGACAGGACCCGTCCCAAATCTTCAGGGATTAACGTGGGACGCGCCTGCTCCCATCTGAAACGAAGTGTCAGACCAGGGTTAATTCTGTCTTTTGCCCAACCGAGACTACCAGAGAGCGCTAGGATCCGGAGGAGAAGTGTGATGTCTCGGTCTCTGCTACAGCCCGCATCAGCAATCAACCTGAAAGGCATTCAAAACATCAAAAGTCGCGAGTGGACAAAAAGCAATAAGTTCATAAAAACACATTTCATAAAATATCATTTATGCCCTTCACTAAAAACATGCATGCATTTGAAAACCGTTTATCCAAAGCATTCAAAAAACCGATAGGGCCTTGGCCCAAAATCGTAAATCAATACATACGGGAACTTAGCCCAAACCAGTTTCTGTAGGGACTCAGCCCAAACTTGCCCAAATCACATCACGTGGGTCTCATCCCAAAATCATTCTCAGTGAAATACCAAAACATAGAATACGGGGTCTCCACCCAAACCACTTTCCAAAACATAAAACTCGGGGTCTCCACCCCCAAATCACTTTCCGTAAAACCTCATGCGTATATACATACGTATAACCCATCATCGGCACTTTCGAGAAGATTCCAACTCGGGCACACAGCCCCTAGGAAACACATCCCTGATATATGTTACGATTCATCTCTATCTAAGTATGCATACTACTCGGGGTCTGCTCCAAGTCTACCCCCAGGAATTCTCTATCTTGGAGGCTCTATGCAACATGCAGGATCTACGACGTCTCGATGGCTATCTCTGGACCCAGTCCGAGACCATATCATAACCCCCACTCCTGGAATGTGCTCCCTATGGGGAAACTCATTCTAGGTAGTGGATCGTGACTCTCTAGGTCAACGTCTGAAGGAGACCAATCAAATCATGTGGATGGTTTATACATTTCAAATACTTTCTTTCTCATATTTCAACTGGGTCTCATACCTGATTCATCTCAACAGGATTCCTCGAATCCGATTCAAATCCACTTTCACAGGTCTCGGCCTAAATCCACAGTTTAATAGGGTTTTAAACCCGGATTCTCATTTCATAAACCAAATTGGGACTTAAGCCCGATTTCACGATCCAACGAGGCCTCAATCCCGATTTTATAACCAATAGGGCCTCAAGCCCGATACCACAGTCAACGGGGCCTCAAGCCCGAAATCACAACGAACGGGGCCTCGAGCCTAAAACCATAAATCAACAAGGCCTCAAGCCCGATTTCACAACCAACGGGGCCTCCAACCCGATATTACAATGGGCCTCAAGCCCGATGTTATAGCCAACTGGGCCTCAAGCCTGAACTCGTAAACCAACTGGGCCCTCAGTCCAATCGTATAACTCAAATAGGCCTCCATCCCGATTTCTCATCAAATCAAATGGACTCCAAGTCCGAGGATTTCTAATCAAATGGGTCTCATGCCCGATATCATATTTCTAAATCCAAAACTCATTCGTTAAACCCTCACAGAAAATATAGCACGTATAAGCATCGTATAAAACCGAAAATCTCAAAATACATGCAAATACGTAAATACTAGTTACCACAAAAAAAAACGCACTCATGGCATCACAAAACATGTATTTTAAAGCATATAAAACATTTATGCATGCATCAAATTTGAAAGAAAGGTCCGCTCACAGACCGTCTGAAGTCGCGCCTCGATAGGCTCGCCATACGCCCTTCCCGGGCCAATCACCGACATCGGGGCTCCCAAACCTGTCCAAATTAATTTAGAGGGTTACTAACTACTTAAATAACCCCTCACTAAAGCCCCGTAATTTTCCAAAATTTTTAACTATTTTTAAAGTTGATCCTAAACCTTCGGACGTCCCGAACTATATCGAAACGGTGTCCGATCGACTCGAAATCAGTCCCAAAATGTTCGTTACATCGAATAGATGATTTCACATGTTGGAACCACTCATAAAAGGTGGCCTACGCGCCCACAGGAGCCGCCCAAAGGGGCTGCGCATGGGAGCCATGCGCCACTGTTCAAGCATCTTCAACCCAGCGACTGAACCAGTCCGGCTGGTTCGCCTGTAAGTCCGGTCAGCTTGGACCGGTGTGACCGGTCCGGCCTTTTTTTCACCTATTTTTCATCCAATCCTTTCCAATCCAATCCCAATCTTGCTATATAATCCCTAGGAGTCTATTGGTGTGAAGAAAACTAAGAAAAACATGGAAACCCGACTCGCTCAATTTGAATCCCACGGTTCAAAGTTTCCCGATTGCACCCAGGGCATCCTCAGCCACTAACCACCACCAAAACGTCCCTAAAACCTCCCTATCACCTTAATGAACTCATCCTAATCAATTAAAACAGCCCATAACGTATGAAATCGAAAATAAAAGAAAAAGGGGCAAACCGAGCTAACCGTCCACGGCTTGCCTCCGCCGTCCACATCGGTGATGCTCCTGGTCAGCCACCATCCTCATAGCCCTCATCTCACTCTCTGGGCTTCTCAAAAAATCAGATGGGGAATGGTTTGGGATTGGGTTGGATTGGGTTTGGTGGAAATGGTCGAACAAAGAAAAAGGGGAAGGAGATGCATGAATATGTTTGAGTGTGCAATGGATGAGTGACACTTGTCACTCATCCATTGGTCCATGGACAAATATATGGGGCCCACTTGCTGCCAAAAGTCCCTCGCCTCGTAAAACGTGCAATAGTTCCTCGAAACTTCCATGAACCGTAGCTTCTCCGTCGAACGTCCGAATTTGACGTGCCGCCTGTCTAAGGATTCGTATCGCCTCGATTTACATAACGGTCATCGGCCCTCGGCCCTCGGACCTCCGGGGTTAAAAGTAAACTTTTTGTCCTCGTTCAGGATTAAAATCATAATTTCACTCTGAACGTACGTTAATCCTCGTTTAATCCCCGTTTATTCTCGCTAATCCATTATTAAGTATTAATTAATCCCGATAATTCGGGACGGGTCGTTACATTAGAAATAAAAAACGTCACATCGAAACCCTTGAGTACGATCTCCATTCTCAGCCAACCATCGTACCACCATTTCATAGTGAGTCTAGCGTCCTATCCATCCAAATAATGGCTTCTTGTGGTCACAGGAACACTCAGAGGAAGGTAGTAAACTTGTTTTTCAGTTTTTGTGTCGACAACATTGTATTGATGTTCCACTGCCATGCTTCTTTTCGGATTTCATGGTGGTTTATGTTATGAGCTCAGTTCTTTTCCCTTCTCATCCTCTTCTTATTCCTTTCCTCTTTTCCTTTTCTTCCTTTGGTCTCTCCCTCATCTTTCTAGTGTGAGATTTCACGGGTTGGTGGTTTTTCTCATTTTCGACCACCACCATTCGAACTCCCTCTTCCGCACATGTACTCTCATATCACACACACACACACACACACACACACACACACACACACACACACACACACACACACACACACACACACACACACACACACACACACACACACACACACACACACACACACATATATATATATATATATGCATATATAAGTCGATGGGGGGAGTTATGGAGGGAAATATGGAGAAAACTGTGGAAGGCTCTAGAACATCCAAGGCCCTTGTGAAATTACTAAAATGCCCTCCATGTCATAATTCCAAAATGCCCTTACATTTTCTAAGTCCATAACGAACTCATCTCAATTTCATTTTTGACATGCCGCATGTCTATGCACTCAGGAGGTTGAGACATTCGTAACGGTCTTCTCAAATTTTATAAAAGACGTCCCCCGATCAAAAAGTCAACATTTTGACTTTTTGGTCAAAAATCAACACTTTGACTTTCAAGGGAAAATTGGTCATGTCCATTTTCTTGAATATCCGGGGCATTACAGGATATCCTAGGTTGTAAATGGCAGTTGAGATTTTGGGTTTTATGTAGTTTACAAAACTGGAATAATTTTATTCATATGCATGTTCGGTTCTCTTAACTATTCAAATTGATTTCACTTATGCCCAGGCCTAGAAAAAGTAGTATGTCATTCTCGATTGAAGATGATAAAGATATGTAGGAGGATGCATATGAGGTGTTTCTTAATAGTTTTGAAGAAGTAGAGCTTGAAAATGTGGACCTTAAGAAAAAATTGATTCTTGGAGGCATAAGGAAATTGTCTCTTTGGTGTGATACCACCGGAGACCTTTGTCCAGAAAAAGCAGGCAATTTGTAAAATGATAAATTGTACAAGATACAATCTAGTGAGAAATAAACCTTGTCTAAATAGTGTTGAAATGTTGTGATTATTGATGAAAGTATAAGTTTTCTGTTTTTTCTTTTACCATTATATTTTTTCCCAATCTTAGCAAGCTTGGATATAACAAGCACTACAGCTTTGTAACGACCCGAACCGAGAATAATAATATTTTAATGTAAAAAGACTATTTTGCCCCTGAAGGGGGGAAATTTTGACTTTTGACCCGGGAAACAATTTGGATTTTGACCCATGACTATGACGTAGGTCGGGATGTCACGAATCCGTAGACAGGCGGCACGCCGAAATCGGAGTTCGTATGAAGAAGTTATGGTCAAGGAAGCGTTTTAGCGGAATTTACGAACCGAGAACAACGGAATAAAATATTAATTTATTACGGGAATCCGTGCCAACCTAATATTTAAATCAAACCAGTGGATTGGTGACAAGTGTCACCCATCCAAGCCTACACTATTCCCATAAAGCAACTTACACTATTTAATCCATTTTATATTATTTATTTTTCCCTCCATTTGTTCCCAGCCGTAGGATCACTGCCCAGATTGAATCCCAGCCCTTCCTTTCTTCTGATTTTTCCTTGTTCATGCACGATCTCTGTCTTTCTCCCAAACACACACAAACACACATACAGCCCCCCACAACCCGTGCTTCTTCTTCCATTTTCTCTCAACCAAGGCGATCACATCAGCCATCCTTATCACACCAGACGACCACCCACAGCGCCACCATCATCTGCTCACCACCACCGTGCAACACCGGCAACCACCAGCCCGTTTTTCCCGTCCGAAATCCCGTCCAAAAACTCAGACCCGAAACACTAAGGAAACGGGTCCAAGAAGCAAACCTCGACAACCGCATCACCTCGACGCAGGGGAAGCTCCAGTCTGTACCGTGAGGACCCCAGGAGCTTAACTGGACGACGGCGCGGCCTGCGGCGGCGACACGGCGGCGGTAAGGTCGAAAACCCGAGAACCCGTTTTGATCTTCTGTTTCGAACCAACGTGTTTTAGTGCTAGGAAATTGATTGTGTGTTGTTAGAAATGTCCTAGGGTGAGAGACGAGTTGATCAGGACCGGTTTGGACGACGGAGACGGCGTGGATCACCGGAGAAGACGATCGGACCTTGGCCGTGAGTTTCAACGACGAACTGGTGAGTTTTCTCCCGTTTTCTTTCTAGTTTGAGGTTGTAGAACCATAGAACAGACCTAGACGACCCTATAGGGATGAACCCCGTCGAAAATGGTGGCTGGAATTGTACGGTTGAATCGGGTCAAGCCGTGGGTCGACGGCGACCCGGTTCCAGTCAAACGGGTCTGACCCGGTACAGTAGCATGATGACGTCATCATGCTGACGTCACTTCTGACTGTTATTGTACTGTACTTTCCTACCTGTGTATATTGTCTCCTCCAGGGAGGGTCGTTGGCCTGGGTGGACCCTGGAGTAGTCACGGGGCTCTGACTGAGTGGAGTTGACCCCCGTTGGGCTGCTTACTCTCAGGAAGGCATGTTTATATACCTCGGGCAGTGACCGGGATACCGGGAGCTGATGTACCTAGAGAGTCTCGGGTGTGAGACCCTGAGTGGCAACGCGTAGCCTTAGAACCGTGACATCATTTGGGTTGGGTTTTACAGTGCACTGATATGTTAGTTTCACCTTTCGATTATTATTGTGGTTTATATGCTATGATTTCATTATAATATTATATTTTCACTGCATGCAAGATTTGGAAAACGGAGGGGTAAAACCTTATGATTATTTTATTATTAAATTGATTTCTAAACTGTTATTTTTGGCCCACTCACCCTTGTTTTACTGACCCCTCCAGACCCTGACACGGAAATAGAGGAGGAGGACCCGGAGGAAGAGGCAGAGGTTTAGTTTGCCTAGCTGTGCACCTGTACACCCACTTGTGGGTAGGTTGAGCACCGAATAAATGTACTCTGACTAGTGTGCTCACATGTTGTATTTTACTTTCCCTTGTCTGACAGTATCGCTTTAAACACTGTATTGTACGTTATCTATCTATTTAAGTCTTCGGTTTGTATTTAAGGGTAATTTTGGTATGTTTAAAGTCATTGTCAGACGGGAGCGGGGCACGTCCCCGGGTGGTCCCAGTGGGATTGGGACGGGTCCTGTCAGCTTGGTATCAGAGCATTAGGATTAGTAGTCAGAGTACTAGGTTAGCGGTTTGTACTTTGTACATGGTCACTTTCAATGTCTTTTAACCTGTTTGCCTCTTAACAGTTGGATATGCCTCCCCGACGTGAACCCCGTGCACGTGTTGACGAGGGAAATGGAGGAAATGGAGACACTGTGAGCATTGAGCGGGCTCAGCGCCTGGGTGCTACGCATTTTAGTGGGGGAACCAACCCCGAGGAAGCACACCAGTGGATTGACCGCCGGGAGAGGATTTTCGAGGTCATGCACTGTCCTCCGGAGGAGCGTGTCGTACTGGCGACTTTCCTACTGGATGGGAGCGCCTATCGATGGTGGCATAACCTTGTTTTGGCCGGCTGGACTGTTCACACCATTCCATGGGAGACCTTCCGAGAGCGGTTTCTCAACCAGTTCTATCCACGGTCGTTCCGCAACGCCCGTGAGGCGGAGTTTCTGCAACTCCTGCAGGGAGATCAGACTGTAGCAGAGTACGAGGAGACCTTCCTGATGTTGTCTCGCTTTGCTGAGAACTTCGTGATCACCGAGGCAGACCGATGTCGCAGATTTGAGTGGGGCCTGCGACCTGAGATTCAGGCGATGGTGACTGCAACGCCCTTTGCTTCCATGAGGGATCTGACTGATGCAGCGACCAGGGTTGAGAACAGTATCATGGCTCGTCAGCGAGCTGAGGGGGAGACACGGCGACGTGATCGCCCACACTTGGGATTCTCGGGCCGTCGTGGCTCGAAGGGAGGACATTCTAGTGGATCTTCGTCTTCTGGTAGTCGAGGACGTTCTGGTCAGTTCAGGAGTCCTCAGCGGTCTGGACAGCGTTCTGGAGCTTGGTAGCGGTCGTACTCACCGATGAGCATCTCACCGGGAGGATACTCGGGTCAACCTAGGGAGGTCACTTGCTTCGCTTGTGGTGAGCCGGGGCACTATGCTTCTGAGTGTCCACTGATTCGAGGCAGTACTACGCCAGCACAGAGCTCAGCATCCCTGACTGACAACAGCCGGACACGCGGTGTTGTGTGTGGCCGTGATCGAGGAGCTAGAGGACGGGGACGACCTGCAGAGTCTATGGCTCGTGTTTATGCTGTTACCCAGCAGCAGGCCAGATCCATTCCGGGGGTGTTGACAGGTACTGTACATATTTATGGCATGGTTGTTCGTGCATTGATGGATTCGGGGGCAACTCATTCTTTTATTTCACCGCGTTGTGCGAGTCTGTTGGGCCGTGAGGTGACCGCACTTGAGCATGAGATGGGAGTGGGGACACCGATGGGTGTGACCTACCAAGTGAACCAGGAGATACGAGCTTGTCCTATGGAGATTGAGGGAGTCGAATTTCCGGCAGACTTAATTCTGATGAATGTTCACGACTTCGATGTGATACTTGGAGTTGATTGGTTGTCGGAATATAATTCACTCATCGACTGTAGTAACATGCGGTTGACTTTGAGAGGTTCGGGATTACCGGAAGTGATATTTCAGGGGGAGTGTGGAGACGCATCACCCAAGGTAATATCTGCACTCACAGCTACTAAACTTTTACAGAAGGGGTGTCAGGGTTATCTTGCTTATGTGGTAGAGTCTACGGATGAATCTTTGAGTATTGAGGATATTCCGATTGTGCGGGAATTTCCTGATGTCTTTCCAGGGGATTTACCTGGATTACCACCACCCAGGGAGATCGACTTTACGATCGAGTTACTCCCCGGGACTCGACCGATTTCACAAGCACCGTATCGTATGGCACCGGCGGAGCTACGGGAATTGAAAATCCAATTACAGGAACTGGTGGATTTAAGGTTTATCCGACCCAGTACATCACCATGGGGAGCGCCGGTCTTATTTGTGAAAAAGAAGGAGGGTAGTTTGCGGTTGTGTGTGGATTATCGGCAATTGAACAAAGCCACGGTAAGGAATCAGTATCCCTTACCCAGGATCGATGATTTGTTCGATCAGTTACGAGGAGCACGATATTTCTCCAAGATAGATCTGAGGTCGGGATACCATCAACTGAGAATAGCCGAAGGGGATGTTCAGAAAACAGCTTTTCGAACGAGGTATGGGCATTATGAGTTCTTGGTGATGCCCTTTGGACTGACGAATGCACCAGCTGCATTCATGGACTTGATGAATCGAGTTTTTCGAGCATACTTGGATAAATTCGTGATCGTGTTTATCGACGATATCTTGGTGTATTCCAGGAGTGTCAGGGCTCATGAGGAGCACTTACGAATGGTATTGGGTAAACTACGACAGGAGCAGCTGTATGCTAAGTTAAGCAAGGGTCAGTTTTGGCTAAATAGTATTGGATTCTTGGGTCACATTATATCACCCGAGGGGATAAGTGTGGATCCTCAGAAAACGGAGGCTGTGACCAATTGGCCAAGACCGACCACGGTGACGGAAGTGCGAAGTTTTGTTGGGTTAGCAGGCTACTATCGGAGATTCGTAGAGGGTTTCTCCCAGATTGCCGCACCATTGACTCGGTTAACCCGGAAAGGGGTGAAGTTTGTATGGGACGATCAGTGTGAACAGAGTTTTCAGGAATTAAAGTTCCAATTAACCACTGTACCTGTCCTTGCATTACCAGACAACAGTGGAGAGTTCGTGGTATATAGTGATGCATCGCTGCAGGGCTTGGGTTGTGTATTGATGCAGAATGGAAAAGTGATTGCTTACGCATCCCGGCAGCTGAAGACGCACGAGTTGAACTACCCTACTCATGATTTGGAATTGGCAGCGGTGGTTCATGCTCTAAAGATCTGGAGACATCATTTGTTCAGTGTGACATGCCGAATATTCACCGATCACCAGAGTCTTAAACATTTGTTCACTCAGAAGGAACTCAACATGAGACAGCAGAGATGGTTGGAATTGTTGAAGGATTATGATTGTACCATCGAGTACCATCCTGGCAAAGCAAATGTTGTGGCTGATGCACTTAGTAGGAAGTCGGCGGGATCAGTTGCGCATTTGAGATTGGTGTATCTTCCTTTGCTAGTGGAACTTCGGAAGAGCGGAGTGATGTTAGGGATGGACGAGCAGGGAGCCTTGTTGGCTAGCTTTTATGTGCGACCCGTGTTGGTCGACAGGATCATCGAGGCTCAACTACAGGACCAGATATTCTGTGACTACAGAAACGAGGTTGAATTCGGACAGAGACAAGATTTCTCCGTCAGGGGCGATGGAGCATTAGTAAAGCTTGGGAGATTGTGTGTACCTGCGGTACCAGAGTTGAGGAGAGAGATTTTAGACGAGGCCCACAGTTCGGTCTATGCTATGCATCCAGGAGGGATAAAGATGTACCGTACCCTCCGGGACTATTATTGGTGGTCAGGGATGAAGAGGGAGATAGCTGAGTTTGTCAGCAAATGTTTGATCTGTCAGCAGGTCAAGGCAGAACGGCAGCGTCCGTATGGGGCTATGCAGCCACTTTCAATTCCATAATGGAAGTGGGATCATATTACAATGGACTTTGTCTTCAAGTTACCGAAGATAAGGAGTGGAGTTGATGGGGTCTGGGTAATAGTGGACCGGTTGACTAAATCAGCGCATTTTCTGCCTGTACGTGAGACGTACAAGCTCAACCGTTTGGCCCAGTTATTTATTAATGAGATTATCCGACTACACGGTACCCCAGAGTCGATCGTGTCGGATCGGGATCCGCGTTTCACATCCAGGTTTTGGAGGAGTCTACAGACTACTTTGGGTACGAAATTGCACTTCAGTACAGCATTCCACCCACAGACCGACAGACAGTCTGAACGGACAATACAAACTCTCGAGGACATGATGAGAGCCTGTGTGTTGCAATTCCAGGATTCGTGGGCTGATCGATTGCCATTGATGGAGTTTGCCTACAATAACAGCTACCATGCGAGTATAGGGATGACACCCTATGAGGCACTGTATGGTCGACAGTGCAGAACACCGGTATGCTGGATGGAGATCGGAGAGAGAACCGCAGTGGGGCCGGATCTGATGGATATGACTCAGGAGACAGTTCGGGTTATTCGGGAGAGACTGAAGGCGGCCCAGGATCGTCAAAAGAGCTATGCGGATCAGCGAATCCGAGATTTGGAGTTCGAGGTTGGTGACTTTGTCTTTTTAAAGTTATCGCCGTGGAAAAGGATTCTCCGATTTGGACGACGTGGGAGATTGAGTCCTCGTTATATCGGACCATATGAGATTGTCGAGAGGATTGGTCCAGTGGCTTATCGTTTAGCACTACCTTCGGAGCTTTCCCGAGTACATGACGTGTTTCATGTATCGATGCTACGGAAGTATCTTCGGGATGACTCTCATGCACTGCCAGAGCAACCACTGGAACTGATGACAGATTTGAGTTTCGAGGAACGGCCAGTGCAGATTCTGGATAGGAAGGAAAAGGTCTTAAGGAATAAGACGATTTCTTTGGTTAAAGTACTATGGTGGAACCACGAGGTGGAGGAAGCGACATGGGAACCCGAGGAATTGATGAGAGGGCAGTACCCATACTTGTTTGAGTAAATTTCGAGGACGAAATTTCTATAAGGTGGGTAGGTTGTAACGACCCGAACCGAGAATAATAATATTTTAATGTAAAAAGACTATTTTGCCCCTGAAAGGGGGGAAACTTTGACTTTTGACCCGGGAAACAATTTGGACTTTGACCCATGACTATGACGTAGGTCGGGACGTCACGAATCCGTAGACAGGCGGCACGCCGAAATCGGAGTTCGTATGAAGAAGTTATGGTCAAGGAAGCGTTTTAGCGGAATTTACGAACCGAGAACAACAGAATAAAATATTAATTTATTACGGGAATCCGTGCCAACCTAATATTTAAATCAAACCAGTGGATTGGTGACAAGTGTCACCCATCCAAGCCTACACTATTCCCATAAAGCAACTTACACTATTTAATCCATTTTATATTATTTATTTTTCCCTCCATTTGTTCCCAGCCGTAGGATCACTGCCAGATTGAATCCCAGCCCTTCCTTTCTTCTGATTTTTCCTTGTTCATGCACGATCTCTGTCTTTCTCCCAAACACACACAAACACACATACAGCCCCCCACAACCCGTGCTTCTTCTTCCATTTTCTCTCGACCAAGGCGATCACACCAGCCATCCTTATCACACCAGACGACCACCCACAACACCACCATCATCTGCTCACCACCACCGTGCAACACCGGCAACCACCAGCCCGTTTTTCCCGTCCGAAATCCCGTCCTAAAACTCAGACCCGAAACACTAAGGAAACGGGTCCAAGAAGCAAACCTCGACAACCGCATCACCTCGACGCAGGGGAAGCTCCAGTCTGCACCGTGAGGACCCCAGGAGCTTAACTGGACGACGGCGCGGCCTGCGGCGGCGACACGGCGGCGGTAAGGTCGAAAACCCGAGAACCCGTTTTGATCCTCTGTTTCGAACCAACGTGTTTTAGTGCTAGGAAATTGATTGTGTGTTGTTAGAAATGTCCTAGGGTGAGAGACGAGTTGATCAGGACCGGTTTGGACGACGGAGACGGCGTGGATCACCGGAGAAGACGATCGGACCTTGGCCGTGAGTTTCAACGACGAACTGGTGAGTTTTCTCCCGTTTTCTTTCTAGTTTGAGGTTGTAGAACCATAGAACAGACCTAGACGACCCTATAAGGATGAACCCCGTCGAAAATGGTGGCCGGAATTGTACGGTTGAATCGAGTCAAGCCGTGGGTCGACGACGACCCGGTTCCAGTCAAACGGGTCTGACCCGGTACTGTAGCATGATGACGTCATCATGCTGACGTCATGATGACATCATCCTGTCAGATATTGTCAGACCATGGACCAATCAGAACATACCACGTGTCACCTGACAAGTGTCAGTGATGACGTCATGCTGACGTCAGCATGACGTCACTGCTGACGTCAGCAGTACTGTAGCAGCGTTGACCCATGCGTTGACCAGGCGCGTGGGGGCGCGTGTGAACTGTGATTTTGGTGGGGTCGGTACCATTTTCAAGGTTTCGACAATACGGATCCAATGGAGGTGGTTTCGTGTCGATCAGAGATCGTTATGTTAGTCAAAATGGGGTTTGAAGCACCGGGAATAGTGCCCGGGATGCGATTTTGAGGCGGATCTGTTCTAGGGTCTTGGTATTGATATTATAGGGTCCTTAAGTAACCCTCAGGAATAATAATACAGGTTTATAGAGATCGTGAGCAGCAAGGACCGAGTGTGAGTGGGCTGTTTGATTTATAAAAGGCTTGCATGCATAAACTGTTTTACTATTTCCACTGATGAGTCTTATGAACCGTTTATATATGCTATGTTTTGGGCATGAGACCCGTCTGGATTATATGTGGATTTTGTTTGGGATGTCCGGGGGACATAGGGTAAACTATACTGTTATTGTACTGTACTTTCCTACCTGCGTATATTGTCTCCTCCAGGGAAGGTCGTTGGCCTGGGTGGACCCTGGAGTAGTCACGGGGCTCTGACTGAGTGGAGTTGACCCCCGTTGGGCTGCTTACTCTCAGGAAGGCATGTTTATATACCTCGGGCAGTGACCGGGATACCAGGAGCTGATGTACCTAGAGAGTCTCGGGTGTGAGACCCTGAGTGGCAACGCGTAGCCTTAGAACCGTGACATCATTTGGGTTGGGTTTTACAGTGCACTGATATGTTAGTTTCACCTTTCGATTATTATTGTGGTTTATATGCTATGATTTCATTATAATATTATATTTTCACTGCATGCAAGATTTGGAAAACGGAGGGGTAAACCCTTATGATTATTTTATTATTAAATTGATTTCTAAACTGTTATTTTTGGCCTACTCACCCTTGTTTTACTGACCACTCCAGACCCTGACACGGAAATAGAGGAGGAGGACCCGGAGGAAGAGGCAGAGGTTTAGTTTGCCTAGCTGTGCACCTGTACACCCACTTGTGGGTAGGTTGAGCACCGAATAAATGTACTCTGACTAGTGTGCTCACATGTTGTATTTTACTTTCCCTTGTCTGACAGTATCGCTTTAAACACTGTATTGTACGTTATCTATCTATTTAAGTCTTCGGTTTGTATTTAAGGGTAATTTTGGTATGTTTAGAGTCATTGTCAGACGGGAGCGGGGCACGTCCCCGGGTGGTCCCAGTGGGATTGGGACGGGTCCTGTCAAGCTTCATCCATCATTTTCATCTAGAACAAGCACTACAAGTTCATCTATCGTTTTCTTCTTATAGTAATTTTGTTTATCCACACAAGTAAGATTGGAAAGAAATAATAATAAAAGAAAAAGCAAAAAACTTATACTTTCACCAATAATCACAAAATTTCAACATGATCCAGACAAATTTTGTTTCTCACCAGATTGGATATTATACAATCTATCATCCACAAATCGCCTTCCTTCTCTGGACAAAGCGGAAGAAAAGGTGGATCCGGACAAAATCGATGAAACAAAAGAGATCCGAGTGAATAGAAAGGAAAAAACAAAAGATCAATTCCAATGACAACGATCCAATTGCAAGAACGGAGCTCTACCAACTGAGATATCACCACCAAACCCCCCTCCTCTCCGAGTCCGCTCTTGCAACTGAGATATCACCACCACCACCTACCACCCCCGCCCCCCAAAGCAGAGCATGCATAAAGGAGCCAAATGCTTCTTCTATTATTTTCCTTAGCACAGCTCGGCCATCGTAGACTTGAATTCATACCAATCCAAAGAATGGTTTCTAATTTCATGTAAAATTTTTATAGAACTAACTAGTGTTTTTTTTTATTAAAAAAAAATCCTTCTCAATTTCTGTCTCCATTGGTATCACACATAATAGGCCATTTCCTTATGCCACTGAGAATTAAAAAATGCTCCAATTTTTTCTGCTCAAGGTCCAATTTTGCAAGTTCTACCTCTTCAACACCATCACGAACCACCTCATCTACCTCCTCCTCCAAATCTTCATCATCGTCAGTAGAGAGTGACTAACTATTTTTTCTAGAACTGGGTCAAAAGCATAAGTGAAATCAATTTGAATAATTATGAGATCCAAGCATTGCATTTAAATAAGATTATCTCAATTTTTATAAACTACAAAAAACTCTAAATCTGAACCGCCATTTTCAACCTGCGAAATCCGCCCAAATCATATCCCTAAATCTCACAACCGATGATTGAAATGGAATAGAAGAAACAATATTTCGAAGGTAAAGATTAAGGTTAGGGTTTAAGTGTAACGACCCGTCCCAAATTAACAGCATTAATTAAGGATTAATGACGGATTAGCAAGGCTAATTGGGGATTAGACGAGGATTATCGGACGTTCAGTGCAAAATGACGATTTTGCCCCTAGAATGGGCAAAACGTTGACTTTTCGTTCGGACGGTCAAATGGATTTTGACCGATGACCGTGACGTAGTTCGGGACGTCACGAGTTTATAGACAGGTGGCACGTTCGATTCTGACATCCGTGGAAGAAGTTATGAGGATCGGAAGATCAGGGGCATTTTGGTAATTTTGGCGAAAATGGGTCAACGGTTGACTTTTGACCCTGGAGGTCCGATGACCGAGGGCCGAGCACCGTTACGTAGATCACGACGATACGAATCCGTAGACAGGCTGTAACACCCCAGAAATTCGAGGATTATAATAATGTAATTTAATGTATGAATTGACTTTTTACCCTTGTGATTGGTATGGCCAAATTGTTGACTTTTTGATTTGAGGGTCAAATGGACTTTGACCAATGACCGTGACGTAGTTTGGGACGTCACGAGTCCATAGACAGGTGGCACGTCCAATTCGGACGATCAGGGTAAAAGTTATGACTATCGGAAGTTCAGGAGCGTTATCGTAATTTGGACGATAGGGTCGAAAATGTTGACTTTTTGTTTGGCAACTAATTTTCACATGACTCAAGGACCGTTAGGTAGGTCTCGATACCCTGAGTCCGTAGACAGGCGGCACGCCGAAATCGGACTTCGTATGGCTAATTTACGGGTCTAGGAAGTGAGGAGCATTTTGGTAATTATTTGAACCAGGGGCATTTTGGTCATTTTACCCCTGGTTACTGTAGCAAACCGCGGAGGAACTTGGGCGGCACCACCATGTGTGGTGGTTCTGTGTCCCAATTGATTAATTAGTGTGTGAGTTGGAAAGCTGGGATTTGTTTAAACCCTTTAGACATCAGCACATGGCTAGATACATCCAGCAAAGCCACAATTTTTAATTTCAAAGATTCGAACCTTTGCGGGAGACATTCTTCAGTGGAAAGTATGGCTTCCACGAACTGTTGGCTGGTATGGATTGTTTAAACTGAATAAGAATTTAGTGTGCTTCACTTTGCTGCTGTGAGGTCTGAGAATTTGAGAGGAAAACCAGAGAAAACCATTTCTGGAAAATTGAAGGGAAAATCGGGTTTTAATTTCTGGTGCTTGTTGGACCAAACCAAGACTTGGTTTAGTCTTCTGGGAACATCAGGAACTCAACCACGTCAAGTTCGAAGGGAATCATCCACTGTTGAGTTGGGACAGTGACTGCCGTGTTCAGAGAAATTTCAGAGGTTTGGACGACTACTTCCAGGTGAGTGTTGTTTCAATTGATTGTGTTTTCCAGTTCGTTTTGATACTATGATGCTTCCTGTAAGGTTAATTTGATTATGGTTTGGAAACCAGTGAGTTGGGGTGATCAACCCGTTTGGTTGATCACGGGTCGAATGGCCAGTTAATGGACCTGTCCAGGCAAATTAATGACACAGAACTTAAATTGAAAGAATAATAAACATGTTAGGATCAAATAGGATTGAAATCGAGTAGGAATTGATGGGTAATCAACCGGGTCAAGCCGCGGGTGGCTGGCCCGTATTACAGACAAACGGGTGAAGGTGGTGACACTGTAGCTACAGTGTCAGGCGCGTGACTTTCACGCGCAGCCACTTTGGGCGGCGCTTGAGGGCGCGTTGGACCTTATCTCTGATCACGATCAACATGACTTTTGTTCCTCTCATCATTCTGAACATTTTTTATGAATTAACCATGTTGATCTGAGATAGTTTGGGAGGGTCAGTTTAGGGCCGGTTGTCTCGAGAAACGTGTTGGACGGTTTCCTCGAGCCGGTTTCTGTTTCGGACTCTTTGGTTAAATGTTTAAGACTTGTAGTGACCCTTACATGTGATTTGGACTGACAAGAATTGTAGGATAATCCCGGTACAAGTTCGTACGCGCAGGTTCACCGCGGGATCGTACTGTGAGTGGGCCCGATTTCATTAAACCCTTGCATGCTTAAATGTTTTCTGATTTACTTATATGTTCACATGCTGGAATCAAGAAATGGTTTTGATGATATTGAAATTATGGTTATGGCACGTTTCACGGTATTTGGGTTTGAAACCCGTCTGATGAAACGTAACGATCGGTTCGGATTTTATCTATGTATACATATATGTTTTGCATGTGGATATCAATAAAATGTATTTGGTACTGCACTGTATAGATCCATTCTTATGATACTGTCTCCTCCGGATGTGGTACCCCGGAGTGGTCATGGCGCATTGCCTGCGAGGGGTCATTCTACGGAGGAACCGGACTGTAGAATGACTCAGGAGCAGGATTGCTTATTTGACGTCAGGGACATCGAGCGTCTAGGACGCTAGGCATTTGAGATGCCGTACCCGGACGGGGTTCGGGGATTGGACTCGGAATTGAGACCCGAGTGGCACGCGTAGCCTTGAGACTATGATCTTATTGGACGTCAGGGACGTCAGACATCGGGGATGTCAAGATCGGAGTGTATAGTGCAGTGGCTAAAATTATGTTTATGGTTTTATTATATGCCTTATGATACATATTATATGAATTATGGTTTTAAATTCTGATGCATGCATGTTTGGAAAACGGAGGGGTAAATTATATGTTTTACTTACTAAACGATTTTATAAACTTGAGTTTCGGCCCACTCACCCTTATTGTTTTGGTAACCCCTCCAGGTCGTGTTACTGAGGTAGAGGAGGAACCTGAGGCTGAGGCATAGATCTACTTCTGCGTACCTGAACCCCTGTTGGGTGGTTTACCCGCAGGTTTATTTTAGAGTCGTGCTCGCAACTTGTAATTTTGGATTTCATCCCTTATCTGACATCTGTTTAATTCGGATTTGATGTATAACTTTAATTTGGTTATTTATGCATTTGATGTTTTGAGGTTAAAATTGGTATGAATTTCGGGTGTCAGACGGAAGCAGGGCACGTCCCCTTGTGGTCCCTGTGGGATCGGGGCGGGTCCTGTCACAGGCGGCACATCGAATTCGGACGTTCGACGACGAAGTTACGGTTCACGAAAATTCGAACGTACTATTGCACGTTCTTCGAGACGGAAGCTGTTTTGGACTTTAGTGGGCCCCACCTTTTTCTCAGGGCCAAGGGATGAATGACAGGTCCATTCACCCTCATTTTCTCTCAGGGACAAAACCACCCCATTCATCCATTTTCTCCCATTTTTCCCAAACCAACCCGATCACCATTTTACCCAAATCCAAACCCACCCTTGACCTGTGGTCATCACTGAGAGGACAGAGAGAGGAGGAGGAACTGAGGATGTGGAAGCTGGCCAGACAGAGCCGCCGTGCACGGCGGAGGAAGAAAACCGAACAAGGTATCAGTTTTACCTTTTTAATTTCCATTTTCAATTTCGTGCATTATGGGCTTGTTTGGACGGTTGGGTTGAATTAAATAGGTCCCTAGGATTGTTTTAGGAAGGTTTTGGACGGGTTGGAACATTGAGGAAGCCCAGGGAACATTTTGGGTTTTGAACCGTGGAGACCAAGATTGGACCGGGCCATTTTCGTAGGTTTTAGGGCTTCTAATTAATTGGGTTAGGTTCCTATGACGATTATAGGAAGGTTAGGATTGATTAGGATTGAAAACGGTGAAAAACTGGGCCGGAATGAGCTTGAACCGGTCACGCCGGTCCAAGTTGCAGGCGAACCGGACCGGACCGGTTTAGACCGGTCGACGCAAGGTTAGGGGTGACACTGTAGCAGGCGCGTAGCCTCCACGCGTAGCCACTTCAGGAGGCACGTGGCGGCGCGTGGAGGAGAATTTGAGGATGGTTCCAACATGTCAAATCATCTATTCGATGTAACGAACATTTTGAGACTGGTTTCGAGTCGATCGGACATCATCTCGATATAGTTTGGATTGTCCGAAGGTTTCGAGGCGCGTTTAAAAATAGTTAAAAAAACCCGGAAAATTAGGGGGCTTTAGTGAGGGGTTAATTAATTAGTTAGTAACCCTCTAAAGTGATTTGGACAAGTTTGAGTACCCCAAAGGCGACGGTTGACCAGGGAAGGCGTACGACGCGCATATCGAGGCAGTAGCGCGGACAGTCTGTGAGTGGACTTTCTTTCTGAAATCGATGCATGCATAAATGTTTTATATATATTTTAATATGTGTTTTGGGATGCCTTGAGTGCATTTTGGTGTGCGTTTACGTATGGGCACGTACTTCGAGGTTTTCCGATTTTATACGTGCTTATACGCGCTTACGCTTTCGGTTTTCATGAAATGGTTTTGAAAAGTAAAACGACCCATTTGGTCTTGATTATTCGGGCATGAGACCCATTTGGATTTGGTTTGACTCGGGTATGAGACCCTATTGACGACTCGTAGGTCGGAGTCGTGGTCGCGACGGGTGCTGTGTGCCCGGCGACGGACGACGTGACGCTCGCCTCCGGATTGGGATGCGTTCCTTCCGGAGAGGTCACGATGTACGTCCAGTTGTCGAGCAGCCACTGGAGGCTAGACTTCGGAGTGCTGAAGGTTTAGAGGATCGATCGGCGACGTGTGCACCATGGTCCCGAGATGGTTGCGGCAGTGATGTGTTCACTTCGACATACCAGGATTGAGAGCGGTCCTGGATCGTGACTGACCCTGAGATATCGGGCTCGATGCCCAGTTGATTTGAGTTCGGGCTCGAGGCCCAATTATTATGAAATCGGGCTAGAGGCCCTGTTGAGTTCTATGTTCGGGCTGGAAGCCCATTTACTTTCTGTTATCGGGCGTGAGTCCCGCTTTTATGGGTTTTGATATACTAGTATGTATATAGCCTCCTTATGAGATGATTGATTGGTCTCCTCCAGCGTCGACCTGGAGAGTCACGATCCACAGACCAGAATAGGTATCCCCATAAGGATCCCGTTCCAGGAGTGGAGGTTACTTATTATGTTGTGGTCCCGGACCAGATTCCGGAGGGATATGTGTACTAGATCCAGAGAGAGAGCTCGGACTAGATCTAGAGATTGAGCCTCCCAGATGGAGATTCCTGGGAGAAGACTCGGAGTGAGACCCCGAGTAGTGTGCACACTAGATAGATATGATGATATCGTGACTATATCGGGGATGTGTTCCCTAGGGGCTGTGTGCCCCGAGATTGGCATCTTCTCCGGAAGTGCCTAGGACGGGTTATATATGTATATATGTATATGTGTATGAGTTTTCGCTGAGATGGCGTTGGGCTGTGAACCACGCGTATTGGTTTTGGGCTGAGACCCTTATGAGGTGATTTTGGGACGAGTTCCCACGTGTTTTGAGTTGGGCGGAGGTCCCACGTATTTTGATTGTCGGATTTTGAGCCGAGGGCCAAATGATTTGATGGTTCATGTCGGTTTATGGGAACCGGGAATGAACCCTAGACATGGTTTTCAAATGCATGCATATGTTTTTAATGAAGGGCATAAAGTTCTTTTATGAAAGGTTTTTATAAAATATTTGTTTTGTCTACTCACAACTTTTATGTTTTGAATGCCCTTCAGGTTGATCGCGGATGTGGCTGTAGCAGAGACGAGACATCGCATTCCTCTTTCGGATCCTGGCGTACTCTGATAGCCCGGTTGGGCAAAAGACGGAAATATCCCTGGTCTGACACTTCGTGTCAGACGGGAGCAGGCACGTCCCACGCTAATTCCGAGGGATTTGGGGCGGGTCCTGTCATTAAGGGAATAACGTCTTCGACTTTACTGAGACTGATATGCCCTATCTCCTCGTTCCTCTACTTCGCATCCGACTTGTAACGATCCAGACATTCGAGGAAGTTAAAATTTGAAAATTACATAGAAAGGACAATTTTGCCCTTAGAAGGTCAAACGTTGACTTTTTAACCCCGGGTATTTGTTGAATGTTCTATAAGAGCCATTACGAAAGTATTGGACTCCTAAATTTGTAGACAGGCGACACGCCAAGATCGAGACCGATTAACAGTAATACAAGTAACAGAAAGTAAGGGTATTTTGGTAATTTTTACTTGATGGGCATTTTGGTCATTTTTCTTGGGAGATATTATTAGATGTGTTTAGAAAGACCTAACAAGTTCCCTTCCTTTTTATCTATTTCCACCAACTTACACGCGCGCGCACACACACACACACACACACACACTGTAAGACCCGTGTCCTGGAGGGAATGGTGAACAATCCCACATTCCTGCGAGGGGGGAATGGTCTGGGAAGGGAATGGTGGTGTGCCTTAAAGGTGTAGGCACACACCTATCTAGCATGAGGCCTTTTGGGAGATCAGTGGCTTTGTGGGGGATTGGAACCTCAAAGTTAAGCGAGTTGAGGCTGGTGCAATTCCAGATGGGTGACCCCCTGGGAAGTTGCACCGTGAGCTCCCGAAAACAAAACCGTGAGGGCGAGGCCCAAAGCGGACAATATCGTGCTAGATGAATCGGGACCTGACAGAAGAGGGTCGGGTCCTGACAATTTCCCCCGGGGATTAGTGCGGGATGACCCTGCTCCCGTCTAACACGAAGTGTCAGACAAGGGATATTTCTGACCTTTGCCCTCCCGGGCTATTAGAGTACGCCAGGATCCGGAGGAGGTATGTGATACCTCGATCTCTGCTACAGTCCACACCGTATCCAACCTGAAGGGTATTAAAAACAGAAAGACTGTGAGTGGACAAAAATAAAGAATTTATAAAAACATTTCATCAAAGACCTTTATACCCTCCACTAAAAAGCATGCATGCATAGTAAAACCATTTATCCAAACACATATGTTAAAACATCCACAATTAGGGTCTCAGCCCCAAAATTCAGTAAATACAAGTTATACGGGCTCCTGCCCAAAACCATTTACAGAAAACCATAACACAGTGAACATATGAGGGATCTCAGCCCAAAACCATTTATCATCATAAAACATAATTTCCCAAACCAATTTAAATAATGTTTATCCCTTATATTCATATCCAGAACCTGTCACGGTAAAATAGAGCTACACGTGTGCTAACCGGGGTCTCAAACCCAAGTCTCTCCAGGGTCCACCCAGGTCAATGTCCGTAGATCAATGACCCTCCCTGGAGGTAACGAACCATGCCCATCCTGAGAGTAAGGAACCCAACTGGGGGGCGACTCCACTCAGTCAGTGCTCCGTGACTACTCCGGGGTCCACCCAGGCCAACGACCCTCCCCGGAGGAGAAAATCATAAATAAAGGATGGAATATGAAAAACCTTTTGAAATCATTCTTTAAATCTTTCCAGGATTCATGCCCGACCCCCATAAGCCGTCATGAACCATAAAATCCTTTCATGGGTTCATGCCGGTTCCCATAAACCGTCATGACCCGTAAATCCATTTCAGGGGTTCATGCCGGTTCCCATAACCGTCATGACCCGTAAAAACCATTTGTAATACATAACTGGGCCCTAGGCCCGAATCCACATACAAACTGAACCTCAAGTCCGATTCGTAAACCAACTGGGCCTCCAGCCCGACTCCGTAAATCAAATGGGTCTCGAACCTGAGTTTACCTTTTCGAATCCAAAACCATTTCATGAAATCATATCCAAAACCCCAGGTATGGAAAATCAGTGTAAAACCGAAAAATCTCGATTTACGTGCAAGCACGTAAATCGCCTCGAAATACGTGAAACCATATAATTCACAAATATCCAAATAAACATTATCAAATCACATTCATTATCCTTTTGGAAATCCAAAACCATTTCATTTAGACCAATAAAGACCTACAGCCCCGCATAGGCACCGTATAGGGCCGAAACCTGGAAATACGTGCCTATACGTAACCGCACATCCAAATGCACTCATAGCATCACAAACAAGTATTTAAAACATATAATAAACATTTATGCATGCACCAATTTAGAAAATAAGGTCCACTCACAGACCGTCCGAGCTACCGTCTCGATTTGCGTGTCATTCGGCTCCCCGAGCCGATCACCATTACCGGGACTCACAAACCTGTCCAAATTTTAATAGAAGGTTAATAACTACTTAATTAACCTCCCATCAAAGCCCTGTAATTTTCCCGAATTTTTAACTATTTTTAAGCCGACCCTAAACCTTCCGACACCCCGAAAACTATCGAAACGATGTCCGATTGACGCGAGACCAGTCCCAAAATCTTCGTTACATCGAATAGAAGATTTCCCGTGTTGAACACTTTCCCAAATTATGGCCCACGCGACCTCACGAGCCCCTAAAAAGTTGAAAATACTGTTCATCGGCACTAACCTCCAGCAAACCGGTTTTACTGTTCATGGTCGGTTCACCTGGTTTGGCCGGTCCAACTGGACCGGCGTGACCGGTTCACAGCCCTAGACACCCCATTTTTCATCCTAGTTCTTCCTTTTTGGTTCCTTTCATCCTATTTTGGTGTTTTCTATCCATTCCAATCCTTAAAACAACCTAAAAACCGCCTAAACCCATGGTTCGATTTTGAACCAAACGGTTCAAAGTTCCCAAAACTCTCCCATGGCTGCCCAGCCATCCCAAGCTTCCTTAAACCTTCCTAACATGTCCCTAGCAACCTAATGGACTCATTAAAACCATTAAACACCAACCATAACAACAAAAATGGAAAAATGGGTCAAAATGGGTCAAAATGGACTAACCGTGAACCTCACGGGTTCTTCCTCCTCTCGCCGCCGTGGACGGCGGTTCTGGCCGCCCAGCAACCTCCTCAGCCTCCCTGGTCCTCTGCCTGGTCATGGGTGAAGAGTGGATGGGTTTTGGGTTGCACGGATGGGAGGAAAATGGGTGAGATCGGGTGGGTGTTTTGTGTGTGTTTGAAATGGAGAAAGGAAATGCACGGTGCATGAAGGAAAAGGAATGGCCTGTGGATGGGTGACACTTGTCACTCATCCATAGGGTAGGAACTAAATATCTGGGCCCCACTAAAGTCCAAAAGTTAACTCGTTTCGTAATTCGTGCAATAGTGCACTTGAACTTCCGTGAACCGTAACTTCGTCGTCGAACGTCCGAATTCGACGTGCCGCCTGTCTACGGATTCGTATCATCCTTATCTACGTAATAGTCCTCGGCCCTCGGCCATCGGACATCCCGGTCAAAAAGTCAACATTTGACTCCTCTTTAACCAAAATTACCAAAATGCCCCTAAACTTCCGAACGTCATAACTTCCTCCTCGAACGTCGGAATTGAACGTGCCACCTGTCTATGAACTCGTGACGTCACGAACTACGTCACGGTCATCGGTCAAAGTCCATTTGACCGCCCGATTGAAAAGTCAACGTTTTGCCACAACTAGGGGCAAAACAGTCATTTCACATCGTTCGTCCGATTTCGCTCTACTAATCACGGATTAACCTCACTAATCGTGATTAGTCACTAATCTAATCATGGAATTTGGGACGGGTCGTTACACACACACACACACACACACACACACACACACACACACACACACACACACACACACACACACACACATACATGTATGAAGTTAGGGTGTGTGTGGCCTTGGTGATTAGGAATTGAAAAATAGTAAAAAAAACCATCCAACCACTTAACCTGTAAGGAAAATGAGAGAAAATAGGGAGATAAGAGAGATAATTAGGGAGAGAAAGGGAAGAACCTTAAGAGGAAGATGGAAGGAGCTGGAAGTGTGAGGGACTGTGAAGGAGATGATGAAGGAGTGAAGTGGAAACAAGAACCCGTGAAGCTTGAATTTAGGTTTCTCAGTTTTGGGTTAAAAACCTGGGGAATTAGCAACTGCATGTGTCCCTGAAGATAACACGATCATCCTGAGGTAAGAATGGAGGTTGTTAGATGCTGGAACGAGGTGAGAAGTGGCTTTGGAACCATGACCGAAGTTCATGGATTCAGAAATTGTTATAGATGTGAGTTTTCTTATTTCTAATACCTTAGATCTCTTCCTGAACTTGGATAGGTATGATTAGACGGTTTGAATGAGAAAATTGGACGTGGGAAGTGAATTCTGGAATCAGGTCATTGCCGTCAGGTCGGGCGACCCGAAAACTAGGGAATTAGGTTGAACTGAGGTTGGCAATGAAGAACAGTGTAGCGCATGAACCCCACGTGGTGTGAGGGTATGTGGCGCATAGGGGTGCGTGCTAGCCCATCTCACAATGTAGTCAACGAGATTTTTGAAGTATTTGACGTTACGAATCTAATGGTACATTTCATTATTTAAAAGTTAATTTCATGATGTCGTCGACATAGAACTGTTGAAGCAGAATTCGTCTGTACTCGTAAAAGTCTCATTGATCCCTGCAAACTGCAAACAGTAAACAGTAAGTTATCGTTTGCCCTGATCAAGGCTTCGAGGGATTGTTCAACCAAGAACACTACAATGTTTAAGTCAGCGTTGAAAGAAAAATCACAAGAGTTTAAGTAGCGTTGAATCGAATTACCTAAAAAGTGAAATGATTGTCTCTATTTATAGAAAATACTTGGGAACCGCAGAACGTTTTGATTGGTTAGTTGATTTCGTAATTAATAAATAATTACCCATTATTAAGAATAATGACAATTAATTCTCGGGACGAATATTAATATTATTGAGGTTTTAAAGCTCTCAATGAAAGCACCCATTGTTGATGCAGAAACCGTTCGGACTTGTAGAACTCCTTTTGATCTCTACACACAATAACGTGAAATAAAAAGAGGTTAAGATTAAAGTCCGGGGGGTGGTTCAACTATAAATGCTCTGATGCCTAAGTTAGTTCTTAAGAGAAAATAAATTGACAGAGTGTTTGTAAGAGTTTTTTATTATCACCGAAAGTGAAGAGAGACCTTGTATTTATAGTAAGGTCATGAGGGTTATCAGATTGTCTGATTGGTCGAAGGATAAAATGTTAAATAAGTGATTCTACCAAGTGAAATCATTTATTATTAATTGTATAAAAAAATAATCAATAACTCGCAGAGAAGTTATTTATTGTCTGAATTAATTTGACTATTTAATATATTTAATTGATAAATATAATAAATTAATGTATAGACCTTAAAGATGTCTTTGTGGACTATATCAAGTATTTTCGAAAATTGTAAACTATATAAAAATTGCATAATATTCGGATAATTTATGACGATACACGACTTTACTTAAATTTAAAAAGAAAAAGAAATTATGGGTTTGTGAGCAGAAGTGCTCCCCAAAATATATATATATTTTTTAAATTTAGAGAACAATGTTAGAATAAGAAAAATGTGGTCTTTGATTGTAAAGCGTAGAGACAGATACAACTGGGGATGCGGCGAAGGTGGGTGGGCCCAAATCCAAGTAAGAAAGATGATAATTTCCTTCTTTTTAGGCGTTTCCCCCCACTTGGAAGGCTCAATCATTTCCATCTTGGAATCATTCTGATGTTTATAATATTACGCGTTGACAGCGTTGCGCGTTGTGGCCGCTGCATCAATACTCCAATCCTTAATGTCAATGAAGGTCAGACGCGCTTCTTCCCTTTCTTCTTGTACAAGATAATACAAATTCAAAGCGTTCCCTTCTACGAAAATCACAACTTCTCTTTCCTTATAATACAAGGAAATTCAAGTTGAAAGCGTCGTCTTCTGAAAGTGAGAACCAGAAAATGCCTATTTAAACAGTATGCATTTCCGACCCCAAAAAAAGAAAGAAAGAACAGTCTATGCATTCAATCCATTCATTTTTTCCACAGACTTCATTCTAATTAATATGTAAATTTACCCATTTTGGTGCTCACTTTGAATTTTTCGTCCCAATTTTATTTAATAGTAAAAAAATAAAATTAAATTCAAAATTTTAAGTTTCTCTGCTTCTACATATATCAAGTGATCTTGTTCACAATTTGCTATACCCATATTTTCTTCCACACTTTAATTTCTCGCTAAAAAATTATGGAAAATGGATGGTTCAAGATCGAACAATTTAACGGTTGCAAAAAAGAGATAAAACTTCGTGAATTTATAACCAAGACGTTTACATTTTTAGCTAGAACATTAAATAACGAAAGGGTACTCAAGATCTTCTCATCTTAAACAACGTTTATTAAAAGCAGCAATTTCGTGAGTTGTAACATTATATCTTCGAGAAATATTTCAAAACATAGCTAGTATTGAAGAT
Organism: Prinsepia uniflora; assembly: GCA_032719365.1. Taxonomy (NCBI): domain Eukaryota; kingdom Viridiplantae; phylum Streptophyta; class Magnoliopsida; order Rosales; family Rosaceae; genus Prinsepia; species Prinsepia uniflora. The sequence continues at coordinate 257,443 of CM064876.1, read as the reverse complement.
CCTAATGCATGGATCAAAGGCGATGCTAAAGAGGGTCTAGGGTGGTCCTACACGCAACAACGAGCTTACGTGGCTGCCTAGGTGCACGATGAAGGGTATAAATTTAATGAAACAGGTAATTATGGGAATAAATTTATTTTCATTTGGAATTAACTGAGATCAAACTAACGGCTATATCTGATTCAACTGCTCATATTTAAATTATAGTTAATCTAATAGTGCTAAATAATACTACAAAAAAATGAAATAAAATTCATTTTAATTTTCTGCACATCTACATATATCATGTGTTCCTATTTACAATTTGCTACATCCATATTTACTTCCACACTTTAATCTCTCGCCCATAAATTACGGACAAGGATAATTCAAGATCGACCAATTCAACGGTTGCAAAAGATGAATCGAAATGTTACATTTCGTCCAATAAACTTGAAATTGAATTTAAAAAATTACCAAAATGCCCCTAGACATTTCGGGCCTTGGGAATTCTTTGTTAGTATGGGCTTTGTAGGAGTTTGAAGTTAGGCCCATGTTTTTATTTTGAGCCCAAATTATTTCTTATTACTTTGTCTACCAAGCCCAATTTTCATTAAGCCCAAACCCAACAATCCTTCCTTATTACTCTCTCTCTCTCTCTCTCTCTCTCTCTCTCTCTCTCTCTCTCTCTCTCTCTCTCTCTCTCTCTCTCTCTCTCTCTCTCTCTCTCTTACGTCTGTATGGTGTGTTTTTGTTTTAAAACCCTTGCGTCATAAATTATGGAAAAGGATAGTTCAAGATGGAACAGTTTAACGGTTGCAAAAAATGAATCGATATGTTGTTATATCCCGTCCCGTAAACTTGAAACTGGAATTTGAAAATTACCAAAATGCCCTTAAAACCACCTGGGGCCTTGGAAATTCATTATGTTAGTGTGGGCTTTGTAGGAGTCATAAGCTAGGCCCATGTTTTTATTTTAAGCGTACAGAATTTCTTATTACTTTGTCTATCAAGCCCAATTTTCATTAAGCCCAAACCCAATCAACATCCTCTTTACTCTCACTCTCTTACGTCAGTGTGGTGCGTTTTTGTTTAAGCCCCACTAATACCAACTTGGTTGTTTAACCTTCTCGCTAAGGATGTTGACGTTTATACTCGTGTTTAGTTAATAAAGAGGTATTTTTCGGAAAAAAAAAATATATCAACTCTGAGAGGGAGACTAGAAAACATAATACAAAGAAAAGAAAAAGAAATCTCAAATGCTTCTCTTTTCTCCTTCATTGCCTCTCGTCCCACGAACAAGCCTAATACCTGCTAACAATCAGAGGATTCACGCCAGCACTTCGATCCAGCAAGTAGAGCAAGACAGGTACGATCCTCTCTACTCAATCTCTAGCTGAAAAACGATTGTATCGGGAATAGCACGTGACTTCAATTACTTCTCTTCTTTTTTTACTAAATCAGATTGCAATCTATGATGATTTGTTGAGTGATGATCACTGTTATGGTCAGTACACCCTATCTGTTTGATGAAATGCTTAGCTCAATTTCTGGTGGGAATCACTCAGCTATAACTGAGGTTTTTCTTTGATTTTTCTTCTTATTAACTGTAATGAATTCAGTTGCATGCATACATCATGCACTCACACGAATTCAGTTGCACAAGGATGCTATGACATCACTTGAACCTGTTACAACATGACACCTAGAACTCTAGGTTCTAGCTTCTTGCTGCACAAGCAAGGCACAAACACTGAGCACACTCCATTCTATTATGCACACTTAGCTTCTTTCCGTTCTTACTTGTAGTTCTGTTTAGGCTATCAGCTGTCAGATTAGTCAGCATTCAGCAACACTCCCCTCTAAACTTGAAGCTGGTTTTATCCCTAGGAGTAGAGTCTTAGGCGTCCAAGTCCGTCCTTAGGCACTTCCTTGGTCAGTTGGCATCCGACAATACAAGTTCGGCTAACAAGCACTCTCAAGTGCATGACTAGACTTCAGCCATTGATCCAAGTAAGTGATAATCCCTATCACCAATATGTGAATGAATGATTGTGAGTTGTCGATATCAGCAAATGAATATCCTATAATCCAAGGGCCGACAAGATGTCAGCAACTGATGCAAGTGATTAATCTTGTAACTACTGTAAGTAGTTAAATATCCTACAATACAAGAGCTGGCATGCACCATGTATACTTGCATGGGCGACTATCCTTAGCAGAAGAGCCGGAGAAAAGTTTGGCATTGCTTGTTAGTGAATCCTCCCAAAAAAAAAAAAAAAAAAAGACAACAATTGAAAGAAAAATGCCTTGTGGACTGCCACGAGCAAAATAGGCTATTGATGAAACTAAAACAATGAAACAAGAAGCATAAAATAAATAGGTGGTGTTTCCCTTAAGGTCTTTTTCTTGTTTCATACTTTTTATTAAACTGCCTGCAAAGATGGCCAACTTTACAAAGGCAAAAACATGATCCAATATCTTCAAAGAAACTACACTCTCACTCAAGATGCAAGTCTTATGAAACTAACGACTACAAGTAGCACCCAGGACGCATATGAATATATGATACATGAAGCCCGCCATCAGCTTCGTCGAACTGGTAAAAACTAAATCCCTTTTTTTTTTTTTCTTTTTTCCATTCAGATACTGACTGATGCACTCCTTATGAATACCGAGAGACATCAGCACCTAATCACAAGTTAATCAAAAACTGAAAGTACTATTGAAGTCTGCGTTGCATACACACCGAGAAAGAATTCATGACGTCTTCCTAGCTGGTTTGAGCAGAAGATACGGATGCTGGAATCACATCGTCAATTTTTACCCTAGCGCCAAACGAGCCATTGGTAGCAGGATTGGCTCTTTCGGGAAGAGTAGCTTCTTTAGTACCTTCATCCAAGCCGACAACCTGAGCAAAACTCTTCGACATGTGCTTAATGAAATCACTGTGTATTTGAACGGTGTTCTTGTGCTCATTTTCTCCCACTACACCCACAGCAATCAGGCTGGCTTGCTGTCTGGCCTTCCGTTCTTGCATTGCATTCTGCCGGTCTTCATAAAAATCAAAATCATCTAGGATAGACATATCAGTTTCATAATTCTTGAAGATATTCAGCATCTCAATTCCCTGCTCCAATTTAACCTGCAAAAAACCAGGGTTGTAAGAAAAATGACTAGAGGCTCCTAGAAACCTGTACGCTTAAAGACTGATAATCTACAACTTCAATTTTTTTTTGTTCTCTTCACAAATTCTTACCTCTTGAGTATCTCGACTGTTAGTTACAGGCTTGTTGTCATTATTTTCCAGAATGATGTGACGGAACTGACTATTGGGGATGTCTTTAATCATATGCCATTTTACAGGGAACTGCCCACTCCATTTGTCTTGCTGCCAGTAATCCAGATTCTTGTCAAAATCAACTGGTCCAACCATTTCAGCCACCCCACAGAATTGAGCACTGGCATTCACCTGAGATTTACCAAGCATAAGCATTCAAGGAAAAACCACGCAGCAAGGGAGAAATAGAAGTAATAAAAATAAGTAACGGAAAAGAAAAAGGAAAAATCATATAGCATATATTATTAGAGATAGTGGAAATCATATCTATTACTCATCCTCTGAAGTTATATTCACTAGCAAGATCTTATATTTACCGAAAAGAACAGAAATATTGGGCAGCTATCATGCTTCTCCTTTGCTTCACGATATGCAGCATCTAACTTTCTGTTCCCATTTGGCGTGCTGGCCCACACGCCATATTTGATACTCTTGTGAACATTATCCTCACTGTAAGATTTGATAATGAAGAACTTAGCATCTTTGTACTCCGTTACAAAATCTGGCCGGTTGTATGACCCATCATGGACCTTGGTTATAGGAGCGTTATGTTTGGTGTTCTCCGCAGAGCTATCGACCATGATTTGACTCTTTGGCTTTGAGGCCCTTGGTCCTCGGTTCTGCTCACAAAGAATATCAAGGGGGGCATTGCAACTACATATAGGACCACCGCCCCTCACATGTCGCTTGCTATTTTCTAATGATAAAAATCCCCGACTATTAGCTCTGAAGCTAGAAAACGATGCATTTCCAAGGCCAGAGCCCTGATTATACCCACTGGGCATGCAGCCTCTGCTGTAGGAGTTTGAACCAGATCCAAAACCATACAGTGACCTTTGTTGTTGAGAAGCCTGAAAACAATATGGATCAATCAGCCTTAATAGTAAAATCCATGAGTCTAATACATTCAGCAAGTTTCAGATGATGATAATAGTGGCAATCAACTCACATCACCGTCATTAATCGGATACCATCATTTATGAACGAGAAGTAAAAGTTGCATCACACCAAAGATAAAAGACGAACGTGGTAAGGGTTACACTTGAACTCCAATTGCTGTAGAAACCCATAGTTATTCAACACCAGCAACCCCTCACTATAGATCCTAAGCCAGATCAATAAACTATACCCCATTCTTCAATTTTTAGATAGGAATTAATTTATGATAAGTTTAAGCTAAATTTATCTTTTCCATTTGAATTCTTGGGAGGAAGCCTTATACCACACTTCACTAAGAACAAACTGTCCAGAGGTTTAAGACAAAGATATGTTTGAAGTTTGTATAGTAGACTAAACTATCGTGGTTAATCACATATTGAGCCATGTCAGTCTTGATCAGGCTATGTTCCTAGCTAGCTATGCATGCAATCCTAATACAATCATTAGATCCTGCATCCTATCAAAATTCTAACACAATATCAATTGCAGATCCCTCGATAACTTCCTATGCCCCTAGACGGGCACAACGGACGTTGAATATGTTAATTTATGCTCCTTGGGTTTTCTAACTGAAAAGCACTTGATCCAATATTTTGGTTTGCTTTCTAGGTAAGCAAGCACAAGGATACAATCAAATTCCATCATGTGACACAAAATCCCGTATGTAATGACAGAATGCAAATAATAACTTTTAAGTACGTAAGATAAAATTTATTCCCAGAGTAATACACAAGTTCTAGCTTCCTCGAAGCTTTAATAGGAAAAAAAGAAACCAGAATCATATCCAAAAACATTGTTGCAAGAAGTATGAAGATGAAAAAAATGAAAAATGAGATATCAAAAAACGTCATGAGAAGATATGCAAAGGTAAAAGAACAAACCATTCCAGCATTCTGCCCAAATGATCCAAGTGGGCCTATTGGCTGTGGAGATACTGATGGCGATAAGGGATTGAAAGACCTGTGTCTGTCTGAGGGTTTTGTCCAGTCTTCCGACCAAAGTCCTCCAGATCTCAATCCGTCAAATCCCTGCTGCACATCATGAAAACCATGGCTACCAAGATTTCCAGGAAAATTGCCTCTACCATAAGATCCCAGAGGAGGATGATAACCCGGCCTTGGTCCAAAAGCCATACTGTCACCTTGTTGGTCCATACTAACTAAGGTGGTGAGCTCTGGTTGTGAAACTGTAGTTGGTGAAGTAATATATGGCATGCTATGAGGACCAAGTTGCTGAAAATAAGGTTGACCAGAAAATGGAAATTGCTGGTGGGGATATAATTGTGCATCTCCACCTACGGACGGAATGGGTGTTGTGACCGGAGAGTAAGGCCCGTAGGGCATTTGTGGATTGTAACCATATCCAGAATGAAAGACTAGAGAAGGATTCTCATTGTAGACGCCCTAATCAAGATTAAAAATGAAAAACAAATCACAATAAAGTAACCAGAGACAAAGAAACGTTTATATATGAATGAAAGAAGGGAAAATATACTCACGGGAGAGTTAATCTCCAATCCTTCAGCGCTAAGGTATGAAGGATACTCGTCCCACTCACCGGTTCCATTTTCATAACCTACATCGTAGATGATAAGATTGCATCTATAACCTCCTATTAAGGGAAAGTAAGATAAAATACAACCAAAAGAACTGTAATAACGATCCTTCCCCTTATTTTAAAAGATACCCTCGCCTGTCTAAAACCTGAGTTAAAATAGTCATTTATGGCGTTAGGAATTTATATTCCATCCACACCAATAAATGTAAACCATTTTTTTATTGGAATACTGTACACAGAAAATGGAGAAAAGAACTCCTTCCTGATGGAGCTGAACCACTGTATGTTGAGAAGGCCAACAAACAGTGAAGTGTACATTCAGACTACGTCCAGCTGTGAATGTGGCCCATTTCTATGGTTGCGCATCCAGACCCCGAGGATTGAAAGACTAACCTCTATAGTAGAAGGTCTGGGCCTGAGGTGCATAGACATTAGGTGGGATAACATTGTGATCTCCACCTGAACCAAAAGGACCCAATTGACCTGCTGCCTCCCTTTGATGACCTATTGTGTCAGCATCCGGAGAAGGATTAGAAGAAACTGACCTCTCATTTTTTCCTCCATGGGGCTGATGACAGATAAATAAACGAAACTTGTCATGCACAAAAGGATTAAAGAGAAAAAAAAATTAATTTAAATTACATAAAAATTGCAATGGATCAGAAGAGCTATTGGACTCACAACTACCTGCTCCTTCATGTTGTCTGGTTCAGCAGGTTTCTCTTCTGCATTCATTATCAGTATGCTCAGTGACTTAGTAGTCTTAGAAACACAGGCAGTACAAATTATTGACCAACCAAAGCAAAATTCGGGGATAGGAAAACTTGAAGCTATGAATCTGTGCGCACATATCCACGCGTGCACACCTATGCACACATGATAATAGAAGTACATGAATATATTTTATACTCATGTCTGCTACATTAATAGGTTCATTATTTAGGGATAGAAATACATACTTCGAGCTAGCCACTAGTTACAAAGCTCTGTGCCAAAAAAAAAATGGGGGGTTTGATAGATATAAAGGCCTCAACTTCAGGAGAGCTGCCCTAACCTCTCAAACAGTAAACAAAGATATTCATGGAACAGGAATCGCACAGATATGCAATATCGAAAAAGCTTCTATTAATAACCTGAAATTGCAGAAAGAAATGAAGTAAAATTTTACAAGGAAAAATAACTGAACAAATAAAGACAAAGTCTTGGCTTCGAAGGCCTTCTTTTCTGTCTTAATTATTTCATCCTATAAAGCTTATCTCAAGCTAGTCAGATATTTACTTTTCATTTCATCAACCTCCTACTACTCGGGGACAACATCTTTCCTTATTAATCTGCCTCTCTCCAGCCCCTAGTAAACCCGACCATGACCATAACATATGACTACAATAACCAGAAACAGAAGAACACATTAGCATTGGAGAATCCTAATGTTCTATCACCAATATAATTCTAGTTCATCTAGATCGTTGGCATTGTGTGCATTAATATCGAAGACTGCAAGTAACTACATATGTGACAGACTAATTGCCAAGCACTCACTGGAGTACACTTATTGTTGACCGAACTATTAAAAACCAAACCAAACAAATGAACTATTAACTACATACGTCGAATTGAATTCTGTAAACCAAACCATGATCATCAACACTGCATATTCACTATATGAATGTACAGATATTAATAGAAAGTATTCGCGCTAAAATATGACTAAGCTCGAAGTAACACATTCATATGATCCAACATATCGTTAAGCAATGAGCTCAACATGAGATCGAAACACAAAAACCGATAATGAAACAATCAAAGCTACGGAATATTATCCTCTAACAATACCCACATACTAGATCTTCAATTCTAGTCACTCCTCAGCCTGACTGCAACCCAGATCAGGACAGAACATAACCACCATAGATGCCAAAATTCACACTACCAAAGCAGTAAATCCCCAAAAGATTCAAAAAAAGGTTCAAGGATTTCACAAGAAAAGGCCAAAACTTTTTTCAATTCTTTGACTTTCATTAGAAATCACAACAAAACAAACAAAACCCACCGGAGCAATAGTTAAAAAAACACCGATGATCAAAATTGAGGAAGCCCAATAAGGGTGGAGGAGAGAAAAAGCAAAGAGAATAAAAAGGAAGCAAATTTATGAGATGGGTTTGATTGATTATACGTACCTGAGGTACGATCTGGACCCTGCGGTTGGTTTGCCGCCATGAAATCTCAAGCAAAGATCTTCAATTTTCAAAGAGACACCACGCACAAGAATCTAAGCAGAGGCAGAGTATCTACCTATATCAATATGTGTGTATATGTTACCCATCATCTCTCTCACTCTCCCCATATAACAAAAAAAGGAACAAATTTTTTTTATTAACAGTTTATATATTTATAACGTACTCCATATTTTGTCTTGCAGAAACAAAAAGCTTCTCGCTTTGTTGCCTTTTTTTTTGTATCTCATAAAAGAAAGCAGTTAAATTTTTCATTTATAAATCGTGTGAGTTTAATTTATCTATGGGCAAAATTAGAAACGAAAAGATGGCCTGGAGTCTGGAGATCACGAAAATGGTAAAATGGCAGTGAATGGTAAATTGGCAGTGAATGACAAAAGAACAGTGGGTGCCCAGACAGAGAATCTGCACATTTCAGCTAAAACACTACATTTTTCCAGCATATTTATATACATCAGTATGGGAGATAAGATGTGACAGTTATCTCCCATCTAAATATGATTAGGACATCTGTCCTAAGTAAATAACTGCTACAAACTAATTAGAGTACATGTGTCTAGGTCTAAACAGATGTCTAGTCTAACTGTGATATCCAATGATGTTTGAACAGGTGTACACGGGTCTGTCTTAGACAAGTGTACACTGTTCTGTACACTGTTTAACATCCCCCTGCAAACTAGGCACCCTTTGGGTGACGAGTTTGTTGGATAGGCTGCGATGTCTTGCCACTGGTAGACCTTTGGTGAACAGATCCGCAAGCTGGTGGGCAGAAGAGACAAACTTGACTTGGTGGGTGCCAGAGGCTACTATTTCACGGAGAAAGTGATAGTCCAAGGCAATGTGTTTTGTTCTGGCATGAAACACTGGGTTGCTGGTCATGTAGGCAGAACTGATGTTGTCACAATGAAGTAGAATCGGTAGGGGAGGCTGAAGATGGAGTTCTCGAAGTAGGCTGAGAGTCCATAGAGTGTCTGCACAGGTGTAGGCGAGAGCACGGTACTCTGCTTCTGCACTAGAACGGGAGACTGTTTTTTGTTTCTTTGCACACCAAGAGATCAAGTTTGGACCCAAGAATAGGCAAAAGTCAGTCACGGATCGTCTGGTGTCATGACAACCTGCCCAATCAGCATCATAATAGGCACGGATGTGGAGAGGCAGGGGGCTGCGTTGGATGTGTATGCCTGTACCCAATGTACCCTTTAAATACCGGATGATGCGTTGAGATGAATTTCTGTGGGGGAACTCATGAACTGCGCAACCTATTGGACATCATAGGAAATATCTGGTCTAGTTAAGGTTAAATAGAGTAGGGCACCTACTAGTTGTCTGTAGAGAGTGGCATCGGTTAGGAGCTGTCCATAATAGGCAAAAAGGCTGGTTTTGGCAGCAACTGGAGTGGGGGCTGGTTTACAATCAGTGAGCCCACTACGTTGGAGGATGTCGGTGGTGTATTTATTCTGAGTGAGATGAAGGCCAGATGCTGTTTTGGTGGCTTCGACGCCGAGGAAGTAGTGAAGAGGACCTAAGCCCTTGATGGCAAATTCACGGGCTAAGGTTTGCATGAAATGGGAGACTGTAGTGGTTGAGTTACCTGTCAATATGATGTCATCAACATAGAGGAGGAGGAACATTAGGGAGCTGTTGTTGTGGAACACAAACATAGATGGGTCAGCCCAACTTTGAATGAAGCCGTGTTGAAGGAGAAACGAACTGAAGCGTTCAAACCAGGCACGAGGTGCTTGTTTGAGGCCGTAGAGGGCTTTGTTGAGGCGGCAAACATGAGTGGGCCAGTTGGGGTCAATAAAGCCAGGTGGCTGTTGCATATACACCTCTTCGGTTAGGTTGCCATGTAAGAAAGCATTAGTGACATCCATTTGACGGAGGGGCCAGTTGAGGGACATAGCAATGGTAAGAACAACTCGAATGGTTGCTGGTTTGACCACAGGACTGAAGGTTTCCTGGTAGTCAAGTCCTTCTTGCTGGTGGAAGCCTTTGGCCACTAGGCGGGCTTTATATCGCTCAAGTGTGCCATCTGCGTTGCGCTTGATGCGGTAGACCCATTTACAACCCACTGTATTGGCTGTAGGAGGCAGGGGAACAAGAGTCCAGGTGTGCTGTTTGAGCAGAGCTCTGTATTCTGTGTTCATGGCTTGAATCCAATGAGGGGATTTAGAAGCTTGCTTGTAGGTGGTCGGTTCTGAGGGGGGGACAAGAAAAGTAGTGTATAGTTGGGGGAGAGGGTAGCGGGAGACATGTAACAGGTTTCGGGACTTGGAGATCCCTGCCTTGCTGCGGGTGATCATAGGGTGGGTGTTTCTGGGGGGAATTTGATTGCTAAATGGGGATATGGACGAGTTTTCTGTGGTGGTGGGAAATGGTGGTGCTGGAGCAGAAACTGTCGAGGGTGGTGAGGAGGGAGGGACTATTGGAGATAGTGTTTGTGGGGAAGGACGACTTGAAGAGTGAGATGCAGAGGTGGGAGGACTGGATACTGGGGTCTGATTTGGGTGAACAGATGTCAAGGTGGGTTCAGTTTGTGGGCTGAGATCATTGAATTTGTGTTGGATGGGGATGAAGGAGAAAGTAGGGGTAAGATTTGGGTGCTTAGTGAATGGGAAGGCAGATTCATTGAAGATGACATGGCGGCTGATGTAAACACGTCCAGTGGAGACGTATAGACATCGATAACCAGCATGGGAGGGGCTATACCCGAGAAATACACAAGAAACAGAACGAGGTTCTAACTTGTGTTTGGTATAATCACCAAGATATGGGAAGCAGGAGCAGCCAAATGTGCGAAGGAGATGATAGGGAGGCTGTTTCTGGTGTAGCTGAAAATAGGGTGATGACCATTTGAGGACATGGGTGGGTAGAAGGTTGATTAGAAAAACTGCCGTGGTAATTGCCTCTGCCCAGTAGCAATAGGGAAGACCAGCAGTGATTAAGAGGGTGCGTCCAACCTCAGAAATGTGTCGGTTCTTTCTTTCGGCCAGGCCATTTTGTTGAGGGGTATGGGGGCATGAGAACCTTTGATGGATGCCATGGTTAGTGCAAAATGTGGTAAATGAATTGTTGGCAAATTCTTTGCCACCATCACTTTGAAATTATTTGATGGTGGTGGAAAACTGAGTTTGAACATAAGTAAAAAATCTAGTGAAGTGGGCAAAAACTTCAGATTTGAGTCGAAGGAGGTAAATCCAAGTAAAACGGGTGTAGTCATCCGTAAATAGAACATAATATTTATAACCAGAAATTGAAGATACATGGGACATCCATACATCTGAGTGGATTAAATCAAACGGATGTTGAGAGGTGTGATTAACAGAAGAAAAGGACTGTCTAGTACATTTGCTTAATACACATTGATTACAAAAGGGACTAGTAGTAGAAAAAACAGAAGAACTAAGATGGTTCTGATTTGCCAGCCTACGTAGGACTTGGTGAGATGGGTGGCCTAGCCTTTGATGCCACAGAGTGGGGGTAGCCGTGGTGAGGAGGGCTTGTGGTGGGTTGTGTGGCTTGATGGGGTATAATCCATCCTTACAGGGGCCCTGAAAAAGAATAGAGTTGATGGTTAAATCCCGGATAATAAAGTGTGTAGGAAAGAAGGTGAGGCTAACATTTTGATCTTTGGTGAATTGAGCAACAGAGAGGAGGTTTTTGCGGATAATGGGAACATGTAGGACATCTATAAGTTTAAAGAGAAACGGATCAGAGGAGAATGTAACGTTACCAGTGTGGGATATGGGCATGGTTTGGCCATTGCCGACCATGATCTGGTCTTGGGAGGTAGGGGCTGTGGACTGTGGAGCGGCAGGGTTCATGGAAACATGGTTAGTTGCTCCACTATCCGGATACCAGTTGGGGTCTGAGACAGCAGCGAGATGAAGGCCAGCAAAGGCCTGTGAGAGATCATGATCTGCAGATTGGGTGGTCTGTGGGCAGTGTGCGGCAACATGGCCAAAGCGATTGCAGGTCCAGCACTGTGGGCCTTGGGGGCGTGAAGCATGAGAGGAAGTGGGGCCGAGAATGCCAGGAGAGGGATTGGTGGGATAGCGGCCAGAATTTCTGCGGGTGAAGGGTCTGTAATTACGGCTAGGTTTGGAGCCAAGGTAGTAAGAGGGACGGCCACGAGTATTAAGGACAGTAGGGCCTGCATAGGTGGTGTAAAGGGTTGTGGGAATGGCAGCAGTGGTATATGCAGAACTGGATGTTTGTTGGGCTTCGAAGGATAGAAGACGGGCTCTATGATCAGAGAAGGGAGGCAGGGGTGGGAAGTTGAGCATTGCAGTGATTAAGATGGTATATTCTGGTCCTAGGCCACGAAGAACAGCAGTGACTAAGTCTGTGGGTGAGAAGGGTTCATTTATGGCAGCAAGAGAGTCAGCAAGGGTCTTGGCATGGGTAAGGTATTCAGAGATGGTTCTGGACCCTTTGGTGAGAGACATGATCTGAAAACGCAGGTTAGTGGCATTTGCAAGAGACTGTTGAGAGAAGTTTTGCCTGAGACAATCCCAGATGGCACGAGAGGTGGTGAGACCCACAACTTGGGATAGAATAGGTTCGGTTAGAGTGGCCCGAAGCATGCTAATTAAGGTCTGGTCAATTTGGAACCAGAGAAGGTAGGCAGGATTAGGCACGGGTACAGGATTTGATGTTAGGGCAGAGTGTTCAGAGTCAGATTGGGGTGAGGTTTCAGGATTCAGGGAAGACAGAATAATAGGAGGAGGAGGAGGATGAGTGCCATCAATAAAACGCCAGTAATTGTGGCCAATGAGGAAAGGTTTAATTTTACTTTCCCATAGAAGGTAATTGGTTTCACTCAATTTCACAGAAACCAAGGTGGAAACGTTAGGGGAAGAGATAAGAGAGGAACAGGAATCGGCAGCCATAGATAGGGTTTGTGAGGGATCAGTTTATGGTGGTCAGACAGATGGCTCTGATACCATGTAGAAAGATATAATTTTCTGATATCATTTACAAGCCAACTAGGCATATTTATACACATCAGTATGGGAGATAAGATGTGACAGTTATCTCCCATCTAAATATAATTAGGACATCTGTCCTAAGTAAATAACTGCTACAAACTAATTAGAGTATAGGTGTCTAGGTCTAAACAGATGTCTAGTCTAACTGTGATATCCAATGATGTTTGAACAGGTGTACACGGGTCTGTCTTAGACAAGTGTACACTGTTCTGTACACTGTTTAACAATATGACTAAAAATATTTACACCCGGAAAAAATCATTAGGCCAAAATCAATGGTTCAAAAAAATTAAAGGCCCAAATCAAAAAATAATCCAACTCAAGTATTCACTTGGAATGCGAAGAAAAAGTAAAGCCTGTGCAGTTATGACATACGAAGAATGTGAAGGTAAAAAAGAGATTTCCAACGGACTAAACGACATCGTGAGACCAGATGAATACTCAACTTGACAACTTGATCGAGCCTCCTCACTGCCTATAAAAACTCAGCAAATTGATTTTCATCAATTTCTGAACCTATAAATATCTAACTAGATTTCATGTTTAACAAAGGCCGGCCCTTGTGGCAAAACCCACTTCTTTTGACCTAAAAAATCAAAATGCAGTTTTCTCATCTCATCGAGGCATTTTTGCAAACGTCTAACTGTCTTTCTGACCCGCCCCAATAACATCGTCATAATGGTTAGTTTCATCCCACACTAACATTCTTTATGACTAAACATTGTCATAAAACTTAACCTCATTTCAACTACTAGTTCATAGAAGGTCATTGAGACTTGCAGAGATTAACCTTCTTTCTGAATAAATATTGTCATAAGGGTTAATTATTCAGACTACCGGTTCACAGAAAGTCATCACGCGAAAGTTGTCTTGGGCCCACTCAACTCCTAAAAGGAGAAAAAAATTTGGACTGGAACGAAACATAAATAAATGAAAGACTAAATATGCTGCTAAATTTTCACAAGCTGCATTAGATAACGAGCAAAAGAAGCCCTGAGTAACTCTTATTGTCATTCAAAGTTTATCAATGGGCATGGTACAAAGCCAGGGGCAACGCGAAGCCCCATCTACTACTGTTTCTGGTATACATATATATGTACTCCTACAAGTACATTTACTGGCCTAGATCCTTTAAACTAGATACATTTACTGTCCTTGATGCTTTGAACTAGATACAGAATCCTTCAGTTCCCGGCCCTTGGTTTCAAACGGGAAGAGCAATACGCATACCCCCGAAAGAAAAATTATAACCTCAAACAGTAGGATGGAGGCTGTTTGATGGCATCCATGTACCAAACCTACAGCCACAAGAGGACATATCATTCCACCAATTCTTCCCACTCCACTTGCAATTCCAACACCAGTTGTTCGCACTGGGGTCGGGTATACCTGCAGTTCAAACAAAAGAAATAAAGATCCAAGCATTCAGTTCTAGTTCTAAATGTTTTCCATTGAGAAACTCAGAAATCAGGTATGAACAGAAGAGTAAGAAAGTGAATCCAACAAATAAGGTTTTTCACAAAATCATTTTCTTAGATTCGGGGCTTTCTCATATGATTTACATGTTATGTGTTTGCACGTCTACCAAACCCATATCATCATTCTAGAATCATTTATGCAATTTGCTAAGATGCCATGCTGATATCTCCAAAGTAAGTCAAGACTGGACATGCTTGTGTCGAAGTTGGTTCTGCCGACATGCCTGGTAAGACTGTGAATCCACAAACAATGTGCTTCACAAAACCATTTTCTTAGGTTCGGGGCTTTTTCATATGTTATGCATTTGATGTGTTTCCATTCAACCAAACACATCATTATTCTTGAGTCATTTAATGGAATTGCTAAGATGCCATAATGATATCTCCAAAGTATGTTCAGAATGAACATCCCTGCGTCACATGTGAAGTTGGGTCTATCAACATGCCTTTAGAACAAATCTCAGATACTTATAACAGAAAGGAAGAAGAAATCTTATTTCAGGAAAAACGGCATCTGATACTAAAATATGCCCTTCAGATCAAAGATTGTGTAATAAAGACACCCGAGAAGTACAAATCTTAGACAATCTTGCATGAAGAAAAACATGAAATGGCACACTTCAAAATAATTTTCATGCCCATTGCCTCTTGAAATGATAAATTCGCAATTTACCTCTGGGGCATATATGTAGATTATTGTGAATGAAGCTGTAATGCACATGCGAGCTCCAAAAAGAAGGCTTGTGGTCACGCCCTGAGACTGATGGATAACCAAAGGGAGTAGAAAAATGCAACACAAGAATGAAGTGCCTGACATTGAAAGCTTACGACCCAGTTTATCAACCGTGGCAGCAGATAAAAGGAGCCCAGGAAGCTCTTCATTCCAAAGGAAGTTAAATGTCATTAACCAGTTTGTAGCAATAAGATTTAAAAAAAAATTCCAGTAAGTAAGTACAAACACTGAAATAAATAGAAGAATATACCTGCAAAACTAGCGATGAAAACATCTCTATAGCTAGTATCCTGCAATTTTTCTGACTGTAATTTTTCAGGCATGCATTTACTATGTCCATTGCTCAACTCCGTGGTCAAAAGCACCATTCCATAATATGCAAAAGCATTCCCAAAGAATACTACCCATAAGAGCAAGGTAGATCGGACTAATTTTGGAGAAAGGAGCATTAAAAGTGATGAGATGCCCCCCGTATTAGAAGAATCTATCTCCTTGGGAGATGCCTCTTCGTCGTGCCTTGGTGAGATCAAACGTGTATCTTCTGATAAAGTACTCTGTTCAGATAACTCGAATTTTATATCAGAAACAAGATTTCCAGAAGGGAGTTTTGACCCATTCAGTCTTGCCACTCTCTCCAAAATACTTATTGCCTCAGTTGTCCTACCATTTAAGCATAAATACCTAGGTGATTCAGGTGCAACCCAATAGAATATAAGGAGAAGTGACGAAGGGAGTGCAGACAGTCCAAGGAGCCACCTCCAACCCAGCCTTGGCATGATAAACTGCAAAACACACAACATAATTATATGAAGGTACCATGCATCTGACTGAATAAGGAAAGCTATCTGATTTCAACTATATAACATAATTTAATACAAATCCGGGTCAAATTTAGGCAAATTGGTGCGAATACAAACGATGTGAATAAAGTACTCAACAGAATACCCATGCAAGTGAAGCCTCGAGAATTGTACCAACGGTCCAAAAAGCTGAAAAAACAACCATCCAGGTGCCTCTGTTGGGGGCAGGAATGAACTCCAGAAACCAGGATGAGAGTACAGGACCACCTCCCAAACCAACACCAACCAAACAACGAAGAATGATCAAGAATGTATAATTAGGGGAAAGAGCACTCAGAAAACCAGCTCCAGCAGTAATTGTGGCTGTAATAAGGAATCCTCTCCTGAAGAAATAAAAGTGTACCAACAAAAAAACAGTAAAATTGTTAACTTGGAAACTGGGACATTCAAGATGACAGTAAACCCTAGCAAAAAAAAAAAAAAAACGAATCTGAATCTGAATCCAATAAAAATAACAAAATTATTAAAATGTGCAGGGGAATGGACAGAAGAGAACGGTACTAGCAGAAGAAATTCCTGCTTTCTAAAGTTCTGCTTCATGGAACATAGCTCAACTTGATATCACCTGCCTGGGAGATAGCATTTTTTCACTGCTAGATGATGCAGATTATGTGTATGTACAATACAAGGCATCACAATTCCTTTAGAATATTACAGGAAAGAACCACAACCAAAAGATCATACTAAAGTCTGAGTCACCAACATCCACACAAAAGCATTTTGGGTCATCATTCTATGTTGAGTCCAAATTTTATCCGTTCTTAACAAAGTTTGGCTGATAAAAAGACACAATGCAAACTATTAAGATTTAAAGTCATGTTGCTAATGACTTTACATGGTAAATAGAAATACGTCTATAGAATCAAGGCATTGTGATATAAGATTAATGACGGAATATCACAAATAATGATAAAGATACGGTATTAGTAGGCAGATCTTTGGCCCCAACGTATTAGACAGGACCCCAAGAATGATTCAGATGGCTTGATTAATCAAACTTTAGAAAAATAAGAAATGGAAAAAGGCCTACCTACGTCCGTGCTTATCAGAAACTATGCCCCATGAGTACGCTCCAACTAGCATTCCAGCAAAAACCACACTGGTTATAAGACTTTCTTCTTGAGAAGAAAGACTCCATTCAGACTGGACTGCAGGTCCAACAAAAGAGAGCAGCATCATCTCCATTGCTTCCGAGATCCAACCCATTCCAGCATAAGCAAGCACAAGAAATTGGAACTTTCCAAACCCCATGGCCACAAGAGCCTCATCGACAGTGTATTCTGGGCTTGCATCTCCCATCTATTGGTCTGAGACAAAAAGACTACTTCACCTTACACAGAATTCTTAGTGCCATTGTCAAAGAAAGACTCACCAAGAAATTTACTTCTTACTCATTTATGGAGAAATGACGAGAAACAAATATACTAAGTTGACTATAAGGAAACATGAGACAAGCCGGTGATGTCGAAGCAGAATATCAAGATACTGTGTTCGTTAATGTCTGTTTCATAAAGTAAGGCACTTCAATGTTACTAATTGCAAAATGTTTTGACTTAAATTCCTTCTTTGAACATCCCCACTATATGGGAACACACAGAAACTCATATATTCCAGCCTATTTTAAGCTTATGAATCCCAAGAAAGGGGATTTCTGAAGCTCAGCTCTAATTTTCATTGTAAGAAAAAACAGACAAAGATTATTTCTATTCAAGATGGGTATTGAGAAGAAAAAATGAGGTCATAAATGGATGCCCAATCCACAAAATGATGCAACAAGATAAAAGAAAGGCAAAGCACGTGGGAAATAGCAGTTCAATTGAAAAACCAACCTGCAATTTGGGAAGCAAGATCCTCCACCTGTTGATGTTTCAAGGATTGGGAAATTATAAAGCTATGAAAAAACAAATCTTGAGGGAGTGGCTTGTGTTCTGAATGAGCTAAATCCAAGATCGAATCAAGTTTTTAGTTTTCGTCGGAGATTCGTCCAAGATGATTTGGGTATTGAACAATCCGCAAAATGAAGACGATGATGACGAGTCAAGGATTAATCTTTGATTCATCAACGATGATTTTGACTGTCTGGTGTTCGTGGGGTTTGACGGCTTCTTCGGCTTCCCGCTTCCTTGCGACTTTCGTACTTGATTTGCTGACAACCTTTTTCTTTTTTTCTTTGGCATGAGCTTTCTTACATTATTATTCAGGTTTTGAATATCCATTATACTATTTTAAGGACTTTTTAATAAAAAATCTATTTTAAAAAATAATTGAAATATTTATTTAAAAATAAGTTCATTACTTGAAATTCATTTAGGGATTATGTGTTACCTTGTACACCCAATACAATTTCGTCTTTCTTTGTACTTAATATAGGAACAATGTTAATTCCGTTGCACTATTTTTATTACTCTCATTTAATTGTTGTTAAAATTACTGTGCAATTGTTAAAATGTTTATGTGGCTGCCATATCATAAACTTGTATGATTAATTAAAATATTTTATATTAAATTTTAAAACTAAATCTATATTAAATGAAGAAATCTTCTGTTTTTAAAAAAAAAACTCCAGAAGGAAAACTCAAACAACAATTGAACCTCATTTTCCTCTCCTTACATTCCCAAAGAAAACGAAAACTAGCGGAGGGAGAAGATCATCATCTTCCATCATCCCCTCAACTATGTTTTTTTTTAGTAATAAGACTCTTCTGATAGTGAATGTATGGTCTAAACCATACTCAGATTTGATTTCTCCATCATTGTTATTTCGTTATGTCTACTTACCCGAAGTCTTCCTTTAAATTTTCTTTTTTTTTTCTCTAAACCTTGTTTTATTTTATTTTTGCAAAAGTTTGTTGTAATATCTTCTATTGTTTTTAATACAATAACAATAGTTAAATTTCCAATTATCGAGTTTATTAAGTGACCTTTTGAGAATTTTCAGAGGAAAAGGAATGGCTACATTATTTTGTTTAGTTGGGCTATAAGTTCTAAGCTTTTCTGCAATTGAGGCACAACTCAAGTCTCCCAAGTTCCAAGCATTCTTCCTTCTCTCCAATTTGAAAACAGAACTCAATAAACGAAGGCCGACTGGATGTGTTGGGAACATGCCTTGGACCATTGGTGTTAGGATTGTGTCTTGGTGTTATAGGAATGTGTCTTGGTTGTTATAGTTGTTCCGTCAATCATTTCAATAAAGAAGAGGAATCATTTGCTTCTTCATTCTCTAAATTAGTTTGGGCCCAAGGTGACAGGACCCATCCCAATCCCCCCGGGATTTGTGCGGACCCATCCCAATCCCCCCGGGATTGGTGCGGGATGACCCTGCTCCCGTCTGACACGAAGTGTCAGACAAGGGATATTTCCGACCTTTGCCCTCCTGGGCTATCAGAGTACGCTAGGATCCGGAGGAGGTATGTGATATCTCGGTCTCTGCTATAGTCCACATCCGATGTCAACCTGAAGGGCAGTCAAAACATTAAAAGCTGTGAGTGGACAAAACAAGAGTTTATAAAAACATTTAATAAGAAGACATTTGTACCCTCCACTAAAAAGCATGCATACATTCGAAAACCATTTATCCAAAACAAACCATATGTGGGACTAAGCCCATAGCAGATATAAATCAAGGTCGAAAGGACCACAATGAAAACGACCATACGGGCCACTGCCCAAATCCATACGGGATTCGGCCCCAAACCATGAAGAAACCAAGTACACGAGCCACTGCTCAAATCCTGTGCACACCTGTGCACACCACATATCATATATCATATATACATCACATACATATATATAAGTCACACAACCAATCCTGTCACGGTATGCAAAGCTACGCGCGTGCTACCCGGGTCTCAATCCGAGTCATCTCAAAGTCAAGGTCAATGTCCGCAGACCACTGATCCTACTCGAGGTAATAGTAACCATAGCCTTCCTGAGAGTAAGGAACCCAACTGGGGGGTGACTCCACTCAGTCAGTGCTCCGTGACTACTCCGGGGTCCACCCAGGCCAACGACCCTCCCCGGATGAGATAATAGAAGTAAAGGAAGGTAGATGAACATATATATACATAACATAATATCCATGCCCGGTTCCCCTGAACCGTCATGATCCATAATATCCATAATCAGGTAACATGTCGGTTCCCATAAACCGTCATGTACCGTAATAACCCACAAGGGTTCATGCCGGTTCCCATAAACCGTCATGAACCATGATACCATATTAAAAGTTCATGCCGGTTCCCATAACCCGTCATGAACCGGGAAATCCATTTAAGGTTCCCTGACCTGAAATCAAAACCGTAAAGTGACTGGGTCTCGTGCCCGAACATAGGACATCAACTGGGCACCGTGCCCGAAATCCGAGGTCATATGCCCGAGACAAAACCAAATGGGTTTCATACCCGAGTTTATCCTTTTAGAAATCCAAAACCAAATCATTTAAGTCAATAAAGAAATACAGACCCGTATAAGCACCGTATAAGGCTGAAACCTCGAAATACGTGCTTATACGTAACCACATACAAATGCACCCATGGCATCATCAAACAAGTAATAAAACATATAATAAAAATTTATGCATGCACCAATTTAGAAAACAAGGTCCACTCACAGACCATCCGAGCTGCCGCCTCGATTTGTGTGCCATACGGCTCCCCGAGCCGATCACCGTCACCGGGACTCCCAAACCTGTCCAAATCGTAATAGAAGGTTACTAACTATTTAATTAACCTCCCACTAAAGCCCCGTAATTTTCCTGTATTTTTAACTATTTTTAAAACCGAACCTAAACCTTCCGATGCCCCGAAACATATCGAGACGGTGTCCGATTGACACGAAACCAGTCCCAAAATGTTCGTTACATCGAATAGATGATTTCGTATGTTGGAACCTTCCCCAGATTCCCTGTCACGCGCCCTCACGCGCCGCCTGAAGTGGCTGCGCGTGGGCTTCACGCGCCTGCTACAGTACCTGCTGACGTCAGCATGACGTCATCTGCCAGCTGTCAGGTCTGACATGTCAGACTCTGACAGGTGCCACGTGTCATGCTCCCATTGGTCCACGTCACTGTGTTGTTAGTGCCACGTGGCAGTCTGACATGTGCCACGTGTCATCACGGCAATGGTCCACGTCTGTGCCACGTGTCAGCCCCTGATTGGGCCACGTCACTGACATGTCAGTGCTGACTGTGCACTGACATGTGACACGTGTCGGCTGATGAGTGGTCCACGTCACCTAACAATCTGACAGGTGCCACGTCATCATGCCACGTCACCACCTTCAACCACTCGACGGGTCGACCTTAACCCTGCAACCGAGTCGCCGTGACCCGCGACTTGACCCGGCCGGTTCTCCACTGTCCGACCACCAAAATGCCTCCCGTTTGTCCCATTTTCATCCTCTAATCCTAACCTAGGGTTCTATGACATTAAAATGGAAGAAAAACATCAAAAACCCGTACCTTCGATTCGGCCATGGCGGCCGTGACTTCTCCCGCCATTCACGGCTGTTCCAAGCCGTCCAACGCCTCGAAACCAATCCCATTCATCTCCTGGGATCCCTAGAAACCTTACCCAATTAATGAACCAAGTAAAAACCATTAAAATCAAATTTTAAAAATTTGAAATATTTTCACCTCACGGGTTCTCTCTCCCCGCCGTGTCCTCCGCCGTGGCTGGCCGTGGCTTGCCATCCTCAGCCTCCTTCCACCACCTCACGGTCATGTTCAACTCACACAAGCAAGGAATGGTGATGGTGTGTGTGTGTTTCGGATTTGTGAAGGAAAAAGGAAGAAAATGAAAAATGAAGAAGAATGATGAAGGTGATGTCGTGGAAGAGAAGGGAGAAGGAAATGATGTGATCAGATGAGGGAATGTGAGATGGAGGGTGAGGATTTAAAGATGAGTTGAAATGGATGGTTAGGATTAATGGTTGGTGGATTTGATTATAAAATTAATTAAATAATATTAATTAATTATGTAGATCCACAAATTGGGGGATCAAGTCAATGGGATGAGTGACACTTGTCACTCATCCATGGGGCACACCAAAATATCCACCCAATCAGATTTCGCCGAAACGTCCCCGTCTCGAAGTTCGTGTATAGTGAAATCGAACTTCCGTGACCCATAACTCTCCCGTTTGAAGTCCGATTTCAGTGTGCCGCCTGCCTATGGATTCGTACCGTCCTCATCTACGTAACGGTCTTCGGCCCTCGGCCATCGGACCTCCCGGTCAAAAAGTCAACATTTTGACCCCTTTTAACCAAAATTACCAAAATGCCCCTAAACTTCCGAACGTCATAACTTCCTCCCCGAACGTCGGAATTGAACGTGCCACCTGTCTATGAACTCGTGACGTCACGAACTACGTCACGGTCATCGGTCAAAGTCCATTTGACTGCCCGATTGAAAAGTCAACGTTTTGCCACCACCAGGGGCAAAACAGTCATTTCGCATCGTTCGTCCGATTTCGCCCAACTAATCACGGATTAGCCTCACTAATCGTGATTAGTCACTAATCTAATCCTGGAATTTGGGACGGGTCGTTACACAAGGCCTCAAAAGCATTTAGTTTGCCTAACTTTTTTTTAGTTTTTTTAGACAAGTACATACTAATATGGTGCATTTTGAGTTCGAGGAATCTGAACTTGATAGGACCCATCCCCAAAGGACTTTGATAACTGTGCCCAGTCCTGCTCCCGTCTGACAAGTCAACTGAAGTTTCGAAATTACCTTCAGCACTTGCCAAATAAGGGATAACTGCACCTGTCCCACTCATGCCTCCACCTCTCGAATAGTCTCGATCATCGCGCCACGACCTGGAGGGTCAATAAAACAGAAAAGGTGTGAGTGGACAAAACAAACTTTTAGAAATACACTTATCAAAATACATTCTTACCCTCCAGTTTCACAAACATGCATGCATATCATAAATCATGAGTAAAATATATATGGGTACAAATGTTTATAAATCACAAATCTCAATAAAACCATGGGACTCATTTCCATATCCAATCTCATAGTCACGTTATCCCTGCAACGCTTGCAAATCAATAGGCTCAAGGACTGCTCAAAATCCGAGCATGTCGTTGTGAACACATCACCAGCCGACAATCCAGATCGTTGTGAACACATCACCGACCGATCTCCACATAATCCAGCACATCTGATTTGAATCGAGCCTCCCTCAGCTGCACGACAACAGACCATGCTACGTGACCTCTCCAGGCGAACACATCCTATCTCGGAGGCGAGCGTTATCTCCAGGGTTCATTCAGGGGAAACACATTCCCAACCGGAAGCCCTAATATCCACAACACAGGGTGCACTCCGGGGGAAATATATTCCCAACCGAAATCCCTAAATATCCGCAACATATCACCACCATGAAAATGACAGGACCCATCCCAATCCCCCCGGGATTAACCCGGGATGACCCTGCTCCCGTCTGACACGAAGTGTCAGACAAGGGATATTTTCGACCTTAGCCCTCTCGGGCGATCAGAGTACGCAAGGATCCGAATGAGGTATGTGATATCTCGGTCTCTACTACAGTCCACACCCGTTGTCAACCTGAAGGGCAGTCAAAACATTAAAAGCTGTGAGTGGACAAAACAACCAGTTTATAAAAACATTTCATAAGAAGACATTTGTACCCTCCACTAAACCTGCATGCATTTGAAAACCATTTATCCGAAAGAAACCATAATCGAAAGAACCATACGGGCCATTGCCCAAATCCATAAAAGAAACCATAAAGAACCAACCAAATGGAACTCAGCCCAAATCATAAAGAACCAAGTACACGAGCCACTGCTCAAACCTGTGCACACCTGTGCTGTAAGGACCCGTCCCGAAAATTTGGGTTAAGACGGTGATTAGTGACAGATTAATGAGCTTAATCGGTGGTTAGTTGGTTACGATAGGTCCGTTAACGTAGAATGACGATTTTGCCCCTAGTTTGGGCAAAATGTTGAATTTTAGTTCGGGTGGTCAATGGGGCATTGACCGATGACCGTGACGTAGTTCGGGACGTCACGAATTCGTAGACAGGTGGAACGTCCGATTCCGACATCTGAGGAGGAAGTTATGATGTTCGGAAGGTTGAGGGCATTACCGTAATTTGGCTAAAATAGGGAGAAAAGTTGACTTTTCGTGTGACGAGGTTTTGACACGTTGACCTAGAATCGTTAGGTAAATCTCGTCGTTCTGAATTCAACGACAGGCGACACGTGTTCATCGGATCTAGGGTGAGTAAGATACGGGTCTAAAACGGTAAGGGCATAATTGTAATTTTGACTCAAAAGATGGGCATTTTGGTCTTTTGCACATAGGGAATGGTGCAACCGGATTGGGACAAGTGTGTAGGGGAGATTGGGATATTTTGTGAGAAAGCTGAGGGGATGGTGACACGTGCAAGGTGTCTAGTGGATTCTAGGGGTTGAACGGGCTAAATTAAACGGGTTGTGCAGTGTGTGTTCGTGGTTGTTCAAACAAGAGAGAAACAAAGCGTGAGATTGAGAAGAATTGAGTGTTGACTGTGTGTGTTTGTGCATCCTAGTGACTGGGGAAGTAATTAGAGATCGAGAGAAAGGCTGTGAGTGAGTTTTGAGAAGAAGACTGGTGAGAGGAGGACGTGTGAGCTCAAGGGAAAATCAGAAAACAGAGAGGAACTTGAGTGGTGGTGCTGCCGTGTAAGTCATCAATTGAGGCTGGTGGTGGTGCCCAGAGGACGGAGGAGGACGAAAGGAGTTACATACGCACGGCTGAGCTCACGGCGGCGGCCTGAGCACATGTAATTTCTTTTCCCCGTAGTTTTTCTCTATTTTTCCGCGAAAGTTCAAACCAATAGTCGTGGGTTTTGAGTACTAGTCGAGATTTTTGGTGAGTTGTGTGAGACTCAGTGAGGTCCTAGGAGTTGTTTAGTGTAGCCACCGTGACGGGGGAGGACTTGGGTGGCCGGATTGTGAAATAGGGGCATGAACGGGTTACGGTTTCGAGTTAGGGACGATGGGTTAGAAGCTGTGTCGAAGTGTTTGGAGTAGGGGAATAGGTTGCTTAGGACTGGACGAAGAGATTGGTGAAGAAAGGGAGGAAAACGGTGAAGTATTGGCGGAGAACCGCTCTCGCCGGTTCAGACCGGTCGAGTCGCTGAGGAAGAGATGAACAGTAGTCTGGGTGCAGGCGCGTGAGGCCCACGCGCAGCCATTTTGGGCGGCGCGTGAGGGCGCGTGCGGTGGTTTCTGGGGAAAGTGTTAACTAAGTTTTTGGTCTAGAGGTTGTAACGAGTCAAATGGAATAGGTTTCGGGTTAATCGGACTTCGATTCGAGTTAGTTCTGTGGGATTGAAGGTCTAGGGTCCCGTTTAAAGTATGTTTAGAAGTTTGGGAAAATTGTGGGATTTGAGTAGACTCTGCGTACTCTGGGAAGTTCGGAAGTTGTTGAGATGGTCGGATCGGAACTCCCTTATCCGATTTACGTGTCACACGGAGGTTAGACGTCTGTTTGGCCCTTGTGTCATGCGTAAGTTAGACGGGAGAGGGGTTTAGCCCTTAATCCCGGGGGATTAGGGGTGGGCCCTGACATGTGCACACCACATATCACATATCATAATCCATATATATATATATATAATTCACACAACCAATCCTGTCACGGTTTCCAAAGCTTCGCGCGTGCTACCCGAGTCTCAATCCAAGTCTTCTCAAAGTCAAGGTCAATGTCCGTAGACCACTGACCCTACCTGAGGTGATAGTACAAGCCTTTCTGAGAGTGAGGAACCCAACGGGGGCAACTCCTACTCAGTCAGTGCTCCGTGACTACTCCGGGGTCCACCAAGGCCAGCGACCCTCCCCGCAGGAGATAATACAAGTATAGGAAGGTATATGAACATATATATACATAACATAAACATTCATGCCCGGTTCCCCTGAACCGTCATGATCCATAGTATCCAGTTCATATACATATAGAAAATAACCTCCATTCCCGGTTCCCATAAACCGTCATGTACCAAAATGACATAACCAGGGTTCATGCCGGTTCCCATAAACCGTCATGAACCATAATGACTTGACCAAGGTCCATGCCGATTCCCATAAACCGTCATGAACCTGGAGATCTATAAAAGGTTCCCCGACCTGAAATCAAAACCGTAAAGTAACCTGGGTCTCGTGCCCGAACATATGATATTAGCTGGGCACCGTGCCCGATATCTGAGGTCATATGCCCGAGAAAAAACCAAATGGGTCTCATACCCGAGTTTATCCTTTTCGAAATCCAAATCCAAATCATTTAAACCATTAAAGAAATACAGACCCGTATAAGCACCGTATAAGGCCGACACCTCGAAATACGTGCTTATACGTAACCACATACAAATGCATCCATGGCATCATCAAACATGTAATAAAACATATAATAAACATTTATGCATGCACCAATTTAGAAAACCAAGTTCCACTCACAGACCGTCCGAGCTGCCGCCTCGATTTGCGTGTCACACGACTTTCCCTAGCCAATCAACATCACCGGGACTCCCGAACCTGTCCAAATCGTAAGAGAAGGTTACTAACTACCTTATTAACCTCCTACTAAAGCCCCGTAATTTTCTGGAATTTTTAACTATTTTAAATCCCGATCCGAAACCTTCTGATGCCCCGAACATTATCGAGACGGTGTCCAATCGACACGAAACCAGTCCCAAAATGTTCGTTACATCGAATAGAGTGTTTCACATGTTGAACACTTCCCCAAAAAGTGCCTCACACGCCCCCACGCGCCCTAGGAAGGTTCCTGCGCGTGAGACCACGCGCGGTGAACAGTGTCACCCGCAACCTCTCGCCGGGTCTGAAACTGGGTCGCCGTGACACGCTGGTCGACCCGGTCGGTTCTCCGTCGTCCGTCCACCAAAACCTCTCCCATTTGTCCCATTTTAATCCTCTAATCCTAACCTAACTTCCTAACTAATTAAAATCAAAAAACAACCAACAAAACCGTGCCTTTCAAATCGGCCATGGCGGCCGGATTTTCCCCCGCCGTTCACGGCCATTCCCGGTTGTCCTAGGCCTCGAAACCAATCCTAAAAGAACCCTAGAGTCCCCAGAAACCTTACCCAAACCTTAGAATTTAACAAAAAGCAACAAAACTGATTTTAGGAATTTTGAATATTTCTTTACCTCACGGGTCGAGGTCCGCCGTGGGCCACCGTCCAGCCTCTCAGTCCTCAGCGTCTCACACTCCTCACACGGTCACATTCAGCTCACACACTCAAAAGATGGATGATGGAGGTGTGGTGTTTGTGTTTGAAAATGAAGAATGAAAATGGATGGGGGTTCGGGTTATGAGGAAATGAAGAAGAAGAAGATTTGATCTGATGAGAGAGGGAATGATGGATGAGATGAGTGATGTGGATTGAAAGTTAAATGGAATGGATGGCTAGGATTGATTGTTAGAAAAGATTAATGATATAATAATTAATATAATAATATTTAATTAAACTAGATCCACATTTTAGGGGTCTGTCCAATGGGATGAGTGACACTTGTCACTCATCCATGGGACCCACTGAAAATATCTTGGCGCCAAATTATCACCGTCTCGAAGTACGTGCATAGTGAAATCGAACTTCCGTGACCTACAACTTCCCCGTTCGAAGTCCGATTTCAGCATGCCGCCTGTCTATGGATTCGTATCATCCCGATCTACGTAACGGTCCTCGACCCTCGGCCATTGGACCTCTTGGTCAAAAAGTCAATATTTGCCCCTTTTTAACTAAAATTACCAAAATACTCTTAAACTTCCGAACGTCATAACTTCCTCCTCGAACGTCAGAATTTAACGTGCCACCTGTCTATGAACTCGTGACGTCCTAAAATACGTTACGGTCACCAGTCAACGTCTATTTGACCGCCCGATTGAAAAGTCAACATTTTTCCACGACTAGGGGCAAAACGGTCATTTTCCATCGTTCGTCCGATTTCGCTCAACTAATCACGGATTAACCTCACTAATCGTGATTAGTCACTAATCTAATCTTAGAATTCGGGACGGGTCGTTACAGAAAACCAGTGAGAAACAGTTGCATTTGAAATCAAATCATTTTCAACACAAGGTCTCAACCCAAAACATAGTTTCCTCAAAATCCTTAAAACCAGAGTCCCGATTACTTCATAAATCCGAAAACCATCAATATCATCATGTAATCACATGGAAATATCAATCCAATCAAAATCACATCTCCAATGGGTCTCAAGCCCAAAATATCATTTTCACGCAAATCTGTGCAATCGCAACCTCAGTTTCCATTTTCACATAAATCCATAAAATATATCCAAAAAGCATTACAAATCCATCAAATCAATCCCTAACTCATAATCCGAGTCAAAACCAATCTCAAATCCCGGGCCTTCGTCCAAAACAGCGATATCACAGTTTTCTTGAAAATCGTGCCCAAAACAATATAAAATAATATAATATTGCCAAAATCCAGAAATCATCATATCGAAACATTAATCATGCCAAATCATTTCAAATCATATAATAAAGCATTTAAAACATATATGCATGCATTCTGGGTAGAAAATAAAAGTCTACTCACACACCGTCCATATCGCTCGCTTCCCGGTCTGCACGTTTTTTCGTAAAGTTCAGAAACCACCATTCCAGTCCAAAATCATTATCGATGGTTACTAACACTCCAATATACCTCATATAATTTTCACCAATTTTTTCGGGATTTAAATACGTATTTTAAACGTATATTAAAACCTCAGATACACATAATACTATCAAAACGATACTGGATTTCCTTGAAACCAGTGCCAAAATGTTCGTTACATTAAATGGAACAAAAGTTACGTTGACCTCACCTCGGGAATCTATCCCACGCGCCCCCACGCGCCGCCGCAAGCGACTGCGCGTGAAGCCCACTCGCGTGCTACAGTGATCATTGTTCACTATCATCTCTACCCAACTTCCTTGCAAACGGGTCTAAAACCCGCGATACAACCTGGTTAGTTCTCAGTCAATTCAACTTCATTTTCGACAATTTAAACATTAATGTGCATCGAAGTAAGCTTAATTCAGGATCTATATCGTTGATTTTATGAAATTGGGCCCCAAATCACTCGACTCGAAGTGAATACCCGATGGGTTTTTAATCGAGTTCCACCCAATTTCAAGCCATTTCCTTAAATTAATCACATATGAAGTATCATATCTTCATTCTAATCAAGAATTCCAGTTTAATTTGAGTCCATCTTACCCGTAATTATTCGAACTCAACCATGGGATTTCAGAACAGTCGCCAGGTGTGTTCTTGCCCATTTCTGTGTCAATCCTCTTCAAATTTGAGATAATTACACCCCAATCAATCCCAGAAGACTCAATTGATGTTCAGTTTCCTTCCTTACTGCCCACAATTCCAATTTCGAATTTTGGAAAAACATGATAGACGGGCGGTTTTGAGTGTGGGTCTAGCTGGGTTCGAAGCCCATCATTCATCCTTAAATGTCCTCTCGTTTTTCTTTCTGGGTATGTTCAATCTCTCTGTGGCGTTCAGGGTGGCTTCAGGCTGATCAAACCTGCAGTACTCTGTTCTTCCTTCGTAATTTCACACATACACGAACATATACGTACTCAAATCAAGCATCATCATATACTTGCCACCAATCTCAATTATAAAGTGACAGATGTCACTAAATAGACTGAATGAGTGATGATCAGGCTGACTCATCCATTAACCCGTCCAATTTACCATTCTGCCCTTCTTTGACAAATTACCAAATTGCCCTTCGCCGTCTCAGACCCGTATCTTTTACATCTGAACTCCGATTGACGCATGTCGCCTGTCTACGAATTCAGCGTCTCGAGAGCTATCCAACGGTCCTTACGGAAGGTCCAAACAAGGTCTCAATCAAAAAGTCAACTTTCGGCCCTTATAACTAGGGGCAAAATCATCATTTCCTTCAAATTTTCCAAATTTTCCTTTTTCGAATTTCCAGGTCGTTACAGAACTCGTCTATGTGTAACTCGAAGTTTAAATCGATCGGGCGAGTTTAAATTAGAAGCAACCTTTTCTTGGGTAAGGTCTACCAGCTCGGAAGTCGTCAGTCTCCTCACACCAACCTCAGTCCAACACAAAGGAGTCCTACACTGTCACCCGTTTAAAGCCTCGTAAGGATCCATCCCAATGCTCGCATAGTAACTGTTATTGTAGGCGAACTCCATCAAAGCTAAGTGTGAATCCCAAGTACCCTGGAACTGTAAGACACAAGCTCGCATCATATCCTCTAGAATCTGGATGGTCCGCTCAGACTGTCCATCGATCTGAGGATGAAAGGCAGTACTGAAATGTAGCTTTGTCCCAAAGACTTCCTATAGACTCTGCCAAAATCGGGAAGTAAACCTCGGATCTCTGTCGGAAACTATCGACTCTGGAGTCCAATACAGCCGAATAATCTCATCAATAAACAACTGTGCAAACTGTGTCATCCGAAAGTTCTCCCGTACTGGCAAGAAATGAGCAAACTTCGTGAGTCTATCCACGATCACCCACACGACATCATGTCCCTTCGGCGTCCTGGGAAGCTTGAATACGAAGTCCATCGTCAGGTGATCCCATTTCCACTCTAGGATCGGCAAGGGTTGCATTGCTCCATAGGGTCTCTGCTGCTCGGCTTTCACCTGTTGAAAAATCAAGCATCTACTGACATACTCCGCAATTTCACGTTTCATATCGGACCACCAGGAATGCTCCCGAAGTGTACGATACATCTTGGTCCCACCAGGATGCATCGCATAAGCTGAACAGTGAGCCTCATCAAGTATCGTTTTCTTCAATGATTCGTCCTCAGGTACACACAACCGTCCATCCTTAACCAAAGCTCCATCGTCGCGAATCTCAAAGTCCTGTCTCTCTCCAGCCTCGACCTCAATCCGAATGATGCCCAAAATGGGGTCCTCAAACTGAGCATCAATAACCTGATCAACCAAGACAGGTCGTACGTGAAAACTCGCTAGTAGCGCTCCCTGGTTATCCATAGTCAAACCTACTCCAATTCTGCGGAGTTCAACCAACAAAGGCAACCAGACTGTCCTCAGATGCGACAAAGAACTAGCTGACTTCCAACTCAAAGCATCGACTACCACATTAGCCTTTCCTGGGTGTTACTCGATAGTACAGTCATAGTCCTTAAGCAGTTCTAACCATCTACGCTGTCTTAGATTCAGCTATTTCTGAGTAAACAGATACTTCAAACTCTGGTGGTCCGTGAAGATCCTGCACCTCTCGCCGTACAAATAATGTCGCCAAATCTTCAGTGCATGAACTACTGCTGCCAGCTCTAAATCATGCGTAGGGTAGTTTATCTCATGAGGTTTCAACTGCCGGGAAGCGTAAGCAATTACCTTCCCGTGCTGCATCAACATACAGCCCAAACCCTGCAAAGAAGCATCACTGTAAACCTCATACTCCCCACTATCGTCTGGAAGGGCTAACACAGGAGCAGATGTCAATCGCCTTTTAAGCTCCTGGAAGCTCTGCTCACAGCTCTCATCCCAGTCAAACCGAACTCCCTTCCGAGTCAGTCGTGTCAACGGAGCAGCAAGAATGGAAAAACCCTCAATAAAACGCCGGTAATAGCCTGCTAACCCCAAAAAGCTCCTTATCTCAGTCACCGTCTTGGGCTGTTCCCAATTCGCTACCACCTCAACCTTCTGGGGATCCACTCTAATGCCCTCGGCTGAAATCACATGCCCCAGAAAACCAACACTGGTCAACCAAAACTGGCACTTACTCAACTTCGCATACAACTGATGCTCTCTCAAGGAGTTAAGCACTACCCTCAAATGTTTCTCGTGCGCCTTCGCACTCTTCGAATACACCAAGATATCATCGATGAACACAATCACGAAACGATCCAGGTATGACCGGAACACTCGATTCATGAGATCCATAAACGCTGCTGGGGCGTTAGTCAATCCAAAAGGCATCACTACAAACTCATAGTGGCCGTACCTAGTCCGAAAGGTTGTCTTAGGTATGTCCTCCTCTCTGACTCGGAGCTGATGATATCCAGAACGAAGATCAATCTTCGAAAAGTACTGGTCTCCCTTGAGCTGGTCGAACAAGTCATCAATCCGGGGTAGGGGATACTTGTTCCTAATGGTTACCTTATTCAACTGCCTATAGTCAATACACAATCTCAAATCTCCATCATTTTTCTTGACAAACAGTACTGGCGCTCCCCAAGGCGATACACTCGGTCGAATAAATCTCATATCGACCAACTCTTGTAAATGTGCATTTAATTCCCTCAATTCGGCAGGTGCCATGCGATAAGGAGTCTGAGAGATAGGCTGCGTACCTGGAAGTAAATCAATCGTGAACTCAATGTCTCGGTGAGAGGGCAATCCTGGCAACTCCTTCGGAAAGACGTCGGGAAACTCCCACACAACTGGTATATCCTCCGCCCTCACTGATGTAGCACGTGTATCCACTACGTGAGCTATGTAACCCTGGCACCCCTTTCTCAACAACTTACTAGCTTCCAATGCTGAAATAACACCCGTAGGGAGTGCACGCTGATCACCCTGGAATGTAGTCTCTGGTAACCCTGGACTCCGAAAGGTCACTCTTCTATCAAAGCACTCGATAGAAGCATGATGTCTAGTTAACTAGTCCATACCCAAAATCACATCGAAGTCCCGTAGATCCAACAGTAACAAGTCTGCCACTAACTCAGCCTCGCCTACCAACACTGGACACTCTCTCAGAACTTGAGTCACCACCAACACCTCACCAGCCGGCGTACTCACCCCCAAGGCACAATCCAAGGTAGACACCTCTCTCTCCGTAACCAAACTACAACTCCGGGCTATAAACGAGTGAGTAGCCCTGAGATCTATTAAAGCATAAACAGCATGGCCAAAATTGGTAAGTGTACCTGTCACCACTCCGGGTGCTGATCTGGCCTCCTGCTGGGTCATAGCAAAAACTCGCGCCTGAGGTCCGGATGACCGACCGCGTCCTCTTGAACTACTCGTGGCACCACCGCCACCTCTAGGGCCTGCCGTCCCTGACACTGTTGCAGTACTCCGCCCGGGCTCTGCCGCACCTTTGCCTGATGCACCCTCTTGGGGTAACAACGGGCACTCACGCCGAAAGTGGCCTCGCTCTCCACCATAGTAACAGACATCTCTACTGGGTCCACCAGTCTGCCTCCCAGTAGAAGCAACAGAAGTCGCACTTGCCTGCGGGGTCGGCTGTGCTCTATCTCCTCGAAATCCAGACCCCTGAAAACTACCTAGCCTGCCAAACTGGGCACCACCGGCCGATGAAGTACCACCATAGTTGCCTCGCTTCGGGTTCCTCTGACTCGACGCTCCAGGAAAAGAATGCTCACGGCGTCGCACACTGCCCGAGTACTGTGGCCGTGCAGGCAAACTAGACTCTACTCTCACTGCAGCGTTTGATAGCTCCCTGAAAGTAGCAAATGAGCCAGCTGTCACAATGGCTCTAATCTCTCCTCGTAGACCCAACTCAAACCGACGACACTTCTCAGCCTCGGTAGCCACAAATGCAGGAGCGAATCGGGACAACATCTGGAATCTCTGCTCATACTCGGCTACTGTCATGCTCCCCTGTTTCAGCTGAAGAAATTCCGCCTCCTTGGCATCTCGGAAAGAGCGGAGATAGTACTGATCCAAGAACCGCTCCCGGAAAGTCTCCCAAGTCACGGTATGAGCGTCCCAGCCTGACAACTCCAGCGTATACCACCACTCACACGCTGCACTGTCTAACAGAAAAGTAGCCAACAACACGCGATCCTCTGGAGGGCATCGCCTCACTCCGAAAATCCACTCAAGTCGGGTGATCCACCGGTGGGCTTCCTCTAGGTCTGCCCCACCACTGAACGTCGTAGCCCCTAGACGCTGAGCTCGCTCTATAGAAGCACTCTCTGCTTCTCTCGCAGCGTCTTCAGGTCGTGGATGGGGATCACGTCTCAGAGGCATGGTCAATCGTCCGCTGAAAGAGGTATAGAGTCAGTAAAATGACCTAAAGACGACCGCATACAGAGACAACCGACAAACCTATGCTCTGATACCAATTTTCAGGACCCATCCCAAATATCACCTCGATATCCGGGACGAACCATGCTCCCGTCTGACAATCACACTTAAAGTATCAAATGAACCTCAATATAACCATAAGTATAACTATCATACCAGGGAGAAAATATAATACAACTGTAATACAGAGCATAGTGTTATACAAAACAGGCACAAAAGTCCTACTAGGCTATCCACGCAACGGAAAACGTCGCAAAGCTCTATGCCTCTGTCCCTGCCTCAACGATCACCCCGACGCTTTTTACCACGACCTGGAGGGTAATTTAAAACCAGAAAAACGTGAGTGTACTAAAAAGAAAACAAACGTATGAAAACAATTTATGAAACAAAACAGGATTTTCCCTCCGTTTTAAAGAAAACATGCATGCCTAACTAAGTACTAGAAAACAGTGATATAAACAGTAATTAAGCATTCCAAAAGCGTATCACAAAAGCAAGATATACCAATAGTAATGTCCTGATCAAACCTGCTGGGTCTATCCGAGTCTTTAAACTCAATCCAGGCCTCAAATGTAATCCGAGTCCTTAAACTCCCGAGTCTTTAAACTCAATCCGGGCCCGTCCTCCGTCAGATATAATCTGGATCTTTAAACCCAATATCCAGATCCAGCAAATCCAATCTAAATCATTTGAAAACCATTCTAAGTCCATATCTAAACCCGAATCCGAAACCACTGGTCTAACGCCATTCCGGCATCCAGAACCATCATTCCGAACCCAAATCCGGAAATCTACTTTTCAACTTTAAAACCAAATTCCGTGTTTCCGAGATCCGATTCTAAAACCGAAAACCTTGTTTGTCAAATCATGTTTCAAAACCCATTTATCATCATATAAAATCCGTAATAAAAAAACATGGCATGAAAATCACATATATAACATTTCTCGGAAAACGTGCTAAAACCCATAAATATCTCGAAAAATGTGCGAACAGGTCAACAATTGTGATATAAGCAATGATCATGAAAACATGCGTAAAAACATAAAACATGTAGATAAAAACAGTTAGGCACGAGTCCGAACGCGTCAATCGCGCCCCGTGCGCTCTTAAACCGTCTCAGGCGTCTCTCGTCCTGTCAATAGTCACAAAATCGGGTCACAATTACTTCAAATACACTAATCCTAATTTCCCTAAATTTTTGGGAATTTAAACGTAATTTAAATTAAAACCCTAAACCGTTCGGATTCTCGAATTAACCCGAAACGACATCCGATTAACCCGAAACCTGTCCCAATAGATTCGTTATAACATGTAGACTCAAAACCATGTTGGAAGGTTCCTCAGATTCCTCCCCACGAGCCCTCACGCGCCGCCCAAAGTGGCTGCGCGTGGGCTTCGCGCGCCTGCACACAGTGCACTGTTCATCATCTTCTTCGATGGGCAGACCGGTCTGAACCGGCGTGACTGGTTCTCCCTCATTCCTTGCTCAAATCTAGTCCTTTCAATCCCAGAAGTTTCGTCCAATTCCCAGCAACCATTCCCAATCCTAAAATCTAGAAATCACAGCCTCTAAACAGTCGTCCTCAAGCTCGAAATAATTTGCCCGAAACCTCTGTTTCGGTTCCCGGCCAACCAGGCCATCCCCTAGCACGGCATCAACCTTAATCAACTCCTAGGGACCTACTGAGTCTCACACAACTCACAGAAACCATCGACTCAGCCTCAAACGCCACGACTTTTGAATTGAACAAAACGGGAAAAACAGGGGAGATTGGGCTTACCGTTAATTTTACCTCCGCCGTTCGCACTGCCGTGCACCTCTGTGTCCACTGGGCCTCCCTCAGCCATCCTAGCTTCCTCTCAACCTTGATTGGATCGACACACGACACAACCACCACCAGCTCCCTCGACACCTCTCTGTTTCCCAGAGTATTCAAACCTCGCACCCTCGTTGTTCTTTGCACGATTTCCACTCCCAATCCCCTTATCAGCTTCTCTCTTTTCCCTGCTCACTCTCACCAAGTCACTAAACCTCACACACCCTCAGAATCGATCAAGAATCCTCAAAATTTCCTCTCCCTGTTTTTGTTCTTCAAACCCAAATGCACGTTTAAAATTGGACAATTTGTGACCGTGTACACACTAAGCCTTCCTAGAAGCCTCTAGTGTCAACTCACGTGTCCAATTCTCTCTGGTCCCAACCATAAATATCCAATTGTACAAAACCACTTGGCCCTATTCGATTGGCCCAAGGTGAAAAGACCAAAATGCCCCTAACTCCCAAAAATTACCATTTTGCCCTTCAACTTCCTAGGCCCATAACTAATCCGTCCGACGTCCGATGACAGCGTGCCGCCTGTCGTTGTACTCAGGACGTCGAGACCTATCTAACGGTACACGGTCTACGTGAAATCCAGAGGTCCAACAAAAAGTCAACATTTTCCTCTATTTAACCAAAATTACGGTAACGCCCTCAACCTTCCGAACGTCATAACTTTTTCTCCGATTGTCCAAATCGGACATGCCACCTGTCTACGGACTCGTGACGTCCTAAACTACGTCACGGTCAATGGTTAACGCTCGCTCATCCTGCAAATCAAAAAGTCAACTTTTGACACACTATTCACAAGGGCAAATCGTCCTTTTTATACAAATCTTTTACAAAATTACAATTATACCCTTCTTGAAGGTACGGGTTGTTACACAAAATCCCAGGAGTTCCACATTATTTTAACTAGTAATAATGTCGCTTCAAGCACTTAGAACTGCCTCTAAAAGATGTTTGATTGAACCGAAACCTATGCTAGTAGGTCTGTTATATTAAGAGGGTGAAAAATCATGTTCACCAAATTCGAGGAGACACTCCATGCACCACCACGCACTAGTGAAAAGCCAGGAGTTTCCCCATGCGGCAGTCTAACAACTTGAAAATTTGAAAAAAATAATTCCGAAAATTTTAAAAGGTGAATTAATGATTTTGCCATTGGGAGTCAAGAGTTGAATTTTTGGATTTAGGTACTTTTTAAATTTTTCGCGAGGACAATTATATAAATCTCATAATCCTAAGTCTGTAAACAAACGACACGTCAAAATTGGGTATCAGATGAGTTTGTTACGGGTCTAAATTGATTAAGGGCATTTTCCTAATTTGACATTAGTCATTTCAAAAGTGGGATATTTTGTGATGGTGACATGTGTGATAAGGGCTTGAACACCATTGGTAAAACAATGGTCGATTCTGGAACTGGGAGTAAATAGAATGAATGTAGATTTTCAAAGCTGTGTTCACCGACTTACTATATATATATAGGTGTGTTGTGTGTTTTTGTATGTGTTGAACCCAAGAAGCAAACCAAGAAGAAGGAAACCCAAAGAAGGGGAAGAGAAAGAAAGATAAGAGAAAAGGGAGAACCAGGGAGAGAAAAAAAAGAGGGAGAGAGAGAGAGAAGAGAAAAGACGAACTAGAAGCATGAGGTAAGGAAAACTCGAACCCGAAGCTCGAAAAATCGGAAAACTGATAATTCGACTTTTGAACCGTTTGTAGCTTCCTAGCATGCAACGACATCCATTAATATCTAGTTGAGTTACTGGGATTGTAAAGGCCCAAAAATTTGAAAAAGGTAATTTTGGAAATTTAAAAAAGGAATTGACGGTTTTGCCTTTATAAGGTTAAAAGTTAACATTTTGCCTTGTGCACTTTTTAGACTTTTCGTGAGGACCATTACGTAGGCCTTGAAATTCTGAGTCCGTAAATAGGTGATATACCAAAATTAGAGATCGAATGAATTCAATAGGGCCTAAATTAGTTATGGGCATTTTAGTAATTTGGCACTGGGGGTAATTTGGTAATTTCACATGAGGATATATTTTTTGGATTGCATGAGATGGTAACAAGTGTCCCTTTTATCCCATAAATGTGTGTGCACCGCCTTTAGTATGTGAATGTGTATTTTTATATGTGTGGGTGTGTGGTGTGGATCCAAAAAGGAAAAATGGAAAGAGAGGAAGAGGGAACCAGGGAAAGAAGAAGAGAGAAGAAAAAGAAGAAGAGAGAAGAAAAAGAAGAAGAAGAAGAAGAAAATAAATAAATAGGAAGAGAGAAAGGAAGAGAAAAATTGAGAGGAAGGGTGGAGGAAAACTCAGAAGAAGAAAAAAAACTGTAACACTGAAAAACTGTAATTTCATCATGTGAGTTGTGTAGAGCCTCTAATGTAACGACCCGTCCCAGAAATTAGGGTTAAGATAGTGATTAAGATGGGATTAGTGAGCTTAATCGGTGGTTAGTTGGTCTCGTTGGGGTCGTTAGTGTAGAATGACGATTTTGCCCCTGGTCCGGGCAAAAAGTGGACTTTTAGTTCGGGTGGTCAATTGGGTTTTGACTGATGACTATGACATAGTTTAGGGCGTCACGAATACGTAGACAGGTGGTACGCCCGATTCCGACATCCGAGGAGGAAGTTATGATGTTCGGAAGGGGAAAGTTGACTTTTCGTATGAACGGGTTTTGACTTGTTGACTTAGGACCATTAGAGAGATCTTGTCGTCCTGAATCCAATGACAGGCGGCACGTATTCATCGGACTTACGATGTGGGAGTTACGGGTCTAGAAAGGTAGTGGCAACATTGTAATTTTGGTGAAAAATGAAGGGAATTTTGGTCTTTTTGCTCTGGGATTTGTGCAACAGAGAGGGACAGATGGAGGGCTGAGATTGAGCCACTTGGGAGAGGAGTTGAGGGATTGGTGACACGTGTAGGGGTTCTGGTTGGTTCCAG
This sequence comes from Prinsepia uniflora, assembly GCA_032719365.1. Lineage (NCBI taxonomy): Eukaryota > Viridiplantae > Streptophyta > Magnoliopsida > Rosales > Rosaceae > Prinsepia > Prinsepia uniflora. The sequence continues at coordinate 218,487 of CM064876.1, read as the reverse complement.
GATTGTGTGCACGGGTCCAATAATTTAGGATTAAATTGTGCAGTGTGTGTGTGTGTGTTCGTGTGTGTTCTTCGACCCAGACAGAAACAGAGGGAGAGAATTGAGAGAAATTGGACGGTGTTTTGTGTGAGTTGTGTGAATTGGTGAGGGAGTGAGTGATTAGAGGTCAAGAGGGAGACAAAGAGGAGGTTTTGAGGTACGGTGGTAGTGTGTGGGGGAGTTGGGAGCCACGGGAAAACAGGAAGGAAAATAGGGAGGAAGTGAGTGTTTATGGGTGGTGTTGCGGCTGTGATCGATCAAGCGAGGCCAGAGGAGGTGTCCAGAGGCTGGAGGTGGACGGGAGGAGCTACTGCCTCATGGCTGAGCTCACGATGGCGACAGGAGGCAGGTAATTTCTTATTTTCCCTTTCGATACTCTGTTTTGCCGTCGAGTTTCAAGTCGAGAGTCGTGGTGTTAGGGGTTGAATCGAGGAGTCTAGTGAGGTCTAGGGGACTTAGTAGGGTCCTAGGGTTCTTCTAGTTGTGTAGCCGTGGCGGAGGAGTGCACGACGGAGTCTAGACAACGGAGAGTACCCTGTGTACTCTGTTTTTCCCTTTTGCTTCAGACGTTAAGTCGTGGATTTTGGAGTTGGGTGAGGTTTAGGACAGTCCTAGGAAGAGTTTGGGGTAACCACCGTGACGGGGGAAGACTTGGGTGGCCGGAGAAGGAAACAGAGCAGGTGTTCGGGTTTCTGTTTGAGCTTGAGTCGACGGGTCAGAGGCTGAGACGAGGAGTTTGAGTGAGGGGGATGAGTTCCTTAGGACGGGACGAAGCAGTGGGTGAAGAGAGGGATTGATTTGGTGCAGGTACGGCGGAGAACCGCTAACGCCGGTTCGATTTGCAGGCACTGTGCTGAACCGGGTCGACGCGAGGAAGACGAAGGTACTGTAGCTGACGCGTGAGGGCCACGCGCATCCACTTTGGGGAAAGTGTCAACTAGGTTTTTGGTCTAGGAGTTGTGACGAGTCTGTTGGACTTGGTTTCGGGTGGTTCAGACGTCGTTTGAGGTTAGTTCCGCGAGGGTGAAGGTTTAGGGTTCCAGTTCGTTACATTTAGGACCCAGGGATTTTTGTGGGAAATTAGGAGAGTCTTAGTAGACACGTTAGTAACGTGCTTTGGCGGTTGTTGACAAGATCGGGACTTCCCGAGGAAGCTGAGGAACGTACGAGACGTTCGGAACGCGATTGAGGGCTCGGTACTGTGAGTGGACCCCTTCTTAAACTTAAGCATGCATAACTGCTTTTCTATGATTGTTTTATGGTTTTATATGTGAATTCATGATTGATTAATATGAAGTGTTGATTTTATATAATGGCACGTTTTACGAGAAAAGTGTGATTTTGGAATATGAAGCTATGGTTTTGGGATTTCAAACAATAAATGGTTTTCAATGGTTATAAAGGGATTTTGAAATATGATTTGGTGATTAAAGAGATTTTCGATTTTGAAATCGGATTTCGGTAAACAAGATTGATTTTAAAGTTGAAAAGTGGAATTCCGGATTTGGGTTCGGAATGACGGTTCGGGATGTCGGACGAGCATCGGACTAGTGATTTCGGATTCGGGTCTGGATGGGGATTTGAAAAAGGTTTTCAAACGGTTTTGGATTGGATTTGCTGGATCTGGATATTGGGTTTAAAGACCCGGATATTGATTGACGGGGGACGGGCCCGGATTGGGTTTAAAGACCCGGATTGAGTTTAAAGACTCGGGAGTTTAAAGACTCGGATATATTGATATTTCCCCTGTAGGCCTGTTGAGTTTAAAGACTCGGGAGTTTAAAGACTCGAATATTATTGAGGTCTGGATTGAGTTTAAAGACTCGGGAGTTTAAAGACTCGGATAGGTCCAGCAGGTTTGATCGGAAAATGATGATTTGATACCCACGGTTTATAATACGGTTTGATGATGCTTATGATATGATTTCTATAACTGTATTTATAGTGTTTCTGTTTCTTATGATGTTTTATGGTGATTGGTTTATAATTGTTTTAATAACTGAGTTATGCATGAGATTTCAAAACGGAGGGCTAAACCCGGTTTTCTTATAAAGTGGTTTTGGGAAACTTTTCTTTTATTCTGGTCCACTCACACCTTCTGTTTTAAATTGCCCTCCAGGTCGTGGAGCTAGAACGGGGTTTCGGCGTCGAGGCAGCGTCTGAGGCATAGAAGTCGCGAGAGGGATCCCGGAGTGTTTTAAATCTTTCCGCGTGCGTGTATATAGTTTATCAGTTTTCTTTTTTGTGTATTTGGGACTATGCTCTGTAAACTTTTAACTTCGGGATGTATTGTATAGTTTCTCCTGCATCTGACTGAGTACTTTGGTGGTTGCGTGAGAGTTTTCCTTTGGTGTTGTATCGGGGAGTCAGACGGGAGCAGGATTTACCTCGGATTTCGGGATGAAACCGGGGTGGGTCCTGACATCTAAGCTTGCAACCTAAGTATCTAAACTCCTAGTTAAGTTCCTAGGATGGTTTTGGGTGAGAAAAACAGAAGGTTGGACGTGAGAAAGCTTGGAACCCAAGCCTAAGGTTTTAATCGAAACTTTGGAAGAGTAAATAGAAAATTTGAGTAAATTTTTCCTCGTTTTGACATAATAGATCCTTTCTTTAGGTAGATTAAATAAAATTTGATGTTTGAAATGTTGAAAATGGGCAAAAAATATCTGAGATATGCCCGAGTCGAGGTCGCTAGTCGAACACCCAAGTTGCAGAAACTGAGTTAACCCAATTTCAAGGTTGAAGACAACCTGCGCAGGCGCATAGGCACCACGCGCAGAGGATAGAGACGGTGCATGGGGCGTGTGACATCCCACCTCGAAATGCGGTCAATATAGTTCTTCATATTCTCGATGTTACAAACCTATTGGCGCAGATTTTGAGTCGATCAGACAACATTTCGGTATAGTTCCAGGTGTTCAAAGTGTTATGTTTAGATTTTAAATTCATTTTTAATCCCGAAAAATTGAGGGATTTAAATATAAAATTATTTGGGATATTAGTAACCTTTAGTAGTGAATTTTGGATAGGCAGTAAAATTCTCAGAATTTATGGAAGGTCGTACGGCTCGAAATTCAACTGCGAGAACAGTGCGTGAGTGGCATTTATTTTTTAAATAAATTATAATGCAAGCATAGTTAAAAAAAATTAATTGCGTTACTGCATGATTTGATTTGCAATGATTTGAACCAGCATTTGACAATGAAATTGAACCAGCATTTGGGTTTATTGATTAGTCTTGCACACGATTATTTTACGGTGTTTGGGTTCAAGCTGATATGGAGTTAGGTTTCTTTACTTGGAATGTGAGTCAAGTTATTGCATGATTTATGTGGCAATGAGTTGAAAATTATTTCTAAATTATTGTCTCATGATTTTCGAGATTTTTCGATTGTTTATTGGATATAGATTTTTACGGTATTTTGTGTAATTGTGTTTTGGGTTCAGGTTCGGATTTTGAAATGTTTGATTTGGTTTTAAGTCAATATTTTGTGTTAAATGATTTGTCTTAGTTTGTGGACTATTTTTCCAAGGTCAACCATCCTCACATATGGTAAGCGCTCAGACGTCTAGAGCACGGCTCTGTTTCCCTGAGGCAGGTGATTTGGATCCAGAGCAGTGCTTCTGTACTGACCCGTCCCGAATATCGGGATTGAATATTAATTAATTATGAATTAGAATGACTAATCGGGGATTAGTTGAGTGAAATCGGACGAAACGTGCAAAATGACCGTTTTGCCCCTAGCGTGGGCAAAATGTTGACTTTTAGTTCGGGCGGTCAAATGGACTTTGACCGATGACTGTGACGTAGTTCGGGACGTCACGAGTTCATAGACAGGTGGCACGTTTGATTCCGACATTCGAGGTGAAAGTTATGGCATTCGGAAGTTGAGGGGTATTTTGGTAATTTGGCATATTAGGGGCCAAATGTTGACTTTTTGATCGGGAGGTCCGATGGACGAGGGCCAAGGACCGTAACGTAGGTCTCGTCGATACGAATCCAACGACAGGCGGCATGCCGAAATCGGAGATTCGACGACGAAGTTATGGTCACGGAATCGGGCTCGATTAACCGAACGAACCGGGATTAAAATAATATTTTAATATGAACAGTACCCGGTGACTGAGCACACTTGGATGAGTGACAAGTGTCACTCATCCCCTAAATTCAGGCATGAAACCAGATCCCATGTTTTAGGGAAGACACAATTATGATGTTATATTAATTAATTATGTTTAATTATATTTCTTTCCTCCATTAATCATCCATGTTCTTCAAACCGTGCAAATTGGGGGAAACAAAATTGAGAAAATTCAGCTCCCTTCCATTGCCGGTTCTGGGGGGGAAATTGAGAGATTATTGAGATTGAATTGTCTGGGAAAAACGAGAGATTGAGAGTGAGCTGGGAACTGGAAATTCAAAATTTTGGTTTTTGGGAGGAAAAATCAAATTGGAAGAATTGGGCCGTGAGGAGTGAAATTGAAGCTCGAGTTAGCTTCCTGAGGTCTGTATGAGTCGAACCACATCAAGAACGGATGAAATCGAGGCCCAATTGGCTCTGAACGGGCCTGGTACCAGAAAGCTTGAGTCGAGGTTGAGTCGTGATCATTGAGGGATCAAACGACGCAATTGATGGAGGGAAACTGTTTCTCTTAGTCCATTGATGCTTCTGGGTTCATCAATTGGGAGAAATCAGTGGCCATTGTGGAAATTCCATGATTGCACAGTACCCAGGTATTCTTCGTGTTCATCATCGAATCGATGGGTTTTAGGTAAGTGATCGTGCAATTGAGTTTACAGACCTTTAATTTAAGTTAAAATGAAGCTTAACTGAATGATCAATTGGAAGGTTTAAGGCTGAATTGATGGACATTGAATCGGGTCTGTTCGCGGGTTTTTCAACCCGTTTACCAGACAAACGGGTTGAGACGACAGTACTGTAGCTAGCGCGTGGGTTTCACGCGCAGCCACTCACGGCGGCGCATGAGGGCGCGTCCGGCCTAGTCTCAAGGTGAGGTCAACATGACTTTTGATCCTCTCAGTGTAACGAACATTTTGACGTTGATTTCGAGAAAATCGGATATTGTTTCGATAATGTTTCGCGTATCCGAAGTTGTGTTTTACGAGTAAAATACGTATTTAAATTCCGGAAAAATTGGGGAAAATTATATGAAGTATTTTGAGATGTTAGTAACCATCTATAATGATTTTGGGCAGGAGTTGTGATTTCCAGATTTTACGGAAAAACGTGCAGCTCGGAAACGGACAGTTTTGAACGGTGTGTGTGAGTGGACTTTGTTTTCTAACCGTGATGCATGCATATATGATTTAAATGCCTTATTATATGATTTTATATGCTTGGGCATGATTTATGTTTCAATCCGGTAATTTCTCGGTTTTATGATTATTATATTATTATTATGGGCGATTTTCGAGAAATTACGAAATTTGGTAAAAATGATGTTTGGACTTGGTTTGTGAGTCCGGGATTAAAATTGATTGAAAATAATAGTTGGACTCGGATTGTTGAGTCATGGATTGGAAAATGATGTGATGACTCGGGAATGAGTAAATGGTCAATTTCGTGGATTTACGTGAAAATGGCAACAGAGGTTGCAACGCATAGATTTGCGTGATAATGTTATTTTGGGCATGAGAACCCAAGTGAATAGTGATTTTGACTCGGATCTGGAGTCACTTGTGAAATTGTGAAATTAATGATTTATTGGGATTTTATGATTATTTTAATCAGTCTTTCGGGCACGTCTTACGAGGAACGTGCAAATGATGTTTTGGGCTAGGCCCGGAGTTTAAATGATTTCTAAAATGATATTTTGACTTTGTTGGTGAGTCAATGATGATTTCCGGAATATTTTATTGAATTAAAAGGTGATTTTAAAGAAATACGCGTAAATGGTATTTTGGGCTTTGAGACCCAGTTGGGGATGATCTTGACTTGGTATGAAGTCAAGATTTGATTGAAATGTTTTGGGATGTAATTCCCGGGATGGTTTTCATTGTGATTGTGATATTCCCAGACGGTCGGTGCTTGGGGGGATTACCCAGACGACCGGAGCTTGGGGGATGTGATTGTAGGATCGGGAGTTGATCCTATGGTAGTCAGCTTCTCGGATGAGACTGAGCCTGGATGTACCACTCGGAGGTGTCTGAACCTGGGGATGTGTTCGCCCAGAGGTGACTGAGCCCGAGGGGGTTGAGCCCAGAGGTGTCTGTTCCCGAGAGAGTGACTGGATATTGGCCTACGCGTAGTGCAGCACTTGTGAGTAGTGCAGTTTGATTGATTGTGCACTTGTGAGTAGTGCAGATGTGATTTGTGATATTTTATGCACTTGTGAGTAGTGCGGATTGATTGGATTGATATATTTCTTGTGCACTGGTAATTAGTGCTGATTGATGTTGTTGTGATGACATACTGGTATTGAGTACGGGTTTTTGGTCTTTGTGGCCAGTGATTATGTTTTCACATGTATTGGCCTGAGAGCCGGGATTTGATGTTTATAACATGAACTGATTTGGTGAACATGAGTTTTATGGACCATGGGAAAATATGTTTTGATTTTATCGGTCCACTGTTCATACTTGAATGATTTCATACTATTACTCATGTTTTACGATATGCATGCAAGTTTGTGAAAACTGGAGGGTAAGAATGTATTTGATAAATGTTTTTATAAGAGGTCATTTTTGTCCACTCACATTTTTCTGTTTTATTAACCCTTCAGGTCGTGGCGCGTTGATCGAGGCTATTCCAGAGGTGGAGGTATGAGCGGGCACAGGCGCAAATATCCCTTATCTGGCAGATGCTGAAGGGTAGTTTCGGACTTTCAGTTGACTTGTCAAACGGGAGTAGGACCGGGTACGGTTTTTGACGTCCAGTGGGGACGGGTCCTGTCAGCTTCGTTTTCCTAAAACTCGTAACTGGATTATGACTCAGACTTCTAAAGTTCGGCTCTGTTTTCCTAAGTCTTTACTCGGTCGTCCAGACTTCGGCTATATTTTTTCGAGTGGCTCGCCTACCGGTAGTGTGGATATGATATGGTAACTGGTATTCGAGTATCGAGGATTAGTTGGTCGGTTGATATATTAGTACTGGTTGGTTTTGTTGGTTACTGATGCTTGTGTCCAGATGTTTTCATATTGATTTGATGTGCTGATATCAGATCGGTTGGTTTGAGTTACCGTTATTGGATTAGTTGGTTTTTCTTTATCTTATTGATCCTTATGTCGAGGTAAGTTTATATGATTTGATGATCATGGATTTCAGAAAATATGGGCCATGAAATATTTACTGTGTTTTATTGATCCTCCATCGAAACTAAATTTCTTGAGAAATCGCTCCTCTACTTCATTCCAGCTTCTCCCCAGCCTCTCCAAGGTGGTATTCCTATCTAGTCTCGGGATTACCAACTTCCACTAGTCATAATAGACTCCAGAGAAGGAGAGATCAAGGAGGGAGTTTGTATTCCTCCACCCTTTTTTCTTTCACGGTTTTCCAATATAATGGAAGGAGAGGGAATGTTTAATCATTAACCGATGATTGACACTTGTCAATTGTCATTCATCTAACTAATTGAGTCAATAGGTCAGCAGTCACTTCTAAGTCAAATGACTAAAATTCTTTGTCCTTCAAATTTACCAAATTACCCTTGGGTATTTAGGCCTGTAATTTTTTCATACGCTCTCCGTTTTCTGCATGTTACTGTCTGCAAACTTGTGAGTTTGAGACTCACGCAATGGTCCAATTGAAATTTTTGAGAAGTTTCCCAAGTTTTACTTGACTTTTGAGACAAGGAAAAAGGTAAATTTGTTAATTTCCACGTTATTTTCTGAAGTTTCTCTAATTTTTGAGACGGGTCGTTACATTAAAAATGTTTGCATAACTAAATGATACATTCCGATTGTTTAATTGAATCCAAAATTCAAACCTAACCCGAAATTAGTAAAAACTTTGAATTGATTATTATCGCCAATCAACATAACGCCAAAATTTGAAGCCGACCGATCGGATCTAAATCATGAAGGTTGGGTTATAGGTAAAATTTGACCTTCCAATCCGGACGAGTTGTGACCCCTATAAATAATACTTTGATTTAAAACAGTTCAAACTACATAAAAAAAATACAAATTCGTGCAACTACATGAAAAAAAAATTACAAATTCTTGCATAAAAAGGAATAAATTCGGTAGAACTAATATAGCTTGCCACCTTATTATTCGCATATAAAAAAGTTCTAGATTGAGACCTATATCACAAGTACGTGACCGGTGACCACACATCCAACCATGCACAGAAAAAAGTTTGGAGAGAGTGACGTACTTGGTTCTATAATGAATCACACTTGCAAGCTCCAAGAGCCAATTGAATGTCCTCTGGCTGCCCAAACCAGCTTCCTCATCCCACTTCACCTTTTGTTCTTCACTGAAAAAATCTCCTTTTATCACTCACCAATATTCTAGTGGATGTAGTTGCTCTCTCAAACTTTTTTTAATATCCAATGCTGATAAATGCTAAGGGAGTACATGATGACAAAAGAAAAATCCCTCTTTGGGAGGATGATTCAACAACGGTGTAGTGTTTAGTGGGTTATCTAACCTTAGTCGGATTTCTCTTCTCGTTAACTATGTGTTGAAAGGGTTCGATGCTAATTATCTTTTTGAAACTGACTCTGTTTTGTAGCGACTCTAATTCGAACACTATGACGGCTTCCTTTTGTAACATTCCTATAATATAATTTTTCCCTTTCGGGGTTGTGAGACTCGAGGCCTCTTTTTTCCTATTTCCCATGCTCTTCTTTTGGTATAAAATTTTTAATTATCCAAGAAAAAAAAAATTCAATGTCACATACATGATGTATGCCAGTTGGTGGGTATAGTCTAAGGTTTGCTATCAATATTTTCTTTTATGTAATAATCAATTCGTTAGATCACGTATTTATGACAATGAGCACCACTCAGAAACCCCACACAGTGGGGACAACTACTCATGTTTGAGAAGAACAAAATAATAAAAATTGCAAGATCCAAAATTTCGTCTGTCATATCATATAATGGTGGCGAATGGTTAGAGTATTTCGGCAAACATATTTTAGTATGAAATTTGAAATGAACCAGTCGTTGATGCAACTTATTTAATTTGGTGATTTTTATTGGTTGTTAAAGAAATTTTTTATTTTTTTCCTACGATTTTTATTCGTTGTTAAGTTAACTGGTAAAATCCAATGAAAAAACCGTCGTATAAGAAAAAGAGTTACGAATTTCTTTACATTCCATTATTCAACTTTCGGAGTGCAATTCAAAAATATTTAATTGCCATTTTCCAGTAATACAGATTACAATAAAAAGATACATATCATTTAACTCCGCAAATATCTAAGAAATTGATAAAGAGATCTTTGCCTAACAAGGACACACTCATGCGGCAAACCCCAGGTGGCTAGGTGCATATATACATATATATTATTCCCGTCACCAATTTTGGAAAATTGAATAAACACATATAATAATGCTAGAATTTCTCATTATTTTCATATCCGTCTTAAAATTCCTCAATAACACCATACGTGAAGTATACAAACATTGCACGCATTTTTGGATGTAACGGTTTGAAGATTCGGGAAATATAATTTTGGAAGTTTGGATTGTAAATGGACATTTTTGCCCTTGTGTTTATTAGTGGTTAAAGTAGACTTTTTGACTGAAATAGTTTTTGCACGTTTTTTTAGAACTGTTGTGTAGATCTCAGAGTGACAGAGTCCTAATTTTGTAGATAGAAAAAACGTCAAAATTGAAATTCGGACAGATTAATTACGGGTCTAAAACACCCATGGGTATTTTGATCTTTTTGGATTAAGTGGTGAGTTAGCATTGGCAAATGTGTTTCCTTTGGATGGTGACAAGTGTCACCAACTTGTGAGGATAAAACTTAATCTCCCTAGCATAGGAACTCAATCACTCCCTAACATCACGATATGAGTGAGGATAAAACTTAATAAAGGAATCTTTTTCGAATTATCTCTCAAGCTAATGTACGAGCATCCTATCTGGTAATCTATAAACCATACCATCCCAAGTAAGTGTAGCCACCCAAGAGAAACATGGCTAACATGACCATGTCCTCCAAGGGACACCGCCTGACCTCAAAAATTCGTTCCAAACGAATAATCCACCTTTGTCCAAACCCGTCTCGCCCATAAAAAGAGTAGCTCCTAATCAGTGAGCTCTTTCAATATCCAAGCCCTCTCTAGCCCTATCTATCTTATCTTCAGGCCGTGCACGGGGCTTGCGTCTTAGAGGCATGACGTTGACAAACACAAATCAGTACCACAATGCTCTGATACCAATTTAACAGGACCCCTCCTGAAAATATTTTAATAACTCAGCCTAGTCTTGCTTCCGTATGATAGATCAATGAAGGTTCCAAAAATTCTCTTAATACTCGTCAGACAAGGGATAACCATACTGACATCCCAGTCATGCCACTGCCTCTAGGTCAACCCCGATTTTCGTGCAATAGCAGTCAGTCTGAGTATCTCAATTTTGTACTGTACGCTCCTCAAAAATTCCAGGAGTCATATTTCCTGTCAAAAACTGTCACTAAGGGTCACTAACGTCTTAAATAATCTCACATTAAGATTCCCTATTTTTTCGGGATAAAATACGTATTGAAAATGTAACATAACACTTCAGACACACAAAATCACCCCGAGATGATGTCTGATCTACTTGAAACCTATGCCAAAATTTCTATAACATCAAAAACATTAAAACACGTGTTGAGCACATCTCGAGATTATGTGGCACGCACCCTTATGCGTCACCTACCCTCTCTGCACGTAGGCCTCACGCACCTGCCACAGTCACCCTTAACCTCCAGCAGGTTAGCCCACGAGTTTGTACGTAGGACCCGACCCAAACGACCTAACCTGATCCAATTTTAGCCATTTTCAGTCTAATTCTCACAGTTCAAACATCAAACATGTTCTAATCAATCCTAGAAACAATTCTATAACATCTAAACATGGAATTAATACCTTGAATTCAAAAATTCAATCTTTACCTTTTGGCCAAACATTCAACCTTCAATTCCAGGATCTCCCGCATCCAATCCACAATTCTCAATGTTATTCTAATCGTACAAGTTCAAGGATGTTAAGTCTGTCCTTAATTTGGTGTTCTAACATCAAAATCTGAAAATCAAATTTTCTATGAAGGCACGGGGTTTGGGTAGTTTTCGGGTTTGAGTTTTCTGGGTTGTTTTTCTTCTTCTTTTTCGTATTTTTTTCTTTTTTTCTTTTTTCTTCTTTGTTATCTCTTTCTCTCTGTTTCTTTCCAGCTTATGGATTGGGAGGATTACCCTTAAGTTTTTGGTTTCTTGTTTTTGAACAAACATGAACACACACACCCACCCACCACAATACTATCCCAGCAAAACAATAGTGCCACTAACCTCCACAGAATGGTGACACTCATCACCATCCCAATTGAGCACAACAAAACACGCTGACTCACCAATCTGATAAAAGACCAAGATGCCCCTAGGTATTCTAGACCCATAATTATTCCATCCGAACTCCAATTTCGATGTGCCGCCTATCTATGGACTTAGGACTACAGGACCTACATAACGGTCCTATGAAAATTCCAAAAAGTATCCCAAGTAAAAAGTCAACTTTGGCCTCATAAATAAACAAGGGCAAGACTGTTTGTTTACATTTAAAGGTCAGAAATTCTATTTCTCGAATTTTTCAGGCATTACAGCTTCACTTTTGTCGACGGGTGAACAAAGTACTCGATCTGGATGGCCTAACACGGTCATTTGTTTTCACTATGGAGAGCCTGATCATGTCATGAAAGATGGTCCATATCGATCGAGCGGTAATATGATGGATCATGATGCTACAAACCGAGGTCAAAAGGCAGCATGGTCTTCTAGCATAATAGGAGGGGAAACAAACTTCTACATATGGGACCGGTAAGACCAAGGCCTGACAACAAGGGCGTATTCAATCATTGAGTCCGTAGGCTCAAATATTTTCCCTCGCTCAGCAAGCGGCACAAAGACACTAGAAAGTGGTTCAAGGTAATTGTGTTGATCCTGGAATTTTACAAAGTTTGTAAAATGTTTTGTATGTCACATGTTAGTGTTGATATTGGTTTGGTACCTTAGTTTTTGGCAGGATACATTCGAATTTCAAGGATAAAATTTTTTAAGGAGTTTAGATTGTAACGGCCGAATATTCGGGGAATGTAATTTTGGAAGTTTAAATTGTAAATGGACGTTTTTGACCTTGTGTTTATAAGTGGTTAAGTTGACTTTTTTACTGAAATATTTTCTTGTAGATCTTGGAGTCCTGAGCCCGTAGACAGGTGGCACGTCAAAATTGGAATTCAGACAAATTAGTTACGAGTCTAAAAAATCCAAGCGTATTTTGGTCTTTTTCGATTAAGTGGTGAGCCGGCATTAACTAATGTGTTTCATTTGGATGGTGACAAGAGGTTAGGTGTGTGTGCGTGGTGGGTTTGCAACCAAAAATCAAATTTGTGCAACCATTTTCAAAAGGGGAAAGGGAACCAAGAGGGAACCAGGGAGATTGAGAGGAATAGAACATAGGAGAAAAGAGAAGAGAAGAAGGAGAGGAGAAGAGAAGAGAAGAGAAGGAAGAACTAGGCTACGACCCGAGAAACCCAAAAATTTACTGTGAGTTCTTGAATTCAAAGATAGAGTTTGGGATTTGGAAGCTTGAAATTAAGCTCAGTGACATCCTTTGCAGGTTTATACGATCCAAATAAGTCAAATTCTCGAAATAATTAGATGTGGGAAAACTCAAATTGAAAGGGTTAAAAAATAGGCCAAAAATAAAGGATTCGGGTTGGGATTTTGATGTGATATTTCGATATATTAACATCATAGAACTGTTCAGGGGAGTAATTCGTGTAGATTAGACGTTTAAAGGATAAAAAATGATTAAGTTTGGATAGGTTTTGAATTGGGCTAGGCTGCCCAAGTCGGATCCTGTGCATAGGCCCACGAGTTGACCCGAATGAAGGTTAGGGATGACTTGCACATGCGCGTGAGGCCTATTCGCAAAGAGGTGACAGTGACATGTGGGGGGTGCATTCCACGTCATCTCAAAATATAGTCAAAACGTAATTTCATGTAATCGATGTAACATACATTTTGGTGCAGATTTTAAGTCAATCGAATGTCATCTCAGAGTAGTTTTGTGTGTTAGAAGTGTTTTATTTAGGGTTTTAATACGTATTGTATCCTGAAAATTAGGGGATTTTTATGTGAGATTAATATGGACATTTATGACCCTCGATTATGATTTTTGACAGACCAGATAATTCTCAGAGCTTCGAAGAAGCGTACAGCTCAGAATTGAGCCGCTTGGATAGTCCGTGAGTGGACATTTGTTTTACATACTGTGATACATGAATCGTTAAATGTTTTGGATATTCTATTCCATGATTTGAGTTACAATGTTTTGAATAATGATTTGATATGATTTTCTAATGATTTCCGAAATTCTTGATTGATTTCTGGATACGAATTTTATGTCAGTAATTGTGAAAACTGTGTTTTGGGCCCAGGATCGGTTTCGAACTGTTTTGATTTAGACTTAGAGTCAAAGATGTGTTTGAAATAATGATTTGGTTTCATGACCTAGAATACTAGTACAGTTCGGATGTTGCATGATTGCAGTTCCTGGATGTGCCCAGATCATGCGAGTGCAGTTCCCGGATGTGACTTGGATGTTGTGTGAGTGAAGTTCTTGAGTTTACCTATACGTCTGGATGATACGAGTATAGTTTCCGACTGTGACTCGGATGTTGCGTGAGTGCAGTTCCCAAATTTGCCTACGCATAGTGCTGATATGATTTCGTGGGTCCTCGACATAATCCTTTGATTTAAAATTGAAACCGCGTTATTTATGTTTGAATCTATGATGCATGTTTTACGTTTGGGGTGGGGTGGGGTGGGGGGGTAAATTTTGTTTCCGAAATGTATTTTTAAATACTTATTTTTGTCGACTCACATTTTTAATGGTTTTGTTGACCCTCCAAACTATTGCACGAAGATCGGGACTAATCTAGAGGCGGAGGCATGACCGAGATATCAGTGTAGTTATCCATTATCTGACAAGTGTTAAGGACATTTTTAAAACTTCGGTTGATCTGTTAGACGGGAGCAGAATTAGGCTCAGTTATCAAAGTGTTTTTGGTAGGGATCTTGTCATCCGACATTGAAAATAGTCATAGCTGATAAATTTGAATATTCCAATCAAAACAAGCCATTTAAATCCAATAACTAGGGTTATTATTTTATGAACAAGGAGCTTTCGTTTCTTGGAAGTGAAATAATACTAAACTTATGAGCTTAATTAAAACACTTCCAATTGAATCTAAAATACATTTTTTAAACCTGAGTTTATGATTTCCAAAGAAAATAGAACGTTAGAGTCCTTATATCACTCCTTGCGTACTCTAGAATTTTGATATTTTGGTGAATCTAAATACCTATTTTATCAAGTAGGAGAGATAAAGTTGCAAATTGCTATTTGCTCTCAATTTGAATTTCAAATGTTTAACTTGAGATAATTACTAACGAGATCCGTTTCATTTCTCAACGACGGATGAAAGGACGAAACTCTTGAATTACTAAGTCGAAAAAAAATTAATAGAACTAAAGTTAAATGGAAAACAAATGAACTTTTCCCGATGTATTATTTGGTGTTTGAGAATAATACGAACTCTCGGCTATACATAATGACCAGTAGTATCCTGAATTGGAAATTGGCATCTGCAAATTGGGTGGGTAAGACCGACAGACCAACGATACCATATAGGGGTGGTAACTAAATAAATAAAATAAAAAGTGGGGTGATAAATAAACAATGAAACAAAAAAAGGTGAGAGAATGATTGAACCAAATGGTAGACCAGATCGGGGCTGGATGAACAAGGAAAGTCATCCTCCAATGGTAGACCATCACCATATATTGTAGTTAATGCCCTCTCTCTGCCCAAACCAACCTTCTCATCCCACTTCACCTTTTGTTCTTCCACTCAAATAATCTCTTTTTATCACTCACCAACAGGGTCGTCTTAATGCCACATAAGACCTAAGACGGAAATCTAAATGAAATTTTCTAACTCAATATTAATTGTATTAATTTTCAAAAAATATATATATTTAAAAGTATTAAATATTTACAAAATATGTCTACTCATTGTTCCCATTCAAAGACAAGATTAATTTTGATCTTTTTTTTACGGATAATATCGGTTTACAAATGAAATTTATTGTCATATCCTTATCTAATTACATAGAAAGTCGAGTAAAGAGAAAAAAAATTTACAAAAAATAAATAAAGAACTAAATACGTACAGGGAGACTAGAAAATAGGAGAAAAAATTTACCTAAAAAAAGGATAGGAAACAAAAAAGATAAAAGCGGGGAGACAAGATTAAGTAATGTCTTTGCTCAAATTGAGGTCTAAGATTCAAGGCTTGTTCGTCTTGAACTCGAGCCGGGCATTGATACTCTAGTGGATGTAATAGCTCTCTCAAACTTTTTTTAATGTCCAATGCTAATCAATGCTAAGGCCAAAGGGAGTACATGACGATAGAAAATCCAATGTCACATACAGGAAGTGTGCCTGTTTGTACATATATGTAAGGTCAAGTAGTACTTAATTATTCATGTTCTGATAGTCTCTACTCGATTTTAATTTTTTTATCACATTCTTTTAGCTTAAAACATATATGTAAAAGGAATAAGGATTCGAATTCTGATTCCCATTCAGATTGGTAGCATAGTCCAAGGTTTGCTAGTTGCTATTATTATTTTCTTTATGTAATAATCAAATTGTTGGATCGTATATGTTTGACAATAAGTACCACGTACTCAGAAAACCCCACACAGTGAGGACAAGTGGACAACTAGTGACGTTTGAGACGAACAAAGTAATAATTGCAAGATCCAAAATTTCGTCCGTCATATCATATACTGATTAGTGATACCTAATTGGTTGAAGTATTTCGGCCACAAATTTAAGTGTGGAATTACTGGAATCTGTAAAGAACCAGTAAAGGATGCAACTTGTTCAATTATTTTGGTGGTTTTTGTTGGCGACGTTGTTAGGTTGACTGTTAATTTCAAGCATCTTTGTTTATTGTTTATCAAACAGATATTATTAGACTGAATCCCAGTGAAGGATTAGTTTAAGCATTTGTATGTTGTAAATGGGTTTCGGGTCACTATACCCTCTTTGTCTTTTAACCTTTTTTCACCTTACTTTTTCTATCCCTATAGAGATAGTTTTGAATAGATGTACACATTTTGAGTTATTAATTGTGGAGGGTGGTAATTTTTAACAAGATTCGATACATAATTTAAAATTCGCACGAAATTTATCCGGATCAATCCGTACAATTAAAATTCTGGATTATTTTCGGGTCAATCCGTCATGATACATTTAATAAACGGGTGAGTTTCGGGTTAACCTGTTAATTCGTATAATGACCTATTAACCCATTTTATAAATGTATAGATTTCAAGTTAACCTGTTAACCATTATATTGACTTATATATTAACTCATTTAATAAACATGTCATTACTAACTCATATATTTATCAATTTATCTACTTTAGTATTTATTAAATCTTATAGTTTAAACATGTTAAATATATTAAATAGGTTAAATAGGTCAAACAGATCATATGTTAATTGAGTTTCGAAAACGACCCGTTTATTAAATGGGTTACACGGGTTACCTGCGTAATTAACATGTCAAGTTCAGTTGGACATTCTTAACACGATTAGTAAACGGGTCGGGTTCAAGTTGGACGTATTTGAGTAAAATAGAGTTTATGACACGATATAAACCTGACACAACACGATATAAATAATGTTATGAAAATCCACTTTAACTATGTTCAAAACTCACTAAAATATTTTGTGATTAGAAATTTATCGCACTTCAAATGAAGACTAAGCTCATCCTACAAGCGTAGAGACACTTTATCATACTCACAATGACACTTAATTGTTGAAAGTTCTCATCAATTTGAAATCTATATGTCCATTTCAAAATTCCTTTACTACTCTATCATATTTTTATATCAATAATACCGTACGTGAAGTATACAAATATTGCACTTTCCACGTCGTTAACAACGTCATGCATGCAAGATGCCCAAAAGCCAACTAAAAGCTAACTCATCAAAATAAAGTTGCTATGTATATATGTAAAATCTTATTTTTACTTTTTTTTTTTTGGTTTATCGGCCTGATTATCAGTATATTTAATTAATACTTGAAACTTATTATCAAAATCATTAATTAATTGGACATTAAAATCTTATATATTAAACTTAAATCATTAAAATTAATCATTCGGTGATAATCATTTAAATATTCCAATTAAAGATACCTTGCTCTGAAAAAAGTAATAAATAAAAGAAAATAGTAAAGGGAAGAAGGGTGAGAGATAGAATGATTGAAATGGTAGACCATGTTTGGCCTTGGGGCTGAATAAACAAGGAAAGTCATGCATCCACCAAATTTGCTTGTGTTTCTTATCGTCGTGTATGACAGTATGAGAGAGAGCCCACCTCCTTATCTTGTATTATATATCATTGCTCATATTGTGAACTTCACTTCGCATTAGCTAACATTATTTTTCAAATTTTCTCTTATCTTTCTCCACTTATTCTTGGAAAGGATCAAGAATTGGTGACATTCCAAGCTCACACACAAAATATTACCAATCCATTATTATTATTTTTTTATTATTAGGGGTTTATTTATTTATTAATTATTTTTTTTGTGCATTAGATTTTTTGCATGTGCAAAGCAATAGAATTTATAAATTCTGAGTAATATTATTACTCGGAATTGGAACCAACATTGAAACTCATAGGTCACGTTTGGTGTGTCAGAATTTTTTGAGAGGATTTAGTGTGTTGGATTGGATTGGAAAAAGATATAAACTCATTAATTATCCATTTTTGAGAGGATTTAGTGTGTTGAATTTTTTGAAAGGATTTAGTGTGTTGGATTGGATTGGAAAACTTACGTCACCCATTTTTACGATTAAGATATTTTAACTAATTAATTATCCAATTCAACTTTACTCACAAAACATAACCATAAAATAATGTAGACATGCGTACTTGCAAGCCCCAATCTCCACTAGATTGTAAAAACTATTTTTCTTATTCATAAAACATGCTAGATTAAGGCCCCCACACAATTGAAAAAAATGGATAATCTTCATACAATAATTGCCTTTTCGAGTATTTGGTATTAATTCTCATCAATTTGACCAAATTAATAATTTAAATATATAAAATTGGATAGATGCATACTCAATAATCTTTCGAAATATATATATATATATTTTAATACTAATTTCTCAACGAGTGTACATTTTTTTTTCCAATCGTTGAGAAAAATTAGTATGGTCACATTAATAATTTTATTAAATATTAATATGGTCTAATTTAAGGGTGAATGCGATGTGATTCGATATGAATATTGGAAATATCCAAATTCAAACCGTTAAAATTGTAATGGTTCGATACGATTTGAATTTTTAAAAATTAAAAATGAAACCATTTTGATCTAAACCGTTACTAACATTTTGGTTTGGATCGATAACGGTTTGAAACCGTTTAGGTATTAAAAAAAGGGGGCAAACTTAGAAAATGGGGAAACTTTTGAGCGTGAAACAAGTTATACGGGAACCAGTTACCTTAGAAAATTGGCAAACTTTCGAGCGTGAAGTAATTAAAAAGTGGTTTAGGGAATGCACGAAAAGTATAAGGAAGTTTGTCTGCCCTCACGGCTCTATCCCTAAAATAATTAAAAAGCACGGATCTAAAGAGAGGGAAGAATCAGGCTCTTTGCTATATGAGCTGTCCAAATTTAGGGGTGGCAATGGGTCGTGTCGTGTCTGGTTCGTGTCGTGTCATGAATTCTGTTTTACCCATTTATGCCCAACCCGAATCCGACCCGTTTAATAATCGTGTCAAGAATGTCCAACCCGAACCCGACCTGTTAATGACTCGTGTAACCCGTGTAACCCGTTTAACTCATTTAATAAACAGCTCATACTCAAAACTCAATTAACCTATGACCCGTTTAACCAGTTTAACTTATTTAACCTATTTAAATTATAAGATTTAATAGATATTTAGGTAGGTAAATGGGTAGATATATGAGTTAGTAATGACACGTTTATTAAATGGGTCAATATATAAGCCAATATAGGGGTTAATCTGTTAATCCGAAATCTACCCATTTATTAAACGGGTTAATAGGTTGACCCGAAACCCACCCGTTTAATAAACGGGTCATAACGGGTTGACCCGGAAATGACCCGAAATTTTAATCGTGCGGGTTGACCCGGATAAATTTCGTGCGGGTTTCGAGTCGTGTATCGAGTCGGGTCAAAAATTGCCACTCTTATCCAAATTTGAAGCCTTATGTGAGAAGATTGGTTCAATTAATGGAGCAATTTTTATGTTGGTTGGAATGACAAAGAGCAAATAAGATAACATTATGACTATTGAGAATGCTGATAAAACATTAGAGAACTTAATGCTAATACTAATGAGACACTCTTTTTTTTTTCATTATTACTCTTAATTTTTTGTTTATTTGACACATTTTGTTATTTTTATTATTTTTACTTTATATTAATAATATATTTAAAAATTAATAAAAAATAATATGTTCCTTAACGGATGATTTGGATTTAACGGATTCCCAAAATGAAAATTCAAATTCAAACCGTTACTAACAAAGCGGTTTCAATTCTTAAATCGTTTAATTTTTATTCTGTCAAATTTAAATCATTGAATAAATAACGATTTAAAACGAATTGATTAACGATTTTAACAAATTCACGAACATCCCTAATCTTATTAATAATTTTATTAAATATTAGTATGGTCTCACTAAATATTCAATATTCAATTAGAAATAAGTGCGTCATAGATTAGTGCTTCTGCAATAATCACTAAAATGGAATAAATCAGAGCTGACGGCATCAAATTGATAGCAGGGACAAACCACCACTTGACACATCGGACAAATGAGAGCCTATACCCACCTCGGCACCCCACGATTGGCACGTGGCCATACCTCCCCTCGGAGTTGCGCGTGGAACAATCTCATCTTTGTCATCCTCTTGTCCTCACATGCTCAAACTCAATCATTTGCACGCAGCCGCAGCCAAAGCCTAAGATCGAAGCCCCTACGGCCATTGGCCAACTGCAAGCTTATAGCTTTGTATTTTAGAGAGAACGTTGCAAACCCAATTGCTCACGACCACAAATTTTCTTCGGATTTTTAATTAGTTCGTATTGAACTTTTTTTTTTGCTACAACGTTATCATTTTGGCAACTGAGAAGCGTTGTTGCTTCAATTTTATTTTGTGAGACATTATTTATGCCCGTCTCTCTGTTGGTCAGCATTTCATTTTCTCTGTTTTGTAAAATCTTTGGAACAACAAGATCTCTCTGACTCTCTCCCTCCCAGGTCCGTGATTTTTTTTTTTCTTTCAAATCTCACCCTTTCTCTTATTAACTAGGATCTCATCTCTCCTTTTGTGTTTCTTTTACATATGTGTCTGTCTGAGGTTTTGTGTGCGAATCTGTGTTACCTCTTCTGTTTGATTGTCTATCTGGTTAATTTGCTATTTTTTATTTTTTTATTTTTTACTTTCGACGAGATTTTTGTTACCAATCTTTTATAAATTTGGTATCTTTTGTTCAAATCAGTGATTGTTCTTATTTTTGCGTGGTGCATCATATAGCTTTTTTTTTGCATTTATGATATCAAGGAAGATTTGCAATTTGCTAACAGCTGCTGCCATGGGTTCCTTGGAAAGTTCCTCCCTTTTTTTAATGGAATCTGAATTTTTTAAACAAATGAGAAATCTTGAAGATGTTTTTCCAAATTGTGAAGACTTGCCCAATTAGGAAAGATTTGACTTTTGGGTAAATAGGATATTTTTCTTAAATGTTTTAACCTTGTTCAAGTAACAAAAGCAGAACCAACATAAGCAGTATCGATCTTCGGTTAAGGATTCAACATACTGGTTCAAGTTTGACTTGTCTAGTTCAACCTAGAGATCGATGAATGTAAAACGGTTGTGTTTATGGTTGAAATGGTCGGATTTATGGCAGTTAGAATTTTCCTGTATGTGTAAGAGATGCTATGAGTGTGAGCTGTTGAGAGAGCCAATGATTCTATAGAAAATGATAAGGGACTGTTTGATAATCATTCCCATTTTGGTGTCTAGTTTTTACTTTTTTGTAGTCACAATTGTGTCCATTCTATAATGGAGTTCATGAATAATTAAACATGTCATTAATTCATGACAAGATCAATCTTATTTCGATAATAAATAATTTTTATTTCGTTATATGTTAGGATGCTAGATTGCTGATCACCTGTTTTGGTGGTCTTTTCTGCAGATCTTCTACCTTAGAGGATGGTCTTCCACCTGAGGAGGCCATGCTCTAAATATGTCCTTTTACAGCCTACTGTTGGGTTTAGATTTGAGTTGGTTCCTCTGGCCTTCCAGTTGGTGATCTAGTTTTTGTTTCTTCCCATGTAACCGATTTCATTGTTGTCGAACACTGTTTCTCTTAATTATTGTGGAAATGTAGCATTTTGTTTCTGCTGACTTCTTGGATGGAGTTGAACTGAAATCCAAAGCTTTATTTCCTGGTCTTCATTGTTATGCAGCTCAATTTTGTTCTTCTCATTCAAGCTGTAAGTCTAATCCATTTTCATGTCAATCTAGATATACAAATTTCCACCGATAAAAGTCACGATTGGATAGGTTGATGAACGTTGAGCTTTCATCTACAATCATGAGTCGCCATAGTATCATCTCTATCCCTCAAAGTGAGACTTCCCCTTCCGCGGTACATGATTTTTTAGGTAGTGAATCAGCAGGCAGGAGTTTCATGGCTAGTGAATCTCCATCCCCGCGCTTGTCTCCTTTCATACGGGCCACAGAGTGTCTTGGCTCCCCTAATAGCATGGGAGGATCTTCTGCTCAGCATTCGATGAGCACATTTTCACGTTCTTCTGTTTTTTGTACCAGTTTGTATCAGTCATCTTCATCAAACTCTGAAACCTCACGGCATTTTGGAAAGTTGCCCTTTCTTCCACATCCTCCCACGTACCACGGTCAGTCCATTTCTGTTGTTGATTCGAAATCCCCATTGCTTTTGAGTGAGGACACTACCAATCAATATGATGTTGATGATGATGAACAATCCGAGGACCTCATGAATGACTTTCTTAATTTGAATGGAGACGGCTCTCATGGTAGCTTTCATGGTATTAGTTGTGGAAGTGACACTCAAGCACTTACAGAGCAATTAGAGTTACAATTTTTGTCGGACCAACTTGACATAGCTATCACAGACAGTGGACAAAATCCAGGCCTTGACGTAAGTACAATAACCTAATTTGGGTCGGTTGCTGCCACTTTGCATATTTATATGGTCCTCCGAAGAGTGAATGAATCTCTTAAATGACTGTTTTGATTCGATCTGAATTCTTGTCGATATTTTGCGTTTGATTGTGTTTGTGTAGGAATTATATGAATTCCCTCAACCCTCACCAAAACCCGCAACAGATTTGACATGTAGTAAGAGTTTCCAGTTAACAACACCACATGTCGATGCTCCTTCAAGCCACCCCTCTCCTAGCCCTTCCCCTGCTGCACATAGGCCACGAATGCGATGGACTCCTGAGCTCCACGAGGGTTTTCTAGAGGCGGTGAACAAGCTTGATGGGGCTGAAAGTAAATACAACTCCTCTTTCAATAGTCTTTATGAAATATACCAGCATTTGATTGAATTCTTATAAAATGCCCATTGTTTACTTTGAAATGTAGAGGCTACTCCAAAAGGTGTGTTAAAGCTCATGAATGTTGAGGGCTTAACCATCTATCATGTCAAAAGCCACTTACAGGTACATTCATCTTTGATTCATTCACTGATTTGAGACTATATTTTGACTAAACATTCTTATTTTCATGTCATCTGCAGAAGTACCGGCTTGCCAAGTATATACCAGATAGAAACGAAGGTAAGGAGAAGATGATGCTTACTTACAATCATCTTTTGGAAACCATAAATGTTTTCAATTTCGTAATCTCAGCTACTGAGCTTTGTTTTACGAATACAATTTATTTGAATACTTCAGATAAGAAGGCCTCTAGCTCTGAAGAAAAGAATGCATCTTCAAGCAGCAATGAAAGCGATGGACGAAGAAAAGGGTCAATATTGCTTCTGAAAGTTTTAGTTTCTCTCAATAGATGTTACTGAAATGAAGTTCTGGATTCACAAACTTTATATTTGTTTGTTTTAGGAGCATTCAAATCACCGAGGCTCTGCGTATGCAAATGGAAGTTCAGAAGCAACTGCATGAGCAGCTGGAGGTGAAATTTTGCACTTTATTTTCATGCCAATCGTTTGGTTCGTTGTTTAGTATTCCCTCCTGGAACCCAGTTGAGATCACTGACATAAAAACAGATCAACGATTCCTTATATTTTGAGCCATTAACAAATTTTCGGTTTGAATTTTATCTTTGTATTGGACATTTAGGTTCAAAGGGAGCTTCAGCTACGCATAGAGGGTCATGCAAAGTACTTGCAGAAGATCTTAGAGGAACAGCAGAAAGCCGGAAGTGCCTTACTTTCTCCACAAGCAATGCCATCAGTCACGACTAATTCCATTCAAGAGTCGGACCAACAGCCCTCCTCCTCAGCCGGGGTATCACGACCACAACCGGCTGAGTCTGACTCTTCGTCACCTCAATCAGCGAAGCATAAAGCCACTGACACCAGCGAATCTGAGACAACATTATGCACCAAAAAGCCCCGGCTTGAAGTGAAACACGATGAAGGTGTAGTCGAAAATCCACAGCTATAAAGTCCGGTGTTTGATGATGTATGGAACTCCAGCTTGAGCTTTTGTAGGTAAAACTAGTAATTGAATTGAAATTGCTTGATTTGTATCTCTTGACAGACGGTAAAGTTAATGAAAGAGAAATCAGCTATTCTTGTTCAATCACTCTGTATATAAATTTTGGTAGAATTGTCCTTGATGTGTTTGTTTGAGACTTCATATGTAAAATATAGTATTAATAGAGACATTCTGTTATCCAGTCCAGTCCAATCCGATCCAAATTAATCCTACTCACCAAACAAGTCTATGTATCGAGGTGAGAATGCTGAAGGCATTATTGCCCTTTAGATTTGATTTAGGGTTGTTGAAGTGTTTCTTATACAGTTAACTATGGGGTTAGTTGGATTTGAGTTAGTTCCTTCGGCCTTCAAGTTGGTGATCTAGTAAAATTACTGGTGGGGGAGGCAGAAAAGAGAGGCATGGCATGCATTGGAAGAGATTTAATGTTTTGTGCCTATCCAAGAAGTTTTGGAGACTTGGATTCATGCGTGTTGAAGACTTCAATGAAGCTATGTTAGCAAAGCAGGTCTGAAAGTCTATGTCTTCGTAAATAAAAATTGGAAAAGATGGATTTACCCCTAGTTTGGTTCATGGCCCAAAAGCCAATTTTCATTTGGAAAACTTTTCAGAAGTTTCGATTACACTGTTGCGTGAGTCTTGAATTCATAAGTTTGTAGTAGACTTGTGTGTGGTTCAGTATGGAGGTGATATCGAAATTTTCCCAATTGATTTTAACTGGTTCAATACAGTTCGGTATTCTACAACTTGAAATTAATATCGATTTAATACGGTTTCGATTTTGAGCCAAAATTGCTCAATAAAAATTTGAGCCAAAATTTATGCGCAAAAAAAAATCTGATGTTACGTTCTAATATTGGTCTTTTAAAGGTTCCAATTATATATAATCATTTAGAAATTAAGCTTTTTTTTATTCTCTCATATATAAGATGAAAATAAACCAATAAGCTTTGAATGGTTCTCATTTTCTAACTTTTTGTTTCCTTCAATGTAAATGGAACGGATGATTTGGAATGAAGTTGGACAAGATCAATTTGAAAGGGAGAAAGTATTGGTGGATTTAGAACAAGAATGGCTAGAGGTTTACAGGAAGAAGGTTAATACTGAAAATACCTCAAGAGCTCGCCTGCACCACGAGTTGGCTGAAGCTGAGGCTGAATTTACCTAGCGTCTTATGTCCCTAGGTGAGCGATCTCTGCCTGGAAGAATTGGTATCTTATTTATCAATCCCTGTTAACTCAGTAAATCAGTGTGACAATATATATATATATATATATATAAATTGCTAGCATATATATATATTAGAAATTGTAACTCGCATTAGCTAAAACTGATATTACCATCAGCCAGAAAAAATGGTGGGAACACTGAAGGAGCAGCTTGATTCAATCACGCCAGCTTGACTTAATCACGCCAGCTTGACTCAATCAGCTTTTATGCAAAAAAAAAAAAAAAAAATCAAAATTAGTTCGATTTTGGTACAGGACTGTATTTCTCAACACCAAAACCGATTCCGTACATTTTTTTTTCGTTTGGTATGATACGAAATAGGACGATTTCGGTATTTTTGTACGAATGTCCAGGGTTAGTTCTAGGTGGTAAGTGGAAAACAGAGATAATATGAAAAAGTGATGGGTCAAAATGACCAAGAGCATTTGATAATTTTGGACAACAAGGGTATTTTGGGAATTTGGTCAAGCAAGTGTGAATGAGTCAGTTTGTGGGTTATTGATTGAGTGACAAGTGTCACCCAGAGTGAACGGTCCTTCACTGCACAAGCTAACTATAAGAAAGGGAAAATGATACAGAGGAGGATGTTCACGGGTTAGGGAAGAAGGGATTCTCCCTGGCTGAGTTTCTTAGAGAATGAGAGAGAGGAAGTGAAGAGAAAGACGTGAGAGTTATTTCCCTCTGAGGATGGAGAAACAGAGAAAGTTGAAGGAGGAATTGGAAAAAAAATCCAACCATGACAACTTGCCATATTATCATCATTCTAGATGTGGAGCTTGAGACCAATAAAGGTTACCAATGTGTTTCTTGTGTCTTCACGATCAAAATCAGCTAGAATTGGAAAAAGGAAGATGCAGGGATCAGTCCAGACTAGTGTTTGAAGATGGGCCAAAAGCTCCAAGGTTTGGGTTTTGAATTCTAGGTAAGATTATCTAGTTTTGTGGCGAAATTCATGTTCCTGGTGATGATTAAATCAATCTTAATGGTTAATGTGTGGAAAATGGTTGAAAATGGTGAATTTAGGTCCGAGTTTGATTACCTAGGTCAGGATTAGGTTGTAGGCTGCGGGTCGTCCCGATTCAAGGTTGAAGACGAGTGTGCAATGCATATCAAACTTCTAGAGTTTGAGGAATTGAGTTATAGATTCTTTATATGATTAAGTATCCCAATAGGATTCATGAAGAATCAGAATATCAGAATGGCATTGATGAGGAACCTATGTAACGACCCGAACCGAGAATAATAATATTTTAATATAAAAAGACTATTTTGCCCCTAAAGGGGGGAAACTTTGACTTTTGACCCGGGAAACAATTTGGACTTTGACCCATGACTGTGACGTAGGTCGGGACGTCACGAATCCGTAGACAGGCGGCACGCCGAAATCGGAGTTCGTATGAAGAAGTTATGGTCAAGGAAGCGTTTTAGCGGAATTTACGAACCGAGAACAACGGAATAAAATAATAATTTATTATGGGAATCCGTGCCAACTAATATTTAAATCCAACCAGTGGATTGGTGACAAGTGTCACCCATCCATGCCCATACTATTCCAATAAAGCAACATTACACTATTTACTCATTTTAAAATCATTTAATTTTCCCTCCCAAATTCCCAGCCGTTGGATCCCTGCCTAAACTAATCCCAGCCCTCCATTTATTCTGATTTTTCTTCTTCATGCACGATCTCTCTGTCTGTTTCTCTCAAACACACAAACACATCCAACCCCCCTTCACCCGTGCATCTCCTTCCATTTTCTCTCAAACCAGGCGATCGAACCAGCACCCCTCATCGCACCAGGTGACCACCAGCAGCACCACCATCATCTACTCATCATCACCGTGCATCACCGGCGACCACCGACCCGTTTTCCCCGTCTGAAAATCCCGTCCAAAACACAGACCCGAAACGCTAAGGAATCGGGTCCAAGAAGCAAACCGTGACATCCACACCACCTCGACGCAGGGGAAGCTCCAGTCTACACCGTGAGGACCCCAGGAGCGTAACTGGACGACGGCGCGGCCTGCGGCGGCGACACGGCGGCGGTAAGGTCGAAAACCCGAAAGCCCCGTTTTTTTTCCCTGTTTCGAACCAACGTGTTTTAATGCTAGGAAATCGATTGTTTGGTGATAGAATTGTCCTAGGGTGAGAGACGAGTTGATCAGGACCGGTTTGGACGACGAAGACGGCGTGGATCACCGGAGACGACGATCGGACTGTGACCGTGAGTTTCAGCGACGGACTGGTGAGTTCCTACTCATTTTCTTCTTGTTTTGAGATTGTAGAACCATAGAACAGACCTAGAGGACCCTATAGGGATGAACCCTGTCGAAAATGGTGGCCGGAATCGTACGGTGGAATCGGGTCAAGCCGTGGGTTGACGGCGATCCGGTTCCAGTCAAACGGGTCTGACCCGGTACTGTAGCATGATGACGTCATCATGCTGATGTCACTTCTGACGTCATGATGACGTCATCCTGTCAGATGTTGTCAGACCAAGGACCAATCAAAACATGCCACGTGTCACCTGACAAGTGTCAGTGATGACGTCATGCTGACGTCAGCGGTACTGTAGCAGCGTTGACCCACGCGTTGACCAGGCGCGTGGGGGCACGTGTGAATAGTGATTTTGGTGGGGCCGGTACCATTTTCAAGGTTTCGACGATACGGATCCAATGGAGGTGGTTTCGTGTCGATCGGAGATCGTTAGATTAGTCAAAATGGGGTTTGAAGCACCGGGAATAGTGCCCGGGATACGTTTTTGAGGCGGATCTGTTCTAGGGTCTTGGTATTGATGCTATAGGGTCCTTAAGTAACCCTCAGGTATAAAAATACAGGTTTTAGAGATCGTTGAGCAGCAAGGACCGAGTGTGAGTGGGCTATTTGATTTATAAAAGGCTTGCATGCATAAACTGTTTTACTGTTTCCACTTATGATTTCGATGAGTCTTATATGAACTGTTTATATATGCTATTACAATGTTTTCGGCATGAGACCCGTCTGTATTATATGTGGATTTTGTTTGGGATGTCCAGGGGGACATAGGGTAAACTATACTGTTATTGTACTGTACTTTCCTACCTGTGTATATTGTCTCCTCCAGGGAGGGTCGTTGGCCTGGGTGGACCCTGGAGTAGTCACGGGGCTCTGACTGAGTGGAGTTGACCCCCGTTGGGCTGCTTACTCTCAGGAAGGCATGTTTATATACCTCGGGCAGTGACCGAGATACCGGGAGCTGATGTACCTAGAGAGTCTCGGGTGTGAGACCCTGAGTGGCAACGCGTAGCCTTAGAACCGTGACATCATTTGGGTTGGGTTTTACAGTGCACTGATATGTTAGTTTCTCCTTTCGATTATTATTGTGGTTTTATGGTTATGATATTATGTTTTCACCGCATGCAAGATTTGGAAAACGGAAGGGTAAAACCTTATGATTATTTTATTATTAAATTGATTTCTAAACTGTTATTTTTGGCCCACTCACCCTTGTTTTACTGACTCCTCCAGACCCTGACACCGAAATAGAGGAGGAGGACCCGGAGGAGGAGGCAGAGGTTTAGTTTGCCTAGCTGTGCACCTGTACACCCACTTGTGGGTAGGTTGAGCACCGAATAAATGTACTCTGACTATTGTGCTCACATGTTGTATTTTACTTTCCCTTGTCTGACAGTATCACTTTAAACACTGTGGTTGTACGTTATCTATCTATTTAAGTCTTCGGTTTTTATTTAAGGGTAATTTAGGCATGTTTAGAGTCATTGTCAGACGGGAGCGGGGCACGTCCCCGGGTGGTCCCGGTGGGATTGGGACGGGTCCTGTCAGCTTGGTATCAGAGCATTAGGATTAGCAGTCATAGTACTAGGTTAGCGGGTTGTACTTTGTACATGGTCGCTTTCGATGTCTTTTAACCTGTTTGCCTCTTAACAGTTGGATATGCCTCCCCGACGTGAACCCCGTGCATGTGTTGACGAGGGCGATGAAGGGAATGGAGACACTGTGAGCATTGAGCGGGCTCAGCGCCTGGGTGCTACGCACTTTAGTGGGGGAACCGATTGACACGACCGATCCCAATCCCCCCGGGATTACCACAGGATGTGACGTGCTCCCGTCTGACACAAAGTGTCGGACAAGGGATAATCCAACGCCGCTGCCTCTACGGGCATCCAGAGTGCACAAGGATCGGTGGAGGAGGCATGCAATGTCCCGGTCCCCTGCTGCAGTCGCATCCGCGCTCAACCTGAAGGGCATTAAAAACCAAAAGCTGTGAGTGGACGAAAATAAACAAGTTCGTAAAATACATTTTATAAGACATTTATGCCCCTCAGTAGAGAAAAACATATGCATGCATCAAAAACCAATAATCAAATATTTATTTGAAATAACCCTTAGGGCCTTAACCCGGAAACCGCAAACATAGTTTCAATCCAAAAATCAATCCAAAAGTTATTTAATAAATCCAGTGGCACATGTTTATTACTTTACCATCTCCGGCATCCCAGATGCCTAGCGTCCCAGACGCTTGACGTCCCAGACGTCATATCTCTCGGTATTAAGCAACGCGTGCTGCCCGGGGTCTCACCGGGTCCATATCTCTGACATCCCAGATGTCTGACGTCCCAGATGTCTAATCATAGCAATCCTGCTCCTGAGTCACTATACGGTCCGGCCGCTCCGTACAATGACCCCTCGCAGGCAATGCACCGTGACTTCCCCAGTGTCCCAGACACCTGGAGGAGACCAATATATATCCTCGTATCGAGATGGTTTTATGGAACACATTTTATTATTCGTTTTCAAAATATCACAAGGGCCCTGCCCCGAATTTCCATAAAACCGTCACAAGTCCAATTACTTGATTATTAAATCCGAAATCATTTATTCAATTCCATTTTAGGGTCCCTGACCCGAAATCACATATATAAATTAACTGGGCCCCTGGCCCGATTTCTTAAATCAACTGGGCCCCTGGCCCGAATTTATTTTATCAAATCCGTAACTGTTTCATAAAATCATATTCGAACCACAAACATGGAAATCAGTGCAAATCCGGAAAATCTCGATTTACGCACAAACACGTAAATCGCCTCGAAATGCGTGAAACCACATAAATTCACCGATATCCAAATCATAGCATATAAAAGAAATTACCACAATCACGAAACAGTTATGCATGCATAGAATTTATCAAAACCAATGTCCACTCACAGACCATTTAACCGAGCGCCTCGATACGCGTGCCACCGGCCTTCCCGGGCCTCGTCACTAACACCGGGACTCCCGAACCTGTTCCTATCACATTAGAGGGTTACTAACCTCCACAATAACATCCTAATCAAGTCCCGTACTTTTCCCGAATTTTTATGTATTTTTAAACCCGACTTAAAAACTTCGGACATCCCGAAACGTATCCGAACGGGATCCGAATGACATGGAACCAACGCTAAAATGTTCGTTATAACGTATAGGACAAAATTCGTGTTGACCGTACCTCGGAATTCGTGCCCACGCTCCGTCACGCGCCGCCGTGAGTGGCTGCGCGTGAAGGCCACGCGCCTGCTACAGTGACTGCTACAGTCACCGTCCTCGCCCGTTTCTCTGTAATTCGGGTCTGATACCCGCGATTCCAACCCGATTAGATAGCCATCAATTCGACCTCGATTCCTTCCGTTTTTGATTCTAAAACATTCTTCAACTATCTAATCGAAGTTCCATGTCCCTGATTCACCAAGAAAGTCCCAAAATTAGATCCACGACCCGTGATCACCCAAACGGGTCGATCACCCAAACTCTGTGTTTTCTCAATCAGACTCAAATTAACTTCACAGTAAGGATTCTAGGCCTAAAAGGAACTGAAATGCGTGATCAATTGGACACGACATTACCTGGAAGTGATCGTCCATAGCTCTGCGATTTTCCAGAATCTGGAACCTCAGTTCCAGTCCAACCCGCGTCGGTTTTCCTTCGAAGTTGATGGGATTCGGTTCCAATTCCTCCCAGAAGCCTCAAGCCGTCCACGGTTTGGTCCAATTCCTCTCAGAAATTAAACTGAGGATTTCCCTCCATTTTCCATTTTTCCTCCGAACTCGATTTCCTCTCAACAGTGCTCTGCCCTCACTTCGAACTCGACCCAGAATGATTCTAACACTCATCAGCCACCTAACTAACCGTTCAAAATGGGCGACAACCCGTGGGAGACACCCTCAGTCCCCACTGGGAAAAGCTTCCCGTAAACAGCCCAAAACCATATTTTATCCCATCCGTGCTCTGTCCATGCTTCCCACATACTGACCACACAACCCATTAACAATTAATTAACACCATAAGCCATACCTCACTCCAATTTCACGCTTAAACAATGCCCCCGTGCACTGGTCGTGCATCCCCATTCACGGTGCTACAGTGCCCGTGCAGCAGTCCCCGTGAAATTACCATTCTGCCCTTGTGCAGAAAATTACCAAAATGCCCCTCACGCATCCAGACCCGTAACTCGGTCATACGGACTCCGATTGATGTGTGTCGCCTGTCTACGAACTCAGGGCATCGAGACCTTCCTAACGGTCCTCGGTCCTCGGCCATCGGACCACCCGATCAAAAAGTCAACATTTCCCCTTATTTCGTCCAAATTACGAAAGTGCCTTTGAACTTCCGTACATCATAACTTCCACCACGAACGACGGAATCGAACGTGCCACCTGTCTATGAACTCGTGACGTCCCAAACTACGTCACAGGCATTGGTCAAAGTCCATTTGACCGTCCGAATAAAAAGTCAACGTTTTGCCCACGACCAAGGGCAAAACGGTCATTTTGCACCGTTCGTCCTAGTTCGCCCAACCAATCACCGATTAACCCTGCTAATCATGATTAGTCCGTAATCTAATCCCGAACTCCGGGACGGGTCGTTACAACCTTCCCCCCTTAAATAATTTCGTCCTCGAAATTACCAAATATCCTTATTCCAAATCCAGCTCGTGGAAAACATTTCGATCTCACACCTGTGTACACTTGTACACCCACCAAACTTGTCTGTACTCAGACGTCCCATCACGGTTTCTCACCGTACCGACCACACTCGACCACCGCGAGTGAAATAGGTCACCTGATCCCTGTGAATATTGCTTGTCAATTTCACCATTTAGCTGACTCCTTCAGCTAGTCGGTTCATTCCCAATCATTAATATATCTGACATCTGCTCCCCCTGGGAGTCACAAAAACACACCTGTCAGTCCATGCTGACGCGACCAGTCAAACTGTCACCACTAAGCTTTACCACTCCGATAACGCTCCAACCATCAGCCAATCGGTGACAACACCTCATACTGCCACTCGCTCAAGTAGCGTAAGATCAACCATATGATCTCATCTCGCAGGGCAACCCTATCCTGCGACATACATCCATCTCAAGTCCATAACTGTCAATTCCCTCAGTGAATCATAATGCTGGAATTATCTCGGCGTGATAACATCACGCAAGGCCACACGTACTGACGCAGTCACCAACTCACTCACCCTGAGTGTACGTATACCGTCATCATACTCAATCAGGTGGTGTGACTGACACACATTGCATACTAGCCAATCAGTGATCGCACATCTCCACACTGGGGTTCACTAGCCATCCGTGGCTAAGAGCGCCTGCTCACAAAATTACTGAACCCAAAAAAAAAAAACTCTGCCCAGTGCATAGTATTCAATGTCCAGTTCACACCCACCACCAAATCCAATGGTGTCGGAACTAAGCCGGCCACCACACGTATACCACACACCACTGGTACCTCACATGTACCGTCACCAGATACCACTCGGTCCGTCCAGTACCGATCCTCATACACCGTATAGGATGCGTACGTCCATCCGCAATAAGCCCACTACATGGCCCACAGTCAATCGTAAACCGATATTGGGGTTCTCTTGTCCAGTCCTAGACTAGACAAATCGTTCAACTCAACTCAACACCCAGTCCCAAAACCAAACCCGAGTTCGAATCCACAATTTCATAAGAAATCCCGGATCCAAACCCAAACATCATACCTTAACCCATTTCCGAATCCGAATTTGAAATCATTATTCCGTAAGCTAGCATCTGGAATAATCATTCCGTACCCAAATCCAGAAATCCAGTTTCAAGTTCCGAAATCGAATCTTGAATCGTCACCCAGAAATCCGATTCCAAAACCCGAAATCTCAACCACGTCTACCCAGACGCACCAAAACCGAACCTATCGGTTACCTGTTCAATCCATTCGATTGACTCCATAAGGAAGCCAATCCCAACATCCACACATCTCAAAACTGACCAACTAGACCTCGTGGAAAAAAAACCACACACTCACAGGTCAAATCCTCGAGTCAATGCGTAAGCATTCCAACACACTCGAGTACTGATTAACTTCGAGAAGAAGTTCAGTCCAATTATTCCCATAACCAAACATGTGACAGAGCGATAAGCTCTTCACCTAACCTTACCCAAACGGTCACGATTCCAATCCATCACCACGTCCCCAGACGGGTACCATTACGACCCCAGATCGTCACCATGTCTAATGTCTATTACAATCCAGATCCGTCTCGGATCCACACACGCTCACGTGGCTAGGAATCCACCTGGAATCCAATCGTAGGGTCCTACACCCTCAAGAGTCCTTGTCCACCACACAACACTTCTCCAATTATTTCCACATACAATCATACATTTACCATGGGACACATCAACATTGTGGGTCACACCCAATTACTTCGTCTCGATCCTTGTCGTTCCACCCAGGAAGAGCAAGGATAATCCAAATACATGAAGTCATCATCCATCCGAAGTGAGTACAAACAAAACTCACAGCACTCACCATGCCAAGTGGTCCAACACCGTCTACTACCACGCGGACATGAGAAATCTCATTTACCCTACTTCGAATTATGCAACTCCACCTGGTGACCCAAACCACACATGGGTCCACCAACCAATACACACTCGACATACCGATAACCACAACAGCGTCTGCTAGGGCAGAAAATAAGAAGTCAAACCTAATGACTTCAAAGTACCTATTACCAATGCGAAAACGAGCACTCCTCTCGTCCGCAATCACAACTCTTCTCGAAACCAACTGACAGGACCCATCCCAATCCCCTCGGGATTACCGTGGAATGTGCCCTGCTCCCGTCCAACAAGGGGTGTCGGACAAGGGATAACCAAGAGCCACTGCCCAAACGGGGCATCCAGAGTGCGCAAGGATCGATGGAGGAGGTGTGCAATGTCCCAGTCTCTGCTGCAATCGCATCCGTGATCAACCTGAAGGGCATTAAAATCAAAAGCTGTGAGTGGACAAAAACCAGTAAGTTCATCAAATACATTTATAAGACATTTATGCCCTCCAATAAAAACGTATGCATGCCACGAAAACCAGTAACCAAAACGTTTGCTCAACCGAGCCATTAGGGCCTTAGCCCAAAAACCGTTAACCAAAAACCAAGTGTGGGAACTCAGCCCAAAACTGTGAAATACCATAACTATAGATAAACAACCATGTGGGTCACCACCCACGACCATAAATGAACATCAATTCATTAAAATCACACAATCATAAATCCACCCGGAAAGCCATTACATTAATTCGTATTTTACCATTACCATCACCAGCATCCCTGATGCTAGACGTCCCTGACGTCATATCTCACGGTTTCATAAGCTACGCGTGCTGCCCGGGGTCTCTCCGGGTCCATATATCTGACATCCCTGATGTCTGACGTCCCAGACGTCAATCATTGCACATTTTGTCCGATTCCGCCCTACTAAGCACCGTTCAACTCCACTAATCAAGATTAGTGACTAATCTAATCCTGGAATTCGGGACGGGTCGTTACAATCTTCCCTCCTTAATAAATTTCGTCCTCGAAATTCCAACCGCTCTAAACTCAAACGTTCTTCCCTCCTTAATAAGTTTCGCTCTCGAAACTCGACTATCCTGATTCCACAAACACCCCGTGGAAAGTGGAATCGACCACGCAACACGTGTACACCCGTACACCAATTACTTAGACAAAACTTGCCTGCACCCAAACGTACCACTAGTACTCAAAACGCAACGACTACATTCGACCCCGTCGAATGACTGAAACTACTTGTTTCGAATTTGACACCACTTGTCCAAGCTACCCTCTCGTTGACGCAACAACTCGACGGTTCCTTTCCCACTCCCACTAGGAGTCAGCTGACCCCACTCAACAATCTATGTTGACACATCCTGACAATCTGTCACCACACAGTTGTTGTCAGTCGAAAACTGACACTAGACTCACTCGTGGCTACACATGCCACCAACGTATTTGACTTAGTAAACATTTACCGACCTTTCACACGATCTGTGTGTAATTAGACTCATCGGAAATACCATGACCCATTGCATAGTATCCAATGTCCGATTCACAACCAATCCCATGGTATCGGAACCAATCCGACTACCAACACGTTCACCGACACACCTCGGGTATATCCCGTATACCGTAACTAGACATCACAAGTCTACAAGGTATTGTACCTCGAACCATGTACGAAGTACACACATCTACCTAATAACCAGACTACAACCACCTAGGTCATAGCCGAACGCATTCCAATAATGGAGTACGTTTGCCCAATCCAGCATGAGACAAATCGAAACTCCACCCAACATCTAGTTCCAATTCCGAATCTGAATCCGCAATTTCGTAAGAAATCCCGGATCCAAGCCCAGACATCAAATTTTAATTCTTATCCAAATCCAAATCCGAAATCATTATTCCGTAAGCTAGCATTTGGAATAATCATTCCGTACCCAAATCCAGAAATATACTTTCAATTTCCAAAATCGAATCCTGAATCGTCACCCAGAAATTCGATTCCAAATCCCGAAATCTCGTTCACATTTACCAAGACACACCAAAACCGAACCTATCGGTTACCCGTTCAATACACTTGATTGACTTCGTAGGGAAGCCAATCCAACCTCCACACGTCTAAGGTTGACAAAATTCAACTACCTTGAAAACCTACTCACCCGAGTAGAATACCATACGGGCCCCACTTCGAAAAGAAGTTCAATCCCGTCATTTACGACTCACACACCCAAGTTCGTATCGATCCTTGTCATTCCACCTAGGAAAACCAAGGAAGATCCAAAATGATGACGTCAAAACTCATCCTACGTGGATGCAACAAAACTCACTGCGTTCACCACGCCATGTGACACCACATCGTCTGCCACCAAGCAGAAAATGAAAAATCTCGTTTACCTAATTTCAAATGCGTAGCTCCTCCTAATGACCTAAAAACACACATGGGCCCACCAACCAATACACGCTCAACGTACTGGTAACTACACTCAACGTCTGCCAGGGCAGAAAACAAGAAGTCAACCCCTATGACTTCGGAATACCAGTCACCCAAAAACGAGCACCACTCTCGTTCCCCAATCACAAGTTTCCTCAAAACTAAGGTTCCAACCATGTTGGAAACAGACATGCTCCCAACAAGGCGTCAAGTCTAACCACTAGACTTCCTACCTCCTCAATTCACTTGGACAACCCCGT
The DNA here is from genome assembly GCA_032719365.1 of Prinsepia uniflora. Taxonomy (NCBI): domain Eukaryota; kingdom Viridiplantae; phylum Streptophyta; class Magnoliopsida; order Rosales; family Rosaceae; genus Prinsepia; species Prinsepia uniflora. The sequence continues at coordinate 181,608 of CM064876.1, read as the reverse complement.
GTCCACAATCAATCCGTTATTGTCCCGTTCGCACATCCCGACCTTTACAGGTTCAACACTCGGTTTCCCAAGTTCTCAATTATACCTTTTTAATCCACTCCTTACTGGTTATCTCACCACCATTGGGACTTATCCCAACACAGCACAATCTTAACTGGATCCCATCCAGTCCATCACTCAACCACTACCTAATCTCAAAGACCGAACATATGTTCATCATGACGGAGTCACACCCCAACTTGTGGCTCATCGTCAACACCATTACCGACACTAGCACCAGCGCTAGTACCAGCACCAACACTATCAACAACACTAGTATCAGCACACAGGCATCCATACTAGCATCAGCACAAAAGTACCATCCCACAAACATTCATACTTGCACACCGTGTGCAAATACGACAACCCTGGATCTCCGTTCATACCGAACGACGATCCCGTACCTCACGACTATGGGTACCACTATTCTGACAATCCACATCAGGAAAATGAACGTTCCCCGAACGTCCCCTGATCCCCAAGTATTATGACCACACTGATTACCCTCGATAGCCAGTCATCTCCATATGACTTCCGACTAACTGTCATTGCTATCGAGATCCGCATCCATACCTCACACTAATACCCGATCCAACACGGGATTCCATAATTTATCTCAGAACCGTATCCGTAAATCGAATCCCATAGTTCTGACTAGACTCACCAGAGCCATCCACATGGTCATCCATGACCTCAACCACTCGTCGCAGCACAAGTTCTCATCCACTAGCCACAATTAAGGTTTACCTTTTTAAATACTAGGGTTCCACAATCACACCCTATGGTTCAACCGAACCAAACAGCTTTCCGTAATATAAAATCCACAATCTGACCGACCCCGCGGTCTTGACATCGAATAGACGTCAAATCCAATCCTACCATCCCATCAACGTGGGTTCCACCACTAGGTCATCGGCCAACTCCGATGAACCAACATCCCTCACACTAGAAACCACCACAAGGGTTCACATTTTAAACCATTACTCACATGAGGTTCCCCGAACCTGGCTGCACCTAGCAGCACAACAATCCAATATCACATGACCGAACCGACGGTCCCACAATACCAGTTCATCACAATCAACCCCACTTGGGTCGAATCACATTAACGCACGACGTATCGGGCCAATCACACTCCATCCACTATCCAAACCCAAAAACTATCTATCAGGTTGATAACGAATTGCAGCCCAAAGAGACATCACACCCTCGACCTGCGCACACAAAAGAGCAACCGTGCTCTGATACCAAGTTGACAGGACCCATCCTAATCCCCTCGGGATTACCGTGGAATGTGCCCTGCTCCCGTCCAACAAGGGGTGTCGGACAAGGGATAACCAAGAGCCACTGCCCAAACGGGGCATCCAGAGTGCGCAAGGATCGATGGAGGAGGTGTGCAATGTCCCAGTCTCTGCTGCAATCGCATCCGTGATCAACCTGAAAGCATTAAAACCAAAAGCTGTGAGTGGACAAAAACCAGTAAGTTCATCAAATACATTTATAAGACATTTATGCCCTCCAATAAAAACGTATGCATGCCGCGAAAACCAGTAACCAAAACGTTTGCTCAACCGAGCCATTAGGGCCTTAGCCCAAAAACCGTTAACCAAAAACCAAGTGTGGAAACTCAGCCCAAAACTGTGAAATACCATAACTATACATAAACAACCATGTGGGTCACCACCCACGACCATAAATGAACATCAATTCATTAAAATCACACAATCATAAATCCACCCGGAAAGCCATTTCATTAATTCGTATTTTACCATTACCATCACCAGCATCCCTGATGCTAGACGTCCCTGACGTCATATCTCACGGTTTCATAAGCTACGCGTGCTGCCCGGGGTCTCTCCGGGTCCATATATCTGACATCCCTGATGTCTGACGTCCCAGACGTCAATCATAGCAATCCTGCTCCTGAGTCATCATACGGTCCGGCTGCTCCGTATGGTGACCCTTCACAGGCAATGCACCGTGACTTCCCCAGTGTCCTAGACATCTGGAGGAGACCATCATATATCCTTGTATCAAGATGGTATATGGAAAACAGTTTTTATTAATTCCTTTCACAACATCACAATGGGCCCTGCCCGAATTTTCCATAAAACAACACATTTCCATTTAGGGTCCATGACCCAAAATCACATTTATTAAATATAGGGTCCCTGACCCGAAATCACAATTTTAATCCAACTGGGCCTCAGGCCCGACTTTATGAACCACTGTCCCACGACCCGATTTATAAACCAACTGGGCCCGCAGCCCGACTTATAAACCAACTAGGTCCGCAGCCCGATTACGTACTCAAATGGACTCCAAGTCCGAGATTTCCAAAACAAGTGGGCTTCAAGCCCGAATTCATCTTTCCAATATAAAAACCGTTTTATCATATTATTTATTTAACCACAAGCACGCAAAACCACAAATAAACCGTTAATCCCGATATACGTGAAATACGGAAAACACCTCGAAATACGTGCAACATACCCGAAATCAATGCTCACAAATACCATCATAGAAATCATGTATATAAACCATATAACACATTTAAGCATGCATAGGATTTATAAAACCAAAGTCCACTCACAGACCGTTTTAACGATATGCCTCGATACGCGTGCTACCGGCCCTCCCGGGCCACACCACTATCACCGGGACTCCCAATCCTGTCCAAATCACATTAGAAGGTTATTAACCTCATCATTAACATCCTATCAAAGTCCCGTAATTTTCCCAAATTTTTACATATTTTTAAACTTAATTTAAAACCTTCGGACATCCCGAACAATATCGAGACGGTGTCCGATCGACGCGAAACCAATCCCAAAATGTCCGTTACATCGAATGGATTAAAAGTCATGTTGACCTCACCTCGAGATTCGTGCCCACGCGCCGTCACGCGCCGCCGTGAGTGGCTGCGCGTGAAATCCACGCGCCTGCTACAGTGCATCGTCCTAACCCGTATGTCTGGTAAACGGGTCCAAACTGCCCGCGACACGACCCGGTTCGTGTTCTGTCAATTCGATCCTAATTCCTTCAATTGATCATTCCATTAGTTTCGTTTTAAGTTAAATTAAGGTTCTGTAACGTTGATTACACAAAACATTACCTACAATTCCACGATTCAACGATGATCCACGAAGAACACCCGGTTACTGTGCAATCATGGAATTCCTTCAATTCCAATTGATTTCCTTAATTTGATTCAACCAGAAGCTTCCATGGACTCCGTTAAGCATTTCCCCCAACTCAATTGCTTCAACCCTGCGCTCAATCGTCACGACTCAAGCTCGAACACCGTTACTGTTCAACCATGAAGTTTCATCGATCTCGATCGGTTTCCTTCAATTGATGAACCCAGAAGCATCGTGGGATCATGAGAAGTAGTTTCCCCACCTCAATTTCATCCAACGAAGCCTCCAATTCCACGACTCTAGCTCGAAATTTCAGAGGCCTCCTTCCTTCTGTTCTTCCTCAATTCGACCCCAAATCCCTTCGTTCTTGTTGCAGATCGATTCGTGTTGATCCCAGAAAGCTGAATGTGTGCTCAATTTCGATCCTCACGGCCTAACACTCAGTATTCGAATTTCCCTCCTAAACTCAAAAATCCGAAATTTGAGTCTCCCTTCTCTGTCGATCTCTCGTGTTTACCCAACTCAGTTCAACCTCACAAAACCCTCTGTAACGATCCGAACTTTCGTAATTCTTATTTCATTGTAAAATGACCGTTTTGCCCCTGAGGGGGGGAAAGTTGACTTTTACCTCGGGAAGTATTTAGGACTTTGACACGTTACCGTGACGTAATTTAGGACGTCACGAGTTCATAGGCAGGTGGCACGTTCGATTTCGACGTTCGAGGAAGAAGTTGTGACGTTCGGAAGTCGAGGGGCATTTTGGTAATTTGGCCATTTGGGGGCCAAATGTTGACTTTTGACCCGGGAAGTCCAACGGACGAGGGCCAATGACCGTTACGTAGGTCTCGTCGATACGAATCCGTAGACAGGCGGCACGCCAATATCGGACTTACGACGAAAAAGTTATGGTCAATAACGTAACCGAACTAACCGAGACTCGGAACTTATAATAATAATAAAATATTAGAATCTGATTTACTTTAACCCAATCAATCTGGACCCTTGATGAGTGACACATGTCACTCATCTACCTCATCCACATCATCCCCAAAAATCAGGATTTGTGTTTGCCATTCCATTAATTAATTAATTTAACTTCCTTAAATCCTCACCCTTCATCCTTAAATCAGATTGAATCTCAGCCCTTCATTCCATTTTCTCCTTCTGTTCTTAAACCATCAGAGAAACATATTTTCATTTTCATTTCTCCCTAAACCGTGCAACCTCTCACTCTCTGCACAAACACACCAGCGATCACACCACCTCTCAGCCTCAACCCACACACCAGACTACCTCTCAGCCACCTCCAGACGGCCATCACCACCACCACGGACGGCGGCGCAACCCGGAAAACCCACAAACCCGAGAAGGAACCCGTGGAGCCCAAACTAACCAAACCGTCCAAACCATGACTTCTGGGCTCGAACCAACCTAGGGCTAGGACCGTTGTGACGGCTGGACGACTTAGGACCGGACTGGGCAGCCCACGGCGGCGACACGGCTGTGGTAAGCCCATAAACCCGAGAAGACCGATTTTCCTTCCCTGTTTCGAAACTTCCGTTTTTAACGTTAGAATTGTTTGGTTGCTTTTGAGACATAACCTAGGGGACTAGACGACCATTTCAGACCTAAGTACGCGGCTGGAAGCTCGACGGCTCGCCAGAGAAGACGAACCAGAGCCGGCAGCCAGTTCCCCGTCAATTTTCAGGTGGTTTCTCGAACTTAAAAACCTGTTTTAATCCCACAGAACCATAGAACATGTTTAGACGAGTTTATAGGAACAAATCCCATCGATTTTGGTGGTCGGGTTGATGAGAACTGGTCGGGTCGAACCGTGGGTCTGCGGTGACCCGGTTCTCAGACCCGGTACTGTAGCTGATGACGTCATCATGCTGACGTCAACAGTGACGTCATGATGACGTCATCATGTCAGAATATTGTCAGACCAGGGACCAATGGGTTGTTGACACGTGTCCTATGACACTGTCAGTGATGACGTCATGCTGACGTCAGCAGTGACGTCTTGCTGACGTCAGCATCACTGTAGCACTATTGACCAGGGAGTTGACCGGCGCGTGGGGGGCGCGTGTGAACAGTATTTTGTGTGGGACCAGTTCCATTTTCAAGGTTTCGACGATACGGATCCAATGGCGGTGGTTTCGTGTCGATCGGAGATCGTTAAGTTGGTCAAATTAGGGTTTGACGCCTTGGGAAGCGTGTTCGAACGGCTTTCCCTGGCCGGTTTCAGTCTAGGGTTTCTTAGTTATTTAGTAGGGACTTAAAGTGAACTTTACGTATGTTTTGGGCATGACAGGAATTGTACTTTAACACTTGGACGGGGCTTTACGCTCGGGATTGCAGCAGGATTGTACTGTGAGTGGGCCCTTGATTTCACTAAACTTCGGCATGCATAACTGTTTTACTTTCTATTATATCTATATGTGATTCAAGTAAAAGTATCTGTTTATCTTGAGTATGATTTATGGCACGTATTACGATGTTTGGGCATGAGACCCGTCTGGTTGTTTATGAATGGTTTGGAGTCATGTATATGCATAATGGATCTCGATATTATCTGTGGTACTGCACTGTATAGATCTACCCTAGGATTCTATCTCCTCCGGATGTAGGTACACCGGAGTGGTCACGGCGCATTGCCTGTGAGGAGTCATTCTACGGAGGGACCGGACCGTAGAGTGACTCAGGAGCAGGATTGCTACCATTGGGCGTCTGGGACGTCAGGCATCTAGAATGCCATGCTCGGACTAGGTTCGGGATTTGGACTCGGGATTGAGACCACGGGTGGCACGCGTAGCCTTGAGACTGTGACCTTATTGGGCGTCTGGGACGTCAGGCATCTGGGATGTCAGGGTTGGGATGTATAGTGCAGTGACTAAGATTATATTATGTTGATATTATTCTGCTTATGATTATATGGTTTTGTGGTTTATGATACTATGCATGTCTTTTCGGAAAACGGAGGGGATAAACTATATGTTTTCGAAATGGTAAACTACTTTGTAAACCTTGAGTTTCGGCCCACTCACCTTTGTTGTTTTACTACCCCTCCAAGTAGTGCTATCGAGGAGGAGGATCCCGAGGAGGAGGAAGAGGAGGATCCCGAGGAGGAAGAGGCATAGGTTTACGTTGCGTACCTGAACCCTACTGCTGGGTAGGTTGGCACGTAGTGTGTCTAGAGTCGTGCTCAATAAACTGTATTCGGGAACTATCCCTTGTCTGACACTATTTGTATTCGAGTATTTGTGTGGCGTGCTATGTATGACTTAACTATGGATTTTCTTTATGCATTTTATCTTCAATAAGGGTATACTTGGTATTTTTAATGTCGGGTGTCAGACGGGAGCAGGGCACGTCCCGGGTGGTCCCAGGGGGATCGGGGCGGGTCCTGTCACCCTCAGTTTCTCACTCACGAGCTCAGCAATGGCAGAGGAATTTAGGTTGGGTAGAAGCTAGGTTTGGTTGTACACGGTTAAGAAAACATAAATGGGATTAATGGAAATTAAAATGATTAATTAATTAATTAATAAATATTAAAACAACATAATTAGGTCTCCCCCAAAACATGGATTCTGGTTTCAAGGGATGAGTGACACTTGTCACTCATCCAGGTGTGTAGGGTCAACGGTCACTATTCATTATTATATTATTATTTTAATCCGAGCCTCGGTTCGTTAGTGCGTTTCCTTGACCATAACGTTGTCGTCGAATCTCCGATTTCGGCATGCCGCCTGTCCACCCGGAAAGCCATTACATTAATTCGTATTTTACCATTACCATCACCAGCATCCCTGATGCTAGACGTCCCTGACGTCATATCTCACGGTTTCATAAGCTACGCGTGCTGCCCGGGGTCTCTCCGGGTCCATATATCTGACATCCCTGATGTCTGACGTCCCAGACGTCAATCATTGCACATTTTGTCCGATTCCGCCCTACTAAGCACCGTTCAACTCCACTAATCAAGATTAGTGACTAATCTAATCCTGGAATTCGGGACGGGTCGTTACAATCTTCCCTCCTTAATAAATTTCGTCCTCGAAATTCCAACCGCTCTAAACTCAAACGTTCTTCCCTCCTTAATAAGTTTCGCTCTCGAAACTCGACTATCCTGATTCCACAAACACCCCGTGGAAAGTGGAATCGACCACGCAACACGTGTACACCCGTACACCAATTACTTAGACAAAACTTGCCTGCACCCAAACGTACCACTAGTACTCAAAACGCAACGACTACATTCGACCCCGTCGAATGACTGAAACTACTTGTTTCGAATTTGACACCACTTGTCCAAGCTACCCTCTCGTTGACGCAACAACTCGACGGTTCCTTTCCCACTCCCACTAGGAGTCAGCTGACCCCACTCAACAATCTATGTTGACACATCCTGACAATCTGTCACCACACAGTTGTTGTCAGTCGAAAACTGACACTAGACTCACTCGTGGCTACACATGCCACCAACGTATTTGACTTAGTAAACATTTACCGACCTTTCACACGATCTGTGTGTAATTAGACTCATCGGAAATACCATGACCCATTGCATAGTATCCAATGTCCGATTCACAACCAATCCCATGGTATCGGAACCAATCCGACTACCAACACGTTCACCGACACACCTCGGGTATATCCCGTATACCGTAACTAGACATCACAAGTCTACAAGGTATTGTACCTCGAACCATGTACGAAGTACACACATCTACCTAATAACCAGACTACAACCACCTAGGTCATAGCCGAACGCATTCCAATAATGGAGTACGTTTGCCCAATCCAGCATGAGACAAATCGAAACTCCACCCAACATCTAGTTCCAATTCCGAATCTGAATCCGCAATTTCGTAAGAAATCCCGGATCCAAGCCCAGACATCAAATTTTAATTCTTATCCAAATCCAAATCCGAAATCATTATTCCGTAAGCTAGCATTTGGAATAATCATTCCGTACCCAAATCCAGAAATATACTTTCAATTTCCAAAATCGAATCCTGAATCGTCACCCAGAAATTCGATTCCAAATCCCGAAATCTCGTTCACATTTACCAAGACACACCAAAACCGAACCTATCGGTTACCCGTTCAATACACTTGATTGACTTCGTAGGGAAGCCAATCCAACCTCCACACGTCTAAGGTTGACAAAATTCAACTACCTTGAAAACCTACTCACCCGAGTAGAATACCATACGGGCCCCACTTCGAAAAGAAGTTCAATCCCGTCATTTACGACTCACACACCCAAGTTCGTATCGATCCTTGTCATTCCACCTAGGAAAACCAAGGAAGATCCAAAATGATGACGTCAAAACTCATCCTACGTGGATGCAACAAAACTCACTGCGTTCACCACGCCATGTGACACCACATCGTCTGCCACCAAGCAGAAAATGAAAAATCTCGTTTACCTAATTTCAAATGCGTAGCTCCTCCTAATGACCTAAAAACACACATGGGCCCACCAACCAATACACGCTCAACGTACTGGTAACTACACTCAACGTCTGCCAGGGCAGAAAACAAGAAGTCAACCCCTATGACTTCGGAATACCAGTCACCCAAAAACGAGCACCACTCTCGTTCCCCAATCACAAGTTTCCTCAAAACTAAGGTTCCAACCATGTTGGAAACAGACATGCTCCCAACAAGGCGTCAAGTCTAACCACTAGACTTCCTACCTCCTCAATTCACTTGGACAACCCCGTGTCCACAATCAATCCGTTATTGTCCCGTTCGCACATCCCGACCTTTACAGGTTCAACACTCGGTTTCCCAAGTTCTCAATTATACCTTTTTAATCCACTCCTTACTGGTTATCTCACCACCATTGGGACTTATCCCAACACAGCACAATCTTAACTGGATCCCATCCAGTCCATCACTCAACCACTACCTAATCTCAAAGACCGAACATATGTTCATCATGACGGAGTCACACCCCAACTTGTGGCTCATCGTCAACACCATTACCGACACTAGCACCAGCGCTAGTACCAGCACCAACACTATCAACAACACTAGTATCAGCACACAGGCATCCATACTAGCATCAGCACAAAAGTACCATCCCACAAACATTCATACTTGCACACCGTGTGCAAATACGACAACCCTGGATCTCCGTTCATACCGAACGACGATCCCGTACCTCACGACTATGGGTACCACTATTCTGACAATCCACATCAGGAAAATGAACGTTCCCCGAACGTCCCCTGATCCCCAAGTATTATGACCACACTGATTACCCTCGATAGCCAGTCATCTCCATATGACTTCCGACTAACTGTCATTGCTATCGAGATCCGCATCCATACCTCACACTAATACCCGATCCAACACGGGATTCCATAATTTATCTCAGAACCGTATCCGTAAATCGAATCCCATAGTTCTGACTAGACTCACCAGAGCCATCCACATGGTCATCCATGACCTCAACCACTCGTCGCAGCACAAGTTCTCATCCACTAGCCACAATTAAGGTTTACCTTTTTAAATACTAGGGTTCCACAATCACACCCTATGGTTCAACCGAACCAAACAGCTTTCCGTAATATAAAATCCACAATCTGACCGACCCCGCGGTCTTGACATCGAATAGACGTCAAATCCAATCCTACCATCCCATCAACGTGGGTTCCACCACTAGGTCATCGGCCAACTCCGATTAACCAACATCCCTCACACTAGAAACCACCACAAGGGTTCACATTTTAAACCATTACTCACATGAGGTTCCCCGAACCTGGCTGCACCTAGCAGCACAACAATCCAATATCACATGACCGAACCGACGGTCCCACAATACCAGTTCATCACAATCAACCCCACTTGGGTCGAATCACATTAACGCACGACGTATCGGGCCAATCACACTCCATCCACTATCCAAACCCAAAAACTATCTATCAGGTTGATAACGAATTGCAGCCCAAAGAGACATCACACCCTCGACCTGCGCACACAAAAGAGCAACCGTGCTCTGATACCAAGTTGACAGGACCCATCCTAATCCCCTCGGGATTACCGTGGAATGTGCCCTGCTCCCGTCCAACAAGGGGTGTCGGACAAGGGATAACCAAGAGCCACTGCCCAAACGGGGCATCCAGAGTGCGCAAGGATCGATGGAGGAGGTGTGCAATGTCCTAGTCTCTGCTGCAATCGCATCCGTGATCAACCTGAAGGGCATTAAAACCAAAAGCTGTGAGTGGACAAAAACCAGTAAGTTCATCAAATACATTTATAAGACATTTATGCCCTCCAATAAAAACGTATGCATGCCACGAAAACCAGTAACCAAAACATTTGCTCAACCGAGCCATTAGGGCCTTAGCCCAAAAACCGTTAACCAAAAACCAAGTGTGGAAACTCAGCCCAAAACTGTGAAATACCATAACTATACATAAACAACCATGTGGGTCACCACCCACGACCATAAATGAACATCAATTCATTAAAATCACACAATCATAAATCCACCCGGAAAGCCATTTCATTAATTCGTATTTTACCATTACCATCACCAGCATCCCTGATGCTAGACGTCCCTGACGTCATATCTCACGGTTTCATAAGCTACGCGTGCTGCCCGGGGTCTCTCCGGGTCCATATATCTGACATCCCTGATGTCTGACGTCCCAGACGTCAATCATAGCAATCCTGCTCCTGAGTCATCATACGGTCCGGCTGCTCCGTATGGTGACCCTTCACAAGCAATGCACCGTGACTTCCCCAGTGTCCTAGACATCTGGAGGAGACCATCATATATCCTTGTATCAAGATGGTATATGGAAAACAGTTTTTATTAATTCCTTTCACAACATCACAATAGGCCCTGCCCGAATTTTCCATAAAACAACACATTTCCATTTAGGGTCCATGACCCAAAATCACATTTATTAAATATAGGGTCCCTGACCCGAAATCACAATTTTAATCCAACTGGGCCTCAGGCCCGACTTTATGAACCACTGTCCCACGACCCGATTTATAAACCAACTGGGCCCGCAGCCCGACTTATAAACCAACTAGGTCCGCAGCCCGATTACGTACTCAAATGGACTCCAAGTCCGAGATTTCCAAAACAAGTGGGCTTCAAGCCCGAATTCATCTTTCCAATATAAAAACCGTTTTATCATATTATTTATTTAACCACAAGCATGCAAAACCACAAATAAACCGTTAATCCCGATATACGTGAAATACGGAAAACACCTCGAAATACGTGCAACATACCCGAAATCAATGCTCACAAATACCATCATAGAAATCATGTATATAAACCATATAACACATTTAAGCATGCATAGATTTATAAAACCAAAGTCCACTCACAGACCGTTTTAACGATATGCCTCGATACGCGTGCTACCGGCCCTCCCGGGCCACACCACTATCACCGGGACTCCCAATCCTGTCCAAATCACATTAGAAGGTTACTAACCTCATCATTAACATCCTATCAAAGTCCCGTAATTTTCCCAAATTTTTACATATTTTTAAACTTAATTTAAAACCTTCGGACATCCCGAACAATATCGAGACGGTGTCCGATCGACGCGAAACCAATCCCAAAATGTCCGTTACATCGAATGGATTAAAAGTCATGTTGACCTCACCTCGAGATTCGTGCCCACGCGCCGTCACGCGCCGCCGTGAGTGGCTGCGCGTGAAATCCACGCGCCTGCTACAGTGCATCGTCCTAACCCGTATGTCTGGTAAACGGGTCCAAACTGCCCGCGACACGACCCGGTTCGTGTTCTGTCAATTCGATCCTAATTCCTTCAATTGATCATTCCATTAGTTTCGTTTTAAGTTAAATTAAGGTTCTGTAACGTTGATTACACAAAACATTACCTACAATTCCACGATTCAACGATGATCCACGAAGAACACCCGGTTACTGTGCAATCATGGAATTCCTTCAATTCCAATTGATTTCCTTAAATTGATTCAACCAGAAGCTTCCATGGACTCCGTTAAGCATTTCCCCCAACTCAATTGCTTCAACCCTGCGCTCAATCGTCACGACTCAAGCTCGAACACCGTTACTGTTCAACCATGGAGTTTCATCGATCTCGATCGGTTTCCTTCAATTGATGAACCCAGAAGCATCGTGGGATCATGAGAAGTAGTTTCCCCACCTCAATTTCATCCAACGAAGCCTCCAATTCCACGACTCTAGCTCGAAATTTCAGAGGCCTCCTTCCTTCTGTTCTTCCTCAATTCGACCCCAAATCCCTTCGTTCTTGTTGCAGATCGATTCGTGTTGATCCCAGAAAGCTGAATGTGTGCTCAATTTCGATCCTCACGGCCTAACACTCAGTATTCGAATTTACCTCCTAAACTCAAAAATCCGAAATTTGAGTCTCCCTTCTCTGTCGATCTCTCATGTTTACCCAACTCAGTTCAACCTCACAAAACCCTCAGTTTCTCACTCACGAACTCAGCAATGGCAGAGGAATTTAGGTTGGGTAGAAGCTGGGTTTGGTTGTACACGGTTAAGAAAACATAAATGGGATTAATGGAAATTAAAATGATTAATTAATTAATTAATAAATATTAAAAAAACATAATTAGGTCTCCCCCAAAACATGGATTCTGGTTTCAAGGGATGAGTGACACTTGTCACTCATCCAGGTGTGTAGGGTCAACGGTCACTATTCATTATTATATTATTATTTTAATCCGAGCCTCGGTTCGTTAGTGCGTTTCCTTGACCATAACGTTGTCGTCGAATCTCCGATTTCGGCATGCCGCCTGTCGTTGGATTCGTATCGACGATACCTACGTAACGGTCCTTGGCCCTCGTCCATCGGACCTCCCGGTCAAAAAGTCAACATTTAACCCCTATTACTCGAAATTACCAAAATACCCCTCAACTTCCGAACATCATAACTTTCTCTACGAATGTCGGAATCGAACGTGCCACCTGTCTATGAACTCGTGACGTCCCGAACTACATCACGCTCATCGGTCAAAGTCCATTTGACCGCCCGATCAAAAAGTCAACATTTTGCCCACGACCAAGGGCAAAACGGTCATTTTGCACATTTTGTCCGATTCCGCCCTACTAAGCACCGTTCAACTTCACTAATCAAGATTAGTGACTAATCTAATCCCGGAATTCGGGACGGGTCGTTACACCAACGTTCCAACCACTGGACCCACAACGTCCTCAACTCACTTGGACAACCACGTGTCCGCAATCAATCCAATACTCAGTCCTCACGTCCGATAATAACCATTTATGCACACATCCCGATTCCGAACGGGAATTACTCCACTCTTCTGAACGTACAAACAATACTGCCTTCACCTCACATCCATACCACCAATGGTTTTCCTCGTCTTTTCCAATTCCAGTCATTTCCTTGTATTTCCTGAGGATATCAACAACACCCAATCATACCAATCTTGGAGTTGACAACAACTCCCCAAATCCACCAATTCTCGTGGCATAGGGAACATCATTCCTAGATTCCTCATGTCTCAACATACCGTTATATCCACCAATCACTTGTCGTCTCGACACTGTTGGGACCCTATCCCAACACCTCACAACCTGCACTAGATCCTATCCAGTCCATGACTCAACCACCATTGAGTCGCAGTTACCGATCATATGTCCATCAGGACAGAGTCACATCCCATCTCGTGGCTCACCACAATCTCAATCACCAACACCAGCACCAATGCTAGTATCATCAACACTTGCCTCAACACACAGGCATCCTAACATCCACACTCACACGAACACCCACGCTAGTAAATATGTGCAAAGTTGATACCCTGGATCTCCGTTCATACCGAACGACGATCCTGTATCAACACTCGTACCTCCCAACTATGGGTACCCCCAATTTGACCATCCGCACATCAGTATAATGAACGTTCCCTGAACGTCCCCCGATCCTCAAGTGTTAAAACCACACTAAACACCCTCGATAGCTAGTCATCTCGACACAACTGTCGACCAACAGTCATCGCTTGTCGAGATCCGTATCTACACCTCACACTATTATTCGATCCAACACGTAATTCCACATCTTATCCCGTAACCGTACCCGTGGATCGAATGCCAAAATATCGACTAGACTCATTAGAGTCATCCACATGGTCATCCATGACCTCAGCCGCTCGTCGCAGCACAAGTTCTCATTTAAAGTTCACCTTTCCAGTCCACCAATTATAACTTAGGGTTTCACAGTCACTCCCTAGGGTTCCACCGAACCCAACTGCCTTTTGCAGTAAAATCCACAACATGACCGACCCGCGGTCCCGACATCGTATAGACATCAAATCCAACCCAATCATCAATTCATCGTGGGTTCCACCACGAAGGTCATCGGCCAACTCCGATGTACCAACACCCTGTACACCAGCCAATACTACCAGGGTCCATATTTTAGGCCATTATTTAACCGAGTTTCGCATTTCCCAAAATTACCACTCAAATGGGGTTCCCCGAACCCAGTTGTGCCCAGCAGCACAACAATCCATTACCACATGACCGAACCTACGGTCCCACATTACGAGTTCATCGTACACAACCCCTCTTGGGTTGAATCGCATTAACGCACGGCGTACCAGGCCAACCGCACACTATCCACTGACCGGGATCCAATCCCGCCAACCATCCATCCGACTACCCTAACTATCAGGTTGATGACGAACTGCAGCCAACAAGGGACACCACATCCTCGACTTGCGCGCACAAAAAGAGCAACCCTGCTCTGATACCAAGCTGACACGACCCATCCCAATCCCCCCGGGATTACCAGAGGATGTGACGTGCTCCTGTCAGACACGAAGTGTCGGACAAGGGATAATCCAACGCCGCTGCCCCTACGGGCATCCAGAGTGCGCAAGGATCGGTGGAGGAGGCATGCAATGTCCCGGTCCCCTGCTGCAGTCGCATTCGCGCTCAACCTGAAGGGCATTAAAAACCAAAAGCTGTGAGTGGACGAAAATAAACAAGTTCGTAAAATACATTTTATAAGACATTTATGCCCCTCAGTAGAGAAAAACATATGCATGCATCAAAAACCAATAATCAAATATTTATTTGAAATAACCCTTAGGGCCTTAGCCCGAAAACCGCAAACATAGTTTCAATCCAAAAATCAATCCAAAATTTATTTAATAAATGCAGACGCTTGACGTCCCAGACGTCATATCTCTCGGTATTAAGCAACGCGTGCTGCCCGGGGTCTCACCGGGTCCATATCTCTGACATCCCAGATGTCTGACGTCCCAGACGTCAATCATAGCAATCCTGCTCCTGAGTCACTATACGGTCCGGCCGCTCCGTACAATGACCCCTCGCAGGCAATGCACCGTGACTTCCCCAGTGTCCCAGACACCTGGAGGAGGCCAATATATATCCTCGTATCGAGATGGTTTTATGGAACACATTTTATTATTCGTTTTCAAAATATCACAAGGGCCCTGCCCCGAATTTCCATAAAACCGTCATAAGTCCAATTACTTGATTATTAAATCCGAAATCATTTATTCAATTCCATTTTAGGGTCCCTGACCCGAAATCACATATATAAATTAACTGGGCCCCTGGCCCGATTTCTTAAATCAACTGGGCCCCTGGCCCGAATTTACTTTATCAAATCGGTAACTGTTTCATAAAATCATATTCGAACCACAAACATGGAAATCAGTGCAAATCCAGAAAATCTCGATTTACGCGCAAACTCGTAAATCGCCTCGAAATGCGTGAAACCACATAAATTCACTGATATCCAAATCAAAGCATATAAAAGCAATTACCACAATCATGAAACAGTTATGCATGCATAGAATTTATAAAAACCAATGTCCACTCACAGACCATTTAACCGAGCGCCTCGATACGCGTGCCACCGGCCTTCCCGGGCCTCGTCACTAACACCGGGACTCCCGAACCTGTTCATATCACATTAGAGGGTTACTAACCTCCACAATAACATCCTAATCAAGTCCCGTACTTTTCCCTAATTTTTAAGTATTTTTAAACCCGACTTAAAACCTTCGGACATCCCGAAACGTATCCGAACGGGATCCGAATGACATGGAACCAACGCTAAAATGTTCGTTATAACGTATAGTACAAAATTCGTGTTGACCGTACCTCGGAATTCGTGCCCACGCACCGTCACGCGCCGCCGTGAGTGGCTGCGCGTGAAGGCCACACGCCTGCTACAGTGGCTGCTACAGTCACCGTCCTCGCCCGTTTCTCTGTAATTCTGGTCTGATACCCGCGATTCCAACCCGATTAGATAGCCATCAATTCGACCTCGATTCCTTCCGTTTTTGATTCTAAAACATTCTTCAACTATCTAATCGAAGTTCCATGTCCCTGATTCACCAAGAAAGTCCCAAAATTAGATCCACGACCCGTGATCACCCAAACGGGTCGATCACCCAAACTCTGTGTTTTCTCAATCAGACTCAAATTAACTTCACAGTAAGGATTCTAGGCCTAAAAGGAACTGAAATGCGTGATCAATTGGACACGACATTACCTGGAAGTGATCGTCCATAGCTCTGCGATTTTCCAGAATCTGGAACCCCAGTTCCAGTCCAACCCGCGTCGGTTTTCCTTCGAAGTTGATGGGATTCGGTTCCAATTCCTCCCAGAAGCCTCAAGCCGTCCACGGTTTGGTCCAATTCCTCTCAGAAATTAAACTGAGGATTTCCCTCCATTTTCCATTTTTCCTCCGAACTCGATTTCCTCTCAACAGTGCTCTGCCCTCACTTCGAACTCGACCCAGAATGATTCTAACACTCATCAGCCACCTAACTAACCGTTCAAAATGGGCGACAACCCGTGGGAGACACGCTCAGCCCCCACTGGGAAAAGCTTCCCGTAAATAGCCCAAAACCATATTTTATCCCATCCGTGCTCTGTCCATGCTTCCCACATACTGACCACACAGCCCATTAACAATTAATTAACACCATAAGCCATACCTCACTCCAATTTCACGCTTAAACAATGCCCCCGTGCACTGGTCGTGCATCCCCATTCACGGTGCTACAGTGCCCGTGCAGCAGCCCCCGTGAAATTACCATTCTGCCCTTGTGCAGAAAATTACCAAAATGCCCCTCACGCATCCAGACCCGTAACTCGGTCATACGGACTCCGATTGATGCGTGCCGCCTGTCTACGAACTCAGGGCATCGAGACCTTCCTAACGGTCCTCGGTCCTCGGCCATCGGACCACCCGATCAAAAAGTCAACATTTCCCCTTATTTCGTCCAAATTACGAAAGTGCCTTTGAACTTCCGTACATCATAACTTCCACCACGAACGTCGGAATCGAACGTGCCACCTATCTATGAACTCGTGACGTCCCAAACTACGTCACAGGCTTTGGTCAAAGTCCATTTGACCGTCTGAATAAAAAGTCAACGTTTTGCCCACGACCAAGGGAAAAACGGTCATTTTGCACCGTTCGTCCGAGTTCGCCCAACCAATCACCGATTAACTCTGCTAATCATGATTAGTCCGTAATCTAAGGGAAAAACGGTCATTTTGCACCGTTCGTCCCGAGGAAGCACACCAGTGGATTGATCGTTGGGAGAGGATTTTCGAGGTCATGCACTGTCCACCGGAGGAGCGTGTCGTACTGGCGACCTTCCTACTTGATGGGAGCGCCTATCGATGGTGGCATAACCTTGTCCTGGCCGGCTGGACCGTTCACACCATTCCATGGGAGACTTTCCGAGAGCGGTTTCTCAACCAGTTTTATCCACGGTCGTTTCGCACCGCCCGTGAGGCGGAGTTTCTGCAACTCCGGCAGGGAGATCAGACTGTAGCAGAGTACGAGGAGACCTTCCTGATGTTGTCTCGCTTTGCTGAGAACTTCGTGATCACCGAGGCAGATCGATGTCGCAGATTTGAGTGGGGCCTGCGACCTGAGATTCAGGCGATGGTGACTGCAACGCCCTTTGCTACCATGAGGGATCTGACTGATGCGGCGACCAGGGTTGAGAACAGCATCCTGGCACGTCAGCGAGCTGAGGGGGAGACACGGCGACGTGATCGCCCGCACTTGGGATTCTCGGGCCGTCGTGGCTCGAAGGGAGGACATTCTGGTGGATCTTCGTCTTCTGGCAGCCGAGGACGTTCTGGTCAGTTCAGGAGTCCTCAGCGGGGCAGTACTACGCTAGTACAGAGCTCAGCATCTCAGACTGACAGCAGCTAGACACGCGGTGTTGTGCGTGGCCGTGATCGAGGAGCTAGAAGACGGGGACGACCTGCAGAGTCTATGGCTCGTGTCTATGCTGTTACCCAGCAGCAGGCCAGATCCATTCCGGGAGTGTTGACAGGTACTGTACATATTTATGGCATGGTTGTTCGTGCATTGATGGATTCGGGGGAAACTCATTCTTTTATTTCACCGCGTTGTGCGAGTCTGTTGGGCCGTGAGGTGACCGCACTTGAGCACGAGATGGGTGTGACCTACCAAGTGAACCAGGAGATACGAGCTTGTCCTGTGGAGATTGAGGGAGTCAAATTTCCGGCAGACTTAATTCTGATGAATGTGCACGACTTCGATGTGATACTTGGAGTTGATTGGTTGTCGGAGTACAATTCGCTCATCGACTGTAGTAACATGCGGTTGACTTTGAGAGGTTCGGGATTACCGGAAGTGATATTTCAGGGGGAGTGTGGAGACACATCACCCAAGGTAATATCTGCACTCACAGCTACAAAAATTTTACAGAAGGGGTGTCAGGGTTATCTTGCTTATGTGGTAGAATCTACAGATGAATTGACAGGACCCATCCCAATCCCCCCGGGATTACCGTGGAATGTGCCCTGCTCCCGTCCAACAAGGGGTGTCGGACAAGGGATAATCAAGAGCCACTGCCCAAACGGGGCATCCAGAGTGCGCAAGGATCGATGGAGGAGGTGTGCAATGTCCCAGTCTCTGCTGCAATCGCATCCGTAGTCAACCTGAAGGGCATTAAAACCAAAAGCTGTGAGTGGACAAAAACCAATAAATTTACCAAATACATTTATAAGACATTTATGCCCTCCAATAAAAACGTATGCATGCCACCAAAACCAGTAACCAAAACGTTTGCTCAACCGAGCCCTTAGGGCCTTAGCCCAAAAACCGTTAACCAAAAACCAAGTGTGGGAACTCAGCCCAAAATCGTGGAATACCACCACCATACATATTAAAACCATGTGGGTCACCACCCACGACCATAATTGAACATCAATTTAAAATCCGAAACCATTTAGGGTCCCTGACCCGACATACCATTTCATAACCAATAAGCCATGTTTACCACAACACATATCCAACCAATAAGCCATTTTATTCATTAATCCATATTTGACCATTACCATCACCAGCATCCCAGATGCTTAGCGTCCCAGACGCTAGACGTCCCTGACGTCATATCTCACGGTTTCATAAGCTACGCGTGCTGCCCGGGGTCTCTCCGGGTCCATATATCTGACATCCCTGATGTCTGACGTCCCAGACGTCAATCATAGCAATCCTGCTCCTGAGTCATCATACGGTCCGGCTGCTCCGTATGGTGACCCCTCGCAGGCAATGCACCGTGACTTCCCCAGTGTCCCAGACATCTGGAGGAGACCATCATATATCCTTGTATCCAGATGGTATATGGAAAACAGTTTTATTTAATCCTTTTATCACATTATTACCATTGGGCCCTGCCCGAAATTTCCATAAAACCACATAATTCCATTTAGGGTCCTTGACCCAAAATCACCATTATAAAATATAGGGTCCCTGACCCGAAATCACATTTATTATCCAACTGGGCCTCATGCCCGATTTTATGAACTACTGGGCCCACGACCCGATTTGTAAACCAACTGGGCCCGCAGCCCGACTTATAAACCCACTGGGCCCACGGCCCAAATTCACAAATCAACTGGGCCCCTGGCCCGATAACATAACTCAAATGGGTCTCAGCCCGATTTCATACCAACTGGGCCCCTGGCCCGATTTCATTAACCAACTGGGCCCCCGGCCCGATTCTCAAATGGACTCCAAGTCCAAAATTTCAAAAACAAGTGGGCCTCAAGCCCGAGTTTATATTTCCAATTTCAAAACCATTTCATCACATTATATCCAAGTCATAAATATGGAAAATCCATGTAAAACCGGAAAACCTCGATTTACGTGCAAGCACGTAAATCGCCTCGAAATACGTGAAACCGTACAATTTACCAACAACCAAATCAACATCACACAATCACAACCATAATACATATAAAACATTTAAGCATGCATAGAATTTATAAAACCAAAGTCCACTCACAGACCGTTTTAACTGTGTGCCTCGATACGCGTGCCACCGGCCCTCCCGGGCTACACCACTATCACCGGGACTCCCAATCCTGTCCAAATCACATTAGAGGGTCACTAACCTCATCATTAACATCCTATCAAAGTCCCGTAATTTTCCCGAATTTTTACTTATTTTTAAACTTAATTTAAAACCTTCGGATATCCCGAACATTATCGAGACGGTGTCCGATCGACACGAAACCAATTTCAAAATGTCCGTTACATTAAATAGGACAGAAGTCATGTTGACCTCACCTCGAGATTCGTGCCCACGCGCCACCATGCGCCGCCATGAGTGGCTGCGCGTGAAACTCACGTGCCTGCTACAGTGCACCAGCCCAACCCGTTTGTCTGGTAAACGGGTCCAATTCACCCGCGACACAACCCGGTTCCAATCCTGTCAATTCGATCCTAATTCTTTCAATTGATCAATCCATTAGTTTCGCTTTAAGTCCAATTACAAGTCTGTAAACTCAATTACACAAATCCTTACCCAGATTCCCACGATTCGATGATGATCCACGAAGAACACCCGGTTACTGTGCAATCATGGAACTCCCTCAATTGATGCAGGTTTCATCCAATTGATGATTCCAGAAGCATCAATGGACCATGAGGAACAATTCCCCCACATCAATTGCATCAAACCGGTGCTCAAACGTCACGACTCAAACTCGAGCACCGTCACTGTTCATCAATGGAGTTCTGCCATTCTCCAACGTTTTCCTTCAATTGATGATCCCAGAAGCATCGTGGGATCATGGGAAGCAGTTTCCCCACCTCAATTTCATCCAACGAAGCCTCCAATTCCACGACTCAACTTCGAAATTCCTCCTCTGTCACCAAGTGTGATCAGAGCCAATTGGTGGCCAAATCCCTTCGTTCCTTCGACAATTCTGATCGTGGAACTCCCAGAAGGCTGAATGTAACCTCCAATTCGATCCTCACGGCCTTAGGATTTGATTTCGAATTTTCCCTCCCATAAACTAATTTTCGAATTTTCTGTCTCACCACCCACACTCAGTCCCAGTGTTTCCCGAAATGAATCCAGTCTCCCTAGCCTCTCAATGCCCTCCATTCTGCCGTGAGAAGGCAGCCAAATCCTCCAGCCCTCACACTCTCTCTGTTTTGAAATTGTCCACGGGTAAGAAAAACAAAGAAGAAGAAAATGGGGGAAAAAGATGGAGAAGGAATGATGGTGTAGGAATGATTGTGTTTGGAGGGAAACAAGGATCAGAATTCAGGGGATGGGTGACACTTGTCACTCATCCGGATGTGCACAGTCAACGGTCACTATTCACTATTATATTATTATTTCAATCCCGGCCTCGGTTCGTTAGTTTGTTTCCTTGACCATAACGTCGTCGTCGAATCTCCGATTTCGGCATGCCGCCTGTCGTTGGATTCGTATCGACGATACCTACGTAACGGTCCTTGGCCCTCGCCCATCAGACCTCCCGATCAAAAAGTCAACATTTGGCCCCTAATAAGCCAAATTACCAAAATACCCCTCAACTTCCGAACACCATAACTTTCTCTACGAATGTCGGAATCGAACGTGCCACCTGTCTATGAACTCGTGACGTCCCGAACTACGTCACGGTCATCGGTCAAAGTCCATTTGACCGCCCGAACAAAAAGTCAATATTTTACCCACGACCAGGGGCAAAACGGTCATTTTGCACAATTTGTCCGATTCCGCCCTACTAACCACCGTTCAACCTCACTAATCAAGATTAGTGACTAAACTAATCCTGGAATTCGGGACGGGTCGTTACATGAATCTTTGAGAATTGAGGATATTCCGATTGTGCGGGAATTTCCTGATGTCTTTCCAGGGGATTTACCTGGATGACCACCACCCAGGGAGATCGATTTTACGATCGAGTTACTCCCCGGAACTCGACCGATTCCACAAGCACCGTATCGTATGGCACCGACAGAGCTACGAGAATTGAAAATCCAATTACAGGAACTGGTGGATCTAGTGTTTATCCGACCCAGTACATCATCATTGGGAGCGCCGGTCTTATTTGTGAAAAAGAAGGAGGGTAGTTTGCGGTTGTGTGTGGATTATCGGCAGTTGAACAAGGCTACGGTAAGGAATCAGTATCCCTTACCCAAGATCGATGATTTGTTCGATCAGCTATGAGGGGCGCGATCTTTCTCCAAGATAGATCTGAGGTCGGGGTACCATCAACTGAGAATAGCCGAGGGGGATGTTCAGAAAACAGCTTTTCGAAAGAGGTATGGGCATTATGAGTTCTTGGTGATGCCCTTCGGACTGACGAATGCACCAGCTGCATTCATGGACTTGATGAATCGGATTTTTCGAGCATACTTGGATAAATTTGCGATCGTGTTTATTGACGACATCTTGGTGTATTCCAAGAGTGTCAGGGCTCATGAGGAGCACTTACGAATGGTATTGGGTAAACTACGACAGGAGCAGCTGTATGCTAAGTTAAGCAAGTGTCAATTCTGGCTAAATAGTATTGGATTCTTGGGTCACATTATATCACCCGAGGGGATAAGTGTGGATCCTCAGAAAACAGAGGCTGTGACAAATTGGCCAAGACCGACCACGGTGACGGAAGTGCGAAGTTTTGTTGGGTTAGCAGGCTACTACCGGAGATTCGTGGAGGGTTTCTCCCAGATTGCCGCACCATTGACTCGGTTAACCCGGAAAGGGGTGAAGTTTGTGTGGGACGATCAGTGTGAACAGAGTTTCTAGGAATTAAAGTTCAGATTAACCACTGCACCTGTCCTTGCATTACCAGACAGCAGTGGAGAGTTCGTGGTATATAGTGATGCATCGCTGCAGGGTTTGGGTTGTGTATTGATGCAGAATGGAAAAGTGATTGCTTACGCATCCCGGCAGCTGAAGACGCACGAGTTGAACTACCCTACTCATGATTTGGAATTGGTAGCGGTGGTTCATGCTCTAAAGATCTGGAGACATCATTTGTTCGGTGTGACATGCCGAATATTCACCGATCACCAGAGTCTTAAACATTTGTTCACTCAGAAGGAACTCAACATGAGACAGCGGAGATGGTTGGAATTGTTAAAGGATTATGATTGTACCATCGAGTACCATCCTGGCAAGGCAAATGTTGTGGCTGATGCACTTAGTAGGAAGTCGTCGGGATCAGTTGCGCACTTGAGATTGGTGTATCTTCCTTTGCTAGTGGAACTTCGGAAGAGCGGAGTTATGTTAGGGATGGACGATCAGGGAGCCTTGTTGGCTAGCTTTCATGTGCGACCCGTGTTGGTCGACAGGATCATCGAGGCTCAACTACAGGACCAGATACTCTGTGACTACAGAAACGAGGTTGAATCCGGACAGAGACAAGATTTCTCCGTCAGGGGCGATGGAGCATTAGTAAAGCTTGGGAGATTGTGTGTACCTGCAGTACTAGAGTTGAGGAGAGAGATTTTAGACGAGGCCCACAGTTCGGCCTATAGTATGCATCCAGGAGGGAGTACCCTCCGGGACTATTATTGGTGGCCAGGGATGAAGAGGGAGATAGCTGAGTTTGTTAGCAAATGTTTGATCTGTCAGCAGGTCAAGGCAGAACGGCAGCGTCCGTATGGGGCTATGCAGCCACTTCCAATTCCACAATGGAAGTGGGATCATATTACAATGGACTTTGTCTTCAAGTTACCGAAGACAAGGAGTGGAGTTGATGGGGTCTAGGTAATAGTGGACCGGTTGACTAAATCAGCGCATTTTCTGCCTGTACGTGAGACGTACAAGCTCAACCGTTTGGCCCAGCTATTCATTAATGAGATCATCCGACTACACGGTACCCCAGAGTCGATCGTGTCGGATCGGGATCCGCGTTTCACATCCAGGTTTTGGAGGAGTCTACAGACTACTTTGGGTACAAAATTTCACTTCAGTACGGCATTCCACCCACAGACCGACGGACAGTCTGAAAGGACAATACAAACTCTCGAGGACATGATGAGAGCCTGTGTGTTGCAATTCCAGGATTCGTGGGCTGATCGATTGCCATTGATGGAGTTTGCCTACAATAACAGCTACCATGCGAGTATAGGGATGACACCCTATGAGGCACTGTATGGTCGACAGTGCAGAACACCGGTATGCTGGATGGAGATCGGAGAAAGAACCGCAGTGGGGCCGGATCTGATGGATATGACCCAGGAGACAGTTCGGGTTATTCGGGAGAGATTGAAGGCGGCCCAGGATCGTCAGAAAAGCTATGCGGATCGGCGGATCCGAGATTTGGAGTTTGAGGTTGGTGACTTTGGTTTTTTTAAAGTTATCGCCGTGGAAAGGGATTCTCCGATTTGGACGACGTGAGAGATTGAGTCCTCGTTATATCGGGCCATATGAGATTGTCGAGAGGATTGGTCCAGTGGCTTACCGTTTAGCACTACCTTCGGAGCTTTCCCGAGTACATGACGTATTCCATGTATCTATGCTACGGAAGTATCTACGGGATGACTCTCATGCACTGCCAGAACAACCACTGGAACTAATGACAGATTTAAGCTTCGAGGAACGGCCAGTGCAGATTCTGGATAGGAAGGAAAAAGTCTTAAGGAATAAGACGATTTCTTTGGTTAAGGTGCAATGGCGGAACCACGAGGTGGAGGAAGCGACATGGGAACCCGAGGAATTGATGAGAGGGCAGTACCCACACTTGTTTGAGTAAAT
The DNA here is from genome assembly GCA_032719365.1 of Prinsepia uniflora. NCBI lineage: Eukaryota > Viridiplantae > Streptophyta > Magnoliopsida > Rosales > Rosaceae > Prinsepia > Prinsepia uniflora. Next base: position 156,370 of record CM064876.1, on the reverse strand, counting down.
TTCGAGGACGAAATTGCTGTAAGGTGGGTAGGTTGTAACGACCCGAACCGAGAATAATAATATTTTAATGTAAAAAGACTATTTTGCCTCTGAAGGGGGAAACTTTGACTTTTGACCCGGGAAACAATTTGGACTTTGACCCATGACTGTGACGTAGGTCGGGACGTCACGAATCCGTAGACAGGCGGCACGCCGAAATCGGAGTTCGTATGAAGAAGTTATGGTCAAGGAAGCGTTTTAGCGGAATTTACGAACCGAGAACAACAGAATAAAATAATAATTTATTATGGGAATCCGTGCCAACTAATATTTAAATCCAACCAGTGGATTGGTGACAAGTGTCACCCATCCAAGCCCATACTATTCCAATAAAGCAACATTACACTATTTACCCATTTTAAAATCATTTAATTTTCCCTCCCAAATTCCCAGCCGTTGGATCCTTGCCTAAACTAATCCCAGCCCTCCATTTATTCTGATTTTTCTTCTTCATGCACGATCTCTCTGTCTGTTTCTCTCAAACACACAAACACATCCAGCCCCCCTTCACCCGTGCATCTCCTTCCATTTTCTCTCAAACCAGGCGATCGAACCAGCACCCCTCATCGCATCAGGTGACCACCAGCAGCACCACCATCATCTACTCATCATCACCGTGCATCACCGGCGACCACCGGCCCGTTTTCCCCGTTTGAAAATCCCGTCCAAAACACAGACCCGAAACGCTAAGGAATCGGGTCCAAGAAGCAAACCGTGACATCCACACCACCTCGACGCAGGGGAAGCTCCAGTCTACACCGTGAGGACCCCAGGAGCGTAACTGGACGACGGCGCGGCCTGCGGCGGCGACACGGCGGCGGTAAGGTCGAAAACCCAAAAGCCCCGTTTTTCTTCCCTGTTTCGAACCAACGTGTTTTAATGCTAGGAAATCGATTGTTTGGTGATAGAATTGTCCTAGGGTGAGAGACGAGTTGATCAGGACCGGTTTGGACGGCGGAGACAGCGTGGATCGCCGGAGACGACGATCGGACTGTGACCGTGAGTTTCAGCGACGGACTGGTGAGTTCCTTCTCATTTTCTTCCTGTTTTGAGATTGTAGAACCATAGAACAGACCTAGACGACCCTATAGGGATGAACCCTGTCGAAAATGGTGGCCGGAATCGTACGGTGGAATCGGGTCAAGCCGTGGGTCGACGGCGACCTGGTACTGTAGCATGATGACGTCATCATGCTGACGTCACTTCTGACGTCATGATGACATCATCCTATCAGATGTTGTCAGACCAGGGACCAATCAGAACATGCCACGTGTCACCTGACAAGTGTCAGTGATGACGTCATGCTGACGTCAGCATGACGTCACTGCTGACGTCAGCGGTACTGTAGCAGCGTTGACCCACGCGTTGACCAGGTGCGTGGGGGCGCGTGTGAAGAATAATTTTGGTGGGGCCAGTACCATTTTCAAGGTTTCGACGATACGGATCCAATGGAGGTGGTTTCGTGTCGATCGGAGATCGTTAGATTAGTCAAAATGGGGTTTGAAGCACCGGGAATAGTGCCCGGGATGCGTTTTTGAGGCAGATCTGTTCTAGGGTCTTGGTATTGACGCTATAGGGTCCTTAAGTAACCCTCAGGTATAAAAATACAGGTTTTAGAGATCGTTGAGCAGCAAGGACCGAGTGGGAGTGGGCTGTTTGATTTATAAAAGGCTTGCATGCATAAACTGTTTTACTGTTTCCACTTATGATTTCGATGAGTCTTATATGAACTGTTTATATATGCTATTACAATGTTTTGGGCATGAGACCCGTCTGGATTATATGTGGATTTTGTTTGGGATGTCCAGGGGGGACATAGGGTAAACTATACTGTTATTGTACTGTACTTTCCTACCTGTGTATATTGTCTCCTCCAGGGAGGGTCGTTGGCCTGGGTGGACCCTGGAGTAGTCACGGGGCTCTGACTGAGTGGAGTTGACCCCCGTTGGGCTGCTTACTCTCAGGAAGGCATGTTTATATACCTCGGGCAGTTACCGGGATACCGGGAGCTGATGTACCTAGAGAGTCTCGGGTGTGAGACCCTGAGTGGCAACGCGTAGCCTTAGAACCGTGACATCATTTGGGTTGGGTTTTACAGTGCACTGATATGTTAGTTTCTCCTTTCGATTATTATTGTGGTTTTATGGTTATGATATTATGTTTTCACCGCATGCAAGATTTGGAAAACGGAGGGGTAAAACCTTATGATTATTTTATTATTAAATTGATTTCTAAACTGTTATTTTTGGCCCACTCACCCTTATTTTACTGACCCCTCCAGACCCTGACACGGAAATAGAGAAGGAGGACCCGGAGGAGGAGGCAGAGGTTTAGTTTGCCTAGCTGTGCACCTGTACACCCACTTGTGGGTAGGTTGAGCACCGAATAAATGTACTCTGACTATTGTGCTCACATGTTGTATTTTACTTTCCCTTGTCTGACAGTATCACTTTAAACACTGTGGTTGTACGTTATCTATCTATTTAAGTCTTCGGTTTTTATTTAAGGGTAATTTAGGCATGTTTAGAGTCATTGTCAGACGGGAGCGGGGCACGTCCCCAGGTGGTCCCAGTGGGATTGGGACGGGTCCTGTCAACCTAGCTATTGCTTAGGGCTCGAAAGAAGCTGAGATTTCGAGTTACAGATTCATTGGGGTTAGTGGGTTGGTGTGGGTGGTGACCCTATAGGGACGAATTGTATTTACTCTATATACCGAGGTAATACTTCTGACATAGTCGGTTTACATCCTTTATCTGATAGGTTCTCTTGTTTTGTGTGTAAAAGTGCTAAGGGTATTTCCGGTACATTGATTAAGTTGTCAAACGGGATCAGGACTGGGTACGATTATCAAAGTAATTTCGTATCTCTTAGAATAATTAGTTATGCAGAGGACATAATGATATGGCATTACGAATGTAACGACCCGTTCTAGAAATCGGGGTTAGATTAGTGATTATCGACGGATTAGTAAAGTTAATCGGACGGACGGACGGACGAACGGTGCGAAATGAGGATTTTTCCCCTAGAATGGGCGGACATGTTGACTTTTCGTTTGGGCGGTCAAATGGACTTTGATCGATGACCGTGACGTAGTTTGGGACGTCACGAGTTCATAGACAGGTGGTATGACATGACCCATCCCAATCCCCCCGGGATTAACGCGGGATGACCCTGCTCCCGTCTGACACGGAGTGTCAGATAAGGGATATTTTCGACATTTGCCCTCCCGGGCTATCAGAGTACGTCAGGATCCGGAGGAGGTATGTGATATCTCGGTCTCTGCTACAGTCCACATCCGATGTCAACCTGAAGGGTAGTCTAAACATTAAAAGCTGTGAGTGGACAAAACAAGAGTTTATAAAAACAGTTTATCGAAGACATTTGTACCCTTAACTAAAAAGCATGCATGCATTCGAAAACCATTTATCAAACCGTTCATTAGGGCTTTAGCCCAAAATCATAAGCAACCAAATACACGGGTCACTGCCCAAATCCATGAAGATACCAAACACACGGGCCAATGCCCAAAACTTATGCACATCACATATCACATATTTATATCACATACACATATAATTCATACAACCAATCCTGTCACGGTTTCTAAAGCTACGCGCGTGCTACCTGGGTCTCAGTCCGAGTCTTCTCAAAGTCAAGATCAATGTCCGCAGACCACTTACCCTACCCGAGGTAATAGTAATCATAGCCTTCCTGAGAGTAAGGAACCCAACTGGGGGGTGACTCCACTCAATCGGTGCTCCGTGACTACTCCGGGGTCCACCCAGGCCAACGACCCTCCCCATAGGAGATAATAGAAGTAAAGAAAGGTATATGAATACATATATATACATAACATAAATATTCATGCCCGGTTCCCTTGAACTGTCATGATCCATAACATCCATTAACCAGGGTTCATGTCGGTTCCCATAAACCGTCATGAACCAGAATGACCTGACAAGGGTTCACGCCGGTTCCCATAAACCGTCATGAACCACAATGACCTTTCTAGAGTTCATGCCGGTTCCCATAAACCGTCATGAACTTGGAAATCTATCTAGGGTCCCTGACCCAAAATCATCAGTGTAAAACAACTGGGTCTCGTGCCCGAACATATGACTCAACTGGGCACCGTGTCCAATATCTAAGGGTCAGTCACGACTCTGATCATAGTGATGTGTACAACCATCCATCCAGGACCGCCCTCAATCCTGTTATGTCGGCGTGAACGTATCAACCGACACGACCACCACAAGATCATGGAGCACTCATCACCGATCGATATCCTGAACCGTCAGCACTCCGAAGTCGAGCCTCCCTAGGCTGCCAGACCACGAATCGTGCATCGTGACCTCTCCGGAAGGAACACATCCCAATCCGGAGGCGAGCGTCGTATCGTCGTTCGCCGTGCACATAGCACCCGTCGCGACCACGATTTAGACCCGAAGGTCGTAAATAGTGTCATATGCCCGAGACCAAACCAAATGGGTCTCATACCCGATTTTATCCTTTTAGAAATCCAAAACCAGTTCATTAAAACCAATAAAGAAATACCGACCCGTATAAGCACCGTATAAGGTCGAAACCTCGAAATACGTGCTTATACGTAACCACATACAAATGCACCCATGGAATTATCAAACATGTATTAAAACCTATAATAAAAATTTATGCATGCACCAATTTAGAAAACAAGGTCCACTCACAGACCATCCGAGCTGCCGCCTCGATTTGCGTGCCATACGGCTCCCCGAGCCGATCACCATCACCGGGACTCCCAAACCTGTCCAAATTTTAATAGAAGGTTACTAACTACTTAATTAACCTCCTACCAAAGCCCCGTAATTTTCATGAACTTTTAACTATTTTTAAACCGACCCTAAACCTTCCGACACCCCGAAAACTATCGAAATGATGTTCAATTGACACAAGACCAGCCCCAAAATGTTCTTTACATCGAATAGAAGATTTCCCGTGTTGAACACTTTCCCAAATTATGGCCCACGCGTCCTCACGAGCTCCTAGAAGGTCAAAAAACACTGTTCATCGTCTCCTATCTCCAAACTGAACCAGTTTTACTGTAGCAAAACACTGTTCATCTGTCGGTTTTTTTTTTTCCATGGTTTTTGGACCGATTCAAGGTCCATTTCATCCCATTTTGATTCTAATATAATCCTAATCCTATTTCCTATCTTTTAGACATTAAAAACTGAAGGAAAACCACCCAAAACCGAGCTTCCATCCGCCATCAATGGTGGCCGGAATTTCCTCCACCGTCCACGGCCTTTTCCGGCCATCCTAAACCACGAAAACAATCCTATTCTACTCCTAGGGTCCCCAGAAACCTTACCCAATTAATGAAATCGGGTAAAAACCATTAAAACCCAAACTCAAAATTTCAAACATTTTTCTTACCTCACGGTCTCTCCGCCGTCCACCATCCGCCGTGAGCCGCCACCCTCAGTCCTAGTCCTTCATCATCCAGCCCTTCCTCATTCCTCACACTCACTCACGGGTCACAAGAGGAATGGTGATGGTGTGTGTGTGGGTGTTTCGGGTTTGAGGGAAAAAGGAAGAAAATGACATGGATATGGGGGGTGGGTTTCGGGTTTGAGGGAAAGGAAATGGAGAGGATGAAGTGATGATCAGATGAGAGAATGAGAGATGGAGGGTGAGGATTTAAAGATGGAATTGAAATGGATGGATAAAATTGTTGTAGGATAGATTAATTATAAAATAATACACATATTACTATTTAATTAGCACAGATCCACCTTTTTAGGACTAGCCAATGGGATGAGTGACACTCATCCATGGGACCCACTAAAAATATCTGCCCAATCAGATATTGCCAACTCATACCCGTCTCGAAGTACGTGCATAGTGAAATCGAACTTCCGTGACCTATAACTCTCCCGTTCGAAATCCGATTTCAGCGTGTCGTCTGCCTATGGATTCGCATCGTCCTTACCTACGTAATAGTCTTCGGCCCTTGGCCATCGGACCTCTCGGTCAAAAAGTCAACATTTGACCATTTTTAACCAAAATTACCAAAATGCCCCCAAACTCCCGAACGTCATAACTTCCTCCTCGAACGTCGGAATTGAACGTGCCACCTGTCTATGAACTCGTGACGTCACGAACTACGTCACGGTCATCGGTCAAAGCCCATTTGACCGCCCGAACGAAAAGTCAACATTTTGCCACGACTAGGGGCAAACGGTCATTTCACATCGTTCGTCCGATTTCGCCCTACTAATCACCGATTAGCCTCACTAATCGTGATTAGTCACTAATCTAATCATGGAATTTGGGACGGGTCGTTACATGGTACGTCCGATTTCGACATTCGAAGAAAAAGTAATGACGTTCGGAAGTTCAAGGGTAATTTGGTAATTTAGTTAAAAAGAGGCAATTTGTTGAATTTTTGGACGACAAGTTAATTTCACGTCATTCGAGGATCGTTAGGTAGGTCTCGATCCCCTGATTCCAACGACAGGCGGCACGCCGTTATCGGATGTCGGACGGTTGGAGTTACGGGTCTAGTTATGTGAAAGGCAAAATGGTAATTTTTGAAGACAGGGGGTAAAATGGTGTTTACTGTCTAAGAATCTGTGCCCAGTAGGATGAGGACATTTGTCCTTACTATAGTGGATATTTCACCAGAAATTTTGGGAGATGAAGACACGTGGGCTGTTTCTGGTTGGTTCCAACCATCTCTCATGTTTGTAATCGATTAAATGAGATTGTGGCTGATTAAAAACAGGGCAGTAAGTCGTGCTGGTTTATATGGTTGCTGTGAGAAGAGATTAGTGTGGTGTGTGTAACTGAGTGAGAAAGCAGAGGTGAGTGTTGGTGTGCATGTGAGGGAGACAAGGAGAAATAGACAAGGAAGGGTGAAGCAGAGTGAGAGAAAGGAAGCTTGAACCTGTGAATACCCATAGCCGTGGAACTCAAACTTGCAAACCTCTGTAAACTTCACCTGTTGATAGTGATTAGTGAGCAAAAGGGACTTAGGATGACGTAAAGCTTACGGTGGAGGCCACGACAGAGAGAGACAGAAGGAAGGTAAGTCATTTTTAGTCACCCCTGTTTCATCAGTCTCTGTTCAAACTTGGAACTATGGGACTTAATGATTATTGATCGGTTTGTTGGATCAGTAGTGATTTGGAAGCTGAGGTGAGCCCAGACGATGTGAACTCACGGCTGGAGAAGGCCTGTGGTGGCCAGGAACCGAGGAGGAAGTCTACTCGATTTTTCTCCGATTTTGGAAGGTGAGAAATCATATACGTTTTAGAGTTTTGGGTAGGTAAAATGAGTTACAATGCTGGGACGAAACTATTAGTAGGAAAACATATCGAAATCGTGTTGGAATGGCTGAAAACCGTGGACACCGGTTCGGTTGGACCGGACCGATTCGAACCGGCCTGAACAGAGTCGGCGAGAGGAAGGAGATGATGAATAGTGCCTCACGTGAGGCCCACGCGCAGCCCCTTTGGGCGGCTCGTGAGGGCGCGTGGGGCCCCTTTTGAAGAGAGTTCCAACACGACTTTTAAAGTATTCGATGTAACGAACATTTTTGCACTAGTTTCGAGTCAATCGGACATCGTCTCGATGTGTTTCGGGATGTCCGAAGGTTTTAGGGCTCGTTTAAAAATAGCTAAAAATTCGAAAAAATTACGGGGCTTTAGTATGACCATTGTGTAGTAGTTAGTGACCTTATTATGGTATTTGGACAGATTCGGGAAAGCCGGTGCTAGTGGATTGGTCGGGAACGGCGTAAGTGCACGCGTATCGAGGTAGCGGTGAAATGGTATGTGAGTGGACTTTGCTTTCTAACTTATGATGCATGCATATATGTTTTTATATGTTTTATATACGTGATTCTATGATTTGATTATGCTCTTGATGATTTACGATTTTGCACGGTTTTCGAGATATTTACGGAATAGTGCATTTTATGAGGTTTCGCTTTATGTTGTGATTTGACCATGGTTTTAATGATTTGATTTCGGGATTTGAAATACGATTTGATTTCAAAGATTTAAAATGGATTTTGGAAAGTGATTTCGGGCTTGAAGCCCAGTTCAAAAAAGTGGTTTTCATAAAAGAGATTTCGGGTTTTAGAATCGGATTTTCGGATGACGATTCGGGATTCAATTTGGAACTTGAAAGTGGATTTCTGGATTTAGGTTTAGAATGGTTATTCCGGATGCTAGCTTACAGAATGATGATTTCAGACTCCGATTTGGAAATGGATGATGAATATGATACTGAGTTTGGATTCGGGATCCTGATGAGATTGCGGATTTGGATTCGGAAATGAAAAATGGTTTTTAGATTGGATTTGCTGGATCTGGTTATTGGGTTTAAAGACCCGGATATGATTATGACAGAGGCAGGCCCGGATTGGGTTTAAAGACCCAGATTGAGTTTAAAGACTTGGGAGTTTAAAGACTCGTATATTGATATTTCCCTCATAGGCCTATTGAGTTTAAAGACTCGGGAATTTAAAGACTCGGATAGATCCAGCAGGTTCGATGGATGGAAATGTGGTTTTAAATATGTTTTGGATTTCACTGAGATTTGATGATGATAGTTTTCAATACTAGTTTTCTGATGGTTTTGGGCTGAGGCCCGGGATTTGAGAAAAAGGAAAATGAGTTCGGTTTTCTTAAATGGTTTGAATAACTTGAACTTAGAATGGTTTTATAACATGAGTTTTGATATGCATGCATTAGTTTTTTTAAATGGAGGGTATAAATGTACTTTTCTTATAAACTGTTTTTTGAACTTAGACTTTATTTTTGTCCACTCGCAGTCTTTTCATGTTTTCGATACCCTCCAGGTTGTTGTGGTGCGGGCTGTTGGTCTAGAGAGACGGAGACATCACACACGAGATCCACAGTAGATTCTGCGCACTCTGGGAAGTCCGAAAGCTTTTGGACGATTAGATCGAGATTCCCTTGTCCGACTTACGTGTCACATGGAGATTGGACGTCAGTTTAGCCTTCGTGTCATGCGTAAGTTAGACGGGAGCAAGATTTAGCCCTTAATCCTGAGGGATTGGGGGTGGGTCCTGTCAACGAATGCAAGGGTTGCTATAATGTGCGTAGTGGTTATTGGCTGAAGAGTGAAATTAGAGACAAAGGCTATAGTCATGTGGGCTATTATACTCAAGGGGCACAAATATTTGGACAATAATCTGGAAGATAAAAATTGCATCGAAGATAAAAATGTTTTTCTGGAGATGGATGTATGAAATACTTCCAACACGAGGACAATTATACCATCAACTCCAGTGTGTAACTGCTGCAGTAAGGGGTATGAGTTTTGTTTTCATGTTTTATAGAGCTCTCAAAACGCCAAATTGGTATGGAAGGTTTCTCATGTTCATCACATTTGGATAAACTGGGAAACTGAGACTTTTGTTGATTTATTGTGCTATATAACTAATATACTTTCGAATCAAGATCTTATTTATTTGCTTATATATGTTGGAGACTATGGAGCCATCACAATGCTTTGTTATTCCAGCAATAAGTTTGCGTAAGTTAGCAACCTAGATTGCAATGGCTGAGGAATTCTCAGCAGCTCAATATTGCTCTAGCAATGCTAATGGACCACATAATGCAGATGTTGACTGGGAGAAACTGCCAGCAGAGTTTTGGAAAGTTAATGTGGATGTGGCACTGGGAAGATATATGCTACAACAAGGACTATACAAGGTGATTAGAGATTGCAGAGGGGATATGATGGCTACAAGGATGCAACCGATGCTGGGAAACTTGAGCTCAATAAAATTGATGGCCACGATATGAAAATAGCTTCTGATCTTGGATGTAGGCAGATAATTGTGGTATCTGATTACATTGCAGTTGTGCACGCAATCAACGATATAGTGAGTTCCCTTGGTGTTGAAAAAGATTCGTCAACATTAGACTGTTAGTCATGGGTTTCAGGCGGACTTCATGTCAGTTTAAATCTCGGAACTACAACAAAACAACCAATGCTCTAGCACGTCATCCTTTAACTTTGAACGATAACTTGATCTGGATAGAAGAGGATCCTGGCTAGTTCTAGATTTTGTTAGCGGTTGATCTTGTTTCTTTGATGTAATGTAAGTAATGTTGTTGCATAACACTCATCTTTCCATACCGGATTGAAATCTCTAATAAAGTTTTAATAATAATACGTTATGCATTCATTTAATTTCTCTTTAACAATCTAGCATTGCTTTTTTTTAAAATCTATATAGAATTAATTTTTGCATTTACTTATTTATTTTTGGTAAGTAAATTTTTTATTTATTACAGAAAGACGTGACACGTGTTATTAATGTGGACTTTTTACTTGATTTGGACTTAATATTGTCATTATTAAAACATTTATTTAATAATTATCTTTTTGCGTAAATGAGTAAAGCCAGAATAACCCCAAGTCAAATATAAATGCTTTATTCAGGAAAAAAAATATAAATGCTTTAAAATATAAAACTTAAAATTACCCAAAATGCCCAATACCATTTATTATATTTCCTCGCTATGGTAACTGTGACCGTGAGTCTGAAACTAACGAAGGTTATCAAATAAATGCTTTATTACCTCACGCATCTCCAGAAGGGGATTGTCACACCCACGGCTCAGATACCCATATAATATAATGGCTATAATATAATCACCATGGATTTCTGGCAATTGTGTTTATTCAAATTTCAAACTCAGTTTCTGAAAATGTGTGGTTTTGTGTGTGTGTCTCTAACTCTCTATGCAAAACCATTATTTTCCTGCCCAAATTTGAACCAAGCATCCCTCTTTTTTCTCACTAAGCTCTGAGCATTAACAGACAGAGAAGCGAAGTGAACAAGAAACAAGAAGCCCATTATCGCATTTAATTTATTCAATATTTGTCGCTGTTAGTCAAAGGGCAGGTAGTATTTTAGTCTTTTAGCTGCTTGTAGGTGGTGCGATATTCTCCCAACATTTTTTGTTTCTTTGTTTACACGAAATCTTTGTTGCTCAATCAAGTCTTGTGGCTGCTCACCCGCATCTCTGTCTGCTTTAAGGTTTAAGAGATTTGAATTTCAGGAGGGAGAGTTTGTTGACATTTTAGAGAGAGAGGAAGAGAGAAGCATCTGAGTTGAAGTTGGGGTCTTTTCATTTCCAGAGTGAGGGTCGCTGCTGAATCTTCCTCGAGGATATATGTATGCCTCTTTCTGCTTTTTCTATTTCTTTTTGGAGCTAACTAGAAATAAACCTTTTCAGTTCTGGAGTTATTGTTTTGATTTTTTATTTCAGTTTACTTTTCATCACATAATATGTATGAAAGCTTTCTTCAAGTACCATTTGCATCAAATTAAGGTTGGAACCTGAAAATTGAGCCTGCATGGTCTGGTTTTGTTGTGCTTGTTATCTTGTTGAAGTTTCAGAGAAAGAGGGATCTGTTCATTTCGTGTGTCAGATTGTTCAGTGTGAAAGATTGCAACGAAGGAGTGGTCTTTTGGGGAATTGGGACCAGTGAGATCCATCCTATGGAATTGTTATCTTCTGCTGCTTCTTTCTTTGAGTAATTTAGTTCATCATGTCGTTTAGATTGGGCACTTTTAGCAAAGCAAACGCCTTTGCCTTTTTTGACTTGTTCTTTTGATACAAGCAGTCCGATTATGGTACGTGTTATTGAAATCCCACTGAGTCTGTTTGAGGGCATGGGCATCACTCAAAAAGCAATTTTTTTAATTCCATATGGAGGAAGGGTATGGGGCAAAAATGCAACCACTTACCCTTTCCATATGAGCTTTGGAAAACTTTCAGAGGGTAGGTATGAGATTGAAGTCTTATTAACTCTCAATGGAAACTACTTTTACTAGCACGAGGGTTATGGAGTGCCCCACTTTTGTTCTTTTTCATTTTTATTGTTTTGCATTTCTGGTCCAACCAGTATGCAAACGACCCTTTACTCTAATGTAATCATTCAGCCTTTTTCTTTACGGAGATATCATTTCCTAATCATCTTTGCAAATTACTGTTTTTCTGAGTTTCATTGAATGTAGAATGTAACTGATTGCTGTGTGTTGGAAGCTGCAGAATGTTGTTTGCCAAATTTCCCTTTTGTAATCTTTTAAGATCTAATTTGGCGTGTATTAATTCGAACCAAAATTCGGGCTAACAAGTCTGTCCTGAAAATATTCGTATCGTTGTGTTGAAAATGACTGGTAGCTATGCATTCATGAGTTTGTTTGTCCGCATATGGCTCACAGGTGTACAGTTTTTTTTTAAAAAAAAAAAAAAAAAGTATACATCTCATTTGGACCTGTCTTCAAGCTACACTGAGATACTCTTCCATAAAACACCTTGAAATTCATCATTTTAAAATTCAAAAGAGCCAGATGTTTTAATTTGAAGTGGATTTGCAGGATTTGTGATGCTTGTTTGTACGTGGGCATAGCTTCTAGTACCAGAAGCCAAGCTTTTTTTTTTTTTGAGGGGGTGTTTTCTGGATGTGCGTTATGTAATGAAAGCCAAATTCCATGATCACAGGATGTGTGACTCACCATTTTTGCAGACTGCCTTGACCCAGTAAGGGCTGCATTCTTGTTCTTTGTTGTTAGCCATTTTTTAAATGGACTAGCTCTCTTTAGTGATTCCCTTAACAATTCTTTCTTCTTTGTTGTTTGATTGCTTTTTGCAGAAATGTTTCTCTCTGTAAATATTCGCATTCTAACGCCACGTGTAATTCAGAAATTCAGTCATATTCAGCCACAGTACTTCAGAGTGATAACTCATTTACAGAGGTAAGCAATTGTGGGTTATGAACTTGAATTGTATTTAAGAAAATTGAGACCTTTTTCAGAAACTATTTAGTTGAATTTAAGGCTAGAATAACAGTTTTCTGGTATTTTTCAAATCTGTGAATTCAAAAATAAAAAGTTCAATTATTAATGGACTTACTTAAAAAACTAGTCCAATTGTGAAATTTCAGTACTTGATTGTGCAAGGAAAATAATTTGTTGTCTTTTGATTTAATTTTATAGATGGGTTTTTAGAGTTTGATTGCAGATGCCTTCAAATTTATTTATTTCCGGATCCGATGCTTTGAGTAGTCCTTTTGTGTTTTGGAACAAATTGAAGGAAGAGTCCAATTCTTGGGAATAAATACCAGTTCAGGTCATTTGTAAATGAGTTCTAATGCGGGAACTAAGTATGAAGTTGTAGAATCCAGGTTCATTGTTTCCTGAGTCACATTTCCCATTCTTAAAGAATGACAATGGTCCCAGTTTAGGTTTGTAATTCTAATATTGGACTACGTATTCTTGGAGATGCATTTACATATCCTCACTTTTTGTATGTTTTAGAACATGCGAGGAGTCTGTTTGTTGTTTGGGGTTCTGATTAATTTGGTTGAAAATAATCCTACATAAAATAATTTGCTATAGATAGTTCTGTTTACTTTTTATGTAGTGATCAATGGTTAGTTCCTATTGAAGGTAAATTTGATAATTTATTTAATCCTTAGGTGGTCAGTTCTGGCAACTGTATTGGAAGGTTTGGGCCCTGCACTACTAGCAGTGATACTTACCCTTACAGATTCCAACTTGAACAGGATGTAAGCTTTCTATCTAAAATCAACAGGCAACTATTATTATCATTATTAATCTTATGCATCATCTTCTATGGGAATCAGTGTGAAAGTTTTTGGATCATGGTAGTTAACAAAAATTTTCCTTGAACTTTCAAAAAGAGTTGTGACTTAGGAGCCATTTGTATAACATTATCAACCAAATATAGCTATAAAATTTTCTTGTCGTATCCAGATGGTTAGTCGCCCATTTCCCATATTGGGCCTTGATCTCCAGGAATTTCTGTGTTATTGCAGTAGATAGCATCTTCAAATTTTCTTAAATTCCTAGTTCGGGTTAAGCTAGGTAAATGTCAAAGTTGCAGTGTATGGGAGTTTTCAGGGGCATTCTAGGAAGCAATTCATTATTCAAATATCTTCCGGAGTCAAAGAGCTAAATATATATATATATACTTAGTCACCTATTACAATTAAGTAATGTAAGTGCTTCTACTATAGGTACAAAGGTTGCAGCAGCAGCTACGAGAAGAACTAGAGCTACATGCTATTCTGGAAAATGCAGTTGAGAAAAATGCGACCAAATTCTCCAGTCCTTCATGCCTTCCTTTTTATGTATGTTCCCTTTATCAATGTTTTATATATTTATATCTTCATGCTTTTACTTCATTCATAAATTGTCAGCTTAGCTATTTGGTATAGTGTTAAACTTGTTAGAGACATTTCAATTATGGAGGTGAGGCTAGTTCAGTGCAAACTACACTTCTTCTATATACCATTGAGATCCGCTGTCTGCTTTTTAATTTGGCAAAGGAATTTTTTTAAAGAAAGGGGTTATGAATGATATAAACGAGGTAATTAAACTTATGCTTCTTTGATGAGGATAGGCTATTTGCAAGGGACAACACCAAGCTCGCATATCATGCTAGGGCATGGTTTGTAAGCTTGTTTGATTTTGCCCCATATGTTTGAATGATTCTAACCCATTACTTTTTAGCTTTATTTAAATTTAAGTTGAACCTTCTGTTAGTTTTCTTCTGAGTTTGAACGCTTTCCTTAAGACCGTTTTACATATTTATCTCGCTTCCCATGTTACCACTGGCCGGGTTTCAGATTCAGATTTTAGGTTCTGATCTAGGATTATTTCCCGTTTGTACAGGCTCATGATCTCCTAAGCAATATTTCAGCCCTAGAGGTTGCAGTTTCAAAACTTGAAAAAGAGTTGGTAGCTTTGCAATTTCAACTTAGTCAAGAAAGGAATGAACGAAGGCTTGCAGAATATCGTCTCAGGAACCCATCTCCTCAGTCAACGTCTCCTCACTCTGACATTATCAAACTACCGGTAAATTTCTGTTGGCATTCTTTACCTCCTTGTTTTTGGCATTGCTTGATGTCTTCTTAAAGTGTTCAATTTTCTTGCAGTACATTTAATTTCTTTTTACTTCATCCAGATTTCATCTTCTTTGAGGTGTTCAAAGCAGTCCAGTCATGACATGCATCATTCCTTTGAAGATAACTTGTCCCAGGAGCCAAATGATCAACCATCAGAACGTAGTGGCGAAACGTCTTCTATACAGTCAGTAACTGAGGTATCTGTTAGTGTTTTATGTTCTGATATTGCTCTCTCTCTCTCTCTCTCTCTCTCTCTCTCTCTCTCTCTCTCTCTCTGTATATACATATAAGCATATATCTATATGCATATATATGTGTGTGTGTGTGTGTGTGTGTGTGTGTGTGTGTGTGTGTGTGTGTGTTCTATATTGATTATATGTGAAATACAAGCTCCAATGGTAACCCATGCCATAGCATTTTCTTGTGATTATTTTTTATCAGATTCCAGTGGACTCAGTTGCAATTTGCGAGGATATGAAAATGTCTAGGAAGATGGGTGCTATATATGTGTGTGTGTGTGTTCTATATTGATTATATGGGAAATACAAGCTCCAATGGTAACCCATGCCATATCATTTTCTTGTGATTATTTTTTATCAGATTGCAGTGGACTCAGTTGCAATTGCGAGGATATGAAAATGTCTAGGAAGATGGGTGCTATATGTGTGTGTGTGTGTTCTATATTGATTATATGGGAAATACAAGCTCCAATGGTAACCCATGCCATAGCATTTTCTTGTGATTATTTTTTATCAGATTGCAGTGGACTCAGTTGCAATTTGCGAGGATATGAAAATGTCTAGGAAAATGGGTGCTGATTCTTTTCAACCTGCTGAGTTTAGAAAGGTTCCTAAGGGGATTTCCCCCAAGGGTCTGTGGGACCATCCAAATCAATTGTCAGAGGAGATGGTCAGATGTATGAAAAACATATTCATATCTTTGGCTGACTCGGCTATACCATCAAAATCGTCTGTGCAAGAGAGCCATTCTTCGTCTATGTCACCACGCGGACATCTTTCCAATTCCTCATGGTGGTCATCATCTGAACGGTCAATGATTTCATCATGGGTGCATAGTCCGCAGGTTGATATTCAAAGTAACTCTGAAGTTTTAGCCTCAGAGAATGCATGTGATCCCTACAGAGTTCGAGGGAAACTGAGTTGGGCAGACATTGGGAACTATGGGTTAGCGACTGAAGTTTCTTGGATGTCAGTTGGGAAGAAGCAACTAGAATATGCTGCAGGGGCTTTGAGGAGGTTCAGGTAACAATCGTCCTTTCATTGCTTCTTGTCTCTCTTTGAATTGAACTACTAGACTTGAAGTGAAGTATCAAGAAAACGCTGTTGTGTAAAATATCAAGTATATCCCAATGGTTCTGATTTCAAAATCTTCAAGGAAGTTTTCAGGCTCTACCTTCGGCTCACCATGCCATTTCTTTAATTGTATTCCTTTCAATTGTTTCTGTCAATTGTTGTTTGCATATAGAACTCATGCCACTTTTTTAATTGTATTCCTTTCACTTGGTTCTGTCAATTGTTGTTTGAATATAGAACTCACTGGAAAAGTTTTGTTATTTCTTTTATCTGAAATTGATAACAGAATACTTGTCGAGCAACTGGCAAAAGTAAACCCTGTCCATTTGAGTTGCAATGAAAAGCTTGCTTTCTGGATCAACTTGTACAATGCACTGATTATGCACGTAAGTTCTCTTCATTTATTTAAACATGTAGTAAAAGCCACATAGGTCAGATTTGCAAAGAATGCATATAAAATTTGTAGAGTTAAACTTAAATGTCTTCTTGTTAACAGGCTTACTTGGCTTATGGAGTCCCTAGAAGTGACTTGAAGCTCTTCTCTTTGATGCAAAAGGTCTGATTTTTTGTCAATTCGCTATCATTTATCATTTCTTAATTTCAAATCGAATAAAAAAGTAATGCCAATTTTTTTTTTTTTGCAGGCCGCTTACACTGTTGGTGGACATTCTTTCAGTGCAGCTGCTATTGAATATGTAATTCTGAAGATGAAACCACCACTCCATAGGCCACAGATTGTATGAACTTTTCCTAATGATCCCAATCAAATATCTTTGAATTTACTCCCTTCATATAATCCATTCCCTGACTGACAATTGTAGTGGAAAAATATCAGGCGTTACTTCTTGCCCTTCACAAGCTGAAGGTCTCAGATGAGCAACGGAAGTCTTCCATCAACACGTATGAACCACTCATAACTTTTGCTTTAAGCTGTGGAATGTACTCTTCGCCAGTGGTAATTAATCTCTACACTTCTATATCCTGAAGCTCTATTTAACTTTTATTCCTTTGGAAAGTTAAGCAATACATGTTTTGACATGGAATATGTATACGCAGGTAAGGATCTACACTGCTCAAAATGTGAGGGAAGAGCTAGAGGAAGCACAACGTGATTTTGTTCGAGCTTCAGTTGGGGTTAGCAGCAAGGGGAGATTGTTGGTGCCGAAAATGCTACACTGCTTTGCCAAGGGCATAGTGGACGATTCAAATTTGGCCGTATGGATATCACACTACCTCCCGCCTCACCAAGCAGCCTTTGTTGAACAATGTATATTGCAGAGGCGACAAAGTTTACTTGGCTCGCGTAACTGTGGCATTTTGCCCTTTGATTCACGCTTCCGGTATCTATTTCTGCCTGACAAAATTCCCTTACGATGATGCTGGTTATACAACTCTGTTAAATATATCAGATTTGCTAGTCTATGAGTTGAGCTAAAGATGATGGGTTGAGAGTGCTGGGTGTTAGCCTCAGTAGTGTCTTTCACCTCATAGACTGGTAACTGTTAACACCGCTCATTGGGGTTTGTACATTTTGTTTTGTCGATGGATAACAGTGTTTGAGATAGAGTGCTGTTAGGTGATAGATTTGCATTTTTCTTGTATTCTATAAAAGTAGAATAAGAGTTGGCAAAGTCGTCGTCCAAGTGTTAATTGCTTGAGGTTGAATGTAATATATACTTTCCCTGTCTTCATTTCTTGTAGAAAACTTAATCATTTGTAGTCTAGTAGTTAACATGAAAAATCTTCGAATAAACTTTGTTAAGGAATAGCTTGTGGAGTTCACTCTGCGTCCTACTTCAATGGCCTAAACATTATGTTTTCGTAGTCTTCATGTATGGATCAGTCGTGAAAAGATTTAGGTAACTCGCAAACTTCAATATCCAAGT
Source organism: Prinsepia uniflora (assembly GCA_032719365.1). Classification (NCBI taxonomy): domain Eukaryota; kingdom Viridiplantae; phylum Streptophyta; class Magnoliopsida; order Rosales; family Rosaceae; genus Prinsepia; species Prinsepia uniflora. The sequence goes on along the minus strand of CM064876.1, from coordinate 138,168 downwards.
AGTACTTCAATGGTCAAATCATTATGTGTTTGAAGTCTTCGTTTATTGATCCTTCCTGAAATAGATTCGGTAACTCGTAAACTTTAATATCCAACTAAACTTTTTGTTCTCGAAGTCTTCATTCGTAGATCCTCCCTGAAAAAATTGTGGGCAGCATGTAAACTAATATTCAGTTCTCAAAGGGGCCCTTCAGATTGGGAGTAATCACTAGTGATGAGGCAAAAATGGGGGGAAGGTTAATTTTCTCTTCCATCTCTTCAGAGGCGCCCTAGTCTCCAGGGTCCAGGTCGGGAAGAGGTCTTGTAACGTAGAAAAGAAAGGAGAAAGAGTTTCGATGAGAGGCTCATCCCTTTTTTCTTTGCCTTAACGAGTTGAGTAAAAAAAAAAAAAAAAAAAAAAGCTTTGGGCATTTCGCTAGTTCTGGGTGCACCACCTTTGGAAAGAACAATCCTCCGAGTGAAGGGCTACTCACATGCCACATCTCGCTGATTACTTTCTTTTCTATTGATATTTTTTTTTTTCGATCAAGTTGTATGGATCCATATATTTATGTGTCGATATAGATCGAATAATTAGTTTACAAGACGCTCATAAGGGGTCTTCTCGGATTCCAACTTTTGACTTTTTTCAGAAAACGCTTTGACCTACTCCCGGAGCAAAAGATTGTAAAACAAAGAAAGATTTAACATATAAGCTTGTCAAATCGTCCTTCCACTGATGAAGAAGCTAGGTTCCCACCCCTTTTCATTATATTTTCTCTATTCGTGAGCACCCAAGGGGATAATGTAGCCTTAAAATGGTAGTTAATGGCTTCAAACAAGGGAATGCTTACGGTGGATACCTAGGCACTAGACATGATAAGATCGTAGTAAGCAACGAAATGATTCGGTAAGTTCAAATTATGTCTAAATTCGAAAATTCCTAAATAGTAATTCACCTTTCAAATTATTGTTTAATTCAGGGTCATGCAAAAGACAACCAGACCAATAAACTATATGTTATGTGCCCATTATGTACATATTACATGTGGAACTTGTCGAGTGTTGTGTGGTTTAGTTAGGAAAGCTTTGAAGGAGTGTGGGGGGTTGTCATTGTCACCATTCACCAATTGGTTCCCTTTCAAGTTTGAGTCGTGGTTTTAGTAGCTAACCAGATCCAGTGCTCACTGACCTCATCACTTTCATTAATATATAGCTGGTCATACCAAAACTCGAACTCATTAAGTTGTCATAGCCCACTATAATTACTAGGGAATAAGGAAACTTAATTAATTTAAATATAATATTGCATCTCATTTTGGTATTATCCATGCACGAACCCAATATTTGAAAATAGAATGGACTAAATTTTAGTGTTAGATGTTATCAAATTCGAAATCGGGTTATATCTTCAAAATGCATACTTTTACATACAAACTCCATTAAAAATCACAAATAACATGTAATAACAAAAAAATAAAACTACTAAAGGGACAAAAATCCTAACCTCATTTTTCTCTCGTCTCAATCCCAAATAAAAAGCACACCAAACCCCTTCATAGTTTTTTTTTTTGGGTTAGTAATAAAATTCTCGTGGTAATTGTCTAGTTTGAGTTATGTTCATATTTAGTTTCCCCATTATTGTTATTTTGTTTTTTTTTTCAATCCATCCCTTTGACCAAGGTCTTCCTTTAAAATTTATTCGTTTTCCCTAAGTCTTGTTCTACCCTATGTTGTAGGAGTTTGCCGTAATACTTCCCATTAACTTTGGTCATAGTAGTTAGATTAGGACTTTTGGTCATTTATTCGCATTTATATGCCACTGGATCGCTAAAGACCAAGTTTTTCTCATATCTGTCTCTATTCTATATGTTGTTTAAGATCAAATGTGATGAATTTGACAGCGGTGCCTGTTTCTTTGGTCGAGGTAGTCTCTTTAGCGTTAGGTGATGTGAGATTTTTGGTTGTTTGGGCTTTATTGGCTTGGTTTTTAATTTTTCGTAATATTAATGATGTGGATTTTCTAGCTATTTGTGTGACTTTATCCGCATTAGTTTGCCTATTGACTTGTGCATCTTATTGTCATAACTTAATTTTGATGATATTTTTGTACCCTTCATTATAATAAAATGATATTAATTTTGATAAAAAAAATACTTAAATTCTTTCATAGAAGCCTTCAAGACATTAAATTCGTTAATTATCAAATTTATGTAGATATTATCAACAAGTTCCCTTTTATTTGGACCACATATATCACACAATACCAACAAAGTCACACTCTAGCTTATTTGAATATAGATAAAATCCGTGGAGTAGGCTACTTAGGCTAACATTACATCAATTTTTCTTTTAAATTATCAAATCTCGGATGAGCTGAATCCCTCCCTAACCCTAAAGTTGGGATCGTCCTTGGTGGTATATTTTCGTATAAGTAAAATGGAATATAAGTATTATCTTTCAAAAAATTAAGTGATGGTTCAATCCTTTGTAAGAGACATCGCAATGAATAGAAATCACGACTCCTAAATATGAGAAAATAATAAACATTTTTTTTTATATAAATACTACAAAGTATCCTCATACGCGAAGGGTGAGATTTAATCCCAAAGTATCCCTTATCATTCTCCGAAGGCAGGATTATACTGAATCCACCCTTGTTAAGGAACATCACGCTACACACCCCCGACACAGTGAACCCATCTTTGTTATTAGTTGAATCACACTGCACACTTCCAACCAATTCGGTCACATATGCTCCAATTGAACCTCATTAGCCTCGTAAAAAAATTGGTATGTCCTAATTTTTTGTTGACTATTTTATTGAGACCATATTATTTGTCAATGGTGGTTATTGTTACCATATTTGTCAATTGGTATCTACCTAATTAATTAAGTTGCATTAATCTATTTAATCCTTTCTGTTGGCTCCTCCTCCACCACATAATTAGCAACCAAACCCCCTCACTCATCATCACCATCGATCTTACTTCTTCTTTTTTTGGGATTTGAAGTAAGTTACACAATGAGGCATTTATAATTTGCATCGTATTTGATATATACTCACGAATTGCAAATACTAAATTGTTAAGAATTAATCAGATTGAAGCATGCTGGCACATAGTTAGCCTATGCTTATTAACTTAGTATTGGACTTAACACGAATGAAAGTTATAATTTTTTTTTTTAAGTGAGTCAAATTTAAAATCTCTCATTTACAAAATGTTCAATAATGTATATCATTTGACCGTATTGTTATTTGTGATCTCCTTAATACTTTAAGGACTCCCTATAAGTTTTTGAAGCCTAAATGATCTCAGACCTCACACTGTAGTTTGTAGAAATATCACTATACTATTAGGTATTGGACTTGACAAAAAATGTAAATTATATCATTTTTTCATGCGAATTAGACTTAAAATATCTGAATAAAAAGAAAAATTTATCAATTGTTTGTATATATTACTATTCACGCTCGATCATCTTAATACTTCAAGGGTCTTCATTTTGATTATTTACCCCCCCTTTTTTTTTTCCATAGCTAGGTGGAAATCTTGCTTCACCCTTGTGAAACAAGATTGGGAATGGTTTGGAACATAATTGGGTCATAATGATTGAGGTGAAATTGAAGTGGATATGTTCTAATTTTTGGGTTGGTCTTTCTAATTAAGTTTTAAATGTTATAGCAACTGCTATAGAAGAGTGGTTGGTTGATCATAATTCATAGTTGAACCACTTAGCTAGCCCCACCCAACTCCATTTTATCTTATTGGGTGTTACTACTTAAAATTATTTTTGCTCAAAGTATTTATCTATTCAATGTAATTCTTAATTGGAAAAAAAGTAGAGTAACCTAGTTATTTATGCATGGTGAAGGTGGACTACTTTACGCACTAATTGTCATTATTGTGAAGATTTGGAGCCCTCATGCACTTGATGACAACCACCTTCGCCACCTCTGCCATGTTTTCTGTTATAGGCTGCAGGTCTTCCTAAGAAATGTGGTCAAATCTGCGTAATAGGTTTGCTTCTGTCTCAAAGGCTCTAATTTTTCAAATGAAAACTGATCTTCAAAATATTAAGAAGGGGTCAGAGAATATCACTCAGTATCTGCAAAGAATTAAAGATTCAAGGGACATGCTTGAATCCTGTGGTGTCTTGTTTGAAAATGATGATGTTGTCATTTTGGCCTTGAGGGGATTGCATGTAGAGTACAACATATTTAGGTGTGTCATTAGAGGTAGGGAAATCACGATTTCTCTTCAAGAATTCAAATCTCAATTTCTTGGTGAGAAAAGTGTTCTTGAACGATCTAGTGAGCAGTTTCCCTTTCTATCAGCTACGGCTGCTACTAGGACCTCAGGATCTCTTTTTCAAAACTCTACCACTATCAATGGTTCTACAAGTTCTGCTGGTCAAGATCATGCTCCCAATATTCTTGGAGATGACAAATCACCTACCTCACAGTATGTTTCTTCTGAACCTCAATCTAATGGACGTTATGTACCTTCTAAACCTCACTCTAATGGACAACAGACTAGTAACTTTCAACAAGTGAGTAACAATCTTCAACAATTTGGTTATAATGGTCGTTATAATGCTCCTTTCTACAACAATCAATTTCGAGGAAATGGTTACAGGGGCAGAAGAAATAAGAACTATAACAATGGAGGCAGATTTAATTCAGGGAGATGCATCCTTGGTTCTTCTAATCAACCTTATTATCAAGGTCCTTCACAGCTCCCAACCTGCCAAATATGTGGCAAATGTGGTCATTCTACTGTTGACTTCTATTAGAGACACTATGATGCTCCAGGTTCTGAACCCTGCCAGATTTGTTGGAGATATGGTCACACGGCCATGAATTGTTATTATCCAGAAAATTTCTCATATCAAGGCAAACTTCCCTCTTCTGCCCTGAATGCAAACTTGACTGCCATGTCTACTACATCTTCTTATACTGCTCCACAACCTCACATGGAATATTGAGTTGCAGATACAGGTGCCACAACGCACATGACATCAAATCTAAATCAGATGACTATGGTGACTTCTAACACTTCTTCTGACACTGTTTCCACTATCAGTGTGTAACGACCCATTCCGAATTTACGAGATTATTGAGGATAATCAAATATTAATCGGGGATTGATCGAGAATTATCGGACGATCGGGGTGAAATGACTATTTTGGCCATAAACGGGTAAACTATTGACTTTTCACCCGGGATGTCATTGGCACGTGGATCGAGGTCCATTGCGTAGATCGAGACGATACGAGTCCGTAAACAGGTGATACGTCGAGATCGGACATTGTACGAGAAAGTTACGAGTCAAGAAAGATTGTACGAATTATTACAGTTGCATGAATATCGAGACAGTTGACTTTTGGTTTGTTTTTAGTGGGCCCAAAATATCAGTTATGGACCAATAGTTGAGTGACAAGTGTCACTCATCTATTGATCCTTTCCCTCACATTCATACACCATCCTCCCTTCTCTTTTGTTCATTATACCCGAAACCCACCCCAAACCATTATCATCATTCTTATCGATTTGCTGCTGCTTGAGAGAGAGACAGAGTGAGAGGGTGAGTCGAGAGGGAGAGACAGAGACGACAGAGGGACGAAGGAGCCATGGCGGTGGCCGTGAAACCCAGGTAACCCGTGAACCCGTTTTGCTTCAATTTTTTGGGTTTTTAATTTTGGATGTTTTTACACCGTTTTAAGCCCTATTCTTGTTTTTTGAGGTGAGGGGGGTTTGTAGAGCCAAAAATGGAAGGTTTTGGACGTTGGGAGTGGCCAGGAGAAGGACTCAAAGTTCGGCTGAAACTTTGGAAGCTTGTATCGTGAAATTAAGTTACTTTCTCTCAATTATGGGTTCAGATTTGGATTCCTTGGCTCGAGTAGACAAATTTTGATATAAAGAACGTAGGATTTGGTTGAGTTTTGAGAGAGTTTGACAGGACCCATCCCAATCCCCCCGGGATTACCATGGAATGTGCCCTGCTCCCGTCCAACAAGGGGTGTCAGACAAAGGATGACCAAGAGCCACTGCCCAAACAGGGCAGCCAGAGTGCGCAAGGATCGATGGAGGAGGTGTGCAATGTCCCAGTCTCTGCTGCAATCGCATCCGTAATCAACCTGAAGGGCATTAAAACCAAAAGCTGTGAGTGGACAAAAACCAATAAGTTTACCAAATACATTTATAAGACATTTATGCCCTCCAATACAAACGTATGCATGCCACAAAAACCAGTAACCAAAACGTTTGCTCAACCGAGCCCTTAGGGCCTTAGCCCAAAAACCGTTAACCAAAAACCAAGTGTGGGAACTCAGCCCAAAACTGTGGAATACCACCACCATACATATTAAAACCATGTGGGTCACCACCCACGACCATAATGAACATCAATTCAAAAATCCAAAACCATTTAGGGTTCCCGACCCTACATACCATTTCATAACCAATAATCCATTTTTACCACATAACACATATCCAACCGAAAAGCCATTTTATTCATTAATCCATATTTTACCATTACCATCACCAGCATCCCAGATGCTTAGCGTCCCAGACGCTTGACGTCCCTGACGTCATATCTCACGGTTTCATAAGCTACGCGTGCTGCCCGGGGTCTCTCCGGGTCCATATATCTGACATCCCTGATGTCTGACGTCCCTGACGTCAATCATAGCAATCCTGCTCCTGAGTCATCATACGGTCCGGCTGCTCCGTATAATGACCCCTCGCAGGCAATGCACCGTGACTTCCCCAGTGTCCCAGACATCTGGAGGAGACCATCATATATCCTTGTATCCAGATGGTATATGGAAAACAGTTTTATTAAATCCTTTTATCACATCATTACAATGGGCCCTGCCCGAAATTTCCATAAAACCACGTAATTCCATTTAGGGTCCCTGACCCAAAATCACAATTATTAAATATAGGGTCCCTGACCCAAAATCACATTTATAATCCAACTGGGCCTCATGCCCGATTTTATGAACCACTGGGCCCACGGCCCGATTTGTAAACCAACTGGGCCCGCAGCCCGACTTTATAAACCCACTGGGCCCACGGCCCGAATTCGTAAATCAACTGGGCCCCTGGCCCGATAACATAACTCAAATGGGTCTCAGCCCGATTTCATACCAACTGGGCCCCTGGCCCGATTTCATTAACCAACTGGGCCCCCGGCCCGATTCTCAAATGGACTCCAAGTCCGAAGTTTCCAAACAAGTGGGCCTCAAGCCCGAGTTTATATTTCCAATTTCAAAACCATTTCATCATATTATATCCAAGTCATAAATATGGAAAATCCATGAAAAACCGGAAAACCTCGATTTACGTGCAAGCACGTAAATCGCCTCGAAATACGTGAAACCGTACAATTTACCAACAACCAAATCAACATCACACAATCACAACCATAATCCATATAAAACATTTAAGCATGCATAGAATTTATAAAACCAAAGTCCACTCACAAACCGTTTTAACCGTGTGCCTCGATACGCGTGCCACCGGCCCTCCCGGGCCACACCACTATCACCGGGACTCCCAATCCTGTCCAAATCACATTAGAGGGTTACTAACCTCATTATTAACATCCTATCAAAGTCCCGTAATTTTCCCGAATTTTTACTTATTTTTAAACTTATTTTAAAACCTTCGGACATCCCGAACAATATCGAGACGGTGTCCGATCGACACGAAACCAATCCCAAAATGTCCGTTACATTAAATAGGGCAGAAGTCATGTTGACCTCACCTCGAGATTCGTGCCCACGCGCCGCCACGCGCCGCCGTGAGTGGCTGCGCGTGAAACCCACGCGCCTGCTACAGTGTCACCAGCCCAACCCGTTTGTCTGGTAAACGGGTCCAATTCACCCGCGACACAACCCGGTTCCAATCCTGTCAATTCGATCCTAATTCCTTCAATTGATCATTCCATTAGCTTTGTTTTAAGTCCAATTATAAGTCTGTAACATCAATTACGCGAACACTTACCCAGATTCCGTCGATTCCACGATGAACACGAAGAACACTCCGGTCACTGTTCAATCATGGGATTCCTTCAATCTCGATTGATTTCCCTAAATTGGTTCAACCAGAAGCATCAGTGGACTCCGTTAAACATTTCCCCCAACTCAATTGCATCAATCCATTGCTCAATCTCCACGACTCAAGCTCGAACATCCGTACACTGTGCAACCATGGAGTTCCATCGATCTCGATCGGTTTCCTTCAATTGATGAACCCAGAAGCATCGTGGGATCATGAGGAGTCATTTCCCCACAACAATTGAGTCAATCACAGCCCCAAACTCCACGACTCAGCCTCGATTTCTTCCTCTGTCACCAAGCTCGATCAGAGCCAAAACGGCACCAATCCTTCTCGTTTTTGATGTGGATCGACTCGTCACAACCTCAGGAAGATGTTTGTAACCTCCAATTCGATCATCACAGCCCAATTCCTTCAATTCGAATTTTCCCTATCATTTTCCCGAAATCAAAAATCCAAAATTCAACACTCTCACAACCCCTCGTGTTTCCCCGTTAATTCCCTCATCTTAGTCTCCCATTTTCTCACAAGAACAGCAAAAGAAGGGAGCCAATTCTCCCTAATCCGAATCCCACATTTTGTGCACGGTTTAGGAACAAAGAGGAGAAAATTAGGGGAAATGGTGGATTAGATGATGATGATGTAGTAATGATGATGTTTGGAGGGAAACAAGGAGCTGGAAACAAGGGATGGATGACACTTGTCACTCATCCAGGTGTGTAGGGTCAACGGTCACTATTCATTATTATATTATTATTTTAATCCCGGCCTCGGTTCGTTAGTTCGTTTCCTTGACCATAACGTCGTCGTCGGATCTCCGATTTCGGCATGCCGCCTGTCGTTGGATTCGTATCGACGATACCTACGTAACGGTCCTTGGCCCTCGCCCATCGGACCTCCCGGTCAGAAAGTCAACATTTGGCCCCTAATAAGCCAAATTACCAAAATGCCCCTCAACTTCTGAACACCATAACTTTCTCTATGAATGTCGGAATCGAACGTGCCACCTGTCTATGAACTCGTGACGTCCCGAACTACGTCACGGTCATCGGTCAAAGTCCATTTGACCGCGCCGAACAAAAAGTCAACATTTTGCCCACGACTAGGGGCAAAACGGTCATTTTGCACAATTTGTCCGATTCCGCCCTACTAACCACCGTTCAACCTCACTAATCAAGATTAGTCACTAAACTAATCCCGGAATTCGGGACGGGTCGTTACAGAGTTATGAAGCTTTGAAAATCCGGCCATTAATGGCAGATTCCGACGGCCTGAATTCTGTTGTTACTCAAGATCCAGATATTTCTATTATTGAGCTTCCTATAAGACTGCAACCCACCTCTCCCTTTTGGCAAAAAGAAATGCAAGAGGAGATTGATGCCTTGTGTGCTCAGTGCACCTAGTCCTTAGTTCCTCTTCCTACAAACAAGAATTTAGTGGGTTGTAAGTGGGTTTACAGGATCAATAGGCATTTGGATGGTTCCATTGCCGGATATCAAGGCTAGACTGGTGGCCAAAGGGTTTAGTCAGGAGCCTGGTTTGGATTTTAGAGAGACTTTTAGTCCTGTCGTGAAACCTACCACGGTGAGACTTGTTTTGGCCCTATCAGCTCATTTTGACTGGCCTCTGACACAACTAGATGTCAAGAATGCATTTCTGCACGGTCAACTCAAGGAATAGGCTTTTATGATCCAGCCTCCAGGATTTTAAGACTCTTGTAACAAAGATTGTGTGTTATCTACATAAATCTCTCTATGGCCTGAAACAGGAACCTAGAGCTTGGAATGAGAGGTTCACCAGTTTCCTTCGTGGACTAGATTTTGAATCAACCTAGTCAGACACTTCAATGTTTGTCAAAAGAACATCTGATGCCATTTTTGTTCTCCTTTTGTACGTGGATGGCATTATCCTCACTGGTAGTTCCACATCTGCTATTCAAGAAATTGTTACTGCTCTCACTCTTGAGTTTGACATGACTGATTTAGGTAGTCTTCAGTATTTTGTGGGGATTCAAATTACCAGAACCAGCTCTGGTTTATTCCTATCTCAGGCCAAATATATCAAAGATTTACTGATCAAGACTTGTATGGTGCACATCAATGCTGTTGACACTCCCAGTACTCCTGGTTCTAAACTACGGCTCAATGATGGTCCTCTCTATTCCAATCTACAAATTACAGAAGTATTGTGGGAGTTCTGCAATATCTCACTTTCACACGACCATATATTACATTTTCTGTCAACCAAGTGTGTCAGTTTATGCATTCTTCTTGTGATTCACATTTCATGGCTGTCAAGAGGATCCTGCGATATCTTCAAAAGGGCACTCAAACACATGGAATTCAATACAAACTTGGTTCCCTTGCCTTTACAGCTTATATTGATGCTGATTGGGCTAGGGATCCTAATGATCGCAAATCCACTACTGGTATGGTTGTGTTTCTTGGCTCGAATCCCATCTCCTGGTCCTCCAAGAAAGAAAGTATAGTTTCTACGTCTAGTACTGAAGCTGAATATCGAGCCCTTGCCATTAACCTCAGCAGAATTAGCTTGATTCGCCAACTTCTTTATGCACTTCATGTACCACTCCTTAGACCCACCCCTGATTCTGTGTGACAGTACCTCAACTACTAGTCTATCTGCCAATCTTGTTTTCACTCCAGAGCCAAACACATTGAAGTTGATTATCACTTTGTACACGAAAGGGTTATACGAAGAGATCTTGATGTTCAAAACTTATCCTCCTATAATCAAACTGCTCATATCTTCACCAAAGCTCTTGATGAGCGATTGTTCATGGTTCATGCTTCCAATCGGATGTTCCTTCAGATTGAGGGGGCATGTTAGGATGATGACTCATCATTAAGTTAGTTTAGAATCAAGTTAGTTAGAATCTTTTGGAATCTGTTAGCATTACTATTAGTATTGTTAGTTGTTAAAACTAAGCTCTTCTTACTCTATTGAGTATATAAACCATATAATATGTGTTACTCGATCAACATGGAATCTCAATATACAATTCAATCATCTTTAGCTCATTTTCTTTCTAAACCTTTTTCTCATCATATGCGTTCTTCTTCTTCCTCTACTTTAACAATTATCAAAGTGGATGGTCATACCACTGATAAACCTTAAAATGTTGGATTCATTCACATAAGCTTTGTTAATATACCTAACTTTTAAAGGTATGTTGAGTGTCTCTTGACTTTATTAGATCTCGACTTTATTAGATTTTTTGTTTTGATATTTATCAAAGGTTGGTAGCTTATTGAAACACGAATAACACAATGATCATAAAAATAAAAACTAAGCTTTAATAATTAGACAATAAATATAGATAAAATATTTTCAATGATCAGACAAGTTCATAGAATCACATCCGACTAATTCCATGTGAAAATCTAGTAAAAGGAACACCAAACTAAAGAGGAAAAAAAAAAGGAAAATGGTCTAAAAAGATATTAGTAAATCAAAATTATAAAAATAAAAAAAAGAGATAAAAAAAATAATAATAATAAACGTGGAGAATAAGAGGCGGATAGAAATGTGGAGGGAGTGAGTACTTACGTACTTCTCCTCTCACTTTTAATCCATCATAAAAAGTATCTAATAAATTAGATGCCAAATGGTCTCTATATTTTTCTCAACTTTTCATTTTAGTCCTAAAAGTTTCAATTTAATCGATCTTAATTTTGTGTTTTTATACTTAAAGAAATTTAAGGGCACGTCTAAATTTACATCAAATTATTTGACGAAATATTCTTATACCCCACTTATAAAAGGATATTTTCATCATATTAGAGTCATGGATCTTTATTTTCTTGATATAATACCATTATATATTCTTATTCCTTAATTTTTCTACTACTTAATTATGCTTGAAAATCACTTTGTAGTTAATTTACATTGTACATGCAAGAGTATTATTTGTAAAATTAATCCAAATTCATGAAAAATCTTGGTGCTATTTCCTCACAAAAAATTTCAATAAACTAGTCATTTAGATCTCAAAAGCTCCATGGAAAATGTGAAGAATCTGAACTCACCTAGATTTTTCAAGCATCCATTCAAGCCAAGTCTTCTCTTAGCCATCATTATGTTGAAATTGATTAAAAATAAAAATATCACCATAAGCCCTAAATCGTAGAATTTGAAAAGTGAAAAGCACGATGAAATAAAGAAAATAATTTATAACTCCTCTATATGAGATACAAAAGTGACGTTTGACCTAAATTGTAAGTTCAATACGAGGAATGAAGCTCACATTGAGACTCCAGAGGAGCTCAGACGAGGAATGAAGCTCACATTGAGACTCCGGAGGAGCGCCCAAATCGACCTCAACGTGTGTCCATAGAAGCGTCCATGAAGACGTAGGGAAGGGTGCCAACCTTCAGATTCAGAGCGTTCCCTTCTCCAACAACCCAAGTGCCTGCGCTAGGGGAATGAACTTCAACCTTGCAACAAACTGGCGGATGGTTGGTGGGGGGAGCGTCAAGGTAGGGAAGGAACTTCAACCTTGCAACAAACTGACGGACGGTTGGTGGGGGGGAGCGTCAAGGCAGGGGAAGGAACTTCAACCTTGCAACAAACTGGCGGACGGTTGGTGGGGGGAGCGTCAAGGTAGAATCAGCCCATTGCAAACGTGGATCTGCGGGTTTCCTGGATGGGCGCCACGACATCTCAGGGAGGAGTAGCCCTTGGCATTGGGCCGGGCCGGGCAAGCCCGGTCCAAATGTTTTGGGCTTGGGCCGAGTCGGGCCGGGATTATTAAATCATTTTTAAATTTGCGGGCCGAGGCGGGCGGGCTTAATGACATAAAAAAGAGCCCACGGGCTTTTATCGGGCAGGGTTTATATCGGGCTTTTCGGGTCGGGCCTATTAAGCCCATTTGGATCGGGCTTACGTGGGCTTTTGTAATAAATTATGTCTCAAATTTTAAAGTTACAAAAAAATATATGCATGAAAAAAAAATATTAATAATGAAAAAAAATACTCAAGGGTGCCATATTTACTTATGAGTGCATATCCTTGTGAGTTGATTCATACTTGTTTTATTCATGCAGAGATCCATTGCACCATATTTACTTATTATCTTACTTGATGAAACATTTTGTCACCATGTATTAACTCTTGAATTCCATATACTTAAATATTTTAAGTGAAAATCTTTTATGCCATGATTGTAATAATGAAATATTGAGACAAATGGTTAAGGGTCACTTGTTTTGAATTCATTGTTTAATTTTAGTATTTGCTAGGGACTAGTAAATTTTAAGTGTGGGGGTATTTGATAGGTCCTCAAATAAGCATTATTTTATATTATTTTATACCCTTTATACTTGACTTTTAATATTAAAATAATAAATAATTAGATAAAATAATTTATTTTGTGTTATTTTTGTTTAAATAAATAAAGTTTGTAATTTGGAGCATTTTGGCGAAAGAATCGTCTCGATTGGAATTATAACGAAGAAATTATGGACGAAATTCGGTTGAATTATATGAATTAATTAATTTATTTTTGCAGGCCTAATACAATTCAGCCCAATTTAATTAAAGCAAAGCCCATAAAATCTCTAAATGAACCAGCCCAGCTGCTTTCAGGCCCAACGATCCGGCCCAAACTCTTGGCACAGTCCGCAACAGCCACCAGCCCAAGCAGCGCCAGCCTTCAGCCCGGTACCGAATTTGGCATCCACCTTCGGCGTGCTCCTGTCGAACTCCAGGACCCCAATTCAGCGCGCCCCTGCTGAACGCCAGTACTCCTATTCAGCGCAACCCTGCCGAATTTTCGCCCCACTTTCCAGCACAGCATGCCGACCACTCTTTTCCTTTCCAGCTATGCCATGCCGAACTGCAAGCTTCAGCCACTTTCCAGCCCAAATTATGCAACTTTTCAGCCACTTTGCAACTAAAACCATCCCTAAAATCATCACAAATCTTCATTATTCATCATTCCACTATTCAACATTTTTTATTGTATTGTATTTATTTATTTTTGGTAGCTTTTTCTCCCTATAAATAAGGGATTCATTTCACTTGTTGAGAGACACTTCCAAGAGGCACAAAATTGAGCCCTTCTTAGGAGAAACTTTGGCAAAATATTTCCAATACAAATTTTGAGAGTTCAAGTCCGAATTTCCTTGTTTAATCTTCTTCCATCTTCATAAGGTTCCAGCTGCTGTTCGGTGTTCCTTGTGAAAAACAATCCATTGTTCTCATCCATTCTGAAAAGTGTAACATTTGCTCTCCATCCTCTTAAACTCTTTTATTTGTTATTGGTTCTAATTATAATGCAATATATGTATTGGTTTCTCTTTCTTATCTTTTGTGAAAATTGAGTACAATTTCCATGTGTTTTACTTTCTAAAAATCATTTACTTCTTACATTCTAAAGCTTAAACTTCATTTCGAAACTATATGTTGATCCGCTGTTCGGGACATTTAGAGTAGAGTTAAAGAGATTTAATGTATGACCGCTGTTCGGCGCATTAAATCACAAACTTAAGGTAATCGTATTATAAGTAAAAATCCGTTGTTCGGTGCATTTATAATATGAAAAATGTATGAAGAAATATGAGTTTGTGAAGGTATGATTTCGTGATTGATTCAAATTTATGCAATTGTAGTGTGTTGGTGAAGTTTGTGTTTAAGGGAAGTCTACTTTGTACATAAGTTAGAGTAGAAATAGAATTAGTTCATCTATGTTTACTTGTTTGCATGATTACAAACCTCTCCAAAACCCCCCTTTTTAATTCTTTATTCTTTTATTCTTTTATTCTTCATTCTTTTATTATTTTATTCATTAATTCATTAATTTATTAATTCTTTATTCTCTTATTCCTCTATTATTTAATTTATTGATTCTTTGATTATTTTATTCTTTAATTCATTAATTTATTCATTATTCTTTCCCACTAACACATTATTAATGTTCCTTAATTTCCCCGGTTAAGAACGATCCCTATTTATCAATACTACATCTACACAAAAAAGGTTTAAATTGCATAACACTCAAATTACATGTTTAATTTAATGCGTAGTTTGTGTTTAGTCACTCACATGGGAGTAGGAGGGAACGTATTCACTGATGGGGCGTATAGACAAAGCTGCTTTGAGGTGGGAGTCACATGGGACCGCAACTGCAGTGGAAACGTGAGGATCGCATCTCTCTTCCATACTCGCGATGAACTGATTTTGAGAGTCAACCTGACCTTACGAAGATTGACAGAGCCTTGAAAATTTCTCCCGAGTTTCGCGAGATGAGCTGGCTACTTTGCCCATCCAGAGATTTTAATGGCGGTAGACCCCCTGCTAGCTTGGTCAAGGAATGGTTAAGTGCTCCACTACGTCTGAAAAGATTTGTCATTCAGAAGAATAACCATAGAGAGGGACTTGCTACACCCGCCGAGAGGAAATCAGGTCCTGAAATGCATTCTCAAGATGTCCCGAACTCCACACCCTATCATGCTAGCCCGGCAGGATCATCCAGCAAGCGCAGAGCCTCAGATGGTCCTTTAGAGCAAGCAACTAACCCTTCCAAAAGATTGAAAGCTGTCTCTATCTCCTCTGAAGTGATTGAAGCATTGAGGGATGATGGTTCAGAACGTCTAGTGGAAAGGGCACAACCCACTTCCAGGAATGTGGACACTGAAGCTGCCCCTGAGATTGCGAAAATTACAAAGGTAGTGCCACATGCTGCGTATGATAAAGTTACCAGAGACCTCAGGATCGCAAAAACGAGGGCTCGCAAGTTGGTTGACATACTTCGTGGGAAAGCTGGCCTGGAAGAGGAATAAATCAGGCGGAGTGGGATCACTACGAAAAGTGCAAAAGTTGATCCTATCATGCTAGGCCAACTTTGGTCGACATACTTCATGAGCGACCATGTGGATTCACTTATCGGTTATATGTCAGGACCCATCCCAAATATCACCTCGATATCTGGGACGAATCCTGCTCCCGTCTGACAATCACACTTAAAGTACCAAAAGAACCGCAACATAACCATAAGTATAACTATCAGACAAGGGAGAAAATATAATACAACCGTAATACAGAGCATAGCGTTATACAAAACAGGCACAAAAGTCCTACTTGGTTAATCTCGCAACGGAAGAACGTCGTAAAGCTCTATGCCTCGGTCCCTGCCTCAACGTTCACCCCAACGCTATCACCACAACCTGGAGGGTAAATTAAAACCAGAAAAATGTGAGTGGACTAAAGAGAATTAAAAGTTCAAAACACGATTTAAGAACAAAAGAGTTTTAAGAAAACAACAAGATTTTTCCCTCCATTTTAAAATAAAGTATGCATGCCTAACGAAGTATCAGAAAAACTGTAACATAAAACAGTATAACAAATGTGCTAAGATTGTATCATAAAAACCAAATCCACTAATGTTAAAGTCCGATCAAACCTGCTGGGTCTATCCGAGTCTTTAAACTCAAACCAGGCCTCAAATGTAATCCGAGTCTTTAAACTCCCGAGTCTTTAAACTCAACAGGCCTACGGGGGTAATAGCAATATATCCGAGTCTTTAAACTCCCGAGTCTTTAAACTCAATTCAGGCCCGTCCCCCGTCCATTAGAATCCGGGTCTTTAAACCTATAAATCAGATCCAGCAAATTCAATCTAAAACCGATTGGAAACCAATTCTAATTCCATATCCAAACCCGAATCCGAAATCACCGGTCCGATGCCCTTTCGGCGTCCAGAACCGTCATTCCGAACCCAAATCCGGAATTCCACTTTTTCAACTTTAAAATCAAATCTCGCTTCTCGAAATCCGATTTTAAAACCAAAACCGTGATTACCAAAATCATGTCTCATAATCCATTTATAACCATCGGAAAACAATTATAGATTGAACTCCCAAAAACATAGCATCAAAATCAGAAATCAAGTTTTTTCTCGAAAAACGTGTGAAAGCCCGAAAATGTCTCGAAAAACATGCAAGTAGCTCAACCACATATAACATCATTTAAAAAGCATAAAAACATACTTAAAATCATAAAAAATAAATAAAATCAATTAGGCATGCTCGTTTAAAAAAAAGAAGGAGTCCACTCACGAGTCTGAAAGCGTCAATCGCGTTCCGTGCGCTCCTCAACCGTCGCAGGCGTCTCTCGTCCTGTCAATAGTCACAAAATAGGGTCACATTTACTTCAAATATGCTAACCCTAATTTCCCCAATTTTTCGGGAATTTAAACGTAATTTAAATTAAAACCCTAAACCGTCCGGATCTTCAAACTAACCCGAAACAACGTCCGATTAACCCGAAACCTGTCCCAATAGATTCGTTATCACGTTTAGACTTAAAACCATGTTGGAGGGTTCCTCAGAATCCTCCCCACGCGCCCCCATGCGCCGCCCCAAGTGGCTGCGCGTGGGCCTTACGCGCCTGCACCAGTGCACTATTCATCGTCGTCTTCAATGGGTGAACCGGTCTGAACCGGCGTACCCGGTTCTTTGCCATTCCTCCATCATTTTCAACCATTCCAATCCCAAAAATTTCGTCCAATTCCCAGCAACCATTTCCAATCCTAAAATTTAGAAATCCTAGCCTCTAACCCGTCGTCCTCAACCTCGAAACAAAACAGCTCGAAACCCCTATTTCGGTTCCCGGCCACCCAGACACTCCCCCGTCACGGAAACCACCTTAGACGACTCCTAGGAACCTCCCGAGTCTCACACCACTCACCAAATCCCTTGACTCAGTCCCAAAAGCCACGACTTTTGTATTAAGTAAAACGGGAAAAACAGAGGATTTGGGCTTACCGTCGATTCGTCCTCCGCCGTGCACCACGGTGTCCACTGGGTCTCCTTCAGCCATCTTAGCTTCCTCTCAGCCTGGATTGGACCAACACACGGCACAACCACCACCAATTCCTGCGACAACCCTCTATTTCCCAGAGAAATCGAACCTCACACCCACGTTGTTCTTTGCACGATTCTACTCTCAACTCCAGTCACCAGCTTCTCTTTTTCCCTCTGTCACTCTCACAAATCACAAAAACCTCACACACTCACTAAATCGATCAAGAACTTCACCGCCTCACCTCTCTGTTTTCTGTTTCTCAAACCCAAAATGCACGGTTTGAAATCGACCAAGTTATACTCGTGTCCATTGTAACCACCTAGAAACCTCTAGGTCACTTCCACGTGTCCCAATTCCCATGGACCAAAACACAAATATCCAATCCCACTAAACCAACTGGCCTTATCTGATTGGCCCTAAGGAGAAGAGACCAAAATGCCCCATAGACTTAAAATTACCATTTTGCCCTTCGACTTTCCAGACCCATAACTATTCCGTCCGACGTCCGATGACAGCGTGCCGTCTGTCGTTGTACTCAGGACGTCGAGACCTATCTAACGGTCCTCGGTCTACGTGAAAATAAAAAGTCCAACAAAAAGTCAACATTTTCCTCTATTTAGCCAAAATTACGGTAACGCCCTCAATCTTCCGAACGTCATAACTTTTTCTTCGATTATCCAAATCGGACATGCCACCTGTCTACGGACTCGTGACGTCCTAAACTACGTCACGGTCAATGGTCAACGCTCATTCAACCTGCAAATCAAAAAGTCAACTTTTGACACACTATTCACAAGGGCAAAATCGTCCTTTTATACAAGTCTTTTACAAAATTACATTTGTACCCTTCCTGAAGGTACGGGTTATTACACTATAGCGCACCAAAAGTGCACCTTGATACATCTTGAAATTACGAACTCACTCTCTACCAACAACTTTTCTGCGTGACTTGTCTCTAGCTCGCGCACCTTGTTCTCCAATGAATGAATTCTCCCCACCAAGGCATTGTTGTTTCGTCTGGAATGGTTGCAACCCTCTCGAAGGCGGATGCACTCTGATTTCATTCGTTTATTCTCCTCTTCCAGGCCAACTTGCCCACGCAGTATGTTGACTAATCAAAGATCGTAGACTAATCAAAGATTGATATAACATTTTCATGCAAACCAACATCCATACAATCCATCGAGATACATAATTTTGCAGATCATCAATGACATTACTAACAATAATTATTAATTAAAGAAGAAATACACTACTTAACTAACTAATTAAGTAAGATAATCAAAATTCAAAGGCCTAAACACATGACCGGCCTCTTTCTCTATCAACTCCAACTGCCTCTTCAAAATATGCATGTACACAACCCAGTCCCCATTCCCAACCGGGCTTGGCATCGGCATCACATACCCGGCATTGCCTCCCCACGGAAAATGGTACGACCCGAACATCGGCGGCCCCCACCCGAAATCCACCTTCGACACCGGGAACCGTTGGCCCGACGACACGACGAAAGCTGGCCCCTCTTGGCTCCCACTGCCGTATATCTTGGCCAACCCTGGCACTGGCCTATGTGCCTCAACCCAATCTATGAGCCCCAAAAAATGCTCCTTTGTCACAGCACACTCCAAAAAGTTATGCACTTCCTCAGCCACCCAATCCAAGGGCTTTTCAATTAGGTCCTCAATTTTTTTGCCACCAAATGGAATCGATAACACGTTCCCAAAGTATGTGGTCATAAGTGTTGCTTGATCATTATGGTAATTTTCCTCGCTTAATCTCGTCCGTCCATCCACAACAATGCCCATTTTACAAGACTTTTGGGCACGATCGACGACAGTGTTATTTGTGTCACATTTGGCGACCATCTTCCACAAGAACGCACAAAACGACTCGAGCTTCGTCCTTCTGCAGGTATTGGAGCTGGCTTGCGCTTGGAGGTTTTGGAGCTGCTCCTCTGTGACATAATATATCCGGCTGATAAGGCGGTGGTCTTTGTGATCATCTGCGGTGTCTTTGCCGGGAGGTGGCAAAGATGTGACAGGCACGTACATGTCGTTTAGAGAGGGGTCTATCTTACCTGGACGACGAGGGTTAAGCAAAGAACGACGAAAAGTTGGGAGCATAGAGAGTGATTTGGACTGAGCCATCTCAGCCCATGACACCAAAAACATGTTGGTTGAGTAGGCATCGGCTATGCGATGATCAAATGTGCATGCAACCACCATTCCACCACACTTGAGTTCTGTTGCCTGCAAATAAGTATACATGATTTTTTTTTTTCTTTTGAGAAAAATATATCTTAATTACCTATGTAATTTGGCTAAAATATCAAATATTATAGAAATAGCCATTTTTTTTCCAGCATTACTCCTAAGCGAGATTCTCTACTCAAGTTTTTTCAAAGAATGCAAAGAAAAAATATTTCACATTAGAAAGTTAAACCTTATCTTATACATACGGATTGATTTGTGGTAATTGAGAACGCTCAAGTCATTCACTGTTCGAATTGATTTGCATTAAAACCTCAACCTTATCTTAACCATAGCTATTCGACTCAACTTTTTTCAGAGACTGCAAAGATAAAATATTTCACATTGAAAAGTTAAAACCTATTTTGCACGGATCGACTTGAGAACTCTTATGTCATTTTAATTTTTTTACTTTGGGAAATTACCAGGAAATGACATGAGAACGCTTAAGTCATTTGAACACGTACAATATTAACATGGAAATGACATATATATATATGTATATATATATATACCTGGACCGCCATGACCCCATGCTTCTTGATGGGCACCAATTTGCCCTCAATGCTTTCATCAGGGTTATAAAGGTTGAGGTCCTTAAGCTCCACATCAGCAAAGGCTTCCACGAAATCAACCCCACGGTTGTTGCATAGGATCTCAGGCTCCCCAACCGGGCTGGCCACCACCTCGCCGGAGAAGGCGTAGAAGGTGAGCAGAGCTTGGGCCATGGCTGACTTTAAAGCTCCGACCATAGCGCTGAAGCTCATGTTTTGGTCGTTTTTGTAGCAAAAAAAGACCCCCACGTCCACCGGTGGGAGAAGCAGGTCGAGGTTGGAGAGTGGGAGCCAATGCTCTTGCAATGGCAAAGCAGCAGCCACCACTTCTTGCTTGCTCAAACTCACCTTAAAATCTGACGAGGGCGCCATTTTTTGTCTGGATAATTAATTTGTGAGCAAGGTTGAAGATGAAGCGCTGGGGTTTATGAGCAGGAAGAGGAGAGCCAAATGATGATATTTGTAGGAGCAGTCGAGTTTAGAAGTGACGTTTAAAACGATAAATTAATGGCCCAGTACCGCTAGCTCTAGGTAGCCAAGCCAACCACCCTCCAATTCTTACTTACTCCTTGTACGTGGAGAAATATACAAAAAAAAAAAAAAAAATCCTAGTAACCTGTTAATTAGATAATATTTGCTTATGTTGAAGGACCGCGTTTACTAATAACGAAGTTTTATAGTTAATATTAGTGTAAAATGTAGCGACTATAACAACAATTTTTCTATTCATATAAATTATCAACAAATTAAGAATTTAATTTAATTTTATTAATTTTTTAAATGAATGAAATGATAATTTTAGAAGTGAACATCATAAAAAAAATTTGCTAAGTGAAAATAATTGGCGGATGAAATTCTTGCAAGTTTTTATTTATTTTTTTGTATATGTATAATCATTAAAATCACCCGTATTTATAATAATTTGGATGAAAACAAAAATGAAATATATGAAAGTGATGTTAATTAGTAATCACCACCCATCATGGAGCATGATTAGGAGAGTACGTGGATCAGTGACAACGAGAAAAGCATGCATAAACATAATTGGAATACTCTTTTCAAATAGAAAAACTAGTTGTTAATAATAGAATTAAGATATCTAGTAGAGATATCCAATTTTGATTTGTAACGTATTACTGTCTTCCCAAGTCTCTGTTTCTTTTGGTTTAATTTCTATATACAACACTCTTTTTTAATATTCTTATATAAAAAAATAGGAAAGTTTTATTAATTTTGACATTTTATTATTTAACGATTTCATAATATTTGATTGTGATAATTTTACAAACTTATAAAAAAGAAAGAATTATTCAAAACAAAAAAAAATTCCAATCATGTGAACACAACCATGTGGGATTAAGTATAAGTAGATTTGTGGACTTCAGATGTTTGAGATTGGTAAAAGTAGATTTGTTGTAGGTCTTGGTAATTGATAAAGACAAGGCAGAGAGGCATCGCATGAATTTTCTTTTGTTTTGGGTAAATTTTTATTAAAAAGAATCTGCATAACCACCAATCTTCTTCTCCTTGCTGCAGTGTTCTTCAAACTCTGGAAAAAAAAAACGCAGATTTCATAACTCTGACTATTGGATACATACACCTTTGTGTTATTTAGATATATGTTTGAAATCATTGTTTGCTGGAGGCTGGAGCAAGCACCACTGTGGAATTCCATTACATTGCATGGTTGATTGCTTCATCCTCGGTTTGTTAGAGAACTTATCTTTATGCTTTATTTGATTGGTTGTTTCCCAAATTCGGGGTGGTTCAATGAATTTATGTTTGATATTATTTGATAATTCACGTTTTTTATTGTGAAGGATAGTATGAATGTAAAGTTATCATCAGACATTAAGGTAACATGTTTGTATATTTTCTTAGTGTATCTTCATGCGATAAGGTAACATATTTTTTATGTTGATTTCATTTGAAGGATGAGATGATGGCCAAAAAGAATAATTATCTCCAAGAGGTAGCGAAGGAATATCCCGAGGGTACTCCATTAGATGAGATACCTGTATCTGATACTAATGTTGGCCTTAATATTTTGATGGATGTACTTGGAAAGAAGCCTGGAACACAGATACGTGGATTAGGATATGGACGTGTTCGTGAGACTGGAAGTTCTCGGTCTTCAACATCCACTCACTACTTACAAAAAGAGGTTGATAATTTGAAAGATGAGTTGGCAGTAGCAAAGACAGCTCAAGAGGTAGCTACCAAGGAAGTCGATCATTTGAGAGATGAGTTGACGATAGCAAAAAAGGCATCTGACAAGAAATTGAACATAGGCAGTTGTATCTCTAGCAACTAGTACAAAGTATGTCAAGAGTGTTTGGGTTTGAACTACCACCGATTGAATTGGAAGTACCATCGACTGATGAAGCACACAATGAGGATGATGATCAACTAGGGTAGTATTTTTCCCGGTTTATGTACATATTCTATATCTAACTTGCATTTGGAAACCTAAAACTCTTTTGAATGTATATACTATATTATTATAATGAGTATTAAAATGTTCTACAATTGTTGTGTTGTCACTATTCTACAAATATGGAGTATTGTGGCATTTGGAAGTTGAATCTTTATGATAGTTATTATGTATATTTTTGTTGTGAAATAAACCTTAGACGACAAATATATTTGTCGGCATAGAACAACATTGCGGCAAAGATAATTTGTCGCGATAGAGAACCTATCGCGACAAAACTAGTTTGCCACCATAGAACATCTGTCCCGGCACATGTATTTGTCGCGATAGGCGTTCCTTCACGACAAATATATTTGCCAGCTAAGCTTTTTCTTTCCTGGCGAAGACGTGTTTGACGGTCCAAGGCGACAAAATTTTTGCCGCAAAAGGTTTGCCGGGAAAGTACATCTGTGCCGACAAAAATTTAAAGTTTACCGTGATAGGTCTTTCACGGCGAGGCTTTCCTGAAGAACGTGGCGACAAATAATTTCGCCGTGAAAGATTTTAGGCGGCAAATTTTAACTTTTACCGATAAATTTTGTTTTGTAAGAGTATTTGAGAACAACTTAACAATGAAGAGTTTTAATAATTGTCTTCTTTTATTTAGGATTTGTTATTTGCTCTCTTTTGCTAGATCGAGTGTCCTTTGGGTTTATTTGGGAATTGGGGTTTTGTGAGTCTTAACTCTTAAAAATCTGTTCTAATCATATTAATTAATGAAAGTCTCTTGTCGTTTTAACCCGTACATATAGGCTTTGTGCTAAACCACGTTCCTCACAAGTCGCCGAATAGCAAACAATGTATAGTTTGCCCAATCAACCATCAAGGTTTAGATCATTGTTTTTTTTTTTTTTTTATGAAATTCTTCTTTATTCACTTAAGCACAAACAGAAATACCAATATCCATAGCAAGGAAAATAAACAGCCAGCTGGTTCAAAATCTGACTAGACATGATACTCCCCTATCCTTTTCACATAGGCTGCCACTTCATGGGCAGCCTTATTACAATTTCTAGAAACGAAACAGAAAGAAACAAACTCAAAAGATCCACGAAGTACATAAATGTCAAAGAGGATACTAACAATGGATTCTTTTGTACCCTGCTGACAGAATAACTGAACCAGCCCTTTTGAGTCTAATTCCACAACCAACCTCCTGTAACCCGCAATGTGGCATGCCTCCGGACCGGCCTTCACAGCTGTGGTCTCAGCTTGAAGGCAAAGGAGTAGCAGAATATTCCCAAATCCTCAGCCGCCTCAAATCCCCCTACTCATGACCAGACCACCCACGTAGCCACACCTCGCTGTGCGACCCCAGACCATGCACCATTACAATTCAGATTTAGGGTTCCTATATCTGGCCATTGCCAATGGTCCAGTGGGTCCCCTTTTGCCTCAACATCGCCATCCCCTATGTCCACCTATCCAATCAGTTTTGTGTTTTTTTATGCATCCTCAAACGCCGCAAGCTATTGCACCAATAACTCAATGGCTAAATTCTGTTGTTGTATCTCCTTCTGAAAGCATCTTGCATTTCTAGTTTTTCAAAATCTCCAACAACCAAACCCAATAAACTGAAACACACGGATGCAGGATCATCCACTTTTCGGAACAAATCCTTGAGGATCATACACTTTCTGGTTTAGTGGACCTATATTCAATAAGGTTTGGATATTTGTTGAAACTAGCCCTAGGTATATAGAATCGAAATATCGAAATCATACCGTTATAGATCATATCATACTGAAAAAAATATCGAATTGTTAAATCGTTGGAATACTGGTACTATACTAAAATCGAACCGGTTAGGCTCAGTACGGTTTAAGTATTAAGATTGTAAAAAACCGTCTCATACCGATACCAAACCGAATAATTTTTTTTAATAATTAAAAACCTAATACTGCTGATTCCCATTCTGTAAGACTATAACCAAAACATTCCCTTCAGCTTTTTTCAGATGCTTCATCCCCATATCATGGCTCCAAGGTGTGCAGACACCATCATTCTATCTATATATGTAATTTACTATATCAATTAAAAAAATAATAGTAGGTCATGTAGTGCAATAAGCTTTTATATAAAGTTTAAATTAACAATATATATATATATATACGTGTTGATGTAACTTTTTTATATTCATCGTAAACAAAAACAAACTCCAATAGTAACAAACCGAAACCACCTTTTTTTTATGTAACTTTTTATTTATTTATAAATTTTGATTCAAAATTTTTTGTTGAACAAATTATATTGATTATATAATTAAAATTTTTTGTTGAGCAATTTTGGCTCAATTTTTTTAATTGAGCATATTATATTGATTATATAATTTAAAATTTTTTTGAGCAATTTTGGCTCAAAATTGAAGCCAAACCGAAACTGTACTGAACATAAATGGTACGATACGATCCGGTATTTCACATTGTGGAATACCATGTAAAAAGATGAGGTTCCACCTCAAAACCAATTGGCTATGGGGAAAGTAGCCCAAGATCATATGAGGCACAAATTGTAGTTGTGCTTTTCCGATGTGAGATATTTCCCTCACATCTCAATACGCCCCTCACGTGTGGCGATTAAACCTATCACGTGGGATAACCCGGATCTGATACCATGTAATAAGTTGAAGTTCCACCATAAAACCAATTGGCAATGAGGGGAGTAGTGCAAGATCATATAAGACATAAATTGTAGTTGGTAAGAAGTTGAGGTTCCACCCAAAAACGAATTGGCAATGAGGAGTGAGAGGGGGTAGCCCAAAATCATATAAGGTACAAATTGTAATTGTGCTTTTCTGATGTGGGACATTTTCCTCACATCTCAACATGCCTCCTCACGTGTGGCAATTTTTCTAACATATCACGTGACGATTTGAATGGGCACGTGTGACGGTTAAGTCAATCACGTGGGATAAACCTGCTTTGGGGTAGAAGATGTGAGGAAAATGTCCCACATCGGAAAAGTACAACTACAATTTGTGCCTTATATGATCTCGGGCTACTCCCCCCATTACCAATTGTTTTTGGGGTGTAACCTCAACTTCTTACATGGTATCAAAGCGAGATTATCACACGTGATAGGTTTAACCGCTACACGTGTCACACATACCCATTTAAATCGTCATGTGATAGGCTGGAAAATCCGTCACACATGAGGGGGGCGTATTGAGATGTGAGGGAAATGTGCCACATCGGAAAAGCACAACTACAATTTGTGCCTTATATGATCTTGAGATACTCCCCCAATTGCCAATTGGTTTTGGGATGGAACCTCAACTTTTTACATACCGAACTGTACCGAATCGATTAAAATTAATTGGTACGGTTCTAATATCATCTCCATACCAAATGATACCGAATCACATCCAAGACTAGTTGAAACAATGTCTTTTTAAGGAGTACATTAATTTTTTTAATTTTTAAATCTAATATATACCCTTACATACATAATCTTAGAATATGATTCTACTTGAAAACAAATTCAAATACAATTAGGCCCATTTGATTTTCTGGAATATAATCTTGGAATAGGAATTTAATTCACATTTCATCAAGTTGTGATGTTTGGCAAACCCTATGAGGGGAAAGAAGGGTCAAGCTAGTTAACAGAAATCAATTCCACCTTAGAAGTGGAATTAGATTACGACCGTATTTTTATTCCATACAACTTTTGGAATGCAAGGTGGAATGGGATTCCGAAATATGGAGGATTTTAACATTGCCCTACTTGCGAAGCAGTGCTGGAGGCTCATCTGCGAACCCCAGTCCTACTGGGCACTCATGTTAAAGAGTAGATATTTCCCTGATACTTCTTTCTTGCAAGCTTCTCGGGGTGCACGTGCCTCTTGGGGGTGGTCAAGTTTGTTGGAGGGTAGAAACTTGATCCTGAAGGGTGCTAGGTGGCAAGTTCTCAATGGTCGCTCAATTTGATTCTGGAGTGACAACTGGGTTATTGGTCTCCCTGTGCAACAACCGAAGCTTCCGCTACGATTGGAGCGAACTTAAATGACGTGGTGGCGGACTTCATTGATTTTCATGTCGGCCAGTGGGATAGGAGGAAGCTTGTCGGTGCGCTGCTTGGGGAACTGGTTAGTCGGATTTGCTCAATGCCTTTTGGGGATGTGCACGGAGATGACCGCCTTATTTGGCCAGCATCCTCCGATAGGAGATACTCTGTGAAGTCCGGCTATCATTGGAGGAGGAACGGGGCCCCTCCCGTCCCTACTTCTCGGCCCTCTTCCTCATTCTCTACCCTGAAGACTACTTGGCAGTTAATTTGGAAGATCAAAGCACCACCAAATGTTCAGAATTTTTTGTGGAGGTTGGTCCGAGGATGCATCCCTACCAGATAGGCTCTTTATTTTCGACACTTGGGTCCTTCCCCCTGTGCCCCATTTGTTTCGAGTCCCCTGAAACTGTGGAGCATATGCTCCTCCTTTGTAATGGAGCTAGATGTGTATGGTTCGGCAGCACGATCGGTTATAGTGTATGTGTAACGACCCGTCCCGAATTCCGGGATTAGTTTAGTCACTAATCTCATTTAGTGAGGTTGATCGGTGGTTAGTGGGTCGAAATCGGACAAAATGTGTAAAATGACCGTTTTGCCCCTGGTCGCGGGCAAAATGTTGACTTTTGGATCGGGCGGTCAAACGGACTTTGACCGATGACCGTGACGTAGTTCGGGATGTCACGAATTCATAGACAGGTGGCACGTTCGATTCTGACATTCGTAGAGAAAGTTGTGGTGTTCGGAAGTTGAGGGGTATTTTGGTAATTTCGAGTAATAGGGGCCAAATGTTGACTTTTTGACCGGGAGGTCCGATGGACGAGGGCCAAGGACCGTTACGTAGGTATCGTCGATACGGATCCAACGACAGGTGGCATGCCGAAATCGGAGATTCAACGACGAAGTTATGGTCACGGAATTGGGCTCGGTTAACCGAACGAACCGAGATTAAAATAATAATATAATATTGAATAGTGACCGTTGACCCTACACACCTGGATGAGTGACAAGTGTCACTCATCCCTTGAAACCAGAATCCATGTTTTGGGGGAGACCTAATTATGGTGTTTATTATTAATTAATTATTAAATCATTTTATTATCCATTAATCTCCTCTCTATTTTCCTTAACCGTGTACAACCAAATCCAGTTTTCTCCCACCCTTAATTCCTCTTCCATTCCTGAACCTGAGTGTGCGATTTTGTGAGTGAGTTGAGCTGGTTAAACACGAGAGATCGACAGAGGGAAGGAGACTGTAATTTCAGATTTTAGAATTTTGGGGGGAAAGTCGGGTTTTGAACTATAGGCTGTGAGGATCGAAATTGAGCTCACATTCAGCTTCCTGGGATCAACACGAATCGATCTGCAACAAGAACGAAGGGATTTGGGGTCGAATTGAGGAAGAACAGAAGGGAGGAGGCCTCTGAAATTTCGAGGTTGAGTCGTGATCGTGGAGTGTTTAGACGACGGAATTGAGGTGGGGAAACTACTTCTCATGATCCCACGATCCTTCTGGGTTCATCAATTGAAGGAAACCGATCGAGATCGATGAAGCTCCATGGTTGAACAGTGACGGTGTTCGAGCTTGAGTCGTGACGATTGAGCGCAGGATTGAAGCAATTGAGTTGGGGGAAATGCTTAACGGAGTCCATGTAAGCTTCTGGTTAAATCAATTTAAGGAAATCAATTGGAATTGAAGGAATTCCATGAACGAACAGTAATCGGAGTGTTCTTGGTGTTCTTCATCGAATCGTGGAATTGTAGGTAAGGATTTGCGTAATTGAGTTTACAGAACTTAAATTAGACTTAAAACGAAACTAACCAAATGATCAATTGAAGGAATTAAGATCGAATTGATGGACATTGAACCGGGTCGTGTCGCGGGCAATTTGGACCCGTTTACCAGAGATACGGGTTAGGACGATGCACTGTAGCAGACGCGTGGATTTCACGCGTAGCCACTCACGGCGGCGCGTGACGGCGCGTGGGCACGAATCTCGAGGTGAGGTCAACATGACTTTTAATCTATTCGATGTAACAGACATTTTGGGATTGGTTTCGTATCGATCGGACACCGTCTCGATATTGTTCGGGATGTCCGAAGGTTTTAAATTAAGTTTAAAAATAAATAAAAATTCGGGAAAATTACGGGACTTTGATAGGATGTTAATGATGAGGTTAGTGACCCTCTAATGTGATTTGGACAGGATTGGGAGTCCCGGTGATAGTGGTGTGGCCCGGGAGGGCCGGTGGCACGCGTATCGAGGCATACCGTTAAAACGGTCTGTGAGTGGACTTTGGTTTTATAAATCCTATGCATGATTAAATGTGATATATGGTTTATATACATGATTTCTATGATGGTATTTGTGAGTATTGATTTCGGGTATGTTGCACGTATTTCGAGGTGTTTTCCGTATTTCACGTGTATCGGGATTAACGGTTTATTTGTGGTTTTGCGTACTCGTGGTTAAATAAATAATATGATAAAACGGTTTTTATATTGGAAAGATGAATTCGGGCTTGAGGCCCACTTGTTTTGGAAATCTCGGACTTGGAGTCCATTTGAGTACGCAATCGGGCTGCGGGCCCAGTTGGTTTATAAGTCGGGCTGCGGGCCCAGTTGGTTTATAAATCGGGCCGTGGGCCCAGTGGTTCATAAAGTCGGGCATGAGGCCCAGTGTTTTATGAAAAATTCGGGCAGGGCCCATTGTGATGTTGTGAAATGAATTAATAAAAACTGTTTTCCATATACCATCTTGATACAAGGATATATGATGGTCTCCTCCAGATGTCTAGGACACTGGGGAAGTCACGGTGCATTGCCTGCGAAGGGTCACCATACGGAGCAGCCGGACCGTATGATGACTCAGGAGCAGGATTGCTATGATTGACGTATGGGACGTCAGACATCAGGGATGTCAGATCTATGGACCCGGAGAGACCCCGGGCAGCACGCGTAGCTTATAAAACCGTGAGATATGACGTCAGGGACTTCTAGCATCAGGGATGCTGGTGATGGTAATGGTAAAATACGAATTAATGAAATGGCTTTCCGGGTGGATTTGTGATTATATGATTTTAATGGATTGATGTTCATTTATGGTTTTGGGTGGTGACCCACATGGTTGTTTATGTATAGTTGTGGTATTTCACAGTTTTGGGCTGAGTTTCCACACTTGGTTTTTGGTTAACGGTTTTTGGGCTAAGGCCCTAATGGCTCGGTTGAGCAAACGTTTTGGTTACTGGTTTTTGTGGCATGCATACGTTTCTATTGGAGGGCATAAATGTCTTATAAATGTGTTTAATAAACTTATTGGTTTTGTCCACTCACAGCTTTTGGTTTTAATACCCTTCAGGTTGATCACGGATGCGATTGCAGCAGAGACTGGGACATTGCACACCTCCTCCATCGATCCTTGCGCACTCTGGATGCCCCGTTTGGGCAGTGGCTCTTGGTCATCCTTTGTCTGACACCCCTTGTTGGACGGGAGCAGGGCACATTCCATGGTAATCCTGGGGGGATTGGGATGGGTCCTGTCAGTATGTGCTACCACTATCTCCACTTTTTAATCATGGTTTACTCACCTTGCAGCCTCCTCACCTGGGTGGGTTGCAGAGATGCCGTGCATTTTGGCCCAAGTTGCTTGCTTGTGTTGGGCCATTTGGAAGGAGCACTGTCGGGTCACTTTCGATGATGGCACCTTCAACCCTTGGAGAGTTATTGCTACTGGGAGAACACTTTTTCTGGACTATTCGGATGCTGTGGTTGCTCCTCCTAGCCGGTGCCAGCCCACTGTTGAGAGTTCCTGCCCCACCCTATTCTGGAAGCCTCCTCCTCCAAATACCCTGAAGATCAACTCGGATGCCTCTTGGAGGTCCCCCTTCCTGTGTGCTAGCCTTGGTGTGGTGGCCAGAAATGATGTTGGGGCATTCCTAGCAGGGTCTTGTGCGACTAGGGTGGCTGGATCTGCTATTGAAGCTGAAGCATAGGCCTTATTAGACGAGACTGAGCTGGCTGTGTGCGAGGGATATAGGAGGGTGATTTTCGAGTCGGACTCGTTGGAGCTTGTCAATGCAGCCAGGGGGTCTCTGCAACGAGGGAAGTGAGAGCTTTACCCTATCCTCTCTCGGGTTAAGTCCCTTAGGAGAGAGTTTGATGCTGTGGAGTTTGTTTGGGCTCCACGTTCTGCGAATTTGGCAGCTGATGCCTTTGCTGCTCATGTATAACGATTGGTGTGCAGGGAGGTCTGGGTTGACCACCCTCCATCTTCCCTAGTGCATGTGCTCTTTCGCGATGGATTACCCTGCCCTCCCTTAGTCCTTGTTACTTAGTGTGCTACTGTCTACTGCTTTAATGCTTTTGATAAAAAAAAAAAAACAACTTTTGGAATGCAAATTATACTAACTACACTTAATTATTTCATTTAAAATTTCAAATTTTTTCCAGGTCACAAGCTCAAAACCAAATAAATAAACTGAAATGCTTTCTTCTCGCCCCCTTCACTCCTCCCCTCTTCCCCGTAACCAAACCTACTCAGGGCTTGCAGTGGCATTATCTCGTACATATCACCATAAAATTTTTTTGGGCCAATTCAATTTGTTGCTATTTACAAAGTTGAAATTCATTTCATTAAAAGCTTTTTTTTTTCTCATCATCATTTTTTGAAATACATTTTGGGGGAAAGCATAATGGTTAGTAATAGTTTGGTTTGTAGCATTTTCATTTCTAATTGTTAGAAAGATTTAACGTTTTAGATTTGAATTTTATCAATATCTAAATTTAACCGCACTGTACCCAACTCTATACGTGCATATGAATAGAATTGAATGATAAACTTATAATTAGATACATTATATTGTTATGGTATGATATTCCATATTTTGGGGAATTTTATTGTTCTATCATTTCAATTTCGGAATCTTTCTATATAAATATATATCAGAATTATAATTGTTTATTATCTAAATTATCATTTTAAAATAATATTCGCAAAAAAAGAATTCAATAAAACTAATGATTATTTAATCATTCATATGTATTAAACAAATCATTAGTATTGGTAGCAATTAAAATTCTCATAGTGAATGATTCATTTAGTTGATATATATAAGTAGCTAAACGATCTCTAATTTGATTGATTTATTGCATAAATGATCTTAAAAATGATGATTTAGGAGTTGAATGGTTCCAAATATAATATGTGCATATATAAGGACAATTCGAGAAATACAAAGAGGTGAAGATCCTTCCAGGTTGGCGTACTAAGAACAATACTAGCATCCCACTATGGGGGGCATCAATTTTCATGTATTTCCTTTTGACGTCAAATTAACTATCTTTATACATATATCACTGTTGGAATCACTCAATTGTTAAATTATAATCTATTAATGCACAAAATGTACCAACTTAGAAGTGAAACTCTGTCTTACTTAGCTAGTGCCACGTATCCTTCGTATGACTTGTAAAGGAAAATAGATTAGTCCTCGATCAGGAATAAACACTAGTGTGGTGTCGACATAAGAGTACTATAACGACCAAGTTAGTATTTGTAGGTCAGTATATATAAAGGGTATGTGGTAATTGGTAATTCTTTAGAATAATAGTGAATAGTGAATAGTGAATTTTAGTTACATTTTTTTTTTTTTTTGAGAAAATATGCTTCCTTGTATTGATGTCTAAGAGATACTTGATGAATAGTTTCGATGTGGGGTATATGCACTTCTGCTACAAGGCTAACACTTGGTATCTAAGTGAATGGTGAATATCTGTGTACGTGTCAACTGTGGATTGTCGTTCTTAGGGTTGCTTGGTGGTGTGGGTTTAGCCCCATGTGCTCTTTTGAGTATGCTGGTGGACTTTTGGACTTCATACATTTGGCCTATAGAGTATGATCTAATATGATGTCAAAATAAGCATTTTAAGTTTATCTCAGTAAAATTTCAATTATATCGAAATAGACCGTTTTATTATTAATATGTATTAACTAAGTAAACAGTTTACGAATAAAGATTTTAATTGTCATATCACCCATTTAATTAATACGTATTAATATTAAAAAATAATATCTAATCTTATTAATTTTAGACATCCATCATCAATTCAATTTAATTAAAGAATGAAAGATTTTTTTATTATGAAAATGTATATGCAAATTTCATTAAACTAAATTAGTGAATTATATGAAGATACATACGCAAATGTAAAGTACTTAGCTCACTCACATGCGTGCAAAAAAGCTACAATGCCCTCTTCGTTTGTCGCCTTCTTATTAAGCTCTGCACTTGGCTTTCATGGAAGTTTTTCACAGAGAAGCGCATGCGCCTAATAATGAATTTTTTGTCCTCTAATAAATTTTTTCTTCTTCTTAATTTGTTGATATATCATCATAAAGTGTAAAAAGATATATCTCGTGGGACAAAAAACCTTGCACATTCACGCCCCTTGGAATTACAACGTGCTTAATGTTAGAAGTTATCACATACAGCTAATCACCTCATGTATGACGTGTCATTGTTACAGTGGAGTTAGGTAGATTTTCTGTTAAATCAGTTAGTTAGTTTGACATCTTGCTTGCTTGTACTGAGGTGTATATAAGTGAGCACTGTTCCATTGCTTTGTAACTTTTTGATCAATTCAATACAGACGATCCTTTCATATCCTTCTTCTTCCTTTACTCCTCTCCTTCACTCTACTTCTTTTTCCTCAAGAATCACACTCTCTCTAAACCTCACAGATGATATCTCACATGGTATCAGAGCCGTGCTATACGACCTGACCTTCTTCTCTCTTCCGCTACACGATTCCTCTCTTCTGTTTTCCTTTCACTTCACTCTTGTTTCTTGATTCTTGATTGAGTCAATCTTGACTCTTGATGATTCTATAAGCAGGAGAATTCAAGATCATCGTGATTCTGCAAAATTGATTGCCAGAAAATCCAAACCAAACACATCAGAAACTGTGTGATAGTCTGCACACCAGGTGCTTGATAAAATTCCCTCTCCAAGAAAACCTATTCTCTTCCTCTTCTTTTCTGATTCTTGAACTCTCTTTCTACTACATAATGGTCACTGCATCCCAATTGCAAATCCTGCAATCTCCCATCACTGGCCTCATCTCCACTGTTGCAAATTTAGTGTGTTAAACTAGATGATCATAACTATCTCACATGGAATTTCCAAATGGAGTTGCTTCTGAACGTCCATGGCCTAATGAGATTCATGAATGGAACTAATCCATGTCCCCATATGTTAACCTCTGCTACTGAAGGTGACAACATGGCACGGCTTGAGGCAATACAGATTTGGGGAATGCATAATCAGGCTCTCGTGCAACTGATTACAACAACCCTCTCCTCCACAGCCATGTCCCGTGTCATAGGGTGTTGTACTCGAGAAATGTGGTCAAGCCTCAAGGAAAAGTTTGCTTATGTCACTAAAACCTCAATCTTTCAAATGAAAACTGATCTGCAAAATATAAAGAAAGGTGATGAGAACATGAAACAGTATATGCAGAGAATTAAGAATGCTAGGGACATGTTAGAATCTTGTGGGGTTCACTTTGGGGATGATGATGTTGTGATCCTAGCCCTGCGAGGTCTTCCTAGTGAGTACAACACTTTCAGGTGTGTAATTAGGGGTCGAGAAAACACCATTTCTCTTAAAGAATTCAGAACTCAACTGCTTGCTGAGGAAAGTGTCTTGACTCACTCTGATAAGCAAGTTCCCTTCCTGTCTGCTATGGTGGCTACTCAACAGAATCCTCAACCTACCATCCGGTCTGGACTTTCCAACTCTTCATATAACTCTATCATGGGACAGGGACCTGGTCTGAATTCTGGTGGCAATCAGGGTCACTTTAACCAATTTGTCCAAGTTCACTGCTCAAGCATGAACCAACAATCCAGTGGACAACCTCCCCAGCTGTTCAGTGAGAACTTTCAGCACTTTGGATATGGTGGCAGTAATGAAAACAATGCTCTTTACTACCATCGAAGTTCTGGTGGTGGTCGAGGCAGAAGAGGTAGAGGACACAATGGAGGAGGAAGAGGTTATCAGAATAGAGGTCCTGGTTACAGTCACTCCTATAGCCGTCAAAGCAATACAGGCTATTCAGGATCAATTTACTCTGTTGGGCCTGGTCTTCTTGGACAACCTCCACACATGAATCAGAACCAGCAGTTTCAAGCCTCTCATGTCCCTAAGTGTCAGATTTGTGCCAAGAAGAGACATTGTGCAATTGACTGCTATTATAGACACCCAGATCAGTCCTCCAGCTCCCTGGATCCTGAGGCTTGCCAGATCTGCTGGAGATATGGCCACTCTGCAGTAAACTGCTATCAAAGGGGCAATTACTCATATCAGGGTGCACATCCTCTTCCAACCTTAACAGCAATGTCAGCCTCTCAATTCCTCCCTACTCAACAAAGTTTACAGGCTCAGGATTATTGGATTGTAGATACTGGTGCTTTTGCTCATATGACAACATATGTTTCACAGTTGTCCATGATGACACCCTTTACTACAAATGACTCAATTCCCACAGCAGGTGGCACATGTTTGCAAATATCACACACATGGAACTCATCACTTATTACTCATAATCCTACCACTCAATGCTTCAAACTGAAACGAAGTCCTCCATGTGCCTCAGATTTTTCAGAACCTACTTTCAGTCCATTGTTTTTGTAAAGACAACAACTGTAGGTTTATCTTTGATGAACTGTGTTTTGTTAACCAGTACAGGATCACAGGGATAATGTTATACAAAAGACTGAGCAATGAGGGGCTTTACCAAATTCCTGCTCGACTTCCCCTTCAAATCCCAGAAAGAAAAAACCCTTCACCTAGCTTAGCCTTGATGTGCAAGAAAGTTGACTCACAAGTTTGGCATCAAAGACTTGGCCACCCCTCTAATGAAATTGTCTCAGTATCTTTGAATAAATCACACATTTCTGTATCACCAGAACCTAGTCCTAATATTTGTGAATTATGTCTTCAAGGAAAATTTACGAAACTTCATTTCAGTTTTCCTGCATCTAAGTCTGTTTTCCCTTTTAAAGTAAAACACTCAGATGTCTGGGGTCTAGCACCAGTTAGGTATGTAGAAGGATTTAGGTACTATGTCAATCTTATTGATGAGTGTACCAGGTTTACATGGATTTTTCATATGAAAAATAAATCAGACTTCTGTTCCATCTTTGTGCACTTCTATGCCTACATTGTAAATACTTTTATTGCTTCAATCAAAGTCTTTCAGTTTGACAATGGAGGTGAATACCCCAACACTACACTAAAACAATTCATGCTATCTAAAGGAATCACACACCAAACTTCATGTCCCTATACCCCTGAACAGAATGGACTTGCAGAAAGAAAACATAGGCACATAGTTGAAACAACTATGACCTTACTATAGGCTGCCTTCTTACCTCCTAAATTCTGGTTCTATGCCTGTACCTCTTCTGTTTATCTTATTAATAGAATGCCATGCTCCAATCTAAACCTACAATCTCCCTTTGAAAAACTATATGGAATCTTACCTGACCTGAATCATATTAAGGTTTTTGTATGTGCCTGTTTTCCCTCTCTTAAACCTTATAACCTCAACAAACTACAACCTAAAACAACTAAATGTGTGTTCCTTGGTTATGCTCAGAAACAGAAAGGGTATATCTGTCTTGATCCTTATCCTCTAGAATCCTGGTGTCTAGACATGTTTTGTTCAATGAGACTGATTTCCCCTATCAGACTCTTGTTTCTAGTTCCAGGTTACCACACTCACCCCATTCTAAGAACAGATCTAATCCAACTACCTGTTTCATACCTACCTTCCCTCAGTCCTTCATTACTCCCTCAAGTCCAGTTCTTGTGGTTCATGTGCCTCCACCTGCTGCTCCTCAACCAGTCTCCTCAGGCCAATCCTCCTCCCCTCCTGATGAGCACTCTACTGAGTCACCTGATACAAACAGTGGTATATACTTTCTTGGTCCTGCTAAATCACCTGATCCCCTAGCATCTTATCCTAAATCAGTTATGTCCAACTTTGAGCCTTAGTTACTTCAAGTAGTTTTACCTATTAGTGGGGTCAATATGCACCCTATGCAGACAAGATCCAAAAATGGTATCTTTAAGAGGAAGGCCTTTCATTCTCTACATCCTAAGACTGAAATCGAGTTGTCCACTACTGAGCCTACCTCTTACAAGGAAGCAGCATCTGTTCCTGTTTGGCAACAGGCAATGCAGGAATAAATAAGTGCTCTACTTGTTCAAAACACATGGACTGTTGTTCCTCTACCACCCAACATGAACCTGGTTGGCTGCAAGTAGGTTTACAAGATCAAGAGGAATGCAGATGGACTATCTCCAAGTATAAAGTAAGGCTAGTATCTAAGGGATTTAGTCAAGAGGCTAGTCTAGACTATGGTGAGACCTTTAGCCCTGTTGTAAAACCAACCACAGTGAGAATGATCCTAACTCTAGCTGCTCAGTTCAATTGGAGACTCAAACAACTTGATGTCAAAAATACATTTCTGCATGGGGAACTTAAGGAAGAAGTGTATATGATGCAACCACATGGATTTGAGATTGCTGGTCCTTCTGATCCTGTATGCTTACTCAAGAAATCCTTATATCTTGAAGCAAGCTCCAAGAGCGTGGAATGAGAAGTTTACTAGTTTTTTACCTGGTTTGGGTTTTGAGTCCACCTGGTCAGACTCCTTCCTGTTTGTAAAACAAACTTCAGCTGCCATTGTCATTCTACTTCTCTATGTAGATGATATCATACTCATAGGTTCATCAGATTCTGCCATCCAGGAGGTTATAACTGCCCTCACTAATGAATTTGACATGAAAGACTTAGGGGACCTACACTACTTCCTTGGCATCCAGATTGCCCGCACCAAAACAAGTCTGGTCCTTACTCAGTCCCAATATGTCTCAGATCTGCTTTCCAAGTTAGAAATGGCATCCAGCAGTCCAGTGGACACACCTTTTGCTCTAGGGTCTAGGCTAAGGAAGGATGATAGTCCTCTCTGCACTAATCCTCAGACTTACAAGAGTATTGTTGGGTCACTTCAATATCTCACCTTTACTCAACCAGACATAGCATTCTCTGTCAACCATGTCTGCCAATACAAGCAATCCCCATGTGAGACTCATTTCATGGTAGTTAAGAGGATTCTTAGGTTTCTTAAGAGCACACCTACTTATGGTCTGGTTTATCAAACTGGTTCCTTCAGCCTTGAATCCTATACTGATGCAGACTGGGCAGGTGATCCCAATGACAAAAGGTCTACAACTAGTTTAGTGGTTTACCTTGGTTCAAATTCAATTTTCTGGTCATCCAAGAAACAGACAACTGTTTTCAGGTCAAGCACAGAAGCTGAATACCGTGCCTTGGTCATTACTTCTGCTGAAATCTCTTGGATTAGACAACTGATTTGCTCTCTTCATATCCCTCTACTCAAAGCTCCCATTATCCACTGTGACAGCACATCTGCTGCTAGCCTATCTGAAAATCCAACCTTCCACTCAAGAGCCAAACACATCGAAATCGACTATCACTTTGTCAAAGAGAAGGTTGTTCGAGGTGACTTGGACATTCAGCATGTCTACTCTGCTAACCAGGTTGCAGACATTTTCACCAAAGGCTTACCAGAGGACATGTTTCGGGTTCATTCCTTCAATTTGACTCTAGAACCATTAGATTGAAAGGGGAGGGGAGGGCGGGGGGGGGGGGGGGGGGGGGGGGGGGGGAGGGGAGAGAGTTATCACATACAGCTTGACAGGACCCACCCCGATAACCGGGACGAACCCTGCTCCCGTCTGACAACCCAACTCAAAAGACCAAAACAACCTCACAAAAACCCACAATATATACATTACCAGACCAGGGAGAATTTATAATCCAACGAGTCAACAATCATACAGAGCATAGTACAGTACAGGGTAAGACAGAAATCCTACTCAAGGCTGTCTACACGCGCAACGGGAAAACTAGCAACGGAAAACTCTATGCCTCTGCCTCTGCCTCAACGTTAGCCCCAGCGCTAACACCACCACCTGGAGGGTATTTAAAAACCAGAAAAGTGTGAGTGGATTAAAAATAAATAAGAGTTTCAAAAACAGTTTAATAAACAAACCAGGATTTTGCCCTCCGTTTTAAAAACATGCATGCATAACTCAGCATCAGAAAACATCTATATATACAGTATAATAAACATCATAATAGAACATGAAATACCAAATATCATCATCCGATCAAACATGCTGGATCTATCCGAGTCTTTAAACCCTCGAGTCTTTAAACTTCCGAGTCTTTAAACTCAATCCAGGCCTCAATATAATTCGAGTCTTTAAACTCTCGAGTCTTTAAACTCAACAGGCCTACGGGGAAAAATCATAATATCCGAGTCTTTAAACTCCCGAGTCTTTAAACTCAATCCGGGTCTTTAAACCCAATCCGGGCCCGCCCCCGTCATAATCATAATCTGGGTCTTTAAACCCAATAACCAAATCCAGCAAATCCAATCCAAAACCGTTTTTACATCATTTATAAATCCATGTTCAAACCCGAATTCGAAATCACTATTCCGTGCCCTGCCAGCGTTCAGAACCGTCATTCCGAATCCAAATCCGGAAATCCCTTTTTCCCAACTTTGAAACCAAATCTCAATTTTCAAAATCCGATTCTAAAACCGAAAACCTTGATTATCAAATCAGGTTTCAGACCCATTTATAGTCATTGAAAATCAGTTATATATTCAAATCCCAAAACCATAGCATCAGAATCAGAATCATAATCAAATCATATCTCGTAAAACGTGCCGAAATACGTATAATTCTAAGAAACGCCTTGTAAAACGTGCAATTATGTAAAACATATATAGAATAATTGTAACGACCCAGACTATATTATTATTTAATTTAATGGAAATTATATGTAAAATGACCATTTTGCCCCTGATCAAGGAAAAATGTTGACTTTTGACCCGAAGCACTATTTGACTTTGACTTTTTGACCGATACGTAGATCGGGTCGCCCTGATTACGTGGAAAGGCGGCATGCCGAATTTGGAGACCCAGAGCGAAAGTTATGGGTCAAGGACGTTACGGGGCACTATTACGTTTTTCGAGACACGGGAGAATTAAAGGGAATTTAATTAGTCAAACTTGGACCTTTGAACCAATTAGATGAGTGACATTTGTCACTCATCTAACTAGCCCAAAAGCCCAAATAATTGGGTGCATGAACCTTTGCTATTTTCTTTGCCGTGAACACCAAATACACACAAACAACACTTCCTTCTTCCTTTTCATTTTCTCTCAGCCCAGATCGATCTCTCTCACCCTCACTTACCCTCACTGAACATCATCATCATTCTCACCTTCATTGCCGTCGTCACCGGCCACCGCAGACACCACGACAAACCGAGACCGCGACGGCCCAAACGTACTCCAAACCGTCCCCAGTGCAAACTGCACCTTCCCCTTCCGTCTGAAGCTCGACCGTGGACACATAAGAAGACTGGGAGCCTGGCTGGAGCTCATGACCGGCTGGTTCGACGCAGGACGCTTCCTGAAGCGACTGAGAGGAACCGGGAAACAGAGCCGAGGTTCTTCACACCCAAGGTAACGATCTCGAGTTTTTTTTTAGTTTTGGAGGTTACAGACGTCTAGGTAGGGTTTAGACGAGTCTCTAGGGCCAAATTTCAAAGAAAATGGTGACCGGAGGAGGAAATTCCGGGCGGGTTTTGTCCGCGGGTCACAGTGGCTCTGCCGCTGGGTTTTCGGTAGGATCCCACCGAGCAGCGCCGCAGGCCTTCGGTGCAAGACAGCCGAAACTTGGACTGAGAATTCGGTAGGACTCCACCGAAGATGACGTCATCATTTTGACACTGTTCTGACAGCGTGATGACATCATCTTGTCAGTGTTGTCAGAGCAGGGACCAATCACAGGCTGACACGTGGCGTCTGACACCTGTCAGAGGATGACGTCATGCTGACGTCATCAGTTACTGTAGCACCGTTGACCAGGCGCGTGTGAATAGTACTTTTTGTGGGCCGGTACTATTTTCTAGGTTTCGACGATACGGATCCAATGGCCGTGGTTTCGTGTCGATCAGAGATCGTTAGGTTGGTCAAATGGAGGAAATTAGCCTTGGGAAGCGTATTCGGAGCGCGTTCCCGGGCCGGTTTCACCCTAAGTTTTTATGCTAGACCTAGTAGGGTCAAGTAGTGACTCTTAAGTATGTTTGGACAGGTTCGGACTTTGTGTTTAGCTTCAGGACAGGTGTAATGGTTCGTTAGCGCAGCAAGGACATGTTGTGAGTGGACCGTTGATTTTATAAATGAATACATGCATGACTATGTTACTTGTTTTCTAAATTGTTTTGTGATAAATGTTTTATGATGTTGGGATTTGAGAATTGGATTTCGGATTTCGAGAAATAAATAGATTTTTCTTAAAAAAAGGAGACTTATCGGACCTGGGACCCATTTGACGAACATTGACTCGGATTTGGACAAAGTATTTCGAAATGAATTGTGAACCATGGAATATTGATGATTTGAGACCTTCAACTTAAAGGCTTGTTTATAAAGAATTCTGAGAAAATATTTTGACATGATTTCGAAAGGTTTCATTAAGTACATGTTACACCCTTTCATAGTGCGGATTGGTCTCCTCCAGACGTCGACCTGGAGGGTCACGATCCACTGACCAGAATGGACTTCACCATTGGGAACCCGTTCCAGGAGTGGGAGATTGTGTTGTGGTCCCGGACCAGATTTCCGGAGAGATACTCGAACTAGAATCCGAGAGAGAGCTCGAATTAGGTTCAGAGACAGAGCCTCCCAGATGGAGGATTCCTGGGAGAAGACTCGGAGTGAGACCCCGGGTGGTATGCATACCTTATTAGAGATAAATCGTGACCATTATCGGGGATTTGATCCCTAGGGGCTGTGTGCCCCGAGTTGGCATCTTCTCGGAAGAGCCGAGGAAGGGGTTGTGGATACATGATTACTGGTAGAGTTATATGATGTTGCCCAGATGTGTTCTTACTATAGATATACGTATATGTATAGATATGTTCCATGTTTTTATATGTGATCGTATTTCCTGTTTTATACGGCATGCATGTACGTTTCCATAAACGAAGGGTCAAACTATATATATGTTCAAATGGATTTATAACTGCTTATTTTTAGTCCACTCACACTTTGAATGTTTTCTTGACCCTTCAGGAGAGGAAACTGAGGAGGGCATCGACTCTAGGGCCGAGGCATAAATACCACTGTTGCGTTTACACCACCCTGAGGGGTAGGTTTACCTTTATTTTGTATTAGTACGAACATAATGCTCATTTCCCTTTGTCTGACATGTTGTATTTTGGAAACACACCGGTGTGTATCTAGAACCCCCAGTAGGGGTATTTGTGTAATAAAACCCTTGGAAGGGTATTTGTGGTATTTTGGTTTACGTGTCAGATGGGAGCAGGCTTCCCCAGTGGTCCCTAGGGGGAAAACGGGGCGGGTCCTGTCAAAAATCAATAGCATGAAATCATATTTAGAAACATAAAACAAGTAGATAAAACAGTTATGCATGCTCGGTTAGAAAAGAAAAGTCCACTCACAGTTTCGGACACGTCACTCGCGTCCCGTACGTTCCTCGGTTGCCTCAGGGATATCCCGACCTGTTAAAGTCAGCATTCCGAGTCACAAACACTTCACTTAAGCTTACCCTGATTTCCCCAATTTTCCGTATTTTTTAAACGTAATTAAACGAGCCCATAAACCTTCGGGCATTCAAAACTACCTCAATAAGGTGTCCGATCGACACAAAATTTGTCCTAAAATGTTCGTTACATCGATTAGAGTGAAAACCATGTTGAACGTTTCCCAAAAGTAGCCCCACGCGCACGCGCCGCCCAAAGGGGCTGCGCATGAACTTCACGCGCCTGCTATAGTGTCGTCTCCT
Source organism: Prinsepia uniflora (assembly GCA_032719365.1). NCBI lineage: Eukaryota > Viridiplantae > Streptophyta > Magnoliopsida > Rosales > Rosaceae > Prinsepia > Prinsepia uniflora. Next base: position 95,038 of record CM064876.1, on the reverse strand, counting down.
ACCTCCAGCCAACCCGGTTGCCGGTTCGGTCCAACTGAGTCGGCGAGGCCGGTTCTCACTCAATTCCAGTCCATTTCAAACCTATCTACTCCATTCGTTTCGTCCTACTCCTAGCAATAGATTCATCTCATTAACACACAAAATAAGGGTCTAAAACTCACCTCCCAAAGTCGAAGAAAAACCCAGAAAAGTTGAGTTGCTGTTCCAGGCCACCAGTTGTCTCCTCAGGGCACGGCTTCGACTCCTGAGCTTAGTAACAACGTCCTACAACTATTAGAATCAAAAGAATGTCTCAAACACCTATCAAAACCCACGACTTTCCATTCGAACCAAAACTGGAAAATAGGGGACCCAAAACCATACTTCCTTCTGCTCATCGCCGTGAGCTCCGTCGTGAGTCTCAGGGTCCCAAAGTCACTCCTCAGGTCCTCTGATCACCACCACATGTCAGGGCCCACCCCTAATCCCCCGGGATTAAGGGCTAAACCCCGCTCCCATCTGACTTACGCATGACACGAAGGCCAAAAGGAAGTCCAACCTCCATGTGACACGTAAGTCGGACAAGGGATTTTCGATCCGACCGTCCAAAAACTTCCGAACTTCCCAGAGTGCGCAGAGTCTACTGTGGATCGTACGTGTGATGTCTCCGAATCTCTCGATCGACAGCCCTCGCCGCAACAACCTGGAGGAATCGAAACACGAAAAGACTGTGAGTGGACAAAAATAAAGTATAAGTTTAAAAACAGTTCAATAAAACAATTCCATTTATACCCTTCGTTTAAAAAACCCAATGCAGGCATATCAATTCAAGTCATGAAACCACTCATATAAAAAAAACCATCCAAGAAAAATCATTTGAAGACCCGTATCAAAACCGTTATTCAAATCCAGGCCTCAGCCTCAAATCTCAAATCAATCCCAATCCGAGATCTCAGTCCCAAAACTCATCAAATCCAATTCATCCGGGCCACATGCCAAAACATCGGAAAACCAGTGAAAAACCAGTGAAAATATCAATCATACAAGTTACTGGATCTCAAGTGCGCTCGAGTCTTTAAACTCAAAACACAATGCGCAAATAGCCAGGCCTTCCGGGATATCCAAGTCTTTAAACTCAAAACACAATCACAGGTCTCGGGGGGGGGGGGGGGGGGGGGGGGGGGGAGGGAGGGGGGGGGGGTATCATATCCGAGTCTTTAAACTCAAATATATAACGAGTCATTAAACTCAAACATATCAATCCAGGGCCCTCCCCCGTCAATCAATCCGAGTCTTTAAACTCAAAACCATTTTTCATTCAATCAGTGAAAACCACAGAAAATCCTTCTCCGTATTCGCAACAATGATTCTGTAAGCTAGCATTTGGAACCATCATCCGGAACCATCATCCGGAACCCAAGTCCAGACTTCCTTTCCAGGTCTCAAAACCAAATCCGAAATCTCATTTCCGAAATCCAGTTTTAAAACCGAAAGCTCATGAACAGGGCTCCAAGCCCAAAATCACTTTTCCAAAATCCATTTCAAATCCTTGAAATCAAATCATTAAAACCATCGTCAAATCACAAGAGAAATCGAAACATCGTAAAACGTGAAATTCTGTAAAATACCTCAAAATCGTGCAAAACCGTAAACCATCAAGATCATAAACAAATCATAGAATCACGTATGAAGACATATTAAAACATATATGCATTCATTATAAGTTTGAAAGCAAAGTCCACTCACAGACCATTCTGGCGTCGCCTCGATACGCGCACACTTACGCCATTCCCATAACGAGGTCACTAACTACTTCATTAAGCTTATACTAAAGTCCCATAATTTTCCCGTAATTTTAACTATTTTTAACAGAGCCCTAAAACCTTCGGACATCCCGAAACATATCGAGACGATGTCCAATTGACTCGAAACCAGCGCCAAAATGTTCGTTACATCGAATAATTTGAATTTGTGTTGGTGCCTTCTCGAAATCCATGCCACGCGCCCACACACGCCGCCCAAAGGGGCTGCGCGTGGGCCTCACGCGCTTGCACAGTGTCATCGTCTTCCTCTGTCTAGCGGTCCAGACCAGCCCGAACCGGCGAGACCGGTTCTCACTCAATCCCAGTCCATTTTCAATCCTATCTTTACTACTAGTTTCATCCCACTCTAAGCAATCGATTAAGCTACTAAGAACACGAAATAAAGCTCTAAAACTCACCTCCCAAAGGTCGAACACAAACCCAGAAAAGCCAATTTTGAAATCCGGCCACCCATCGTCCTTCCCTCCACGGTTTCGATTCCCAGAGCTAGACAAACACCTCCTTAAACTGCCAGAATCAACAAAACGAGCCAACAACCTTCCACAAGTCACGACTTTTGATTTGAACCAATCGGGAAAACAGGGGAACTAGGGGAAAACTTACCTGTTCTGTGCACCGCCGTGAGCTCCGTCGTGGCCCAGCCTTTCTAACGTCTCTCCTCCGTCCTCTGAACACTCCCACAACTCCAAACTCGACCAGTTTGATCAATTCGTCCACGGCTGCTCAACCGTAACCTCTCTGTTTTTCTGAGAAATCTCACCCTCCTCTCAGCCTTTCCTCACACAACTCTCACCCAAAACACTCACCAGCCTCTCACTTCTCTCTGCTCACCCACTTGATCACCAAAACTCTCACACCCAAGAACTGATCGATTCCTCCTCTCTGTTCTTCTGTCTCTGTTTCTCTCCTCAGTCCACGACTAACACAACTCAAACAATCCATTTAAGTGTAACCGTGTAGTGGCTAGAACCCACTAGAAAACTGCCAGGTGTCTCACACCTGATGAACCAGCCCAAAATATCCAATAAACCCTGTACACTTGTCCTCAGCTGATTGGCACGCTTCCTAAGGTGCAAAAAGACCAAAATACCCCTAATTGTTCAAATTACGATTTTACCCTTTGCTTCCTAGACCCATAACTCACTCGTCTGATGTCCGATGAAGGCGTGCCGCCTGTCGTTGTACTTAGGACAACGAGATCTATCTAACGGTCCTCGGTTTGCATGAAGAAATTTCGTCGTACAAAAAGTCAACATTTGCCCCTCTTTTAACCAAATTACGAAAGTTCCCTCAACCGTCTGAACGTCAAAACTTCCTCCTCGGATGTCGGAATTGGGCGTGTCACCTGTCTACGGACTCGTGATGTCCCGAACTACGTCACGGTCATCGGTCCATGCCCGATTGACCATCCGAACTAAAAGTCAACATTTTACCCATTCCAAGGGCAAAATCGTCATTCTGCACCGATTGTCCCAAAAGTATCAAACTAATCACCGATTCTCTTTGTTAATCCGTCATTAAACGCTAATCTAATCCCGACTTCTGGGACGGGTCGTTACATCACAGACCAAGCTTCAATGGGTTTGATCGATTAAGGCTGCACCACAACCACGACTCCCTCTCTGTTTTTCGGGTTCTGCTCACCTCACACACACACAACCTCACTCCAGTTCATCCCAAAACACTCACTAAACTCTCAGTTTTTCTCTGATCAAACACACTCGATCACCAAGAATTCACACACCCTAAGAACTGATCGATTGCCTCTCCGTTTTCTTCTCTTTGAACGATTACAAGTCATTTAAAATTGTAACCGTGTAGGCTAGAACCCTCTAGGATCACACCAGGTGTCAAACAGCCTGTAGACACAACCCAAAATATCCAATTCCAACTCCCCAGGTGGCCTTATCTGATTGGGCACAAATTCCAAGGTGTTAAAAGACCAAAATGCCCCTGCAAGTCCAAATTATCATTTTGCCCTTCACTTTTCTAGAGCCATATCTCACTCGTCCGATGTACGATGAAGGCGTGCCGCCTGTCGTTGTACTCAGGACGTCGAGACCTACCTAACGGTCATCGGTTTACGTGAAGAAAACTTATCTTGTAAAAAGTCAACAAATCCCCCTTTTTAACCAAATTACGAAAATGCCCTCAACCTTCCGAACATCATAACTTCCTCCTCGGATGTCGGAATCAGTCGTGCCACCTGTCTACAGACTCGTGACGTCCCGAACTACGTCACGGTCATCGGCCAATGTCTATTTGATCACCGAACTAAAAGTCAATATTTTACCCATTCTGGGGGTAAAATCGTCATTCTGCACCGTTCGTCTAAAAGTATCCAACTAATCACCGATTATCTTCGTTAATTCGTCATTATCTGCTAATCTAATCCTGACTTCCAGGACGGGCCGTTACAATCTACCATCCTTAAAATAAATTTTGTCCTCGAAATTCCTTATCTCGTACCTCTGTAACTAACGGGGAGAAATCCAACGATTCTTACACCTGGGTCTCCTACCCGGTGTCCATCTCCTGCCCAACCAACTTCTCGTGACAGTTCCCAACATGTCATCTCTACTTAGTCAAACGAACCAAATCACCTGAGATCAATCCTAAGTACGCCACAACACCCTTGTTACCGATTTTAACACTTCCGACGCCTTCTCGTGTCGAGCGTACCTCGTACCCGTACTTCTGTCAGCAATCCGTTCTGACCCTACCAGAGTTACACATACTCGCCTCTACCCTGACTTAACTAATCACCTCTCCAGTGGTTCCACTAATCCTTAACACAGTCAACTTATGGGCACACCAACCACGTCTTAAACGGTCTTCTTACCACTGGATCCTAACACCTTCCTGTTTAACCAAGAACATACCTCTCCAGTCAGGGTCTCACCAGCCACTCAATTCGAAACTACATCCTACAAATCAACCAGTCCCTCGGGATCACCCTGATCCGGTCCACATGTTCCATCCAACAACATCCAACTTGTGGGAACTACACCAATCGTCCGTCTACCCTGACACTAAGACGGCCACCACACTTCTACCAGAACTGCACATCCAGAGCATCAGCCTGGTTCTGACCACTGTAGAACCAGTACGTATCTTCCATGTACCTTCACCTAGTACCACCAACTAGAACTACATTGCTCACGCAAGGACAACCTTACGAACTTAAAAGCAACAAAGGTATTTTAGAATACCTCAAACACAGTTCATAGAGTGTATCCTCGCGTACTTCCATCTACACCTTCCGGGAAAATCCAACTCAAAGTCCTTCCCAGTGTCCTGGTCTCCTGGTCGGTAAGAAATCCTAAGGTAACTCAACGACGGATCCAGAGTAGACCAACTCAACCCAGTTTCACGAATGATTCTCTTGTTCAACACCAATACCCAACTCAAACCCTGAACCAGGAGCGATCCAAACCTGATCTACTTACTCTTAAGGGGATCCTACCCACCACATCACTACTTCGCTCTCACTTCCCACAACTGCTCAGACCACCCCGTCGAAACAAATCGATACAATCCTTAACACAACTAAAGGCATACCTAGATTGTGGGTTCTCTTCAATAACCATATCTCGAACAGTTATAGTTACTCTTCCCATTTCTTCCGTTATCCTTCAACGGAACACACCGTGGTCCTCATCCTTGTCACTCCGCATCATTCTACCTTAATCCAACTTACCGTCATCCCCTAACACTCGCCACCTACACCATCTCGGAATCAACACCTCGTCTTATCTTCCAAACCACAACATCTTCGGACTCCGAGATTCTACTCACCGCCTCTAGAAAAATTGTCTAAACGTCACCTTTTTACTACTCAAGGAAATCCTAGACTCTTGCTCTAAAAGAAAGGGTAGCCCCGGGATCAAACAAAGTATGTATAACACGACCAAAGATAGTAAAGGTACCTGTCACTACGTCGGGTGCTGACTAAACCTCCTGCTGAGTCATCGCAAAAACTCGGGCCTGGGGTCCTGAAGATCGGTCGCGCCCCCTCAAACCACTAGTGGCACCACCACCTCCTCTAGTGCCTATTGCCCCTGAAACTGACGCTATGCTCCGTCCCGGCTCCGCCGTACCTCGGCTTACGCCACCCTCCTGGGGTAACGATGGACACTCTCGTCGAAAGTGACCTCGCTCCCCACAGTAATAGCAAACATCCCGACTAGGACCTCCACTCGGTCTCCCTGTGGATGCAACAGATGTCGTATTGGCTTGCGGAGTCGGATGTGCTCGGTGTCCACGGAACCGTGAACTCTGGAAACTACCAGGTCTTCCAAAATGGTCATCGCCCGCGGATGAAGCTCCCCTGTAATTACCCTTCTTCGGGGTCCTCTGGCTTGAAACTCCGGAAAAAGGATGCTCTCGGCGTCATATCGGCAAACTAGCCTCCACCCTCACTGCAGCATCCGACAACTCTCTGGGGGTCGCAAATGATACAGCTGTCACTATGGCTCGAATCTCACCTCGCAGGCCCAACTCAAACTTGCGGCACTTTTCATCTTCCGTAGCCATAAACGCAGGAGCAAAGAGGGACAACATCTGAAACTTCTGCTCGTACTCAACCACAGTCATGCTCCCCTGTTGGAGCTGCAGAAACTCAGCCTCCTTGGCATCGCGGAATGAACGAGGGTAATACTGGTTAAGGAATCGCTCACGAAAAGTCTCCCAAGTCACCGTGTGAGCATCCCAACCTGAAAACTCAAGAGTGTACCACCACTCATACGCCGCACCGTCCAGTAAAAAGGTTGCCAGTAACACTCGATCCTCCGGTGGGCATCGCATCACCGCGAAAATCCGCTCAAGTCGAGTAATCCACCTGTGGGCTTCCTCAGGGTCTGCCCCACCACTGAACCTCGTAGCCCCAAGACGCTAGGCTCGCTCAATCGTAGCACTCTCTGCGTCTCTCGTACCATCTTCAGCAGGTCGTGGAGGGGGCTCACGTCTCGGAGGCATGGTGGATCGTACGCTGAAAGAGGCATAGAGTCAGTATAACGACCTAAACACAACCTCATAACAGACACAAACCGTAAACCTATGCTCTGATACCAATTGACAGGACCCACCCCGATTACCACCCTGATAACCGGGATGAACCCTGCTCCCGTCTAACAACCCAACTCAAAAGATCAAAACAACCTCACAAAAACCCACAATATATACATTGCCAGACCAGGGAGAATTTATAATCCAACGAGTCAACAGTCATAGCCCCAGCGCGCAACGGAAAACTCGCAACGAAAAACTCGCAACGTAAAACTCTATGCCTCTGCCTCTGCCTCAACGTTAGCCCCAGCGCTAGCACCACGACCTGGAGGGTATTTAAAAACCAGAAAAGTGTGAGTGGACTAAAAATAAATAAGAGTTTCAAAAACAGTTTAATAAACAAACCAGGATTTTGCCCTCCGTTTTAAAAACATGCATGCATAACTCAACATCTGAAAACATCTATATAAACAGTATGATAAACATCATAATAAAACATGAAATACAAAATATCATCATCCGATCAAACCTGCTGGATCTATCCGAGTCTTTAAACTCAATCCAAGCCTCAATATAATCCGAGTCTTTAAACTCCCGAGTCTTTAAACTCAATCCGGGTCTTTAAACCCAATTCGGGCCCGCCCCCGTCATAATCATAATCTGGGTCTTTAAACCCAATAACCAGATCCAGCAAACCCAATCCAAAACCGTTTTTAAATCATTTCTAAATTCATGTCCAAATCCGAATTTTAAATCACTATTCTGACGCCCTGCCAGCGTTCAGAACCGTCATTCCGAATCCAAATCCGCAAATCCCTTTTTCCTAGCTTTAAAACCAAATCTCGATTTCTGAAATCCGATTCTAAAACCGAAAACCTTGATTATCAAATCATGTTTCAAACCCATTTATAGTCATTGAAAATCAGTTTTATATTCAAATCCCAAAACCATAGCATCAGAATCATAATCAAATCATATCTCGTAAAACGTGCCGAAATACGTATAATTCTAAGAAACGCCTCGTAAAACGTGCAATTATGTAAAACATATATAGAATAATCAATAGAATGAAATCATATTTAGAAACATAAAACAAGTAGATAAAACAGTTATGCATGCTCGGTTAGAAAAGAAAAGTTCACTCACAGTTCCGGACACGTCACTCGCGTCCCGTACGTTCCTCGGTTGCCTCAGGGATATCCCAACCTGTCAAAAGTCACCATTCCGGGTCACAAACACTTCACTTAATCTTACCCTAATTTCCCTAATTTTTCCAGATTTTTTAAACGTAATTAAACGAGCCCCTAAACCTTCGGACATTCAAAACTACCTCAATACGGTGTCCGATCGACACGAAACTTGTCCTAAAATGTTTGTTACATCGATTAGAGTGAAAATCATGTTGAACATTTCCCCAAAAGTAGCCCCACGCGCCCTCACGCACCGTCCAAAGGGGTTGCACGTGAGCTTCACGCGCCTGCTACAATGTTGTCTCCTACCTCCAGCCAACCCGGTTCAAACCGGTCCAACCGAGCCGGCGAGGCCAGTTCTCACTCAAGTCCAGTCCATTTTCAAATCTATCTACTCCATTCGTTTCGTCCCACTCCTAGCAATAGATTAATCTAATCAACACACAAAATAAGGGTCTAAAACTCACCTCCCAAAGTCGAAGCAAAACCCAGAAAAGTCGAGTTGCTGTTCCCGGCCACCAGTTGTCTCCTCAGGGCACAGCTTCGAATCTTGAGCTTAGTAACAACATCCTACAACTATTAGAATCAAAATAATGTCTCAAAGACCTACCAAAACCCACGACTTTCCATTAGAACCAAAACTAGAAAACAGGGGACCCGAAACCTTACATTCCTTTGCTCACCACCGTGAGCTCCGCCGTGAGTCTAAGGGTCCCAAAGTCACTCCTCAGGTCCTCTGATCACCACCGCAGGCCAAGCTTCAATAGGTTTGATCGATTAAGGTTGCACCACAACCACGACTCCCTCTCTGTTTTTCGGGTTTTGCTCACCTCACACACACACAACCTCACTCTAGTTCATCCCAAAACACTCACTAAACTCTCAGCTTTTCTCTGATCGAACACACTCAATCACCAAGAATTCACACACCCTAAGAACTGATCGATTGTCTCTCTGTTTTCTTCTCTTTGAACGATTACAAGCCATTTAAAATTGTACCCACCAGGTGTCACAACCCAAAATATCCAATCCCAACTCTCCAGGTGGCCTTATCTGATTGGGCACAAATTCCAAGGTGTTAAAAGACCAAAATGCCCCTGCAAGTCTAAATTACCATTTTGCCCTTCACCTTTCTAGAGCTATATCTCACTCGTCTGATGTCCGATGAAGGCGTGCCGCTTGTCGTTGTACTCAGGACGTCGAGATCTACCTAACGGTCCTCGGTTTACGTGAAGAAAACTTGTCATGCAAAAAGTGTCAGGACCCACCCCGGTTCCACCCCGAAAACAGAGGTAAATCCTGCTCCCGTCTGACACCCCACAACACCAAAGCAACCCACTAAAATACACCGTCAGACACAGGAGAACTTTAAAACATCCCGAAGTTAAAATTTACAGAGCATGGTACTAAATACAAAAGAAGGAAACTGATACAAAGTACACGCACTAGGGAAAATGTAAACACTCCGGGGTCGCTCTCGTAACTTCTATGCCTCAGACGCTGCCTCGACGTCGAAACCCCGTGCTAGCTCCACGACCTGGAGGGCAATTTAAAACCAGAAAAGTGTGAGTGGACCATAAATAATAAAATACTTTCCAACACCATTTTATAAGAAAACCGAGTTTTAGCCATCCGTTTTGAAACCACATGCATAACCCAGTTACTAAAAATAGTTATAAATCACATAAACCTCATCATAAAAACAGAAACACTATAAAAACCGTTATAGAAATCATATCATCAACGCCATAAAACTGTATCAGAAAACCTAAGTACCAAGCCATAACCAACCGATCAAACCTGCTGGATCTATCCGAGTCTTTAAACTCCTGAGTCTTTAAACTCAATCCAGGCCTCAATAATATCCGAGTCTTTAAACTCCCGAGTCTTTAAACTCAATAGGCCTACGGGGGAAAATATCAATATATCCGAGTCTTTAAACTCCCGAGTCTTTAAACTCAATCCGGGCCCGTCCCCCGTCAAATCAATATCCGGGTCTTTAAACCCAATATCCAGATCCAGAAAATCAATCCAAAACCATTTGAAAAACCATTTCTAAATCCATATCCAAACCTGAATTCGAAATCACCGGTCTGAAGCCCTTCCGGCGTCCAGAACCGTCATTCCGAACCCAAATCCGGAATTCCACTTTTCAACCTTAAAACCAAATCTCGTTACCGAAATCCGATTCAAAAACCGAAAATCCTTGATCATCGAAATCACGTTCCAAAATCCATTTATAATCATTGAAAACCATTTATCATTTGAAATCCCAAAACCATAGCATCAATATTCAGAAATCAAACATTTCTCGTAAAACGTGCTGAAAATCGAACTTCCTCGAAAAACGTGCAATTATGTAAAAGCACCCAAGCATATTCGATAAACATAGAAGCATGATTAAAACCATAAAACAATTATAGAAAAGCAGTTATGCATGCTTAAGTTTAGAGAAGGGGTCCACTCACAGCACTGAGCCCTCAATCGCGTCCCGAACGTCTCGTACGTTCCTCAGCTTCCTCGGGAAGTCCCGAACCTGTCAACAACCGCCAAAGTATGTTACTAACACGACTACGAAAGTCCACCTAAATTTCCCCAAAAATCCCCGGATCCTAAACGTAACGAATCGGAACCCTTAACCTTCACCCTCGCGGAACTATCCTCAAACGACGTCCAAACAACCCGAAACCAAGTCCAATAGACTCGTCACAACATCTAGACCAAAAACCATGTTGGCCGTTTTTCCAGCCGCCGCCGAACGCGCCCCCACGCGCCGCCCAAAGTGGCTACGCGTGGCCCTCACGCGCTAGCTACAGTGTCACGGTCTACCTCGAGTCGACCCGGTCGAACCGGCCTCTGCAACTCGAACCGGCGAGAGTGGTTCTCCGCCGTGCTTGCACCACATCGACTCCTCTCTTCACCCACTTCATCGTCCCATCCTTAGGAACTCATCCCCCTTACTCTAATACCTCGACTCGACCTGAAACCTGTCGACTCAAGCTCAAACAGAAACCAGTACTGTCCCCTGTTTTCCTTCCCGGCCACTCAGGTCTTCCCCCGTCACGGTAACTAGCTTAAACCAATCCTAGAACCTCACTGAGTCTCACCCAACTCACCAGAACCATCGACTCAACCCCAAACTTCACGACTTTCGATTTGAAAATCAACGGCAAAACAGAGCACACTGGTACTCTCCGTCGTCCTAGCCTCCGCCGTGCACTCCCCGTCACGGCTGCTCAACCAGCAGTTATCTAGGACCCTACTGAGTCTCCCAAACCTCGCTAGACTCCTCGATTCAACCCCTAAAGCTACGACTTAGCGTCTGAATCTAGATGGCAAAACAGAGCACAGAAAGGGAAACAAGAAATTACCTGTCCTCCTGTCACCGTCGTGAGATCAGCCGTGAGGCAGTAGCTCCTCCGTCCTCTGGACACCTCCACTGGCCTCGATTGATCGATCACGGCCGCACCACCACCCGCAACTCCTCTCTGTTCTCTGTTTCCCCCTGGTTTTCCCTATGACTCACCTTGCACCCTCACACAACCACCATACCTCCAAACCTCCTCTCTGTATCCTTCTCACTTCTCTGCTCACTCCTCACTCACTAATTCACACAATACACACAACACCACCGCCCAATTCTCTCAATTCTCTCCCTCTGTTTCTCTCTGGATCGAAGAACACACACGAACACACGGGTACCCCCACTTATTTGGACCGTGCACACGCCTAGAAACCACTAGGCCCTTGCCACGCGTCACAATCCTCCCCTTCTCTCTCCCAACTGTCTCAATCTCAGCCCTCCATTATCCCTCTCTGTTGGACAAATCCCAAGGTGCAAAAAGACCAAACTGTCCTTCTTTTTAAACCAAAATTACGATTTTACCCTTACCGTTTTAGACCCGTAAGTCACAAATCGTAAGTCCGATGAATACGTGCCACCTGTCATCGAACTCAGGACGACAAGATCTATCTAACGGTCCTAGGTCAACGTGTCAAAACCCGATCGTACGAAAAGTCAACTTTTCCCCTTAGTTTAGCTAAATTAAGGTTATGCCCTAAATCTTCCGAACATCATAACTTCCTCCTCGGATGTCGGAATCGGGCGTACCACCTGTCTATGGATTCGTGACGTCCTAACCTACGTCCTGGTCATCGGTCAAAACCTAATTGACCGCCCGAACTAAAAGTCAACATTTTGCCCGAACTAGGGGCAAAATCGTCATTCTATCCTAACGACCTTATCGGAACCGACTAACCCCCGATTAAGCTCACTAGCTCACTAATCCCACCTTAATCACGGTCTTAACCCTAATTCCCGGGACGGGTCGTTACAAAAAGTCAACAAATTCCCCTTTTTTAACCAAATTACGAAAATGCCCTCAACCTTCCGAACATCATAACTTTCTCATCAGATGTCGGAATCAGGCGTGCCACCTATCTAAGGAATCGTGACATCCCGAACTACTTCACGGTCATCGGTCAATGTCCATTTGACCGCCTAAACTAAAAGTAAACATTTTGACCATTCTAGGGGCAAAATCGTCATTCTGCGCCATCCGTCCGAAAGTATCCAACTAATCACCGATAATCTTCGTTAATCCGTCATTAACCGCTAATATAATCCCGACTTCCGGGACGGATCGTTACACAGCTAATCACCTCATGTATGACGTGTCATTGATACAGTGGAGTTAGGTAAATTTTCTGTTAAATCAGTTAGTTAGTTTGACAGCTTGCTTGCTTGTACTGAGGTGTATATAAGTGAGCACTGTTCCATTGCTTTGTAACCTTTTGATCAATTCAATACAGACGATCCTTTCAGATCCTTCTTCTTCCTTTACTCCTCTCCTTCACTCTCCTTCTTCTTCCTCAAGAATCACTCTCTCTCAAAACTTCACAGATGATATCTCACACTTAATTTGTTAAAAATCAGCAATTCATTATGAAGATTAATCTTAGTTATTATTAATATATTTAATAGAAGATATAAATGTTTTTTAATATTATTAATTTTGCGTAGACATGATCTTAAAATAATAATATAAAGAATAGAAGATTATAATTATGATGAAATATGAAAAATTAGAGAAATGGAAAGGATTGAATGAAAAAGTACTTCTAAGATTCGGGAGCTCAGTTCCCTCTCATTTGCTTTGTACATCGGGATGGTAGACTAATGTAGTAGTCTGAGAATTGAGGTCTGGTATGTAGTTTTATTCACCTAATCTAATTGCTCTTATAAAAAAGTTCTCCTAAGATGCGATGTATGTAGGTACGTACATATTGTCAAAAGTGAAATATGTGCTTTCTTAATATTTTAAGAAACTTTTTTTTATGGGTCATATTTTTATAATTACTTTTCATTTGAGTAATGGTAAGATTTTAATCAAGTCGATAATAGTAAATCCAGCTACTCTTATATCAGGTTAGATGTGTGTTATATTTTCTTTTTTGTGGCAAAGATGAGTTATTTAGACAGTAATATCCTTGACGATGCTAATTAAAGGATATTATTTTGTGTGTTATTACTTTTTAATATTTTAGAAAGATGTCCAACATGCACTAATAAAAAAGATAGATCGATTTCCCGGCTACAAAATTTCCTCGCAAAAAACTGAAATTCATCCGTTAAAGTCTATCGCGGCGAAAAACTTTGTTAGCATGTAATTAGGAAAGCCTTGCCGACAAAGACTTTTCATGGCGAGAATTAAATTTTCACCGGCTTAGATTTTCTTTCCTAGCAAACTAGTGGCAAAAATTTTCTTGTCACAATTAGTTCTTGCCGGTAAGTACGATTTTCTCACCAGAGATATTTGCCTATATTTATTGTCAAATTATTATAGTGTAATTTTTCTTTACTTTGTATTTTATTCTATCATTAATTATCAAATCTTCTAAAAAGAAAAATATAATTCATTTTTTCAAATATAAAATGTGATTATGACCAATAGAGACTCAAGGAATATCGAATGAAATTAAGAGCAACATATATTGGACCAGTTTCAAATCCGAAAGGTGAATTGGTTGAAAGATAATTTGCCGGGTCATTGGTGGCTACAAATATAAGAAGACTAAGTTTTAAGGTCATGCAGAGATAAAATTATATTGAATTAGATATATAAAGTCGTAAAATTAAAGGTACTTTTTGAATGCAGTATTTTTATTTGGATTATATTATAAGAAGACAAATATAAAAGAATATTTGGATAATTTAATCTCCTGATTAAAATAATAAAAATAAAAGGTAAATTTCTCCTTATGTCTAATTCCTAATTCTCGTAAAAATAATTTCATATTTATACTCATGATTACATATATAGAATTTGATTAGTTATTAAACATTTTTCATCAATCTCATCCAGTCCAATTAACCTCCCTAAAAATGATTTAATTAAGAAGATCGAGGATATGTTATTAAACATTTTTCATCAATCCATCCAGTCCAACCCCTTAAATATAACGTAAGAAAAGTCGTAAATTAAATTGACGTTTTACTGTAAATCAATTAATAATGAGAAAAGTAATCTAATTTCTTATAAGCGTCAATATTCCAAGGTAGAACACTTTTACAGCCTGGAATACACATAACAGGTGTCAAAAGGAGAAGAGTTACGGACAAGACATAAAGGGACAGGTGTGTTAAGCAGGAAGTGACAAGCATGCATGCATCAAACCCCTTCATCCATCAATGCCTTCACCTCCAACAATAACCAAAACAATAAACGAGAAAAAAAGAAAAGAATTATTGATCATGCGAGAAAATAATTGAAACCCATTTCGTGGAAGAAGAAAGAAAGAACCCTAGAGATGGCTTAAACTCATTTTGACTAAGGTATTTTTCATTTAGATAATTAAAAGTATGAAGTTCTTTAAAATTAGATGTAATATTATTGAATAATTTATTTATATGTACTAGAAATTAAACGTTTAAGTAGCAATTAGGATTGCTATCCCGATACATATTCAGGTTATTTTATTAGTTCATGATGGTAGGATGGATTGGCACAAGCGCAAATAACCTGAATATGTGTGGAGATATCAATCCTGCTTTTGATGGATTGGCACCTAAGGTTTAACCTTTAGTCCCGTGAACGTTTAAACTGTCAATTATTTTAGTCTTACAAGCGCAAATTATTAGGCTCAATTAATAATTTCTATTTTTATAAGAGAGAGAGTTTTTCTTACGCACAAGCAAATACAGATTACGTGGCATATACGTAGGTTCTACTGTTTGCACGAGATTTATGAGAAAACAAATACATTGATTTTAAATGATGTGGAAAGATGGTAGATGATGTAGAAAAGGAAGCTAGGGGTAACGGAGGTTGTGGAAGAGAAGATCATGAGATGAAGGAAGAGAAAGATCCCGGTGGCGGTGGGGAATAGGCCGTCAAACTAGCGATGGGGCGGGTAAGCTCCACTCTTTGTTTTCTCCATCTAAGCTTTAAGTAGAGCTCTCTACTCTTTTCATTATATTCCACCTTCTATCTTATGTACTTGAAAGTCTTGCTTTAATATAGAGCTTTCTACTCTTTTCATTATATCCCACCTTCTATCTTATGTACTTGAAAGTCTCGAACCGTAGAACTTTACTCATATTAGCTTGTTAATTTGGTTATGTTTGTTTGGTTCTATTTGGAGGGTCGTATTGAATCGGATTGAATAATTCATTAAATTCAAAACGATAGAAATAAATGTTGTTTTGTTGACGTGATGAATTACATATAGATATGTTGTTTCATTGACATGATGGATTATCTATGGAAGGAAACTTACGTACTCTAATTTTACTATTTTTATAGGACTATATTAGAAACGTACTTGTCTTTTATGTCTGAATCTTTTTAGCTTCTTTAATTAAAATGAATGCGTTTCTTTTATTTCTGAATCTTTTTAGCTCCTTATAAGTTATATAATCTAATCTAATAATATGACTCATCAAACCCTTTAAGCCTTATGTTGTTTAATGGAAGTCAAATTTTGTGAGTTTTGATATGTGAATATAGCAACTTAAATACCGATTACCGAATGTATATATTACGTAATTTAAAAGAAAAAAAGTATTATGCATGAAAATTAGACGCTTGAATATTGGAAAACGAAAAACTAGGTCTTCCTCAGTACCAGGTGTTCTTTCCTTCCCCCCAAGAAGGAATCACAATGAAGGCTATACAATTGGCTACAAAAAAGATGCATAATTTGAACTAATTAAGGCCCATTGTGAAGGCTATACAATTGGCTACAAAAAAGATGCATAATTTGAACTAATTAAGGCCCATCGTCGCGCTGAGGTGAGGTCTTAGATTTGTTGGTAGAGGTGGTGACCCAGCAAAGTTCGTGTCGACTCGCTGATGATGATGGAGTAAAAAAAAACGTATCGTTTGTTGTAGAAACGACGTGTCATTGAGAAAAAAAAGACATGTAGTTTCAGACATTTTCCTATGCAGAGATCACTTCGGTTGTGGCCCTCTGAAATCTCAGATTTCGACCTAGAAGGTTTCTCTGCTGCACTCCATCTTCGATTCGTCTTGGACCTCGTTTGAAGAGACTCGAAAGATAAGTCAACTTTTTCTCATGGATGTTGATATGATATGATGACATGTAGATGCTATGATAATATGATGATATGACAAGATATATATATGAAATATAATGCTATGATATGTTGATCATGATATGTTAATGATAAGAATGATGGGATGATATATACGATACATGATGACAATATTACATGATGATGATATTAGATGACGATGATGATATATATGATATGATGATGGTAATGTGATATGACATGATGCTATCATGATAATATTGATGGTGATCATAGTGAACCATGGTGACAATGATGATGTTCATCCGCTCAGATAGACGTGTTCTATTTCTCGTTATTATTCAACAAATAGTAATGACCACTATGACTATGATGGTCCAGCAGATCCATCATCTCATATTTTGTGCTTAATTCTTTCACGATCATGGTCCACCTGATAAAAATTCACATACGCCCAGTAGGCCAGCATATTTTTAAGCCCAAATTCGCTGCCCACTTAAAAAGAAAAAGACTACATAAGCCCAAGCTTAGAAGGCTAGCTAAGCCCACTAGGTGTGGCTTAGCAGGCACAACACCTCAGGCTTGTCCCATCAGGCACGACCCAACAGACACTGTCCAGCTATCACAGTTCAGCTGGAGCAGCCCACTTGGCTCAGCCTAGTTGGTTGCTTAGCCAATGACTCGGCTTCAACTCAACTCGCACGCTTCTCGAAGCATAGACCTAAATGCTCGAAGTGTCATTCGTTTTTAATTTCATGTTAGAAGTCTTTTTTTAAACATATCAAATCATATAATGCCATAAGCATTCATTTAAATGTTCTCCACATGCTATTTAATTTT
This sequence comes from Prinsepia uniflora, assembly GCA_032719365.1. Classification (NCBI taxonomy): domain Eukaryota; kingdom Viridiplantae; phylum Streptophyta; class Magnoliopsida; order Rosales; family Rosaceae; genus Prinsepia; species Prinsepia uniflora. The sequence goes on along the minus strand of CM064876.1, from coordinate 77,642 downwards.
TATTCAAATTTTTTAATGTTTATTTATTTAGTAAATATATGTATGTCAATCAACCAGATGTTCATCAATGAATGAGAAACTTATAAATTAACTTATAGTTCATACTAATCACTAAACTCGTAGTTTCAGCAATGCTATGAAAAAAAGGGGGAACCCGAAGTTTCCTTCATAAATTTACCACACATCATAAAACCAGTAGATTTTAGATGTTTTAAATCCGATTTATTATATCATGTCATATATTTACAATTCTTATCAGTTTCTTATGACCAAGTTCATCCAAAGCACTATTTGTAATAACTTGATAATTGCAAGTACTCTAAAAGAGCATGATAATCTTCATCGTAACATCTTATCCGAAGCAAGAAATGAATGACATATCATTCATTCTTTATAGGATAGTAATGCCACATATGAATATATTCAGAAATAATGCTGAACATGGTCCATATTGCAACAATTGCAAACGAGTATGATGCCAGTTGCGAAACTCGAGAGACAAACTTAATAGAGTGTTCAATTCACATATACATATTAAATCGGTGATTTATGTTTCTCGCATTCGAAAATGTGGTTTTCGCTCAAATATGATTTAATTCAATACAAATCTTTATTCTAATGCATGTCATCCATTGAATTACATCTATAATTATGCATGTTTTGTGGAGAAATTTATTGTCTGGCTGATAGTGCTATCACGCACACTATACTCCGAGATCGGACATAATTTACAAACTAATTGCCTAATTATACCCATAAGACAATTGTATCAAACCAATCTACACTGATTAAGGGCTATGGTTAAAGCCCAGGTTTATGTTGTCAAATGGTACTGAATTACCAACGGGGTATTATATTCTTCAAGCTCCGGAAGAACATTTTCGAGATTTACGGATATTCGAGCAAACAGTTTTCACATTGAAACCACTAACGAAAAGGACATGGAATACCTTTGCATAATCTCCAATTAGTATGGTCAGAAGCATACATTGGAGAAGTTAGCCACGAGCTAGCTATAAGCTAATCTAAACGCGCAACTGCTTTTTATGGCATGATCGGTTGGAACACCCAAGTCAAGGTAATGATACGCCATATCCTCAATACATAAACACTTACATCTTTTCACTTGTAAACAACTTGTGTTTATTGAAACACTATGTCAAGCTTGCTCGCTAACAAAATTGAATATTAGACCATCATATGTAAAGATGAGTAAAGATTCCATCATTTTTCTTGTACATAATACAAGGGAAAATTTGTGGAATTTTCCAACCACCATGCGGACCATATGAAAAAATTCATTGTTTTGGTTGAGATATTAACAAAGTGGTCATGACAGGACCCATCCCAATCCCCACCCCCCCCCCCCCCCCCCCCCCCCCGGATTAATGCGGGATGACCCTGCTCCCTTCTGACACGAAGTGTCAAACGAGGGATATTTCTGACCTTTGCCCTCCCGGGCTATCAGAGTACGCCAGGATCCGGAGGAGGTATGTGATATCTCGGTCTCTGCTACAGTCCACATCTGCTGTCAACCTGAAGGGCAGTCAAAACATTAAAAGCTGTGAGTGGACAAAACAAGAGTTTATAAAAACATTTTCCATAAAAACATTTGTACCCTTCACTAAAAAGTATGCATGCATTCGAAAACCATTTAACCAAAAGAAACCATATGTGGGAACTAAGCCCAAAACCATAATCAAAACGACCATACGGGCCACTGCCCAAATCCATAAGGGACTCAGCCCAAATCCTGTGTAACCACACATCACATCTCATATATCATATCATATATCATATATACATATAAGTCACACAACCAATCCTGTCACGGTATCCAAAGCTACGCGCGTGCTATCCGGGTCTCAATCCGAGTCTTCTCAAAGTCAAGGTCAATGTCCGCAGACCACTGATCCTACTCGAGGTTATAGTAACCATTGCCTTCCTGAGAGTAAGGAACCCAACTGGGGGGTGAACATATATATACATAACATAAACATTCATGCCCGATTCCCCTGAACCATCATGATCCATAACATCCATTCCATGCCCGGTTCCCTTAAACTGTCATGTACCACAATGACCTGACAAAGGTTCATGCCGGTTCCCATAAACCGTCATGAACCGCAATGACCTTTCCAGAGTTCATGCTGGTTCCCATAAACCGTCATAAACTTGGAGATCCATCTAGGGTCCTTGACCCGAAATCATAAACCGTAAAGTAAACTGGGTCTCGTGCCCTAACATATGACATCAGCTGAGCACCGTGCCCGATATCTAAGGGTCAGTCACGACTCCGATCATAGTGATGCGTGCAACCATCCATCCAGGACCGCCTTCAATCCTGGTATGTCGCCGTGAACGTATCAACCGAAGCGACCACCACAAGATCATGGTGCACTCATCACCGATCGATATCCTGAACCGTCAGCACTCCGAAGTCGAGCCTCTCCAGGCTGTCCGACCACGAATAGTGCATCGTGACCTCTCCAGAAGGAACACATCCCAATCCGGAGGTGAGCGTCATATCGTCGATCGTCGTGCACATAGCACTCGTCGCGACCACGATTTAGACCCGTAGGTCGTAACTAGAGTCATATGCTCGAGACCAAACCAAATGGGTCTCATACCCGAGTTTATCCTTTTGAAAATCCAAAACCATTTCATTTAGACCAATACAGATATACAGACCCGTATAGGCACCGTAAAGGCTGAAACCTCGAAATACGTGTCTATACGTAACCACACATCAAAATGCACTCATGGCATCACAAACAAGTATTTAAAACATATAATAAACATTTATGCATGCACCAATTTAGAAAACAAGGTCCACTCACAGACCATCCGAGCTACCGCCTCGATTTGCGTGTCATACGGCTCTCCCGAGCCAATCCGACCTCTCTGGGTCATCGTGACCTGTCCAAATCATATCCAAAGGTTATTACTAACCTATACAAGTCCATATTAAGAACCCTAAACTTTCCCGGAAAAGTCAACGTGTCCCGTACACTTTTGCCGAGGTGAAAAACCTCAATTTGACCAACCTAACGATCTCCGATCGACCCGAAACCACCGTCATTGGATCCGGATCGTCGAAACTTTTGAAATGAAACTGGGCCCACTCAAAACACTATTCACATGTGCCCCCACGCGCTGGTCAACGCAAAAGTCAACGTGTTGAAAAGTCAACGCTGACAGCCTCTGACAGTGACACGTGTCACGCTCCCATTTGGCCCTCTGTCTGACATGTCAGCTCACATTGTCAGACCTGACAATGCTGACGTCACCCCCTGACATGATGACGTCATCAGTCATCCATGACCTTGGTCGGGTCCTGCTATCCGGGTCGCCGTGACCCGCGGCTTGACCCGGTCGGTTCTCCACCGTTCGACCACCAAATCACTCCCCGTTTGTCCCATTCTACTCGTCTCAACATAACCTAAAGATCTATGGGTTTAAAAACTAGGAAACGGGTCGAGATAATTACCTATGATGCCAAGAACAGTCGCCCAGTTTCCGGCCGTCCGTCTGGGTTGCACCGTCGTCCCCAGCCACTTCATTCGATCCCCACAGGTCCTCCAACTCACCAGAAAATCAAGCCAAGTATTAGAATCGACTAAGGACTCCTCAAACATAACTTTGAAATTTCAAACACAAACCCTCACCGTCTCGGGTTTTTCCTTCCGTCGTCCACCACCGTGAGCCATCGTCGTGTTTGTCATCACCCTTATCCTCACACTACTCTCACGGTCACACTAGATAGAGGTTTATTGGTGGTGTCGTGTGTTTTGAAGAAAATGAAGAAAATGGAGTTATGGGGTTTTCGGGTTTGTGAGGGAAAATGAAGAATGAAGATGATAGTTGATGGCTGATGAGAGAAGTGAGATAGGTTAGATGGATGGTGTAGATTTAATGATGAAATTGAAATGGATGGCTAGGATGGAGTGCTTATAAAGTTTAATTATAAAATTAATTAAATAACATTATTTAATTAAGTGAGATCCCCCTTTTTAGGGGTTTGGACCAATGGGATGAGTGACACTTGTCACTCATCCATGGGACCCACTCAAAATATCTGGCCCCATCAGAAAAGACCACCTCATCATTGCCTCGAAGTACGTGCATAGTGAAATCGAACTTCCGTGACCTGTAACTTCCCCGTTCGAAGTCCGATTTCAGCGTGCCACCTGTCTATGGATTCGTATCGTCCCGATCTACGTAAAAGTCCTCGGGCCTCAACCATTGGACCTCTCGGTCAAAAAATCAACATTTGACTCCTTTTAACCATAATTACCAAAATGCCCCTAAACTTCTAAACGTTATAACTTCTTCCTCGAACGTCGGAATTGAACGTACCACCTGTCTATGAACTCGTGACGTCCTAAACTACGCCACGGTCATCGGTCATAGTCCATTTGACAGACCGAACGAAAAGTCAACATTTTACCCACACCAAGGGCAAAACGGTCATTTCGCATCGTTCATCTGATTTCGCCCAACTAATCACGGATTAACCTCACTAATCGAGATTAGTCACTAATCTAATGTAGGAATTTGGGACGGGTCGTTACAGGTCACATACTACTATATCTGCATTTGCTAATCTCTTAGCCCAAATAATTAAATTGAGGGCCACACCACCCGGGTTTGCTTATATAGTCTATAAGACTTGATAATACCAGAGAGTTTTACATCGAAATCATTCAATGGTTATTGCATGACCTTTGGGATTGATGCTGAACATTTGTTCCCTATGTTCACACCCATAATGGTCTTGCATAAACACTAATTAACCTTGGTAATGCATACCAAGCTTCTAGTTTCTACGTGGAGGTTATGCAATTTTGCATGCAGTAATTTTTGGTCGAGTTGAGGTTCACTGCCATCCAACCCTATTCTGCGTTACAGCTGGTGACTAGTTACGAACTAGAAGTTTCTTAGTTACGCATTTTTTGATGTGTGGTTATGTGCCAATTGTGACATCATAACGTACATGACATGACCCATCCCAATCCCCCCGGGATTAATGCGGGATGACCCTGCTCCCGCCTGACACGAAGTGTCAGACAAGGGATATTTCCGACCTTTGCCCTCCCGGGCTATCAGTGTAACAACCCGTCCCGAGAATTGGGATAAGTAGAGTGATTAAGGTGTGATTAGTAAGGTTAATCAGGGGTTAGGTGGTCCCGAGGGGTCCGGGAACCTAGAATGACGATTTTGCCCCCTGCTTTGGGCAAAAATGTTGACTTTTATTTTGGGAGGTCCGATGGACTTTGATCAGTGACCAGGACGTAGTTTAGGACGTCACGAATCCATAGGCAGGTGGCACGCCTGATTCCGACATCCGTGGAGGAAGTTGTGATGTTCGGAAGGTCGAGGGCATTATCGTAATTTTGATAACATAGGGGGAAAAGTTGACTTTTTGGATAATCGGGTTTTGGTAGGTTGACCTAGGATGGTTAGATAGTTCTTGTCGTCCTGAGTTCGATGACAGGCGGCACGTGTTCATCGGACTTACGAGGCGAGAGTTACGGGTCTAGGAAGTTTCGGTAAAACCGTAAAATGAGTAAAACAGGAGGGTATTTTGGTCATTGTGGCACATTGGGATTTGTGCACAGAGGAAAGGAATGGACGGCTAGGATTTGGCCATGTGGAAGTGTGTGGAGTGGATGGTGACACATGGCATGTGTGTAGAGGATTCTGGTGGAATCCTGTGCATTCACGGCCCAAATAATTGGGGTGCACCCGTGTTATGCATTCTGGTGCTTCGACACACAGAGAGAAACAGAGGGAGGAAATTGAGAGAATTGGGAAGCTGGTTGTGGTGGCTGGTGAGTTTGTGAGTGTGTGAGGGAGATTAGAGAGTGGGAGAGAGCAGTTGAGATGGTTGGGAGGTGAGAAATCGTGGTGTGTGCGAGTGGGGAGCCACGGGAACCAGGGAGGAACTCAGGAGGGAAAACGGAGAAGATTGAGGGCTTGTGGTGGTGCGGTAGCCGTGCACGGTGCAACGAAGATCGCGGTGGTGTCGTGAGGGCTGTGGGGAGTCGACCAGCCCCGGAGGAGCTCACGGCGGCAGCAGGAGGCAGGTAATTTCCTCATCCCCGTTTCGGTACTCTGTTTTCCGTTGAGGTTCAACGTGGAAGTCGTGACTCTGGGCTGAGAGTCGAGAGGATTGGAGGTTAGGGTAGTGATCAGGGAGGTCCTAGGTGTCAATTAGGGTGGTCGCCGTGACGGGGCCGTACACGGCGGAGCTCAGTCGAAGAGGGGTCTCTTTTACCCTGTTTCGGCAGTGAACTTCGAACGGTAAGTCGTGACGATTGGGGTTGAGTCGAAGGTCTAGGAGAGTTGGTTTAGGTTCAGTGAGGTTCAGGGAAGAGTTTGGTGAAGCCACCGTGAAGGGTGGTGAGCTGGGTGGTCGGATCGTGAAACAGAGTTTTGGGGAGGTTTGATTTCGAGCTTTAGACGACGGGTAGGAGGCTGTGTCGAGGTGATTGGAGGATGGGGATGCTTAGAGTAAGGTTGGATGAAGCTTTAGGAGAAGGAAGGAGGTGTTTTAGTGCAGGCACGGCGGAGAACCGTTGACGCCGGTTCAAGCTGTAGCCTACTGTGTTGAACCGGGTCGACGTGAGGTTGAAGGTGCACTGTAGCTGGCGCGTGGGGCCACGCGCAGCCACTTTGGGCGGCGCGTGGAGGCGCGTGCGGCGGTTCTGGGAGAAACGGTCAACATAGTTTTTGGTCTAGGAGTTGTTGTGAGTTCAATGGAGTTGGTTTCGGGTCAATCGGAAGTCGTTTGAGTTGAGTTCCGCGAGGGTGAAAGTTTAGGGTCCCGGGTTCTTACGTTTAGGATTCGGGGAATTTTGAGGGAATTTAGGTGAACCTTCGTAGACGTACTAGTAATGTAATTTGACGGTGTTTGACAGGATCGGGATTTCCCGAGGAAGCCGAGGAACGGGCTGGACGTTCGGGACGCGAGTAGGGCTCAGTACTGTGAGTGGACCCTTTCTCTAAACTTGAACATGCATAACTGCTTTTTATAATGGTTTTATGGTTTTAATCATGATTTTATGTTTATCGAATATGTTTGGTTGGTTATACATTATTACACGTTTTTCGAGGAAAGTGGTTTTTAGCACGTTTTACGAGGAATGGTTGGTTTCTGGAATTTATGCTATGGTTGTGGGATTTCAAATGATAAGTGGTTTTCAATGGTTATAAGTGGAGTTTGGGAACATGATTTCGATGATCAAATTTTTCGATTTTAGAATCGGATTTCACTAATCGGAATTTGGTTTTAAAATTGGAAAGTGGATTCCGGATTTGGGTTCGGAATGACGGTTCTGGATGCCGGGAGAGCATCGAACTAGTGATTTCGGATTCGGGTTTGGATGAGGATTTGGTAAATGGTTTTCAAATGGTTTTGGGATTGGATTTGCTGGATCTGGATATTGGGTTTAAAGACCCGGATATATGTGACGGGGGACCGGCCGGATTGGGTTTAAAGACCCGGATTGAGTTTAAAGACTCGGGAGTTTAAAGACTCGGATATATATTGATTTTCCCCCGTAGGCCTTGAGTTTAAAGATTCGGGAGTTTAAAGACTCGGATATGATTAAGGCCTGGATTGAGTTTAAAGACTCGGGAGTTTAAAGACTCGGATAGGTCCAGCAGGTTTGATCGGGAAAATGATGATTTGGTGGTTATGGTTTTGATACGGTTTCTGATACTCATGTTATGGTTTCTTATGATATTTTATAGTGTTTCTGTTTCTTATGATGTTTAAGAATGATTCTTTATAAATGTGTTTATAACTGTTGGTTATGCATGTGGTTTCAAAACGGAGGGTTTAACTCGGTTTTCTTATAAAATGGTTTTTGAACTTTTGTACCTTCTGGTCCACTCACATTTTCTGTTTTAAATTGCCCTCCAGGTTGTGGAGCTAGCGCGGGGTCTTGACGTCGAGGCAGAGTCTGAGGCATAGAAGTGACGTGAGAGTTCCCAGAATAGATTAAAGGCTTCCGTGTGCGTATAGTTATCGGTTTTATTTTCTTTGTATGTTCATACTATGTTCTGTAAATGCTACCTTCGGGACATTGTGTCTAGTTACTCCTGCGTTTGACTGGATTTGAGTGAGTTTTACTTGAGTTTTGTGTCGAGGAGTCAGACGGGAGCGGGATTTACCTCGGGTTTCGGGGTGAAACCGGGGTGGATCCTGACAATTGGTATCAGAGCATAGGTTTGTCGAGTTTGTTGGGTCTGTCGGTTTGTGAGGTTGTGTTTTAGTTTCTTAACTACTTCTATGCCTCTTTCAGCGTGCGGTTGACGATGCCTCCGAGACGTAGACCCTCTCCACAACCGGAAGAAGTAGCAAGAGAGACGGAGAGTGCCACGATTGAGCGAGCCCAGCGGCTCGAGGCTACTACTTTTAGTGGTGGGGCTGATCCTGAGGAAGCCCAGAGGTGGATTACCCGACTTGAGCGGATTTTTGCGGTGATGCATTGTCCGCCGGAGGAGCGCGTATTGTTGGCTGCATTTTTACTCGATGGTGCGGCGTACGAGTGGTGGTATACCCTCGAGTTGTCTGGCTGGGATGTCCATAGTGTGACCTGGGAGACGTTCAGGGAACGGTTTCTGGAGCAGTATTATCCTCGTTCTTTCCGGGATGCCAAGGAGGCGGAGTTTCTGCAGCTCCAGCAGGGGAATATGACAGTGGCAGAGTATGAACGGAAGTTCCAGATGTTGTCTCGGTTTGCTCCTGCTTTTGTGGCCACTGAAGCCGAGAAGTGCCGTAGGTTTGAGTTGGGTTTGCGAGGTGAGATTCGAGCCGTAGTGACAGCTGGATCTTTTGCTACCCTCCGAGACTTGTCGGATGCTGCGGTGCGAGTTGAGGCTAGTTTGCCGGTGCGACGCCGGGAACTATCTATTCCTGGAGCTTCGAGCCAGCGGACACCGAAAAGAGGTAACTTCGGTGGATCGTCCTCGTCGGGCGATGATCGTTTTGGTAGGCCTGGCAGTGCCCAGAGTTCAGGATTTTTGGGGTTATCGAGTACCGCCGACTCCGCAAGCGAGTGCGACGTCGGTAGCGTCCACAGGGAGACCGAGCAGTGGACCAGGCTGGAATGTGTGTTTCTATTGCGGGGAGCGAGGTCATTTCCGACGTGAGTGTCCACTGTTACCACAGGAAGGTGGTGTAGGCAGAGGAGTAGCGGAGTCTGGACAGAGCACAGCATCAGGGACAGCGGGCACTAGAGGAGGTGGTGGCACAGCCACGAGTAGTTCGAGGGGACGTGGTAGAGCGTCGGGATCTCAGGCCCGGGTGTTCTCGATGACGCAGCAGGAGGATCAGGCGATACCAGATGTGGGGACAGGTACTTGTTTTACTTTTGGTTGTTCTGTTGGTTTGGTTGTTGGATCCCAGGGTAGAGTCTAGGAGTTTTCCTAGAGGACTTGGAGTGTACCGTAAGTTCCGTAGCAGGTTGATGGGAAGTAGAGGAAAGGAGTGACTATAACTGATCGATCTGAGACTGTGGAAGGAGAGAACCCACAAGCTAGAGTTTGCCTTTAGGACTTTGTGAAGTTAGTCCGACCGTGGCCGGCGTAGTAGCCGAGGGAGATGGGTGGACGATTGTTTGGGTTAGTAGTCGAGTTGGTTCGGGCAGGTAGGGTGGTTGTATACGAGGATGTACTCTATGATTTCTGTCGGGTATTGTGACATGAGGTATTGTAAAATACCTTTGTTTTCTGTTCATAGAGTTTCCCTTGCGTACACCATGTAGTTGTTACATAGCTAGAGTTGGCTGTGGTAACAGTAGCTGGGGATGGAGTGAAATACCCAAGGTGGAGATGATAGACAGGAAACCTAGGAGAGGTTGTTCCTTAGGAGACCCTAGGTGTTGGGAACTAGCTGTGGAATTTCGGGGACGAAATTCTTTTTAGGTGGGTAGATTGTAACAACCCGTCCCGAGAATTGGGATAAGTAGAGTGATTAAGGTGTGATTAGTAAGGTTAATCAGGGGTTAGGTGGTCCCGAGGGGTCCGGGAACCTAGAATGACGATTTTGCCCCCTGCTTTGGGCAAAAATGTTGACTTTTATTTTGGGAGGTCCGATGGACTTTGACCAGTGACCAGGACGTAGTTTAGGACGTCACGAATCCATAGGCAGGTGGCACGCCTGATTCCGACATCCGTGGAGGAAGTTGTGATGTTCGGAAGGTCGAGGGCATTATCGTAATTTTGATAACATAGGGGGAAAAGTTGACTTTTTGGATAATCGGGTTTTGGTAGGTTGACCTAGGATGGTTAGATAGTTCTTGTCGTCCTGAGTTCGATGACAGGCAGCACGTGTTCATCGGACTTACGAGGCGAGAGTTACGGGTCTAGGAAGTTTCGGTAAAACCGTAAAATGAGTAAAACAGGAGGGTATTTTGGTCATTGTGGCACATTGGGATTTGTGCACAGAGGAAAGGAATGGACGGCTAGGATTTGGCCATGTGGAAGTGTGTGGAGTGGATGGTGACACATGGCATGTGTGTAGAGGATTCTGGTGGAATCCTGTGCATTCACGGCCCAAATAATTGGGGTGCACCCGTGTTATGCATTCTGGTGCTTCGACACACAGAGAGAAACAGAGGGAGGAAATTGAGAGAATTGGGAAGCTGGTTGTGGTGGCTGGTGAGTTTGTGAGTGTGTGAGGGAGATTAGAGAGTGGGAGAGAGCAGTTGAGATGGTTGGGAGGTGAGAAATCGTGGTGTGTGCGAGTGGGGAGCCACGGGAACCAGGGAGGAACTCAGGAGGGAAAACGGAGAAGATTGAGGGCTTGTGGTGGTGCGGTAGCCGTGCACGGTGCAACGAAGATCGCGGTGGTGTCGTGAGGGCTGTGGGGAGTCGACCAGCCCCGGAGGAGCTCACGGCGGCAGCAGGAGGCAGGTAATTTCCTCATCCCCGTTTCGGTACTCTGTTTTCCGTTGAGGTTCAACGTGGAAGTCGTGACTCTGGGCTGAGAGTCGAGAGGATTGGAGGTTAGGGTAGTGATCAGGGAGGTCCTAGGTGTCGATTAGGGTGGTCGCCGTGACGGGGCCGTACACGGCGGAGCTCAGTCGAAGAGGGGTCTCTTTTACCCTGTTTCGGCAGTGAACTTCGAACGGTAAGTCGTGACGATTGGGGTTGAGTCGAAGGTCTAGGAGAGTTGGTTTAGGTTCAGTGAGGTTCAGGGAAGAGTTTGGTGAAGCCACCGTGAAGGGTGGTGAGCTGGGTGGTCGGATCGTGAAACAGAGTTTTGGGGAGGTTTGATTTCGAGCTTTAGACGACGGGTAGGAGGCTGTGTCGAGGTGATTGGAGGATGGGGATGCTTAGAGTAAGGTTGGATGAAGCTTTAGGAGAAGGAAGGAGGTGTTTTAGTGCAGGCACGGCGGAGAACCGTTGACGCCGGTTCAAGCTGTAGCCTACTGTGTTGAACCGGGTCGACGTGAGGTTGAAGGTGCACTGTAGCTGGCGCGTGGGGCCACGCGCAGCCACTTTGGGCGGCGCGTGGAGGCGCGTGCGGCGGTTCTGGGAGAAACGGTCAACATAGTTTTTGGTCTAGGAGTTGTTGTGAGTTCAATGGAGTTGGTTTCGGGTCAATCGGAAGTCGTTTGAGTTGAGTTCCGCGAGGGTGAAAGTTTAGGGTCCCGGGTTCTTACGTTTAGGATTCGGGGAATTTTGAGGGAATTTAGGTGAACCTTCGTAGACGTACTAGTAATGTAATTTCACGGTGTTTGACAGGATCGGGATTTCCCGAGGAAGCCGAGGAACGGGCTGGACGTTCGGGACGCGAGTAGGGCTCAGTACTGTGAGTGGACCCTTTCTCTAAACTTGAACATGCATAACTGCTTTTTATAATGGTTTTATGGTTTTAATCATGATTTTATGTTTATCGAATATGTTTGGTTGGTTATACATTATTACACGTTTTTCGAGGAAAGTGGTTTTTAGCACGTTTTACGAGGAATGGTTGGTTTCTGGAATTTATGCTATGGTTGTGGGATTTCAAATGATAAGTGGTTTTCAATGGTTATAAGTGGAGTTTGGGAACATGATTTCGATGATCAAATTTTTCGATTTTAGAATCGGATTTCACTAATCGGAATTTGGTTTTAAAATTGGAAAGTGGATTCCGGATTTGGGTTCGGAATGACGGTTCTGGATGCCGGGAGAGCATCGAACTAGTGATTTCGGATTCGGGTTTGGATGAGGATTTGGTAAATGGTTTTCAAATGGTTTTGGGATTGGATTTGCTGGATCTGGATATTGGGTTTAAAGACCCGGATATATGTGACGGGGGACCGGCCGGATTGGGTTTAAAGACCCGGATTGAGTTTAAAGACTCGGGAGTTTAAAGACTCGGATATATATTGATTTTCCCCCGTAGGCCTTGAGTTTAAAGATTCGGGAGTTTAAAGACTCGGATATGATTAAGGCCTGGATTGAGTTTAAAGACTCGGGAGTTTAAAGACTCGGATAGGTCCAGCAGGTTTGATCGGGAAAATGATGATTTGGTGGTTATGGTTTTGATACGGTTTCTGATACTCATGTTATGGTTTCTTATGATATTTTATAGTGTTTCTGTTTCTTATGATGTTTAAGAATGATTCTTTATAAATGTGTTTATAACTGTTGGTTATGCATGTGGTTTCAAAACGGAGGGTTTAACTCGGTTTTCTTATAAAATGGTTTTTGAACTTTTGTACCTTCTGGTCCACTCACATTTTCTGTTTTAAATTGCCCTCCAGGTTGTGGAGCTAGCGCGGGGTCTTGACGTCGAGGCAGGGTCTGAGGCATAGAAGTGACGTGAGAGTTCCCAGAATAGATTAAAGGCTTCCGTGTGCGTGTAGTTATCGGTTTTATTTTCTTTGTATGTTCATACTATGTTCTGTAAATGCTACCTTCGGGACATTGTGTCTAGTTACTCCTGCGTTTGACTAGATTTGAGTGAGTTTTACTTGAGTTTTGTGTCGAGGAGTCAGACGGGAGCGGGATTTACCTCGGGTTTCGGGGTGAAACCGGGGTGGGTCCTGACAATCAGAGTATGCTAGGATCCGAAGGAGGTATGTGATATCTTGGTCTCTGCTACAGTCCACATCCGATGTCAGCCTGAAGGGTAGTCAAAACATTAAAAGCTGAGTGGACAAAACCAAGAGTTTATAAAAACATTTCCATAAAGACATTTGTACCCTTCACTAAAATGCATGCATGCATTCAAAAACCATTTAACCAAATGGACCACATGTGGGAACTAAGTCCAAATCGGAAATAAACCAAGGTCGAAAGGACAACAATGAAATCGACCATACGGGCCACTACCCAAATCCATAAGAAACCAATAAGGGACTCAACCCATAACCATAAACATACACGAGCCACTGCTCAATCCTGTGCACACCTGTGCACACCACATATCAAAGAATCATAAAGATTCAACCATACGGGCCACTGCCCAAAACCTGTGTAACCACACATCACATCTCATATATCATAATATATATATCATATATACATATAAGTCACACAACCAATCTTGTCACCGTATCCAAATCTACGTCCGAGTCTTCTTAAAGTCAAGGTCAATGTTCGCAGACCACTGATCCTACTCGAGGTTATAGTAACCATAACCTTCTTGAGAGTAAGGAACCCAACTAGGGGGTGACTCCACTCAATCGGTACTCTGTGACTACTCCGGGGTCCACCCAGGACAACGACCCTCCCCGAAGGAGATAATAGAAGTAAAGGAAGGTATATGAACATATATATATACATAACATAACATTCATGCCCGGTTCCCTTGAACCGTCATGATCCATAATATCCAGTTCATATACATATAGACCATATCTGTAACAACCCGTCCCGAGAGCCGGGATTAGTAGAGTGATTAAGGTGGGATGAGTGAGGCTAATCGGTGGTTAGGTGGTCCCGATAGGCCCGTAAGCTTAGAATGACGATTTTGCCCTTAGTTCGAGCAAAATGTTGACTTTTCGTTCGGGTGGTCAAGTGGACATTGACCAGTGACCAGGACGTAGTTTAGGACGTCACGAATCCGTAGGAAGGTGGCACGCCTAATTTCGACATCCGATGAGGAAGTTGTGATGTTCGGAAGGTTGAGGGCATAACGGTAAATTGATTAAAATAGGGGGAAAGGTTGACTTTTTGGAGGACTTGTGATTTTCCCATAGACCAAGGACCGTTAGATAGATTTCATCGTCCTGAGTTCGATGACAGGCGGCACGTATTCATCGGACTTACGATGTAGGAGTTACGGGTCTAGGAAGGTAGTGGCAGAATCGTAAAATTGGGTAAAAAAGAGGGGCAATTTGGTCTTTTGTGTTCTGGAATTTGTGCAAAGAGAGAGAACAGATGGACGGCTGAGATTGAACCATGTGGGAGTGTATGGATTGGATGGTGACACGTGTTGGGGGACTAGAGGGTTCTGGTTGGATCTGGTGTGAGCACGGTTCCAATTAATTAGGTGAGCTCGTGTGTGATCGGGTGTGTGTGTTTCAACCAGAGTGAAACAGAGTGAGGCGGTGAGGAAAAATTGAAGGCTGATCGAGGGTGCTGGTGAGTGTGAGTGTGTGAGAGTGATTAGGGAGTGAGAGGGGTACAGTGAGAGAGGCTGACGGCGTGGTGGCTGTGTGTGAGGGAGTCGAGAGCTCACGGGGAAAATCAGAGAAAACAGGGAGGAGGAGTGAGCTTGTGGTGGTACGGTGGTAGTGTACGGTGCAAGGGAACTCGAGAAGAGGCTGAGGCAGCTCTGTGGACTCCAAGGAACGCGGCGGCGAGTACGGCGGTGACCAATTGCAGGTAATTCCTAAGTCCTGTGTTCGATGCTCTGTTTTCCCGTCGAATTTCAAAGTGAAAGTCATGAGTCTAGAGGTTGAATCGATGAGTCTAGGGTGGTTTGGGTGACTCAGGGGAGACCTGGGTATCTCCTGGTTGTACTGCCGTGACGTGTGGTACACGGTGGCGGCTGGTACGACGGAGGTATTCTGTGTACTCTGTTTTACCGTCAAGGTTCGAACGGCAAGTCGTGAAGCTGGGGAGTGAGTCGACGGTTTTGGTTAGCTGGGTTAGGTTCAGACGGGCTCTAGGAAGCTTCCGGTGTCGCCACCGTGAAAGGGGGGTGAGCTGGATGGCCAGGAAGGAAAACAGGGGAATTGGGCCGTCTGGTTTCGAGCTTGAGTCGACGAGGATGGGGCTGTGTCGAGGTGAACGGAGTACGGAAATAGATAGGGCAGGTCTGGACGCAGCTGTGGGAGAAAAGAGGGGTTGAATTGGTGGCCGGACGGCGGAGATCAGTTCTCGCCGGTTCAGCCTGCGGCGGCCGGTTCAACACAGTGGTTCGAGGTTGAAGATGGTACTGTAGCTGGCGCGTGAGGCCACGCGCAGCCACTTTGGGCGGCGCGTGGGGGCTCGTGCGGCGATCCTTGGGGAAAGTATCAACATGGTTTTTGGTCTAGGAGTTATGGCGAGTCTATTGGAATTGGTTTCGAGTTGATCGGACGTCGTTTGAGGTTAGTTCCGCGAGGGTGACGGTTTAGGGTCTCGGTTTATTACGTTTAGGATTCGGGGAATTTGGAGGGAATTTAGGTGAACCCTCGTAAACAGGTTAGTGACATAATTTGGTGGTTGTTGACAGGATCGGGATTTCCCGAGGAAGCTGAGGAACGGGCTGGATGTTCGGGACGCGATTGAGGGCTCGGTACTGTGAGTGGACCCTTTCCTTAAACTCGAACATGCATAACTGTTTTCTATAATTGTTTTATATGTCTATGATTTCACGAATGTTGGATTTATGATGGGGTTTTATATGATTAGACAGTTTTCGAGAAATAACGTATTTTGCACGTTTTACGAGAAAAAGGTGATTTTGAATATAAAGTTATGGTTTTAGGGGTTTCAAACGTTAAATGATTTCTGAAGATTATAAGTGGATTTTGGAATATGATTTTGATAAATGAGGTTTTCGGTTTTGAAATCGGATCTCGAGAATCGAGATTTGGTTTTAAGTTGGAAAGTGGTATTCCGGATTTGGGTTCGGAATGACGGTTCGGGATGCTGGAAGGGCATTGAACCAGTGATTTCGGATTCGGGTTTGGAGGTGGATTTGGAAAAGGTTTTCAAATGGTTTTGGATTGGATTTGCTGGATCTGATTATTGGGTTTAAAGACCCGGATATTAATTGACGGGGGACAGGCCCGGATTGGGTTTAAAGACCCGGATTGAGTTTAAAGACTCGGGAGTTTAAAGACTCTGATATATTGATATTTCCCCCGTAGGCCTGTTGAGTTTAAAGACTCGGGAGTTTAAAGACTCGGATATTATTGAGGCCTGGATTGAGTTTAAAGACTCGGATAGGTCCAGCAGGTTTGATCGGAAAATGATGTTCTACGCTATGGTTTTATGATTCATATGCTATGATTTCTATAACTGTTTTATAGTGTATCTGTTTCTTATGATGTTTTATGATGATTGATTGATAACTGTTTTATGAACTGGGTTATGCATGTGGTTTCAAAACGGAGGGTGAAACTTGGGTTTTTATTAAATGGTTTTAGAACTTTTATTTTATTTATGGTCCACTCACATCTTCTGTTTTTACTGCCCTCCAGGTCGTGGAGATAGCGCGGGGTCTTGACGTCGAGGCAGCGTCTGAGGCATAGAAATTACGAGAACGACACCGGTGTAACGACCCGTTCCAAATTCCATGATTAGATTAGTGACTAATCACGATTAGTGAGGTTAATCGGTGATTAGTTAGGCTAAATCGAACGAACGATGCGAAATGACCGTTTTGCCCTTGGAGGTGGCAAAACGTTGACTTTTCGATCGGGCTGTCAAAGGGACTTTGACCAATGATCGTGACGTAGTTCATGACGTGACGAGTTCATAGACAGGTGGCACGTTCAATTCCGACGTTCATGGAGGAAGTTATGACGTTCGGAAGTTTAGGGGCATTTTGGAAATTTGGGTGAATAGGAGGTCAAAAGTTGACTTTTTGATCGGGAGGTCCGATGGCCGAGGGCCGAAGACCGTTACGTAGATAAGGACGATACGAATCCGTAGACAGGCGGCACGTCGAATTCGGACGTTCGACGGCGAAGTTACGGTTCACGGAAGTTCCCAGTTACTATTCACAATTACACGTTTTACGAGGACCATTTGTCTTTAGTGGGGCCAGTTACTTTTAAGCAACCAATGGATGAGTGACACTTGTCACCCATCCACTGGCTACCATTCCACATACATGCATCCAACCATTCACCGTGCATCCATTTTCCATTTTTCCCTCCAACCAAACCCGATCTCATTCCTCTCCTCTGTGCGATCCAAACACCAAACCCTTAATCCCAAATACTCCTGGAGAGAACAGAGAGTGAGAGAGGAGGCCAGGACGGACTGGATGGTGGCGAGATCGGGGGCCGCCGTGCACGGTGGTCGTGGACCCGCGAAGGTAAAAATTTTACCTTCAAATTTCATTTTCGGGTTTTAGGTGTTGGGGCTGAGTTCTAATGATTGGGATGAGTTTATTGAGGTTGTAGGAAGGCATAGAGGGTGGTTTGGACGGCGGTGAAGGGCTGAGCAGCCCTGGGTGCAATCGGAAAAATTGGACCAATTTGGGGAGATTTGGACGGACGGGTTTTGTGGGGTTTTTCCTAGTTTTCTTGATTAGGATAGATTGGAAATGAGAAAATAGGAATTTAGGAATTGGAATGGAGGAAATCGGACCGAAAATGAGGGAGAAGGAGGCCTGGACCGGTTACGCCGGCCCAGTTGCAGAGGTCGGACCGGACCGGCCGGCCCAGACCGGTTCGATCGCTGGGAACGACGCACTGTTCACCGGCGCGTGAGCCCACGCGCAGGGGCCTTTGGACGGCGCGTGGCAGCGCGTGGTGGGGTTTCTGGGGATGTGTCCAACATACGAAATCATCTATTTGATGTAACGAACATTTTGGGACTGGTTTCGAGTCGATCGGACACCGTCTCGATATGTTTCGGGGCATCGGAAGGTTTAGGTTCGGGATTAAAAATAGTTAAAAATACGAAAAAATTACGGGGCTTTAGTGGGAGGTTAATTAAGTAGTTAGTAACCTTCTATTACGATTTGGACAGGTTTGGGAGTCCCGGTGACGGTGATCGGCTCAGGGAGCCGTATGGCATGCAAATCGAGGCGGCAGCTCGGACGGTCTGTGAGTGGGCTTTGTTTTCTAAATTGGTGCATGCATAAATGTTTATTATATATTTTATTACTTGTTTGATGATGCCATGGGTGCATTTGTATGTGGTTACGTATAAGCACGTATTTCGAGGTTTCGGCCTTATACGGTGCTTATACGGGTCTGTATTTCTGTATTGATTTAAATGAACTGGATTTGAATTTCAAAAGGATAAACTCGGGTATGAGACCCATTTGGTTTTGTCTCGGGCATATGTGTCCAACTGATGTCCTATGTTCGGGTACGAGACCCAAGTCACTTTACGGTTTTGATTTCAGGTCAGGGAACCTTAAATGGATTCCCAGGTTCATGACGGTTTATGGGAACCGGCATGAACCCTTGTTATGGTATCGTGGTTCATGACGGTTTATGGGAACCGGCATGAACCCTTGTTGGTTATTACGGTACATGACGGTTTATGGGAACCGGCATGTTACCTCGGTTATATTATTACGGTACATGACGGTTTATGGGAACCGGCATGTTACCTGATTATGGATCTTATGGATCATGATGGTTTATGGGAACCGGAATGAACCCATCATGAACCGGGAAATCCATTTAACCAGGGTTCATTCCGGTTCCCATAAACCATCATGAACCGGGAAATCCATTTAAGGTTCCCTGACCTGAAATCAAAACCGTAAAGTAACCTGGGTCTCGTGCCCAAACATAGGACATCAGCTGGGCACCGTGCCCGATATCTGAGGTCATATGCCCGAGACAAAACCAAATGGGTCTCATACCCGAGTTTATCCTTTTGAAATCCAAATCCAATTCATGAAAGACAATAAAGAAATACAGACCCGTATAAGCACCGTATAAGGCCGAAACCTCGAAATACGTGCTTATACGTAACCACAACCAAATGCACCCATGGCATCATCAAACATGTAATAAAACATATAATAAACATTTATGCATGCATCAATTTAGAAAACCAAGGTCCACTCACAGACCGTCCGAGATGCCGCCTCGATTTGCATGCCATAGGCTCTCCTGAGCCAATCACTGTCACCGGGACTCCCGAACCTGTCCAAATTGTAATATAAGGTTACTAACTACCTTATTAACCTCCTACAAATGCCCCGTAATTTTCCCGAACTTTTAACTATTTTTAAGCCGACCCTAAACCTTCTGATGCCCCGAAACATATCGAGACGATGTCCGATCGACACGAAACTAGTCCCAAAATGTTCGTTACATCGAATAGAAGATTTCACGTGTTGAACACTTTCCCAAATTACTGTTCACATGCCCTCACGCGCCCCTAGAATGGGTTGTGCACTGTTCATCATCCCTAACCTTGGACGAACCGGTTCACCTGCAACTTAACCGGCCTGGACCGGTTCAGCGCCTAAACTCAACTATTTTTAGTCCATTTTGTTCCCTTTTAATCCCTATATCATCCTAACCTCATTTCCAATCGTTTTAGCTATTAAAACGGAACAAAAACCACAAAAACCGTACCTTCCAAGCTTGGCTATGGCGGTCCGATTTTCCCCCGCCATTCACGGCCATCCCCGGCGATTCCAACCTTCAAAAAAATCCTATTAGCTTCCTATTATCCCCGGAAATATTTCCCAATCCTTAGAATCGAACAAAAACCAATAAAAACTAAGTTTCGAAATTTGAATATTTTCTTACCTCACGGGTTCTCTCTACCGTGAGCCACCGTCCAGCCTCTCGCACTCCTCACATGGTCACTCACGAGCTCATAAGAGGGATGGTGAAGTGTGTTTGTGTGTTAGAGAGAAAACGAAGGAAATGGAGGTATATGGCGTGTTCGGGTTTTTTGTGAGGAAATGAAGAAATGAAGTTTGATGAAGGTGATGATGTTTGATGGCTGATGAGAGAAGTGAGATAGATTAGATGAGTGGTGTGGATTTAAAGATGAATTTGGAATGGAGGGCTAGGATTAATTGTAGGATAGATTAATTATAATATAAAATAATCCAAATATTATTATTTAATTAAACTAGATCCACATTTTAAGGGTTTGGACCAATGGGACCCACTCATCCATCCATGGGACCCACTCAAAATATCTGCCCACTCAGAATTTTCCAAATCATCACCGTCTCGAAGTACGTGCGTAGTGAAACCGAACTTCCGTGACCTATAACTTCCCCGTTCGAAATCTGATTTCAGCATGCCACCTGTCTATGGATTCGTATCATCTCGATCTACGTAACGGTCTTCCGCCCTCGGCCATTGGACCTCTCGGTCAAAAATTCAACATTTGACTACTTTTAACCATAATTACCAAAATGCCCCTAAACTTCCGAACGTCATAACTTCTTCCTCGAACGTCGGAATTGAACGTGCCACCTGTCTATGAACTCGTGACGTCCTAATCTACGTCACGGTCATCAGTCAAAGTACATTTGACCGCCCGAATGAAAAATCAACGTTTTACCCACGCTAGGGGCAAACGGTCATTTTGCATCGTTCGTCCGATTTCGCCTAACTAATCACAGATTAACCTCACTAATCGTGATTAGTCACTAATCTAATCTAAAAATTTGGGACGGGTCGTTACAGTACACATGGGACCTCAACAAAGGAGAGGCATATATGTCAGTTATGAATCCCCCTATATTATACGCTATTTAGAGCCCTCGACAGACAATCTCATTACCACTATATTTATAGAGAGCCATTTTGATGAGACAGTCTTCCCATCGTTAAGGGGAGATAAGAACATCAACATTCCTGAAGAATGATGTGAATTGATGTGGAATATCCCTACTATTTCTCATCTTGATCCCTGAACCACACAAAGTAAGAATGAAGTGCGGAGAATTCTAGATTTACAGAGTATAGCTAATAATATGCCAAACGCTTCCTCTGATCTAGCTAAAATGACAAGATCACATATACCTACTACAAACGTGCATGCAAGAATAGACATCCCAGTAGGACGCATCGTCCCAAATGGATGAGTCATCCCAGACGGATGAGGTATGGCCATGGCGGCTAACCAGTCATATGTGACAGGACCCGTTCCAACTGGACCTCGATAACCGTACCCGATCCTGCTCCCGTCTGACAAGTCAACTGAAATCCCGAAAGTACCCTTCAGCACCTGTCAGACCAGGGATAACTACACTGATTTCTGCTCATGATCCCCGCCTCGAGATCCGCCCCGAGTATCGTGCCACGGCCTGGAGGGTCATTAAAAACAAAGGTGTGAGTGGACAAAATAATATCATTTGAAAAATATTTCTCAAAACACATCAGTTTACCCTCCAGTTTTACTAATCATGCATGCATAGGATAAAACACATGAATAACAACAAATCCGACTCTTAAGCCCAACATGTGAAAACATTCGAATCATTTAAATCACTTTATAAAATCAGTTCACCACATAATAAAGCATATAACTCGGGAATTACACATCCGAGGATCCTTTGGGAATTACACATCCAGAGTCGGCATCCAATGCTGGGAATTACACATCCAGCCTCACCGGGAATTACACATCCGGTTTCTCCAGGAATTACGCATCTGGAGTCCCTCCAGGAATTACACATCTGGAGTCATCAAACATCAATACACAATCAAAAAGCATTATTTCAAATCAAGTATCAAAACCATGTCAAAAACCATCATCACGGGTTCACATGCCCAAATCTCATTTCTCGTCAATCCGTAAAATCATAAAATAATTCAATACATGCAAATCCGTAAAATCATATCCGAAAACATCACAAATCCATTAAATCAATTTCTCAACTCATAATCCAAGCCAAAACCAATCACAAATCCCGGGCCTTCGCCCAAAACAGTCATTTCACATTTTCTCGAAAAACGTGCACGAAGCACCAATTAAAATAATCATTAAATCTTAAAATAATCATATCAAATCATTGCAATTCAAATCATGCCATAAATCATATAAAACATTTAACTATGCATGCATATCAATGTAGAAAACAAACGTCCACTCACACACCGTCCAACTGCTCGTTTCCCGCGCTGCACGCGTTTCCGTAATTTTCGACACTTGCTTGGAATCTCGAATCCTGTTCACAATCATTATTCAAGGTTACTAACAAGTCAATTTACATCATCTAATTTTCCCATAATTTTCCGGGAATTTAATATTAATTAAATACGTAACTTAAACCTTCAGACCCTCGGAACATTATCGAGACGGTGTCCGATTGACTTGAAACCAATTTTAAAATGTCCGTTACATTACAAGGAGTAAAACACCTGTTGAAACTTTCCTCAGAAAACGTGCCACGCGCCCTCACGCGCCGCCGCAAGCAGCTGCTCGTGAGTCCACGCGCCGTGCTACAGTAACATGAACAGTCCCCTTCCTTACCCGTTTTACTGGTATTCGGGTCTGCAACCCGCGGTGCAACCCGGTTCTTTATCGATCAATTTGAACCCAATTACTTCAATTCTTTCATTTATTCTCATCTATTCCATATTGCTAACCGATCTACAACCTCAATTTAATGAAAACATGTCCTAAAACCCACGACTCAACTTCGAAACCCGACGGGTTCTAACTCGGGTTCCACACAAACACGACCTGTAACATTCAATTAATCATACCAGAAGCATCTAACAGTCATTCTAAATATGAAATCAAAGTCAATTTCAAGAATCATCACCTCTAAGTAATCGAACCCAAGCTCCCACTTCAATGGCGTCGCAGCATCTGTTCTCATTGATTTCCCAGTCAATTGGTTTCCGTTTTGATATGGTTCGACTCGCCTCAGTCCCAGAAAGCTCAATCCATTGTCAATTTCACTCTTTAATGTCTGAAAAATCGAATTCGAGATTGGTGTTTGGGGTTGGTATTTTCGGTTTTTTCCTCTCGGGTTCACGGTGTTTTTCCCCGTTTTTCTCTCCTATTTTCCTTCTGTTTTTCACTCAAATGTTTCCTCTAAATCTCCCAGTGTTTCCACGGTCATCCTTGATCAATTAGTGTTAGGATTTGTTTAGAATTTAAACAAGGTTTTGGAGGTGGTTTGTCCGTATAAGGCATTCAAACATGCCACTAATGAACATGAGCAAGTGACACATGTCACTTAGGAATTAATCTCAATCCACATAGGCTGATTCAGCCAAATCAAGATATATTTTATCAATTAAGTTCACCCGTTAAAGACAATTACTATTTTACCCTTATCGTAACAAATTACCAAAATACCCCTCTTCGTTCTAGACCCATAATTTTCTCGTTCGGACTCTGATTGACGCATGCCACCTGTCTACGGATTCAGCGTCTCGAGACCTACCCAACGGTACTCCCGGAAAGTCCAAACAATGTCCCGATCAAAAAGTCAACATTCGGCCCCTTTTACTAACTTCCGCACGTCATAACTTTCTCCTCGAATGACGGAATCGGGCGTGCCACCTGTCTATGAACTCGTGATGTTCCGAACTACGTCACGGTCATCGGTCAAAGTCCGTTTGACCGTTCAAATTAAAAGTCAACTATTCGCCCAATTCCGGGGGCAAAATCGTCCTTTTCCCCAAAGTTTCCAATTTTCCCTTTTTCTAATTTCCGGGTCATTACAATATGTCTCTGCCCAGAAGTGAGGTAGACTAATAGATTCGAAGGATTCTCATTCCTGGAATAGGATATTTGGCACAATCAAATCCCTTCGATATCTAAATATCAGATGATCCATCTCATGAGATAATTCTAGATTATAGGTCGAAGAGACGGCGTTGCGGGATGCTCTAACTTCTGAACCAACATCCGAGAATAAAGAGTTATCGGTAAATCATGCATGCTTATATGAGATATGGAAACAAAATGATATTATCATCGATGACTTATATGTATTCGCGGTAGTCGAACTTCACTTTGTTGATGAATGAATTCCAACATAGAGAAGATTGGCCAAAATAGAAAAAACCAATTCAGGTCGAATTAGATTCCTTGACAAAAAGGAAGGTATTTGGACCTGCAGTTCCCACACCTCCTTATGTTAAACCTGCAAGATTTAAATGGGTAGTCATAAGGAAGCGTAATGAGAAAATTGAGATTGTGAGATGCATAACTCATTCAATGACACACATTTTTCTCAACGCCCCGAGATTGATTAAGAGGAGACACATTCTCCCATAATGAATGACATAACATTCTACTACCTTACCAGTTTGATAGTTTCTGAAAAACTGAATACGTAGCTTATGGACGTGGTTACTACTTATCTATATGGGGATTTGAATACAAAGATATATTTGGAAGTTCTTAAAAGACTTAAAATATTTGATGCAAATAGTTCCAGACCATGAAACACGCTCTTTACTCATTTGAGGCGTTCACTTATGGATTGAGATAATCCGAACTGATATGGTATAACTGTCTAAGTGAGTATTTGATCAGAGTGTGATATAGAATAATGAAGAAT
Source organism: Prinsepia uniflora (assembly GCA_032719365.1). Taxonomy (NCBI): domain Eukaryota; kingdom Viridiplantae; phylum Streptophyta; class Magnoliopsida; order Rosales; family Rosaceae; genus Prinsepia; species Prinsepia uniflora. The sequence continues at coordinate 53,008 of CM064876.1, read as the reverse complement.
ACCCAAGCATGTTTATTAAGAAAACAAGTTCCAGGTTTATTATTGATTGGTATTCCAGAAGAAACCAAATAAACTGCTAAGCATCTGAAGTTGAATTTTGAAATGAAAGATTTTGGGAGAACGAAGTTCTGTCTCGATTTTGAGCTTGAGTATTATGCAGATAAGATCTTAGTCAATCGACTGAATTACATCCAGATGATGTTGAGACGCTTTAATGAGGATAAGTGGAACCTTTAAGTATGTGGATGATCATCCGTAATCTAAATCCTAAAAGGACCCGATTCATGTAGCAAATGATAACGAAGAGATATTGAGACTAGAAGTTTCATATCTAATTGCAACAAGTGCATTATTGTACTTGATTCAAATGCACTAGACCAGACATTTCATCCGCTGTGAACTTGCTAGCTACCTTTAGCTCTGTGCCAACACGCCACCACTGGAATGACATAAAAGACATTTTTTGATACCTCAGAGGTATGTCAGATATGAGCTTATTCTATCCCTATGCATCGAGGAATGAATAAAACCCCCTTGGTCCTCGGAATGATGCATTACCTTATTGGCTATACTGATGCAGGCTACCTAATAGACCCACATAAGGTATGTTCTCAAATTGGTTATGTCTTTACCATTGGGAACTCAAATATCTTAGAGGTCTAAAAAACAGACCCTTGTTGCTACATCTTCGAATTATGCAAAGATTATAGCTCTTCACGAAGAAACTCGTGAATGTATATGGCTAATAGCCATTATGGGGCTTATTCAAAGTACTTGTGGACTGCATTCCACCAATAATGAACCGATGATTATCTACTAAGGTAATGCTATCTCCATCAGGAAAATGTGGATCAGTTTCATTATATGAGACAACAAGTCATCATGCAATGCAACATTCCAGAAGTATGTTCATGGTATTGACTTGCATAGACTGGATAATCTACCAAGTTCTTAATTTCAGGGGGAGTCAATATCAGGGGGAATATTCTGAAGCGTACTAAGTATCCCAAAGCATACCGAGTATCTTGTAGTAGACTAAGTATCCGGGAGTTTACTAAGTATCCCGAAGTATATTTATGTGACCATCGTGTACTCTTTTGTCCTACAACCAGGGCTATTTTGTCCCATAGGATTTTTTTATCTGGCTAAGTTTTAACGAGACACACTTTTAGTATGGTCACCCCATTAATGATGAATCTTGAAGATGCCATGATTCAACTCATATGCATTTGCTTATCTTTTTCCTTCGACCACGGGTTTTTCCCACTGGGTTTCCCGGGTAAGGTTTTAGTGTAGTAATTCTAATGCATACTATCTACCAATGTTTAATAAGAGTCGACTTTAACTACCTCTAGAGATCCCGATGCAATCACGATCCGCGCATGTTGCACTCTTTTTCCTTTGACTAAATTTTTTTTGTCCTACATGGTTTTTGTTAACTAGCAAGGTTTTAACGAGTCAACATATAAACGCGTAGTCAAGCAGCACTGATTACATGGAATACCCAATGAGGAGTGTTGTAAATAGTATAGGATATGTGGCTACTCATGTACTGGCACAAATGGTAGTTAAGTCATTAGTGAAAGGTAGATAGGTATGTATTTAATGTACTGAACTCTAATCCTATTTCTATATAAGGATTACTTAAATTGATTAATAAGAGATTCTGAATGTATTTCACAACAATTCATTCTTTACTGTTGCAACTTAATTGATACGATCCAGCAATTTTGAGCAAATGATCGATAGATAAACAAAAAATATATACAACCAATCACATACCAAATAATCGCTAAGTAACCGACTTTAAATCCAAGTATGCATCTAAAGAGAGAATTGTGATGCTCGTACGTGTGACTTTGGATTTTGCATTAAGGTTTCTCTAAATTGAAACTTCTTAATGAATCACGATTAATGAGTACTAAACTCTCCATTAGAGAGAAAAAAAATTGAAGTGAACTAGGGTATGCTGAAGTGATAAGAAATATACAAGTTCCCCGGTTACTGCACTAGAAGTAGGTGAAAGGTACCCAATTTCACCCAAGAAAAAAATTTGATATTCCAGTCAACGGTGGTCAGTGTCATAGTTGATCTTTCCTTCATTGATGCGGATGTCTTTCAAACAGTTGTGTATGAGAAACTAAATATCAATGCTGGTGTTATTGCAGGTGGAAGTGAGGAGTTTATTTCTAATGAACAATGTGGTTGCTGGGCCTTCAACAATGGTTGTTGGGAAACCATCCCGGAGACAATATGCACTGGAGGATTATTATACCCTCTTGAATCTAACAATTCTTGTAGGAATGATATGGTAGCATGGCAGTAACTTTTCTAGAAACTTGTGAGTTCATTTTGGCAGCTTCCAATGGACAATATATAAGGGGTTGAAGAAAAAGGTTTTCAACTTTGATTCGAATAAGGAAGTGTACGATCTTTGGCTCCAGCATGCTTCATTTGAGAACGATGTGCAATTGAAGCTTTCTGATTTTGACAAGCGCATCACTTAGTTGGCACCTACTCATCAGGATTCGATCATCCCCTCACTACATCACAAGCAACGTGAAGATGAAGGCTTTACCATTATTCCTTCATCCCAAGCGAAGGAACCTAAACATGAGGCCTTCACAAGCTGCCCCCCATGCCCTCACATCGATTCTCGGATTGAAGCTGTGAAAGGTAGTGCAACACAGCAAGATGAGAAGGATGTCGCAGTTGTGGTCCCTGAAGATTTGGATGCTGAGAAGTTTTCCTTGGTTCGCCAATTTGCTCCCTTTTTGAAGGACCATTTTGGAGATTCAAGAAGTTGAAACTATAAGAGACGTCCCCGTCAATAGTGAATGCATTCCAACCATCATCATAAGATTTTCAGAGACCCCGAAGCGCGCCCAACAAAGGTTGAAGCATAAGGTTGCAGTCTTGCCATCCTCATTCACTAGTTTGGAAAGAAAAAGTAGCCACGAGGAGACAGGGAGACTCCAGCTGACAAGTACAATCCTTGTCCTCTAATACCTCGAGAGGATGTTATAATTCTAATTGAATTTATGACAAAATGGGCAACTACATCTCTGAAAGTATTTTTCTCCATGTCTCAGCTATCAAATAGCAAGATCCAATTTCAACTATGGAATTTACATTATGTATTTATTACAGTAGGGAACTACTTGTGGTAGATGGATTTAGTCTGAATTTAAAAACATTTTTCGAACGGTTGGACACATGAAGTTGGATCACATATAAGGTTAGTAAGTGATTTGACAAATCTGTAGTTTACTATGGTTATGGCTGTAAAATACTATTGATTTCTCATAATTTTATATTGCAACACATGAATGTGGCATTGTATTTATTTATGAACCGACAACATGACCATCCATATATATTTGGCAGTCATTGGACATCAACAGACTCTACTTTCAAATGTGAATTTGGTTGTGTTTATATATTGTTTGGTTAGTTATGATGTATTTAAAAAGTCTATTATTTACTGAAATTTTGGTGTGTTAGCAATATATTGAGGGGTGCGCGAAGGAGACATTATGTAGCTTAGCTTAATTCCTACCAGAATGCCCCATTTCCAGATATGTGAAGGCTATACAAAACTACCTTTTGGGAGCTTTGACAAAAGTTTGTTTTCCTTGGACATTTGTTTGGCACGTATATTTTCCATATATGCTGGGGAATGACCATTGGGTGATTATTGAGTTGGACCTCTAGCATAGGACTGTGAGTGTGTTTGATTCATGTTTGTCAAACATTTCCTAAAAAGTTATTGCAGAGACAATGTAACCACTTCTGAAGACCCTTCATCGGCTCCTCCATGCGATTGGATTATATGATGCTTCATCTTCGAAAGGAGCGAAAATCCTCTTCCTACTGACCACACCAAGTCTTGAAAACACAAGAGGTTCCGAAACAAAATTCCACAATTACACGATATTTGAGCATCCATTATTTATGTTTATGTCATTAAAGTTCTTTGATTTTTGTTACTATATTAATGACTAGGACCATGTTGTGCTTTATATTAATGATAAGGACCATATTGTGTTTTATTGTGTTTTATTTTATTTTAAACTGCCAAAAAATCACACTAAATAATTTCCGACTCTATTATTTTATAACTGAAAAACAGACTATAATTCAAGTTGAGAAACAGTAGCAATCAAATTAAAAAAAGATTATATTAAATGTAATTAAAAATGAGTTTATAGAGGGAGATGCTTAAAAAAAAAAAAAAAAACTTACCTCACAACAAATGAAACCTTACCTCACAAATCACTCAAAGCTAAATGCAGATTCTTTTTCCTCCTCGATCCTTCTAAAAATGAAAACTTAACCATGAGTTAATTAAAAGCTAAAAAATTAGTTTGAAATTGGAGAAATAGATAGAAAAGGTTGAACAAAAGCTTTAATAAATAGGGAAAATAACGAAGAAAAAAAAAACAAAAACAAAAAGCTATAAAAAATATGAAAGAAAGACAAAGCAAGCGAGTTACCAATGCTAGAAAGCAGTCATTGACACAATATTACACTTTGGTCAACAATGCCTTCTTCAAAACTTCAACCAAAGGATCAAACTGGCATAAACTTTAATTGAAAATAATAATTTCACTAAAGATCATAGTACACAAATTCAGCTAATGTTAGCATAACTAATCATGAAAAATTCTCAAAAAGCTTCTAATATACGGTACGTAAATGAAAAATATATACTCTATAAGATTTGAGCAATTGAAAACTATCCTACAATGAATATATCATATTACCTATCTAAAATTCATATCAACACTTTGTTTTGGAAAAAAAAAAAATATTTCTTACCTCTCTAAAGTTTTCATTACTAAGAAAAGAAAATGAAAGCAGCTAAGTTGGATTTTTGTTAAATTGAGGAAATGAACTGACAAAATCCATTTAAACAGATTGTCCATGTTGGATTAGAGTTTTTAGTTTATCTTAGAATTGCACATCAATCCATTTTCTAGTCCGATCAATGTTAGTGTACCTTTTCAGCAGAAGAAGCACGGCTAGAATAATTTCCTTTTGCTGGTTCTCCAGCATTTCGTATTTCAATCCATGATGCGTTGGAAATAAAATACTGAAGAGTAATTACCGTCATATGTCCATGTAAAATTCAAAAATTCATCAGCATCAGATATCTGCAATATAAAGGTGTTGTTCCAAATTTACATACAATCTTCATCAATAAATTCACAAAATACATACTGCTTAAGACTCCTAGAAGTGAACATTTCAGTGACAAAATTGATGTTTATGTTGTCAATGTCAACCCAGTAAGTGTAAAACGTCATAATGTTTGTGTGCTTTAATGTATTGGGGAGATAAATTTCACAGTAAAGCTTCTCAAAATCATCAGGGCTTTGAAGGGAATCACAAACCTTGACCTAGTTCCAAGAAATTTCAATCCCTTCATAGTCGTCAAATGCTTTGTAATTGCAAAAATCAAAGCCAACCGAGAAATTACTCAAAACATTAAGCAATTACTCATAAAAGACTCAAAATTTGTGAGAAATCTGAACTGAGTTTCATCATTTTTGAAGAAATATAAGAGTTTGAAATCTTACATTGTCATGGAGGCTCCTTTTCCCAAGATTTCATTATACTGCAGCCAAATACTGGAGAGTCCAATTGCTTGTAAGAACAATCCCATGGATTACACTATTAGACTATCTCATCCAAGTACACCTCTTCCAAAATAATGAGATGTTCATTTTCTATGCTCATTATCAGAAATAAAAAACATATCAAGCAAGAGTTGACTGATGAAGAGTCTAAACTAACTGAACTACATGCCTTATTTGCAGATTAATTCATTCAACTAACTGGAATTTTTAGAGCTTTTAAACTAAAATGAATCCCATACTCGGCATTTATAGTTTATGAGAGGGAAGAAGATTTCCTAATTTTCCAAAATATCCATGGAAGAATCACATTTATTTCATACATTGTAAAGGCAATACAAAAATAGTGCAGATATCAAAATGTAAGCTCAAAAGCCACACATATAGAGTGGAAAAATGAATGGCAAAGCTCCAAACATCAAATGTAAAAGAAGTACCATAATTGTCAAAAATGAATTGATCGGGCTTTTGGGGTTTTCATCAAGTGTAAAGCTCCTTTTCTCTTTATGCTAATCCTTTTTTTTTTCTAACAAACCTATGATATCAGAATTTTAAGAAAATATGCCCCCTGATCATACACTCATAATGATAAAAATTGGTCGTATACACAAATAGCCAGAAAAATGAATCATTTTTTTTCTTCATACAATTAACTTTAGAGATTAATACTAGCATGCAAACCAATCTTTCAAGGCTTCATAGCTAGCAATATTTCAGCACAAAGAATAGAACAACTATGAAAAAAATTAGAAGAAAGTGATAGCTAACAAACCTATGATATCAGAACTTTAAGAGAATAAGCCCCATGATCATACAATAAAATTGGAATACATGACCAAAAGTAGGATCTTTCAATACTTAATAGGTAATGACACTCAATTTCTACATCATTATTTCTACATCATTCATGAGCTAATCCTTTTCAAGTATGTGGCTACATTGGAAAGCAGCTATTAGTTAGTTTATGCGCCACTTGATTATAAGCGTTTATAGTTGAAGTAACCTTTCTTATTTGTTTTCATAATGTTTATTTCTGTTCTTTGAGTTCATGACCAGTCTGTGCACTCTAGTAATAGTCTTATTGTTTTTTAGCAATGCAATCTGTTTATTCTCAAAGTAGTATATGAATCAAAACTTGAAGCTTTAATTCATAAATCAAACAACTCATATACATCTACTTCACGCATTGAATATACTAACCAACAATGAAAATCTGTATATGTTTCACTCAAAGACAATCAATTTCTTCATTATGAACTTTTATCAAACAGTTGGTGAGTAAAAAATTGGAACTCACCATCACATTCAAACATCAACTATCACCATAAAACCATGTCAAAACTTAACCAACCATTTTCAGTTACTAAAAGTAAGAATAAAAAAATATAAATAACACTCCATTAACATATATTTTTCAGAATAAATTCAGAAAAGAAAACCCAGAAATTAAAGTCTTCCAAAATCAAAAGTTTTACCGGACTGGGATTCTAGAATCGAAGCTGGGTATTGACCATCACTGCTAGGTCGATGATTGAAGATGAGATGAAGCGGACTCAAAGAAGAATATCTAGAAGAAGAAGATGGAGATGCGATATCGAAGAAGACGAAACGATGATATCCGATTGAGGAAAGTAATACCTCTGTGGTCGCGAAGGAAGAAGAAGAAAATGGAGAAGGAAAAATCTGAGCATGAACCATATGAGGAAGACATGTGTGAAAAGTAAAAACAAAAATCACTATTCATTCATAGTTCATTAAACAGTGCCAAGACTTTAGGAGTTTTATGAAAAAGATTGACGGCGGGGACGTGCCGCACAATTAGTAGGCGGCGATGGGATACGATGCGAGTTGGACTGCTATTGGCTAGGAATTGCGGCTAGAAGTAGGAACGCTGCATGTAGAGCATCTATTGGGCACAACAAAAATGATCTCTATGATTTGATTTGAGGCGTGGCATGAAAACAGAAGAAAAGGTTTGAAAGAGGAGATGGAAGTGTGAACGGAGAGGAAGAGAAGATTTGAAAGAGGAGGTGAGGTATGTGGAGTGACATTAGCTCGAAATGAGAATCAAACAGAAGAAATGAAATGCAGGACTCCGACCAAAACCCTAAATTTTATTATTAAGAGAAGGGCTGACAGGACCCGTCCCAATCCCACTGGGACCACCCGGGGACGTGCCCCGCTCCCGTCTGACATTGACTCTAAACATACCAAAATTACCCTTAAATAAAAACCGAATACTCAAATAGATAGATAATGTACAACAACAGTGCTTATAGCGATACTGTCAGACAAGGGATAATAAAATAACAACACGTGAGCACAATAGTCAGAGTACATTATTCGGTGCTCAACCTACCCACAAGTGGGTGTACATGTGCACAGCTAAGCAACTAAACCTTTGCCTCCTCTTCCGGGTCCTCCTCCTCTATTTCCGTGTCAGGGTCTGGAGGGGTCAGTAAAACAAGAGTGAGTGGGCCAAAAATAACAGTTTATAAATCAATTTAAGAATAAAATAATCATAAGGTTTTACCCCTCCGTTTTCCAAATCTTGCATGCAGTGAAAACATAATGTTATAATGAAATCAATCCATAAAACCACAATAATAATCGAAAGGAGAAACTAACATATCAGTGCACTGTAAAACCCAACCCAAATGATGTCACGGTTCTAAGGCTACGCGTTGCCACTCAGGGTCTCACACCCGAGACTCTCTAGGTACATCAGCTCCCGGTATCCCGGTCACTGCCCGAGGTATATGAACATGCCTTCCTGAGAGTAAGCAGCCCAACGGGGGTCAACACCACTCAGTCAGGGCCCCGTGACTACTCCAGGGTCCACCAAGGCCAACGACCCTCCCTGGAGGAAACAATATACACAGGTAGGAAAGTACAGTACAATAACAGTATAGTTTATCCTATGTCCCCCCGGACATCCCAAACACAATCCACATATAATCCAGACAGGTCTCATGCCCAAAACATTGTAATAGAATATATAAACAGTTCATATAAGACTCATCGAAATCATAAGTAGAAATAGTAAAACAGTTTATGCATGCAAGCCTTTTATAAATCAAACAGCCCACTCACACTCGGTCCTTGCTGCTCAACGATCTCTAAAACTTGTATTAATATACCTGAGGGTTACTTAAGGACCCTATAACATTAATACCAAGACCCTAGAACAGATCCGCCTCAAAATCGCATCCCGGGCACTATTCTCGATGCTTCAAACACCATTTTGACTAATCTAACGATCTCCGATCGACACGAAACCACCTCCATTGGATCCGTATCGTCGAAACCTTGAAAATGGTACCGGCCCCACCAAAATCACTGTTCACACGCGCCCCCACGCGCCTGGTCAACGCGTGGGTCAACGCTGCTACAGTATTGCTAACGTCAGCATGACGTCATCACTGACACTTGTCAGGTGACACATGGCATGTTCTGATTGGTCCTTGGTCTGACAACATCTGACAGGATGACGTCAGAAGTGACGTCAGCATGATGACGTCACCATTGCTACAGTACCGGGTCAGCCCGTTTTACTGGAACCGGGTCGCCGTTGACCCACGGCTTGACCCGATTCCACCGTACGTTTTCGGCCACCATTTTCGTCGGGGTTCATTCCTATAGGGTCGTCTAGGTCTGTTCTATGGTTCTACAATCTCAAAACTTGAAGAAATAGAGAAGAAACTCACCAGACCTTGCTGAACTTCACGGCCAGAAATCTGGTCGTCGTCTCCTGCGATCCACGCCGTCTCAGTCGCCCAAAACCGTCCCAACTAGCTCGTCTCTCACCCTAGGACATGTTCATAACCAAAGGATCGATTTCTAGGTATTAAAACGGGTTGGTTCGAAACAGGGAACAAAAACGGGTTCTCGGGTTTTGGGCCTTACTACCGTCGTAGCCTTCGCCGTCTGTTCAGTCGTGCTCCTGGGGTCCTCACGGTGTCGACTGGAGCTCCACTTGAGTTGAGGTGGTGAAAATGTGGGTTGTTGCTTCTTGGACCTGATTCCTCTGTGTTTCGGGTCTGAGTTTGCACGGTTTGTGCAGGGCAGGGGAGTGGACGGTGGTGGCTGGTGGTGCACGGTGGTGATGAGGAGATGATGGTGGTGGTGTGGGTGGTCAGCTGGTGGTGTGAAGGTTGATGGTTTGTGTGTTTGGGTCAAGAGAAAATGGAAGGGAAAATGGGTGCACGGTTTAAGGGGGATGGATGTGTATGTGTTTGTGTTTGAGAGAAAAAAGAGATGATGATCATGCATGAAGAAGAAAAAGCAGAATGAAATGGAGGGCTGCGATGAGTTTAGGCAGAAAATCCAATGGCTAGGGTTCAATGAGGCAAATAAATTAGTATAAAATAGGTAAATAGTTGTAAGGTTGCTTTATTGGAATAGTATTGACTTGGATGAGTGACACTTGTCACTCATCCGCTAGTTTGATTCAAATCTGACTTGGCACGGATTCCCATAATTAATTAATATTTTATTTTGTTGTTCTCGGTTCGTAAATTTCGCTAAAATACGTCCGTGACCATAACTTCTTCATACGAACTCCGATTTCGGCGTGCCGCCTGCCTACGGATTCGTGACGTCCCGACCTACGGCATAGTCATGGGTCAAAGTCCAAATTATTTCCCGGGTCAAAAGTCAAAGTTTCCCCTCCTCAGGGCAAAATAGTCTTTTTACATTAAAATATTATTATTGTTGGTTCGGGTCGTTACAATCTACCCACCTTACAGAAATTTCGTCCTCGAAATTTACTCAAACAAGTGTGGGTACTGCCCTCTCATCAATTCCTCGGGTTCCCATGTCGCTTCCTCCACATCGTGGTTCCGCCATAGCACCTTAACCAATGAAATCGTCTTGTTCCTTAAGACATTTTCCTTCCTATCCAGAATCTCAACTGGCCGTTCCTCGAAGCTCAAATCTGTCATCAGTTCCAGTGGTTGTTCTGGCAGTGCATGAGAGTCATCCCGAAGATACTTCCGTAGCATAGATACATGGAATACGTCATGTACTCGGGAAAGCTCTGAAGGTAGTGCTAAACGATAAGCCACTGGACCAATCCTCTCGACAATCTCATATGGCCCGATATAACGGGGACTCAGTCTCCCACGTCATCCGAATCGGAGAATCCCTTTCCACGACGATAGCTTTCAAAAGACAAAGTCACCAACCTCAAACTCCAAATCTCGGATCCGTCGATCCGCATAGCTCTTTTGACGATCCTGGGTCGCCTTCAATCTTTCCCGAATAACTCGAACTGTCTCCTGGGTCATATCCATCAAATCTGGCCCCACTGCGGTTCTTTCTCCGATCTCCATCCAGCATACGGGTGTTCTGCATTGTCGACCATACAGTGCCTCATAGGGTGCCATCCCTATACTCACATGGTAGCTATTATTGTAGGAAAACTCCATCAATGGCAATCGATCAGCCCACGAATCCTGGAATTGCAACACACAGGCTCTCATCATGTCCTCGGGAGTCTGTATTGTCCTTTCAGACTGTCCGTCGGTCTGTGGGTGGAATACTATACTGAAGTGCAATTTCGTACCCAAAGTAGTTTGTAGACTCCTCCAAAACCTGGATGATAAACGCGGATCCCGATCCGACACGATCGACTCTGGGGTACCGTGTAATCAGATGATCTCGTTAATGAATAGCTGGGCCAAACGGTTGGGCTTGTACGTCTCACGCACAGGTAGAAAATGCGATGATTTGGTCAATCGGTCCACGATCACCCAAACCCCATCAAATCCACTCCTTGTCTTCGGTAACTTGAAGACAAAGTCCATAGTAATATGATCCCATTTCCATTGCGGGATTGGAAGTGGCTGCATAGCCCCATACGGACGCTGTCGTTCTGCCTTGATGTAACGACCCGTCCCGAATTCCGGGATTAGATTAGTCACTAATCTCGTTTATTGAGGTTGATCGGTGGTTAGTGGGGCGGAATCGGACAATTGTGCAAAATGACCGTTTTACCCCTGGTCGTGGGCAAAATTTTGACTTTTTGATCGGGTGGTCAAATGGACTTTGACCGATGACCGTGACGTAGTTCGGGACGTCACGAGTTCATAGACAGGTGGCACGTTCGATTCCGACATTCGTAGAGAAAGTTATGGTGTTCGGAAGTTGAGGGGTATTTTGGTAATTTGGCTTATTAGGGGCCAAATGTTGACTTTTTGACCGGGAGGTCCGATGGGCGAGGGCCAAGGACCGTTATGTAGGTATCGTCGATACGAATCCAACGACAGGCGGCATGCCGAAATCGGAGATTCGACGACAACGTTATGGTCAAGGAAACGAACTAACGAACCGAGGCTCGGATTAAAATAATAATATAATAATGAATAGTGACTATTGACTGTGCACATCTGGATGAGTGACAAGTGTCACCCATCCCCTGAATTCTGATCCATGTTTCCCTCCCAACACTATCATTATAACATCATCATTCCTCATCCATCATTCCCCTTCCATTTCTTTGATTTTTCTTCAAACCGTGCACAAATTGGGGGAGGATTGAACTGGGAGAATTGGCTCCCTTCCTCTGCCGTTCCTGAGAGAAAACAGCTGTGGTTGACAGAACTCCATTGTTGAACAGTGACGGTGCTCGAGCTTGAGTCGTGACGATTGAGCACAGGATTGTTGCAATTGATGTGGGGGAATTGTTCCTCAGGTTCCGTTGATGCTTCTGGGATCATCAGTTGGATGAAACCTGCAGCCATTGAGGGGATTCCATAAACGAACAGTAACCTGGGTGTTCTTGGTGTTCATCATCGAATCGTGGGAATCTGGGTAAGGATTTGTGTAATTGAGTTTACAGACTTGTAATTGGACTTAAAACGAAACTAACTGAATGATTAATTGAAGGAATTAAGGCTGAATTGATGGACTTTGAACCGGGTTGTATCGCGGGTGAGTTGGACCCGTTTACCAGAGATACGGGTTGGGCTGGTGACACTGTAGCAGGCGCGTGGATTTCACGCGCAGACACTCACGGCGGTGCGTGACGGCGCGTGGGCACGAATCTCGAGGTGAGGTCAACATGACTTCTGTCCTATTTAATGTAACGGACATTTTGGAATTGGTTTCGTGTCGATCGGACACCGTCTCGATATTGTTCGGGATATCCAAAGGTTTTTAATTAAGTTTAAAAATAAGTAAAAATTCGGGAAAATTACGGGACTTTGATAGGATGTTAATGTTGAGGTTAGTAACCCTCTAATGTGATTTGGACAGGATTGGGAGTCCCGGTGATAGTGGTGAGGCACGGGAGGGCCGGTGGCACGCGTATCGAGGCATACCGTTAAAACGGTCTGTGAGTGGACTTTGGTTTTATAAATTCTATGCATGCTTAAATGTTTTATATGGATTATGGTTGTGATTGTGTGATGTTGATTTGGTTGTTGGTAAATTGTACGGTTTCACGTATTTCGAGGCGATTTACGTGCTTGCACGTAAATCGAGGTTTTCCGGTTTTACATGGATTTTCCATATTTATGACTTGGATATAATATGATGAAATGGTTTTGAAATTGGAAATATAAACTCGGGCTTGAGGCCCACTTGTTTTGGAAATTTCGGACTTGGAGTCTATTTGAGAATCGGGCCGGGAGCCCAGTTGGTTAATGAAATCGGGCCAGGGGCCCAGTTGATATGAAATCGGGCTGAGACCCATTTGAGTTATGTTATCGGGCCAGGGCCCCAGTTGATTTACGAATTCGGGCCGTGGGCCCAGTGGGTTTATAAGTCGGGCTGCGGGCCCAGTTGGTTTACAAATCGGGTCGTGGGCCCAGTGGTTCATAAAATCGGGCATGAGGCTCAGTTGGATTATAAATGTGATTTCGAGTCAGGGACCCTATGATTAATAATTGTGATTTTGGGTCAGGGACCCTAAATGGAATTACATGGTTTTATGGAAATTTCGGGCAGGGCCCAATGGTAATGATGTGATAAAAGGATTTAATAAAACTGTTTTTCCATATACCATCTGGATACAAGGATATATGATGGTCTCCTCCAGATGTCTAGGACACTGGGGAAGTCACGGTGCATTGCCTGCGAGGGGTCATTATACAGAGCAGCCGGACCGTATGATGACTCAGGAGCAGGATTGCTATGATTGACGTCAGGGACGTCAGACATCAGGGATGTCAGATATATGGACCCGGAGAGACCCCGGGCAGCACGCGTAGCTTATGAAACCGTGAGATATGACGTCAGGGACGTCTAGCGTCTGGGACGCTAAGCATCTGGGATGCTGGTGATGGTAATGGTAAAATATGGATTAATGAATATATGGCTTATTGGTTGGATATGTGTTATATGGTATAAATGGATTATTGGTTATGAAATGGTATGTCGGGTCAGGGACCCTAAATGGTTTTGGATTTTTGAATTGATGTTCATTTATGGTCGTGGGTGGTGACCCACATGGTTGTATATGTATGGTGGTGGTATTCCACTGTTTTGGGCTGAGTTCCCATACTGGGTTTTTGGTTAACGGTTTTTGGGCTAAGGCCCTAATGGCTCGATTGAGCAAACGTTTTGGTTACTGGTTTTCGTGGCATGCATACGTTTTTATTAGAGGGCATAAATGTCTTATAAATGTATTTGATGAACTTACTGGTCTTTGTCCACTCACAGCTTTTGTTTTTAATGCCCTTCAGGTTGATCACGGATGCGATTGCAGCAGAGACTGGGACATTGCACACCTCCTCCATTGATCCTTGCGCACTCTGGATACCCTGTTGGGCAGTGGCTCTTGGTTATCCCTTGTCTGACACCTCTTGTTGGACGGGAGTAAGGCACATTCCACGGTAATCCCGGGGGGATTGGGATGGGTCCTGTCAACTTGGTATCAGAGCACGATTGCTCTTTTTGTGCGCGCAGGTCGAGGGTGTGATGTCTCTTTGGGCTGCAATTCGTTATCAACCTGATAGATAGTTTTTGGGTTTGGATAGTGGATGGAGTGTGATTGGCCCGATACGCCGTGCGTTAATGTGATTCGACCCAAGTGGGGTTGATTGTGATGAACTGGTATTGTGGGACCGTCGGTTCGGTCATGTGATATTGGATTGTTGTGCTACTAGGTGCAGCCAGGTTCGGGGAACCTCATATGAGTAATGGTTTAAAATGTGAACCCTTGTGGAGGTTTCTAGTGTGAGGGATGTTGATTCATCGGAGTTGGCCGATGACCTAGTGGTGGAACCCACGTTGATGGGATGGTAGGATTGGATTTGACGTCTATTCGATGTCAGGACCGCGGGGTCGGTCAGGTTGTGGATTTTATATTACGGAAAGTGGTTGGGTTCGGGGGAACCATAGGGTGTGATTGTGGAACCCTAGTATATGATGGATTCAAAAGGTAAACCTTAATTGTGGCTAGTGGATGAGAACTTGTGCTGCAACGAGCGGTTGAGGTCATGGATGACCATGTGGATGGCTCTGGTGAGTCTAGGCAGAACTATGGGATCCGATTTACGGATACGGTTCTGAGATAAATTATGGAATCCCGTGTTGGATCGGGTATTGGTGTGATGTGTGGATGCGGATCTCGATAGCAATGACAGTTAGTCGGTAGTCATATGGAGATGACTGGCTATCGAGGGTAATTAGTGTGGTTATAATACTTGGGGATCAGGGGACGTTCGGGGAACGTTCATTTTCCTGATGTGGATTGTCAGAATAGTGGTACCCATAGTCGTGAGGTACGGGATCGTCGTTCGGTATGAACGGAGATCCAGGGTTGTTGTATTTGCACACGGTGTGCAGTATGGATGTTTGCGGGTTGTTACTTTTGTGCTGATGCTAGTATGGATGCCTGTGCGCTGATACTAGTGTTGTTGATAGTGTGTTGGTGCTGGTACTAGCGCTGGTGCTAGTGTCGGTGATGGTGTTGACGATGAGCCACAAGTTGGGGTGTGACTCCGTCATGGTGAACATATGTTCGGTCTTCGAGATTCGGTACTGGTTGAGTGGTGGACTGGATGGGATCCAGTTAAGATTGTGATGTGTTGGGATAAGTCCCAATAGTGGTGAGATAACCAGCGATGAGTGGATAAAAGGTATAATTGAGAACTTGGGAAACCGATTGTTGAACCTGTAAAGGTTGGGATGTACGAACGGGACAATAACGGATTGATTGTGGACACGGGGTTGTCCAAGTGAATTGAGAAGGTAGGAAGTCTAGTGGTTAGACTTGACGTTTTGTTGGGAGCGTGTCTGTTTCCAACATGGTTGGAACCTTAGTGTCGAGGAAAGTTGTGATAGGGGAACGAAAGTGGTGCTCGTTTTTGGGTGATTGGTATTCCGAAGTCATAGGGGTTGACTTCTTGTTTTCTGCCCTGGCAGACGTTGACTGTAGTTACCAGTACATTGACCGTGTATTGGTTGGTGAGCCCATGTATGTTGTGGGGTCATCAAGGGGAGTTGCGTAATCAAAATTAGGTAAACGAGATTTCCCATTTTCTGCTTGGTGGCAGACGATGTGGTGTCACATGGTGTTGTGAGTGCAGTGAGTTTTGTTGCATCCACGTAAGATGAGTATTGGCGTCATCA
This sequence comes from Prinsepia uniflora, assembly GCA_032719365.1. Lineage (NCBI taxonomy): Eukaryota > Viridiplantae > Streptophyta > Magnoliopsida > Rosales > Rosaceae > Prinsepia > Prinsepia uniflora. The sequence goes on along the minus strand of CM064876.1, from coordinate 36,791 downwards.
TTTTTGGATCATCCTTGGTTTTTCCTAGGTGGAATGACAAGGATCGATACGAACTTGGGTGTGTGAGTCGTAAATGACGGGGTTGAACTTCTTTTCGAAGTGGGGCCCGTATGGTATTCTACTCGGGTGAGTAGGTTTTCATGGTAGTTGAATTTTGTCAACCTTAGACGTGTGGAGGTTGGATTGGCTTCCCTATGAAGTCAATCAAGTGTATTGAACGGGTAACCGATAGGTTCGGTTTTGGTGTGTCTTGGTAAGTGTGAACGAGATTTCGGGATTTGGAATCGAATTCTGGGTGACGATTCAGGATTCGATTTTGGAACTTGAAAGTATATTTCTGGATTTGGGTACGGAATGATTATTCCAAATGCTAGCTTACGGAATAATGATTTCGGATTCGAATTTGGAAATGAGTTAAAAATGTGATGTCTGGGCTTGGATCCGGGATTTCTTACGAAATTGCGGATTCAGATTCGGAATTGGAACTAGATGTTGGGTGGAGTTTCGATTTGTCTCATGCTGGATTGGGCAAACGTACTCCATTATTGGAACGTGTTCGGCTATGACCTAGGTGGTTGTAGTCTGGTTATTAGATAGATGTGTGTACTTCGTACATGGTTCGAGGTACAATACCTTGTAGACTTGTGATGTCTAGTTACGGTATACGGGATATACCTGAGGTGTGTTGGTGAACGTGTTGGTAGTCGGATTGGTTCCGATACCATGGGATTGGTTGTGGACGGGACATTACTATGCAATGGGTCATGGTATTTCCAATGTGTTTAATTACACACGAGTCGTGTGAAAGGTCGGTAAATGTTTACTAAGTTAAGTACGTTGGTGGCATGTGTAGCCACGAGTGAGTCTAGTGTCAGTTTTCGACTGACAACAACTGTGTGGTGACAGATTGTCAGGATGTGTCAACATAGATTGTTGAGTGGGGTCAGCTGACTCCTAGTGGGAGTGGGAAAGGAACCGTCGAGTTGTTGCGTCTACGAGAGGGTTGATTTGACAAGTGGTGTCAAATTCAAAACAAGTAGTTTCAGTCATTCGACGGGGTCGAATGTAGTAGTTGTGTTTTGAGTACTAGTGGTACGTTTGGGTGCAGGCAAGTTTTGTCTAAGTAGTTGGTGTACGGGTGTACACGTATTGCGTGGTCGATTCCACTTTCCACGGGGTGTTTGTGGAATCAGGGTAGTCGAGTTTCGAGAGCGAAACTTATTAAGGAGGGAAGTACGATGAGATTATAGCAGTTGGAATTTCGAGGACGAAATTTATTAAGGAGGGAAGATTGTAACGACCCGTCCCGAATTCCGGGATTAGATTAGTCACTAATCTCGTTTAGTGAGGTTGATCGGTGGTTAGTGGGGCGGAATCGGACAATTGTGCAAAATGACCGTTTTGCCCCTGGTCGTGGGCAAAATGTTGACTTTTTGATCGGGTGGTCAAATGGACTTTGACCGATGACCGTGACGTAGTTCGGGACGTCACGAGTTCATAGACAGGTGGCACGTTCGATTCCGACATTCGTAGAGAAAGTTATGGTGTTCGGAAGTTGAGGGGTATTTTGGTAATTTGGCTTATTAGGGGCCAAATGTTGACTTTTTGACCGGGAGGTCCGATGGGCGAGGGCCAAGGACCGTTACGTAGGTATCGTCGATACGAATCCAACGACAGGCGGCATGCCGAAATTGGAGATTCGACGACAACGTTATGGTCAAGGAAACGAACTAACAAACCGAGGCTCAGATTAAAATAATAATATAATAATGAATAGTGACCGTTGACTGTGCACATCTGGATGAGTGACAAGTGTCACCCATCCCCTGAATTCTGATCCATGTTTCCCTCCCAACACTATCATTACAACATCATCATTCCTCATCCATCATTCCCCTTCCTTTTCTTTGATTTTTCTTCAAACCGTGCACAAATTGGGGGAGGATTGAACTGGGAGAATTGGCTCCCTTCCTCTGCCGTTCCTGAGAGAAAACTGAGAGACTAAGATGATCGAATTAACGGGGAAACACGAGGGGTTGTGAGAGTGCTGAATTTGGGATTTTGGATTTCGGGAAAATTGGGGGGAAAATTCGAATTGGAGGAATTAGGCCGTGAGGATCGCAATTGAGCCTACCTTCAGCTTCCTGGGAGTGCCACGATCATAATTGTCGAAGAAACAAGAAGAATTGGCAACGTTTTGGCTCTGATCACACTGGGTGACAGAGGAGGAAAATCGAGTTTGAGTCGTGGAGTTGGAGGCTTCGATGGACGGAATTGAGGTGGGGAAACTGCTTCTCATGATCCCACGATGCTTCTGGGTTCGTCAATTGAAGGAAAACAGCTGTGGTTGACAGAACTCCATTGTTGAACAGTGACGGTGCTCGAGCTTGAGTCGTGACGATTGAGCACAGGATTGATGCAATTGATGTGGGGGAATTGTTCCTCAGGGTCCGTTGATGCTTCTGGGATCATCAATTGGATGAAACCTGCAGCCATTGAGGGGATTCCATAAACGAACAGTAACCTGGGTGTTCTTGGTGTTCATCATCGAATCGTGGGAATCTGGGTAAGGATTTGTGTAATTGAGTTTACAGACTTGTAATTGGACTTAAAACGAAACTAACTGAATGATTAATTGAAGGAATTAAGGCTGAATTGATGGACTTTGAACCGGGTTGTATCGCGGGTGAGTTGGACCCGATACGGGTTGGGCTGGTGACACTGTAGCAGGCGCGTGGATTTCACGCGCAGCCACTCACGGCGGCGCGTGACGGCGCGTGGGCACGAATCTCGAGGTAAGGTCAACATGACTTCTGTCCTATTTAATGTAACGGACATTTTGGAATTGGTTTCGTGTCGATTGGACACCGTCTCGATATTGTTCGGGATATCCGAAAGTTTTAAATTAAGTTTAAAAATAAGTAAAAATTCGGGAAAATTACGGGACTTTGATAGGATGTTAATGTTGAGGTTAGTAACCCTCTAATGTGATTTGGACAGGATTGGGAGTCCCGGTGATAGTGGTGAGGCCCGGGAGGGCCGGTGGCACGCGTATCGAGGCATACCGTTAAAACGGTCTGTGAGTGGACTTTGGTTTTATAAATTCTATGCATGCTTAAATGTTTTATATGGATTATGGTTGTGATTGTGTGATGTTGATTTGGTTGTTGGTAAATTGTACGGTTTCACGTATTTCGAGGCGATTTACGTGCTTGCACGTAAATCGAGGTTTTCTGGTTTTACATGGATTTTCCATATTTATGACTTGGATATAATATGATGAAATGGTTTTGAAATTGGAAATATAAACTCGGGCTTGAGGCCCACTTGTTTTGGAAATTTCGGACTTGGAGTCCATTTGAGAATCGGGCCGAGGGCCCAGTTGGTTAATGAAATCGGGCCAGGGGCCCAGTTGATATGAAATCGGGCTGAGACCCATTTGAGTTATGTTATCGGGCCAGGGCCCCAGTTGATTTACGAATTCGGGTCGTGGGCCCAGTGGGTTTATAAGTCGGGCTGCGGGCCCAGTTGGTTTACAAATCGGGTCGTGGGCCTAGTGGTTCATAAAATCGAGCATGAGGCTCAGTTGGATTATAAATGTGATTTCGGGTCAGGGACCCTATGATTAATAATTGTGATTTTGGGTCAGGGACCCTAAATGGAATTACATGGTTTTATGGAAATTTCGGGGAGGGCCCAATGGTAATGATGTGATAAAAGGATTTAATAAAACTGTTTTTCCATATACCATCTGGATACAAGGATATATGATGGTCTCCTCCAGATGTCTGGGACACTGGTGAAGTCACGGTGCATTGCCTGCGAGGGGTCATTATACGGAGCAGCCGGACCGTATGATGACTCAGGAGCAGGATTGCTATGATTGACGTCAGGGACGTCAGACATCAGGGATGTCAGATATATGGACCCGGAGAGACCCCGGGCAGCACGCGTAGCTTATGAAACCGTGAGATATGACGTCAGGGATGTCTAGCGTCTGGGACGCTAAGCATCTAGGATGCTGGTGATGGTAATGGTAAAATATGGATTAATGAATAAATGGCTTATTGGTTGGATATGTGTTATATGGTATAAATGGATTATTGGTTATGAAATGGTATGTCGGGTCAGGGACCCACATGGTTGTATATGTATGGTGGTGGTATTCCACTATTTTGGGCTGAGTTCCCATACTGGGTTTTTGGTTAACGGGTTTTGGGCTAAGGCCCTAATGGCTCGGTTGAGCAAACGTTTTGGTTACTGGTTTTCGTGGCATGCATACGTTTTTATTAGAGGGCATAAATGTCTTATAAATGTATTTGATGAACTTACTGGTTTTTGTCCACTCACAGCTTTTGTTTTTAATGCCCTTCAGGTTGATCACGGATGCGATTGCAGCAGAGACTGGGACATTGCACACCTCCTCCATCGATCCTTGCGCACTCTGGATACCCCGTTGGGTAGTGGCTCTTGGTTATCCCTTGTCTGACACCTCTTGTTGGACGGGAGCAGGGCACATTCCACGGTAATCCCGGGGGGATTGGGATGGGTCCTGTCACTTGACCTGCTGACAGATCAAACACTTGCTGACATACTCAGCTATCTCCCTCTTCATCCCAGGCCACCAATAATAGTCCCGGAGAGTACGATACATCTTCGTCCCTCCTAGATGCATAGCATAGGCTGAACTGTGGGCCTCGTCTAAAATCTCTCTCCTCAACTCTGGTACCGTAGGTACACACAATCTCGCCAGCTTCACCAATGCTCCGTCTCCCCGGATGGAGAAATCCTGTCTCTGTCCGGACCCAACCTCGTTTCTGTAGTCACAGAGTATCTGGTCCTGTTGTTGAGCCTCGATGATCCTGTCGACCAACACTGGTCGCACATGAAAGCTAGCCAACAAGGCTCCCTGATCGTCCATCCCTAATATCACTCCGCTCTTCCGGAGTTCCACTAGCAAAGGAAGATACACCAATCTCAAATGCGCAACTGATCCCGCCGACTTCCTGCTAAGCGCATCAGCCACGACATTTGCCTTGCCAGGATGGTACTCGATTGCACAGTCATAATCCTTTAACAATTCTAACCATCTCCGCTGTCTCATGTTGAGTTCCTTCTGAGTGAACAGATGTTTGAGACTCTGGTGGTCGGTGTATATCCGGCATGTCACACCGAACAGGTAATGTCTCCAGATCTTTAGAGCATGAACCACCGCTGCCAATTCCAGATCATGGGTAGGGTAGTTCAATTCGTGAGTCTTCAGCTGCCGGGATGCGTAGGCAATCACTTTTCCATTCTGCATCAATACACAACCCAAACCCTGCAGCGATGCATCACTATATACCACGAACTCTCCATTATTGTCCGGTAATGCAAGGACAGGTGCAGTGGTTAATCGGAACTTTAATTCCTGAAAACTCTGTTCACACTGCTCGCCCCACACAAAATTCACCCCTTTCCATGTTAACCGAGTCAATGGTGCGGCAATTTGGGAGAAACCCTCCACGAATCTCAGATAATAGCCTGCTAACCCAACAAAACTTCGCACTTCCGTCACCGTAGTCGGTCTTGGCCAATTTGTCACAGCCTCCATTTTCTGAGGATCCACACTTATCCCTTCGGGTGATATAATGTGACCCCAAGAATCCAATACTATTTAGCCAGAATTGACATTTGCTTAACTTGGCATATAGCTGCTCCTGTCGTAGTTTACCCAATACCAACCGTAAGTGCTTCTCATGAGCCCTGACACTCTTGGAATACACCAAGATGTCGTCGATAAACACTATCACAAATTTATCCAAGTATGCTCGAAAGACCCGATTCATCAAGTTCATGAATGCAGCTGGTGCATTCGTCAGTCCGAAGGGCATCACCAAGAATTCATAATGCCCATACCTTGTCCGAAAAGCTGTTTTCTGAACATCCCCCTCGGCTATTCTCAGTTGATGGTATCCTGACCTCGGATCTATCTTGGAGAAGTATCGTGCTCCTCGTAACTGATCGAACAAATCATTGATCCTGGGTAAGGGATACTGATTCCTAACCGTGGCTTTGTTCAACTGCCTATAATCCACACACAACCGCAAACTACCCTCCTTCTTTTTCACAAATAAGACCGGTGCTCCCCATGGTGATGTACTGGGTCGGATAAACCCTAGATCCACCAGTTCCTGTAGTTGGATTTTCAATTCTCGTAGCTCTGCCGGTGCCATACGATACGGTGCTTCCGATATCGGTCGAGTCCCGGGGAGTAACTCGATCGTGAAATCGATCTCCCTGGGTGGTGGTAATCCAGGTAAATCCCCTGGAAAAAACATCAGGAAATTTCCGCACAATCGGAATATCCTCAATTCTCAAAGATTCATCCGTAGACTCTACCACATAAGCAAGATAACCCTGACACCCCTTCTGTAAAAGTTTTGTAGCTGTGAGTGCAGATATTACCTTGGGTGATGCGTCTCCACACTCCCCCTGAAATATCACTTCCGGCAATCCCGAACCTCTCAAAGTCAATCACATGTTACTACAGTCGATGAGCAAATTGTACTCTGACAACCAATCAACTCCAAGTATCACATCGAAGTCGTGCACATTCATAAGAATCAAATCTGCTGGAAACTCGATTCCTTCAATCTCCACAGGACAAGCTCGTATCTCCTGGTTCACTTGGTAGGTCACACCCATCGGTGTCCCCACACCCATCTCGTGCTCAAGTGCGGTCACCTCACGGCCCAACAGACCCGCACAACGCGGTGAAATAAAAGAATGAGTTGCTCCCGAATCCATCAGTGCACGAACAACAATGCCATAAATATGTACAGTACATGTCAATACTCCCGGAATGGATCTGGCCTGTTGCTGGGTGACAGCATAGACACGGGCCACAGACTCTGCAGGTCGTCCCCGTCCTCTAGCTCCTCGATCACGGCCACGCACAACACCGCGTGTCCGGCTGCTGGCAGTCTGGGATGCTGAGCTCTGTACTGGCATAGTGCTGCCCCGAATCAGTGGACAATCAGAAGCATAGTGCCCCGGCTCACCACAAGTGAAGCATGTGACCTCCCTAGGTCGACCCGAGTATCCTCCCGATGAGGTTCTCATCGGTGAGTACGGCTGCTGCCAAGCCCCAGAATGCTGTCCAGACCGCTAAGGACTCCTGAACTGACCAGAACGTCCTCGGCTGCCCGAAGATGAAGATCCACCAGAATGTCCTCCCTTCGATCCCCGACGGACCGAGAATCCCAAGTATGGGCGATCACGTCGCCGTGTCTCCGCCTCAGCTCGCTGACGTGCCAGGATACTGTTCTCAACCCTGGTCGCCGCATCAGTCAGATCCCTCATGGTAGCAAAGGGCGTCGCAGTCACCATCGCCTGAATCTTAGGTCGCAGGTCCCACTCAAATATGCAACATCGATCATCCTCGGTGATCACGAAGTTCTCAGCAAAGCGAGACAACATCAGGAACGTCTCCTCGTACTCTGCTACAGTCTGGTCTCCATGCCGGAGTTGCAGAAACTCCACCTCACGGGCGTTGCGAAACGACCGTGGATAAAACTGGTTGAGAAACCGCTCCCGGAAGGTCTCCGATGGAATGGTGTGAACGGTCCAGCCAGCCAGGACAAGGTTGTACCACCACCGATAGGCGCTCCCATCCAGTAGGAAGGTCGCCAGTACGACACGCTCCTCCGGTGGACAGTGCATGACCTCGAAGATCCTCTCCTAGCGGTCAATCCACTGGTGTGCTTCCTCGGGGTCGGTCCCCCCACTAAAGTGCATAGCACCCAGGCACTGGGACCGCTCAATGCTCGCAGTGTCTCCATTCCCTCCATTGCCCTCGTCAACACGTGCACGGGGATCACGTCGGGGAGGCATATCCAACTATTAAGAGGCAAACAGGTTAAAAGACCTCGAAAGCGACCATGTACAAAGTACAAACCGCTAACCTAGTACTCTGACTGAAATCCTAATGCTCTGATACCAAGCTGACAGGGCCCGTCCCAATCCCACTAGGACCACCCGGGAACGTGCCCCGCTCCCGTCTGACATTGACTCTAAACATACCAAAATTACCCTTAAATAAAAACCGAATACTCAAATAGATAGATAACGTACAACAACAATGCTTAAAGCGATACTGTCAGACAAGGGATAATAAAATAACAACACGTGAGCACAATAGTCAGAGTACATTATTCGGTGCTCAACCTACCCACAAGTGGGTGTACAGGTGCACAGCTAAGCAACTAAACCTCTGCCTCCTCTTCCGGGTCCTCCTCCTCTATTTTCGTGTCAGGGTCTGGAGGGGTCAGTAAAACAAGAGTGAGTGGGCCAAAAATAACAGTTTATAAATCAATTTAAGAATAAAATAATCATAAGGTTTTACCCCTCCGTTTTCCAAATCTTGCATGCAGTGAAAACATAATGTTATAATGAAATCAATCCATAAAACCACAATAATAATCGAAAGGAGAAACTAACATATCAGTGCACTGTAAAACCCAACCCAAATGATGTCACGGTTCTAAGGCTACGTTTTGCCACTCAGGGTCTCACACCCGAGACTCTGTAGGTACATCAGCTCCCGGTATCCCGGTCACTGCCCGAGGTATATGAACATGCCTTCCTGAGAGTAAGCAGCCCAACGGGGGTCAACGCCACTCAGTCAGGGCCCCGTGACTACTCCAGGGTCCACCCAGGCCAACGACCCTCCCTGGAGGAAACAATATACACAGGTAGGAAAGTACAGTACAATAACAGTATAGTTTATCCTATGTCCCCCCGAACATCCCAAACACAATCCACATATAATCCAGACAGGTCTCATGCCCAAAACATTGTAATAGCATATATAAACAGTTCATATAAGACTCATCGAAATCATAAGTGGAAATAGTAAAACAGTTTATGCATGCAAGCCTTTTATAAATCAAACAGTCCACTCACACTCGGTCCTTGCTGCTCAACGATCTCTAAAACCTGTATTAATATACCTGAGGGTTACTTAAGGACCCTATAACATTAATACCAAGACCCTAGAACAGATCCGCCTCAAAATCGCATCCCGGGCACTATTCTCGATGCTTCAAACACCATTTTGACTAATCTAACGATCTCCGATCGACATGAAACCACCTCCATTGGATCCGTATCGTCGAAACCTTGAAAATGGTACCGGACCCACCAAAATCACTGTTCATACGCGCCCCCACGCTCCTGGTCAACTCGTGGGTCAGCGCTGCTACAGTACTGCTGACGTCAGCATGACGTCATCATTGGCACTTGTCAGGTGACACGTGGCATGTTCTGATTGGTCCCTGGTCTGACAACATCTGACAGGATGATGTCATCATGACGTCAGAAGTGACGTCACCATTGCTACAGTACCGGGTCAGCCCGTTTTACTGGAACCGGGTCGCCGTTGACCCACGGCTTGACCCGATTCCACCGTACGTTTTTTGCCACCATTTTTTACGGGGTTCATTCCTATAGGGTCGTCTAGGTCTGTTCTATGGTTCTACAATCTCAAAACTTGAAGAAAATGAGAAGAAACTCACCAGACCTTGTTGAACTTCACGGCCAGAAATCCGGTCGTCGTCTCCCGCGATCCACGCCGTCTCAGTCGTCCAAAACCGTCCCAACCAGCTCGTCTCTCACCCTAGGACATGTTCATAACCAAAGGATCGATTTCTAGGCATTAAAACGGGTTGGTTCGAAACAGGGAACAAAAACGGGTTCTTGGGTTTTGGGCCTTACCGCCGCCGTAGCCTTCGCCGTCTGTTCAGTCGTGCTCCTGGGGTCCTCACGGTGTCGACTGGAGCTCCACTTGAGTTGAGGTGGTGAAAATGTGGGTTGTTGCTTCTTGGACCCGATTCCTCTGTGTTTCGAGTCTGAGTTTGCACGGTTTGTGCAGGGCAGGGGAGTGGACGGTGGTGGCTGGTGGTGCACGGTGGTGATGAGGAGATGATGGTGGTGGTGTGGGTGGTCGGCTGGTGGTGTGAAGGTTGATGGTTTGTGTGTTTGGGTCGAGAGAAAATGGAAGGGAAAATGGGTGCACGGTTTAGGGGGGATGGATGTGTATGTGTTTGTGTTTGAGAGAAAAGGGAGATGATGATCGTGCATGAAGAAGAAAAAGCAGAATGAAATGGAGGGCTGAGATGAGTTTAGGCAGAAAATCCAATGGCTAGGGTTCAATGAGGCAAATAAATTAGTATAAAATAGGTAAATAGTTGTAAGGTTGCTTTATTGGAATAGTATTGACTTGGATGAATGACACTTGTCACTCATCCGCTAGTTTGATTCAAATCTGACTTGGCACGGATTCCCGTAATTAATTAATATTTTATTCCATTGTTCTCGGTTTGTAAATTCCGCTAAAATACGTCTGTGACCATTACTTCTTCATACGAACTCCGATTTCGGCGTGCCGCCTGCCTACGGATTCGTGACGTTGTCATGGGTCAAAGTCCAAATTATTTCCCGGGTCAAAAGTCAAAGTCCCCCCCCCCCCTCAGGGCAAAATAGTCTTTTTACATTAAAATATTATTATTCTTTGTTCGGGTCGTTACAAGGGCATTATGGGAACGTGATGATGAAGACGAAGACGATGTTGATGACGATGACAGTCCAATGAAGGAAGAAGAGAAGAGAACAAAAACGGAGGACGATGGATGGAGAAGACGGATGAAGCATGTGGTCGGTTCGTGAACAAAGAAGAACATTCTGAGGACGGAGCATGGCAAACACAAAATGAAGTCATCTGTCCAATAAGGGTAAACACGTCAACTCACTATTCACAATAAAGAGATTGAAAAAAGAAATAGGGGTATAATGGCATGTGCACTGCTCTATGAACAGTGCCATACCTTACTTAGCTTTAGTATATGTATAATTGTGGTGTGTTTGCTTTGTAGATAATAGATAGTTTGGTTTCTAGGAATCCAATAATAGCTACTTGTGCGCATGAGCAAGTGCCCCTTATTTAGGTTAAAGTTGGCAGTTAAAGCTCTGTGAAGGGATGCTTATTGGTAGGCTATTAGAATGATGCGTATATTATTAGAAAATAAAGTTTAGGTTGGAAGGAACTTTATTTCAGTTTTAAGACAACTTGTTTAAGCAATACATTTTTAGTTGACGATGTTTTTATGTCTTTTGAAGTTAGTGCATTAACGTAAAATGCAAAAGCGTTTCAGTTGATGAAGTTTATGTATGTGAAATCATTGCAAGAATTGGTCCGCGAAAATCACATTGCTTGGCATGTTACAATTGGATTTTTAATTTTGGATTGCGTGTTTATTTCTCGATTGAATGTTCATTAACTTGCATGTTTATTTCTGGAATCGTGAATTTTCTGCTCTTTTCTGCTCTCATAGTCAAGTAGTGTCATCATAGTCTATCAAGTAGAATGTGGAATGAAATTTTCATCAACTAAGGCTATTTGCGATCCCTATAATCAGATAGGATTCTCATAGTAAGATAATGTTCTCAGGGATAGGTAGTGTCCTCATAGTCTAGGCATTTTAGGTTGTTTTTAATTGTGAGACTAATGTGTTTTTATCCTCATTATGATATGGTAGTACATATTGGTAGCTTCACCCTTTTATTCCTTTCACATTAAAATTAAATGGCAATTGGGGCTGTTTGCATCCACACACATTATAAATGCGAACTCAAATGAATGATTTTAGACTCACAACTCATACAATAGAAATGGATTTTAGGTCACTGCTCCAAACAAACAAACCCACCACCAAATTGAGTATGAGTTATGCTGTTTAGGAGGAGTTGTTCCCTTTAACTCAATTATAGAGTTCGTGGGAGAGAGCGGTTTCGGAAAGACTCAAATATGTCTCCAACTAGGATTGACAATACAACTCCATCCCGCAAATGGTAGACTATCGAGATCATCCATCTACCTTCATAGTGAATATGCCTTCCCATATCGTCGACTCCACTGAATGGTAGCCCATTTGCAGGCGTCCATGAAATCTTACGTCGGTGCAACCCTTGTGCCCAAATATTCGCTAAGGTTGTTGAAGATTCTTATCAACTAGTAGCAATTCTGCCATCCATTGAAACAATGATTAAGAAGGGCAAGTAGGAGTTTCAAATCCTTCTCATCGTCGTGGATTCAATTTTCGCCCTAACCCCAAAGGAACTCAAAACTCAGTCAGAGTTTTTATTTAAGATTTCTGGAAAATTAAGGATTTTGGAAGGCCGATTTGATCTAATCGTCATCTCACAAGTGAGGTATCTAATTTCTTTGGCCCTTCGAGTGGTATCAATGGGTTACAAATGGGGAACTTGTCCACCTTCCAAACATCTGGAAAAAGGGTGCCTTCAACATTGATATTAGGTTGGACGAATTGCATTAATTCAATATTTTTCTTTTCCAAAGTAGAGGAGATTGGTGCAAGAAGTTATGATGTTGAAGGATCTGAGGCCACCTACATTAACAAAAGCACAAGAATTCTTGATATTGAGTTTGCTCCTAACCTTGCTCTTGCAAACTGTAACTTTGCCATTGACCAAAGTGTGATAGTTGGAACTAGATTGAACCTGGCACGATGACTACAGGACTATAGGGGCAAATCAACATAAGTCCATTGTTGGGCATCAATATATGTTCTCACGTTGAATATGACATCCATGTTGAAATTTTAATTTTGTATTGTCCCACACTACGGTAGCATATCTAGTATCTAGTCTTGCGCTATGTATGAAAACTCAACTGCTTTGTATACTAGGGAATAGGCTTCATTTCATAAAAATCTTGCAATAAACACATAAAGACATGGAACCCACATATTTCATAAAAAACTTTCATTAAAAACATAACAATAAAGAAACCACATATTTGGCTTCAAACAAACAAAACATTAAAAAGAACGATAAGGTTTCCTTTTCATAGAACCCAAAAAACACCAACTTCACTTGCACCCATATATATTCAACAACATCAAACACAAAACAAATTCTTGGCCCCTTCGATACTTATTTCATCCCACTTACTTGGTGTGTCGTAATCAACCCAATTTGCACATTTCTTGAATAATTTGAAGCCACTTTCAAGAGACTTATGCTTCAGTCATTTCTTTGAACTCCTTAAACTCTCACATCGCAGATGCCATTGCCGACTCTAGGTTCATCTTCATTACCTTAATCGAACGGAGATTAAGTCTTGTATGATGCCTTTTTTGGATAGTTCTTCTTTAGATTTCAACCAATGTTTCTTGTCCAGCTAGTATCTCCTTCGAAACATGCTCATGTATCTTCTTCTATAAAGGTATTCTTCACGGACATTGCAATCCCGGTATCTAAAGAAGTGTTCAACCAGTCAATGTTTGTTTGGTCATCAATTTCATAGGATGACAAGGTAAACACAAGTGGAGTTCGAAATTGAATTCCATCAACAACAGATTAATTTTCGGCATTTAGGAGGGTGTTGTCGGTGGTTGGGGTCTTGGGGCCATTTTTTTGGCTAATTGATTAGTGCAACAAAGACACAATTAAAGACAAACTAGATTACAATAGTTTGACGACAAACATGAGTAAGTACTTCTAGTGATTAGGTTTGATATCCGTCGAAACAATCTAGAGTGAATAATGCACAAAATAATATAATTTGAATCCCTAAGGACATTACTGACTGAATAACTAATTTTTGCAATTCCACAAAAGGGAAAACCTAACACATCCAATCTGATATAAGAGTCGCTGAACTTATTTGTACGAAACAAAATAAAATATAAATATAAATAACCTAATGAAAGGTACAAATAGACCACTTTCAGGGTTATTGGCACCAATCACTTATGTTATTACCGCCTTCACTGAATTCCGAGGACAACGAGGATATCAATAGCATCCACCATCATATCACAGATATTTCAATCCATCGTGATAGATGGAGGACTGAATCTCTTTATCAAAACCCATATGAATGCAGATCAGACTCATGAAGACAAGATTTCACCGGTAACCTGACCTGCGGGACATTGAAAGCCTTGACCAGGATCAACACTATGATGACAGACGAGAAAATGAAACTTAAAGATTAACAAACTTCGGTGAAATCAACACCAAAACTAGTTGGATTATTTGGTTTATTCAATACATCCCTACGGGTACCAAAGAGAAGTCCCCTGGAGCCGAAGAAGATGAATCGGAAAAAAACAATTTTTGAAGGAGTTTTTTTGGGAGAGGAAGCTGCTAGGGTTTTGGAGAGAGAAAAAAAAGAAAGTAAAATGCCTTTTAATAAATAGGAGAGAATCAAGCCACCTTTATAACTTATAGTAAAGAAGTTTTACTACAGTCTACAAAGGGTTCAATCACTAAATATAATACAAAAATACAAATTAAGAAATTAACGTAGATTAATTTAAGATTGATATAACATTTTCATGCAAACCAGCATCCATACAATCGATCGAGATACATAATTTTGCAGATCATCAATGACATTACTAACAATAATTATTAATTAAAGAAGAAATGCACTACATAATTAACTAATTAATTAAGATAATTAAAAGTCAAAGGCCTAAACACATGGCCGGCCTCTTTCTCTATCAACTCCAACTGCCTCTTCGAAATATGCAGGTACACAACCCATTCCCCATTCCCAACCGGGCTTGGCATCGGCATCACATACCCGGCATTGCCTCCCCACGGAAAATGGTACGACCAGAACATCGGCGGCCCCCACCCGAAATCCACCTTCGACACCGAGAACCGTTGGCCCGACGACACGACGAAAGCCGGCCCCTCTTGGCTCCCACTGAAGAATATCTTGGCCAACCCTGGCACTGGCCTATGTGCCTCAACCCAATCTATGAGCCCCAAAAAATGCTCCTTTGTCACAGCACACTCCAAAAAGTTATGCACTTCCTCAGCCACCCAATCCAAGGGCTTTTCAATTAGGTCCTCAATTTTTTTGCCACCAAATGGAATCGTTAACACGTTCCCAAAGTATGTGGCCATAAGTGTTGCTTGATCATCATGGTAATTTCCCTCGCTTAATCTCGTCCGTCCATCCACAAAAATGCCCATTTTACATGACTTTTGGGCACGATCGACGGCATTGTTATTAGTGTCACATTTGGCGACCATCTTCCACAAGAACGCACAAAACGACTGGAGCTTTGTCCTTCTGTAGCCGTTGGAACTGGCTAGGGCTTGGAGATTTTGGAGCTGCTCCACCGTGACATAATATATCCGGCTGATGAGGCGGTGGTCTTTATGATCATCCGCGGTGTCTTTGCCGGGAGGTGGCAAAGATGTGACAGGCACGTACATGTCGTTTAGAGAGGGGTCTATCTGACCTGGACGACGAGGGTTAAGCAAAGAACGACGAAAAGTTGGGAGCGTAGAGAGTGATTTGGACTGAGCCATCTCAGCCCATGACTCCAAAAACATGTTGGCTGAGTAGGCATCGGCTATGCGATGATCAAATGTGCATGCAACCACCATGCCACCACACTTGAGTTCCGTTGCCTGCAAATAATTACATATGATTTTTTTCTTTTTTGTGAGAAAATATTTCTTACTTACCTCCCATGTAATTTGGCTAAAATATCTAATATTATAGAAATTGAAATTTTTTTGTTCTAATTAACATTGTTCTAATATATCTTATTACTTCTTAACATTGCCATTTTTTTTTCTTTTTTGTTCCATTGCTATTCGACTCAACTTTTTTCAGAGAATGCAAAGATAAAATATTTCACGTTGAAAAGTTAAAACCTATCTTGCACGGATCGACTTGAGAACTCTCATGTCATTTTAATTTTTTTACTTTGGGAAATTACCAGGAAATGACATGAGAACGCTTAAGTCATTTGAACACGTATAATATTAACATGGAAATGACATATATATATATATATATATATATATATATATATATGTATGTATATGTATATATATATATATATGTATGTATATACATATATACCTAGACCGCCATGACCCCATGCTTCTTGATGGGCACCAATTTGCCCTCAATGCTTTCATCAGGGTTATAAAGGTTGAGGTCCTTAAGCTCCACATGAGCAAAGGCTTCCACGAAATCAACCCCACGGTTGTTGCATAGGATCTCAGGCTCCCCAACCGAATTGGCCACCACCACGCTGGAGAAGGCGTAGAAGGTGACCAGAGCTTGAACCAAGGCTAACTTCAAAGCTCTGGCCATAGCCCAGAAGCTCATGTTTTGGTTGTTTTTGTAGCAAAAAAAGACCCCCAACGTCCACAGGTGGGAGAAGCAGGTCGAGGTTGGAGAGTAGGAGTCAATGCTCTTGCAGTGGCAAAGCAGCAGCCACCACTTCTTGCTTGCTCAAACTCACCTTGAAATCTGATGAGGCCGCCATTTTTTGTCTGAATAATTAATTTGTGAGCAAGGTTTGTAAAATATCTAGGCCCAAATTTCAAATATATCTACAAAATGTTGTTTGAAGCATTAATGAAGTAAGTGGTTGTAGGTAAGTGAGATCCAAAATGTAGTAGGTGGTTGTAGGTAAGTGGGATCCAAAATGAAGTAAGTGGGTGGGTGAAGCATTAATGAAAGCATTTAGATGGTTCCTCCTTGGCCTATATAAGGAGAGGTCATTTGCTCATTTCATCAATCTCATCTAAGAGAAACATTTTCCTCCAAGTAGAGAGTGACGAGTGCCCACTCTAAGTTGAGAGTGTTGAGTGTTGTAGTGTTGGTAGCAAAACAAGTGTGAGAGAGAGAGTTTCCTTCAAGTAGTGTTCTTGAAGTTGTGCATCTCTTTGTACCCCTAATTTCATTAGTGAAGGTTCTTGTTGTTGTTGCTCCGTGGACATAGGCATATTGCCGAACCACGTTATATCCGGTGTTCTCTATTCTTTGCTCTTTTATTTCCTTGCATATTTATCCTTTTTGTGAGTTGAGTTATTATTTCCATTCTACTATTTTCCGCAACAGTGGTATCAAAGCTCTAGGTTCGTTGAGAGTTAGAATGGAAGGCTCAAGGAGTACCATGGTTCGACTCAACCACTCCAATTGGATTACATGGAAGCCGAGAATGGAGGACATTCTCTATTGCAAGGATCTGCATGAGCCCATAGAAGGAGAGGAAGGCAAGCCTGAGAATATGGGAGATGCTGAATGGAAGAAGTTGAATCGCAAGGCTATTGGCCATATTCGTGAATGGGTGGATGATAGTGTGTTCCACCATGTGTCCAACGAGACTAACGCCCATGCTCTTTGGTTGAATTTGGAGTCATTGTTCGAACAAAAGACCGCCTCAAAGAAAGCGTTTCTCATTAAGGAGCTTGTCAACATGAAGTATAAGGAGGGCGTAAGGGTGACTGAGCACCTCAACAACTTCCAAAGCACTGTCAATCAATTGGCCACGATGGACATGAAGATCGCGGATGAGCTTCAAGCGTTATTGCTTCTTAGATCTTTGCCCGACAGCTGGGAGACCTTTGTCATTACTGTAAGTAACTCTGCTCCCAATGGTGTGTTATCTATGGATAATGTTAAAGACAACATGTTCAATGAAGAGACTATGAGGAAGTCCTCTAGTTCCGATAATAGCCAAGTCTTTGTGGCGGAGAATAGAGGAAGGAGCAAGAGTAAAGGTCCCAGTCGAGATCGTGGAAGAAGTGCAAGCCGTTCGAGGACACGATTCAATGGAAGGTGTCATAATTGCAATCTCTATGGCCACATGATGAAGAATTGCAACAAACTAAAGAATAACAAGAAGGATGGGAAAGATGGCTCAACCTACCAAAAGAAAGAGGACACAACCAATACTGCAGCTACCGCTACTGTGTCCAGTCAAGCATGTGAGTTGTTGTCTCTTGACAGTGATTGCCTACATGCTGGTGAAGATAAAAACATTTCTTGGGTAGTTGATTCTGGAGCATCTTTCCATGCCACGACACACTTGGAGTTCTTCATCACATACAAAGCCGGAGACTTTGGGGAAGTGAAGATGGGCAATGATAGCTATTCCAAGATATCAGGAATAGGTGATGTTTTGTTCGAGACTGATTTGGGCAACAAGCTGTTATTGAAAGATGTGAGACATGTTCCTGGTTTACGTCTCAATCTAATGTTAACCGGTGTGCTTGATCAACAAGGGTTCCATCATCATGGGGGAGATCAAAAGTGGAGGCTTACCAAGGGATCGCTAGTCATCGCTAGAGGGAAGTTGTGCTGCACCCTTTACAAGACATATGGGAAGGTTTGCAAAGGAGAGTTGAATGTCGCGGACGATTCTCCTCTAAATCTATGGCACAAGAGATTAGGCCACATGAGTGAGAAGGGATTGCAAGTTTTGGCAAAGAAGTCTCTCATTCCCTTTGCCAAAGGTACATCACTCGACTCTTGTGATTATTGTTTATATGGCAAACAAAATCAAGTCAGTTTTTCTGGTACCTTCACAAGAAAAGGAAAAAAAAAATTAGACCTAGTACATTCTGATGTTTGTGGCCCTATGGAAGTTGAATCACTAGGTGGTAATAGATATTTTGTTACCTTTATTGATGATGTTTCACGAAAGGTTTGGATATAATTGTTGAAATCAAAAAGCCAGGTATTCCAAACCTTCAAGCAGTTTCATGTCATGGTGGAGAGGGAGACTGTGAGAGCCCTTAAATGTATCCGCAACGACAATGGAGGAGAGTACACTTCGAACGAGTTCAGAGATTACTGTTCGAAGTATGACATTAGGCATGCAAAGGCAATTCCTGGCACCCCAGAACATAATGGTGTAGCTGAAAGGATGAACCGCACCATTCTGGAGAAGGTCAGGTGCATGCTGAAGACAACCAATTTATCAAAGCGTTTTTGGGCCGAAGCTGTGTCAGCCGCTTGTTACCTTATCAACCGATCACCAAATGTACCATTGAACTTTGAGACTCTCGAATGCGTATGGACCGGTAGAAGCGTTTCATATTCACACTTGAAAGTGTTTGGGTGCAAAGCATTTGCACGTGTATCCGACGAGAAAAGATTGAAGATAGATGACAAAGGCACACCGTGCATCTTTCTCGGGTACGGCAATGAAGAAATGGGCTACCGCATGTGGGATCCAAAGACCAACAAGCTATTCAGAAGCAGAAATGTACACTTCTTTGAAGATCAGACCGTGGCAGATCTTGATAAGGAGACAGTTAAAAATGCAGGCCAACTCACCTATGATTCATCACCGCTGCAACAAGAACCTAGTGGCAGAGCTCAAGAGGTTATACATGAAGACGTTCCTGACATGGCTGAAGCAGAAGGTGCTGAGATAGTGTCTGAACCTGAAGACGATGATCAGGACGATCAAATTCAGGGGGAGCCAAGCCAGGAGGAGCAACCGGAGATTTCCCAAGTACCAGTTCGTAAATCAAACAGAGTGCCGAAGCCGAATACTAAGTATCCTTCTTCACAGTATATTCTCACGACCAGTGATGGTGATGACCCGCATTCCAGATACATTCTGTTGACTGGTAATGGAGAGCCTGAAAATTTTGAGGAGGCAAAGACTCATGCAGACAATGACAAATGGATGTTGGCAATGAAGTCTGAGATGGAGTCTTTATTGAAGAATGACACCTATGAGTTGGTGGAGCTTCCTAAAGGCAGAAAAGCACTCAAAAATAAGTGGGTGTTCAAGTTGAAGAGGGACGAGAATGAGCAGTTGATAAAGTTCAAGGCTCGCTTGGTTGTCAAGGGTTTTGGGCAGAAGGAAGGAGTCGATTTCGACGAGATATTCTCACCAGTGGTTAAGATGACTTCTATTCGAGTTATTCTGGGCATGGCAGCTAGCATGGAACTTGAGGTGGAGCAGTTGGATGTGAAGACAGCATTTGTGCATGGTGATTTGGAAGAGGAAATTTACATGGAGCAACCAGAAGGTTTTGAAGTTGAGAGAAAAAGACACATGGTTTGTAAGTTGAAGAAAAGCTTGTACGGGCTAAAGCAGGCACCGAGACAATGGTACAAGAAGTTTGACTCATTCATGTTGGGTCATGTGTAACAACCCGTACCTTCGGGAAGGGTATAAATGTAATTTTTGTAAAGATTTGTATAGAAGGACGATTTTGCCCTTGTGAATAGTGGGTCAAAAGTTGACTTTTTGATTGACCGGTTGGATGAGTGTTGACCATTGACCGTGACGTAGTTTAGGACGTCACGAATCCGTAGACAGGTGGCATGTCGGATTCGGACAATCGGAGGAAAAGTTATGACGTTCGGAAGATTGAGGGTGTTACCGTAATTGTGACTAATCGAGGAAAATGTTGACTTTTTCTTGGACTTGCGATTTTCACGTAGACCGAGGACCATTAGATAGGTCTTGACGTCCTGAGTACAACGACAGGCGGAACGCTGTCATCGGACGTCAGATGAAATAGTTACGGGTCTGAGAAGTTCGAGGGTAAAAAGGTAATTTTAAACCTAGGGGCATTTTAGTCTTTTTCCCCTTAAGCCCAATCAGATAAGGCCATTTGTCTTGAGTGGATTGGGATATTTTGTGCTGGTCCATGGGAATGTGGACACGTGGGAGAGAACCAGAGGGTTCTAGGCACGTCTAAAATGTGCACGGCCACAAATTGTCCAATTTGATCCCGTGCATTTGGCTTCGACACAGAGAAACAAAGAGGAAGAAATTGAGAGTGGGTGATCGATTAAGGGTGTGTGGAAGAGTTTGGTGGATTGTTAGAGTGACAGAGAGAGGAGAGTGAGTTGGTGATCGTGTTCAGGGAGTGGAAGCGTGCAAGGAGACACGACGGTGGACGGCTGGAATTTCTGGGAAAACAGAGAGACGGTGGACTGTGGCGGTGGTTGTGCCGTGTGGTGGCTCAAACTAAGACAATAGGAGGCTCAGGTGACAGCAGGGAACTCAACGAGCACCGTGGCACATGGCGGCGCAGACGGCAGTGGACGGTTCGAAGGTATGGTTTGAATCCCCCTGTTTTCCCGTGATTTTGTTTTCAATAATCGTGGACTTTGGGCTAGAGTCGAGGGAATTGGTGAGTGAAATGAGGTTCAGGGAGGTCCTAGCAGTCGTCTAGGATGGTCGCCGTGACGGGGGAGGACCTGGGTGGCCGGCGGCCAAAACAGGGCTCACAGGTCGTCTGTTTCGAAGACGAAGTCGAGGGGTTTTAGGGCCGTGATTCTTCGATTTTAAGACGGGATTAGATTGCTAGGGACTGGACGAGGCTATTGGGATTGAAAGGAACTGAAATGGTGGAGGAATTACAGAGAACCGGTCACGTCGGTTCAACTGTGTTGAACCGGGTGACTCGAGGTTGAAGAAACACTGTAGCAGGTGCGTGGAGGCGCGTGGGGAGGATTCCAGCCAACCTTCCAACATGGTTTTGGTTCTAAATGTCCTAAGGAATCCATTGGTGTGATTTTCGGGTTAATCGGACGATGTTATGAGATAGTTCGGGAATCCGGACGGTGTAGGGTCTAAGATTAAAATATGAATAACTTCCCGAAAAATTGGGGAAATTAGGGTTAGTATCCTTGATGTATTTGTGACCCCATTTGGTGCATATTGATAGGACGGGAGACGCCTGAGACGGTTGAGGAGTGCACGGAGCGCGATTGACTCGTTCAGAATCGTGAGTGGACTCCTTCTTTTCTCATGAGCATGCCTAGCTAGTTTTAATTATGTGTAACGCCCCGGAAATTTAGAAAATGTAATTTTGTAACATAATGAATAAATGACGTTTTTACCCTTGCGAATGGTATGGTCAAATTGTTGACTTTTTGATTGGTGAATCAAACGGATGTTGACCGATGACCGTGACATAGTTCGGGACGTCACGAGTCCATAGACAGGTGGCACGCCCAATTCCGACAATCTGGGAAAAAGTTATGACGTTCGGAAGCCCAAGGGCATTTTCGTAATTTGGGCGAAAAGGGGGAAAATGTTGACTTTTTGTTTGCCAACTAATTTTCACACGATTCGAAGACCGTTAGGTAGGTCTCGATGGCCGGAGTACAACGACAGGCGGCACGTCGAAAACGGAGTTCGGATACGAACGTTACGGGTCACGGAAGGCTAGGGGCAAAATGGTAATTTGTCGAACCAGGGGTAAAATGGTCTTTTTAACCTTGATCAGACCATGACACCTGTCTTTTGTCTGATACTTACCTCAGAAAACATAGAATCGGGTCTTAACGGAAACACAATGATATCCCCTTTTGACATCTTTTCCCCAAATTAAGGCTTAATTCATCATTATGTTCAATTGACCCGTGATAAACCCCAAACTCGTCGTCATTATGCAATTGAATGTCTAAGTAGGAGAACTGCGAGAGAGGGACTCGAGAGGTTGAGAGAATTGGGAGAATTTCTCTTCGAAAAATCAGAAAAATTGGGGGAAAATCGAATTCGAATTTGGGAGCCAGGAGAAGAGCAATTGAGGATTACATTGAGTTGCTAGGATCAAAACGAACATCTTTACAACAAAAACGAGAAGAAATCGTGTCGAATTAAGGAAGAACAGACGCTGCCATGGCTGCCAAAAATCGACCTTGAGTTCAGATACTTAGAGGTAAGCTCGTATGTAATTGATCATGGAAAATTGTTTCTTACACTCTCACGATGCTAACCATGTGAATTAATTGGAAAATTAGGGATGAAATCGTGAAACCTGTATCGGAGACCCGTCGAAGTTCGATCGTGAGTCGTGACATTTCGGACCTTAATTGAGGTAATTGAATTCAAAGAACTGAAATGAAGTTGGATTATATGAGATCAGTTGAAAGAACGGATCGATTTGAGGTCGAATTGATGGAGTTTGAATCGGATCATATCGCGGATATTTCAACCCGTTTATCAGACAAACGGGCGAGAACGACGCACTGTAGCGTGTACTGTGCTAGGCGCGTGGCTTTCACGCGCAGCCGCTTGCGGCGGTGCGTGACGGCGCGTGGGGAGGATTCCGGCAAAGTGTTCAACATGAAACTTGATGTCCTCGATGATACAAACCTATCCGCGTTGGTTTCGGGTTAATCAGATATGGTTTCAATGTAGTTCCGAGTACCCGACACGTTTAATTTATATTAAAATAATATTATAAAATTCCGACAATTAAGGGATTCTTATATGAGGAAAATATGATAGTCTAGTAACCTTAAATCACTTTGTTTGACAGGCTGGAATATTTCCGAGACGTCGGAGGAAAACGAACAGCTCGAGGCTGAACAATCGGGACGGTGTGTGTGAGTGGACTTTTGGTTTTCTAACTGTGATGCATGCATATATGGTTTAAAATGCTTTATTATATGATTTTCTATTATTTGACATGATTGATGCTTTGATTCAGTGATTTCTTGATTTTCTCGGTTTTATGATTATTATATTATTATATTTTGGCACGATTTTCGAGAAATCATTAAATTGGTTAAAAATGATATTGTGGGCGTAAGAACCCAAGTAAATAATGATTTTGATTCGGATTTGGAGTTACATGTGAATTTGATGATTTTTTGTATTCTCGTGATTTTCTGATTATTTTAATCAGTCTTTCGGGCACGTTTTACGAGGAACGTGCAAATGATGTTTTGGGCTAGGCCCAGATTGAAAATGATGTTTTGACTTGGGTTATGAGTCAGGAAATTGAAAATGATATTTGGACTCGGATTATGAGTCAGTGATTGATTTTATGGATTTACGTGATCGTGGCAACTCGGGTTTACGGTTGCACGGATTTACGTGAAAATGATATTTTGGGCTTGGGACCCAATGGAATTGTGTTTCTGATTGGATTTGTATTTCCATGTGATTATATGGTGATATTGATGATTTCGGATTTATAAAGTAAATCGGGACTTTGGTTAATTTGGGGCTGAGACCCTGTGTCGATATGTGATTTGATTTTCTATGCAACTGTTTTTCACTGGTTTTTGTGATGATGATATGTTGCGGATATTTAGGGCTTTCGGGAGAAAATATGTTTTTCCCCGGAGTGCACCCTGGAGATAACGCTCGCCTTCGGGATGGAAGTGTTTACCCCGAAGAGGTCACGTAGCACGATCTTTGTCGAGCAGCCGAGGGAGGCTTGACTCAGATCAGATGTGTTGGATATACCTAGATCAGTAAGTGATGTGTTCACTAGATCTGGATTGCCGGCTGGTGATGTGTTCACAGCGGCGGATGCTCGGATTTTGAGCGGGCCTTGAGCCTATTGATATGCACGCGTTGTAGGGATAAACGTGACTCTAAGCAACAAGATATGGAAATAAGTCCCGTGGTTTGTGGAAATTTTTTTGATTGATCCACTGAACATATTTAATTGATTTCTTATTATTACTCGTGTTTTATGATATGCATGCATGTTCGTGAAAACTGGAGGGTAAGAAATGTGTTTTGGTAAATGTATTTATCAAACTTTATTTTGTCCACTCACACCTTTATTGTTTTATGCACCCTCCAGGCCAGTGCACAGGGCAAAAGAATAAATAGACCGTTGCGCACTCAGACACTCTACAGAGTAGGAATTTGACCCCTATCTGTAATAGTACCTATGCTCTGTATTGTCTATGACTAGTCAAACTTGTGACGTCATTGGTCTGTAAAACTTAACTATCCCTTGTCTGAAAATGTGTTCGGGATTTCTTGTGTGATGTATGTATATAAGTTTGGTTACTTTTGGTAATTTTTAGTTATTGTCAGACGGGAGCAGGATTCATCACGACTATCGAGGGATAATCGGGATGGGTCTTGTCAAATTGGTATCAGAGCATTAGGTCACGGTCTGAGTCTTGCACATTAGTATGCACGAGTTGTGATACTGATATGTTTCTCTTACAGAACATCACAATATGCCTCCGAGACGCGAGCCCCGTACCCAGTCTGGTGATGAGTTTGGAGGTCCGGACGTAGAGAGAGCTCAACGTTTAGGGGCCATTGAATTCACTGGCCTGACTGACCCAGAAGAGGCTTTTGAGTGGATTACTCAATTTGAGCGGATCTTCGAGATTATGCAGTGTCCACCAGGAGATATGGTTCCACTGGCCACATTTATGCTGAGTAGCCAAGCTTACCGATGGTGGCGTGGATTGCAGCTGACAGGGATGGATGCCCACACCCTGAGTTGGGAGGACTTCCGTCATCGTTTCCTGGATCAGTTCTATCCTCGCTCATTTCGTAATGCTAGGGAGGTTGAATTCCTACAACTACATAAGGGGGACATGTCAGTGGCAGACTATAAGCAGAAATTTCTGAACCTGTCCAGTTTTTCTCCTCTATATGTATCCAACGAGGAGGACAAGTGCCGAAGGTTTGAGCAAGGACTGAGGAATGACATCCGGGGAGCTGTGACTGTAGGAACTTATGCCACCCTGCGAGAGTTGTCTGATGCAGCTGCACGAGTTGAGGTGACCTTGCCAGTGCCACAGAAGTTTTCGGGCTTTGGTCGACGCCGGGACCGTCAGTACCAGGGATCTGCGAACCAGAGGTCCTCCAAGCGAGGTAATTATGGCTCTGGATCTTCGCGTGGCGCTCGTCCGAGTTATGGAGGTAGGGGAACACAGACATTTGGGTATCGACCACCAGCGACTGCACAGTTTAGTGAGGCATCGGTGGGATCCACTGACCGACAGAGTAATGACCGGGGCAATGTTCTTGTCTGCTTTCAAACGAGACTGTCCACGATTGGTTGGTAGTAGTGGTACCGGATGGGGCTCTACTGAGCGGGGCCCTAGTACAACTTCGGCTTCAAATGCTACAAGTGGGAGAGGAGGTGGCAGAACTCGTGGTGGATCTGGTGGATCACGAGGGCGTGGTCGGACTTCGGGACCACAGGCTCGAGTCTATGCAGTGACTCAACAGGAGGCCCAGGCAGCCCCGGAGGTGGTGACAGGTATGCTTACTATTTTTGGTCATCATGCACGTACTTTAATAGATCCGGGAGCTACCCACTCTTTTGTTTCTCGGGAGTATGCACTGTTAGCCGATAGAGAGATTTCTGCGATCGGGTGTGAGATGGGAGTCGGTACACCGACTGGAGAGTTGTATGTAGTAAACCAAGTGATACGATGATACCCTATTGTGATAGGGGATGTGCATCTAGTGGTTGATTTGATACTCCTAGACTTGTGTGACTTTGATGTTATCCTTGGGATGGATTGGCTGACAACCCATCATGCCTCTATCGAGTGTTTCGATAAGAGGGTGATACTTCGGAGCCCTGGATTACCTGAGGTGATATTTCAGGGAGATCGGAGGATGTTAACCCCTAGAGTCATATCAGCCCTCTCGGCAGATAGATTTCTGAGGAAGGGCTGCCAGAGTTATCTAGCTTATGTTGTCGATGCACGGGATGCACCAGTCAAGGCCGAGGATATCCCAGTAGTGTGTGACTTCCCAGATGTATTTCCTGAGGATTTACCAGGATTACCCCCTTCTCGAGAGATTGAGTTCACTATCGAACTAATTCCTGGTACCCGACCTATATCCTTGACACCTTATCGGATGGCACCAGCTGAGTTAAGGGAATTGAAGGTACAGTTGCAAGATCTTGTGGATGTGGGATTCATTCGACCGAGTGTATCGCCATGGGGAGCCCCAGTATTGTTTGTGAAAAAGAAGGAATGAAGTTTAAGGCTATGCATGGATTACAGGCAACTTAATAAAGTCACGATAAAGAATAAGTATCCTTTTCCTCGGATTGATGATCTGTTTGATCAATTAAGGGGAGCTAAGTATTTTTCGAAGATTGATCTGCGTTCTGGTTACCACCAGTTAAGGATTCGAGAGGAGGACATTCCAAAAACAGCTTTTCGAACTCGATATGGTCATTATGAATTTCTGGTGATGCCATTTGGATTGACTAATGCACCTGCGGCATTCATGGATTTGATGAACCGAGTATTCCGGAAGTACCTTGACCGATTTGTTATTGTGTTCATTGATGACATTCTAGTGTATTCAAGCAGCAAGAGGGCACATGAGGAACATTTGAGGATTGTGCTTGATACGCTAAGGAGGAACCAGCTCTTTGCCAAACAGAGTAAGTGCCAATTTTGGTTAACGAGTGTTGGTTTTCTGGGACATGTGATTTCCGTGGATGGGATTCGTGTTGATCCCCAGAAGATAGAAGCGATAGAAAACTGGGAGCAGCCGAAGACAGTAACCGAAGTAAGAAGCTTTTTGGGATTGGCCGGTTATTACAGACGTTTTGTGGAAGGCTTCTCTGCGATTGCTGCTCCGATGACCCGCCTAACCAGGAAAGGAATCAAGTTTGTTTGGGGCGAAGACTGTGATCAAAGTTTCCAAGAACTGAAGAAAAGGTTGACCTCTGCTCCTATCTTAACCCTTCCGGATGATAGTGGGGAGTTTGAAGTGTACAGTGATGCATCCTTACAAGGATTGGGGTGTGTGTTAATGCAACATGGAAAGGTGATTGCATATGCCTCTCGACAACTGAAACCGCATGAACGTAACTATCCCACCCATGATTTGGAATTAGCTGCGGTGGTACATGCCCTGAAGATTTGGAGACATTACTTGTATGGTGAGACATGTAGACTTTTCACGGATCATACGAGTTTGAAGTACTTTTTCACACAGAAGGAATTGAATTTGAGACAGAGACGATGGTTGGAGCTAATTAAGGATTACGACTGCACAATTGAGTACCATCCTGGAAAAGCTAATGTGGTAGCTGATGCACTGAGTCGGAAATCAGCTCATACTGTGGCACATCTACGAATGGTGCGTTTGCCCTTATTAGTTGAACTTCGTAGGACTGGATTTGCTTTGGGACTGGATAACCAAGGTGGCTTACTAGCTAGTTTCCAGGTGCGGCCGATTCTGATTGATCAAGTTATTGAAGCCCAACTTGAGGACCCTATCTTGTGTGTCCTCCGAATTGAAGCTGATGCGGGGGAACGACAAGATGTTGCAATTAGAAGGGATAGAGCCCTAGTAAAGGACGGACGGTTGTGTGTGCCCGAAAATGTAACATTAAAGAAAGAGATTCTGGACGAGGCCCATAGTTCGGCGTATGTATGCATCCAGGTGGGACGAAAATGTACCGTACGCTACGAAAGCATTATTGGTGGCCGGGTATGAAACGGGAGATTGCAGAGTATGTGAGTAAGTGCTTGGTATGTCAACAAGTAAAGGCTGAAAGACAAAGACCCTATGGAGCACTGCAACCACTACCGATCCCGGAATGGAAATGGGATTATATAACAATGGATTTTGTGTTTAAACTCCCCAGAACGCCTAAAGGACACGATGGAGTCTGGATAATTGTGGATAGGCTTACCAAATCAGCACATTTCCTACCTGTAAGGGAAGATTTTCGGTTGACGCAGTATGCCAGACTCTTCATTGACAAGATTATTCGACTACATGGCACTCCTGTCTCTATTGTATCTGATCGAGATCCCCGATTTACATCCAGATTCTGGCAAAGCTTACAGGAAGCTTTCGGGACGAGATTGCATTTTAGTACGGCATTCCACCCTCAGACCGACGGGCAATCGGAACGGACTATTCAGACCTTGGAAGATATGATGAGAGCATGTGTTTTACAATTCCAGGGTACTTGGGAATCACATTTACCATTGATGGAATTTGCCTACAACAATAGTTACCAAGCAAGTATTGGGATGGCTCCTTATGAAGCCTTATATGGACGACAATGCAGAACCCCTTTGCGTTGGACTGAGGTGGGCGAGAGGAAATTGTCTAAATCCGAATTGATAGACTTAACAACGGAAAAGGTTAAACTCATCTGAGACAGACTCAAGACAGCCCAAGACAGACAAAAGAGTTATGCAGACCACCGAGTCAGAGACCTTGAATTTGCAGTTGGAGATTGGGTATTCTTGAAGTTATCTCCATAGAAAGGTATAGTGCGATTCGGCAGACGCGGGAAATTAAGCCCCCGTTTCATTGGACCTTATGAGATTGTTGAAAGAATTGGTTGGGTTGCCTACAGATTAGCATTACCTTCTGAGCTTTCGAGGGTCCATGATGTTTTCCATGTGTCAATGCTACGAAAATATGTATATGATGAGTCCCATGTGTTGGAGGAACAGCCCGTTGAACTCAGAGAAGACCTAAGTTTTGAAGAACAGCCTGTATAGATCTTGGACCGAAAGGACAAAGTGCTTCGACGAAAGATGATTCCATTATTGAAGGTTCTTTGGAGGAATCAGAACGTGGAAGAAGCTACGTGGGAACCTGAGACACACATGCGAGACCAGTACCCGTATTTGTTTCATTGAAATTTCGGGGACGAAATTTCTTAAGGGGGGAAGGTTGTAACGCCCTGGAAATTTATAAAATGTAATTTTGTAACATAATGAATAAATGACGTTTTTACCCTTGAGAATGGTATGGTCAAATTGTTGACTTTTTTATTGGTGAATCAAACGGATGTTGACCGATGACCGTGACGTAGTTCGGGACGTCACGAGTCCATAGACAGGTGGCACGCCCAATTCCGACAATCTGGGAAAAAGTTATGACGTTCGGAAACCCAAGGGCATTTTCGTAATTTGGGCGAAAAGGGGGAAAATGTTGACTTTTTGTTTGCCAACTAATTTTCACACGATTCGAAGACCGTTAGGTAGGTCTCGATGGCCGGAGTACAACGACAGGCGGCACGTCGAAAACGGAGTTCGGATACGAACGTTACGGGTCACGGAAGGCTAGGGGCAAAATGGTAATTTGTCGAACCAGGGGTAAAATGGTCTTTTTAACCTTGATCAGACCATGACACCTGTCTTTTGTCTGATACTTACCTCAGAAAACATAGAATCGGGTCTTAAGGGAAACACAATGATATCCCCTTTTGACATCTTTTCCCCAAATTAAGGCTTAATTCATCATTATGTTCAATTGACCCGTGATAAACCCCAAACTCGTCGTCATTATGCAATTGAATGTCTAAGTAGGAGAACTGAGAGAGAGGGACTCGAGAGGTTGAGAGAATTGGGAGAATTTCTCTTCGAAAATTCAGAAAAATTGGGGGAAAATCGAATTCGAATTTGGGAGCCAGGAGAAGAGCAATTGAGGATTACATTGAGTTGCTAGGATCAAAACGAACATCTTTGCAACAAAAACGAGAAGAAATCGTGTCGAATTGAGGAAGAACAGACGCTGCCATGGCTGCCTAAAATCGACCTTGAGTTCAGATACTTAGAGGTAAGCTCGTATGAAATTGATCATGGAAAATTGTTTCTTACACTCTCACGATGCTAACCATGTGAATTAATTGGAAAATTAGGGACGAAATCGTGAAACCCGTATCGGAGACCCGTCGAAGTTCGATCGTGAGTCGTGACATTTCGGACCTTAATTGAGGTAATTGAATTCAAAGAACTGAAATGAAGTTGGATTATATGAGATCAGTTGAAAGAACGGATCGATTTGAGGTCAAATTGATGGAGTTTGAATCGGATCCTATCGCGGGTATTTCAACCCGTTTATCAGACAAACGGGCGAGAACGACGCACTGTAGCGTGTACTGTACTAGGCGCGTGGCTTTCACGCGCAGCCGCTTGCGGCGGCGCGTGACGGCGCGTGGGGAGGATTCCGGCAAAGTGTTCAACATGAAACTTGATGTTCTCGATGATACGAACCTATCCGCGTTGGTTTCGGGTCAATCGGATATGGTTTCAGTGTAGTTCCGAGTACCCGACACGTTTAATTTATATTAAAATAATATTATAAAATTCCGACAATTAAGGGATTCTTATATGAGGAAAATATGATAGTCTAGTAACCTTAAATCACTTTGTTTGACAGGCTGGAATATTTCCGGGACGTCGGAGGAAAACGAACAGCTCGAGGCTGAACAATCGGGACGGTGTGTGTGAGTGGACTTTTGGTTTTCTAACTGTGATGCATGCATATATGGTTTAAAATGCTTTATTATATGATTTTCTATTATTTGACATAATTGATGCTTTGATTCAGTGATTTCTCGATTTTCTCGGTTTTATGATTATTATATTATTATATTTTGGCACGATTTTCGAGAAATCATTAAATTGGTTAAAAATGATATTGTGGTCGTAAGAATCCAAGTAAATAATGATTTTGATTCGGATTTGGAGTTACATGTGAATTTGTTGATTTTTTGTATTCTCGTGATTTTCTGATTATTTTAATCAGTCTTTCGGGCACGTTTTACGAGGAACGTGCAAATGATGTTTTGGGCTAGGCCCGGATTGAAAATGATGTTTTGACTTGGGTTATGAGTCAGGAAATTGAAAATGATATTTGGACTCGGATTATGAGTCAGTGATTGATTTTATGGATTTACGTGATCGTGGCAACTCGGGTTTACGGTTGCACGGATTTACGTGAAAATGATATTTTGGGCTTGGGACCCAATGGAATTGTGTTTCTGATTGGATTTGTATTTCCATGTGATTATATGGTGATATTGATGATTTCGGATTTATAAAGTAAATCGGGACGTTGGTTAATTTGGGGCTG
This sequence comes from Prinsepia uniflora, assembly GCA_032719365.1. Lineage (NCBI taxonomy): Eukaryota > Viridiplantae > Streptophyta > Magnoliopsida > Rosales > Rosaceae > Prinsepia > Prinsepia uniflora. Next base: position 5,352 of record CM064876.1, on the reverse strand, counting down.
AGACCCTGTGTCGATATGTGATTTGATTTTCTATGCAACTGTTTTTCACTAGTTTTTGTGATGATGATATGTTGCGGATATTTAGGGCTTTCGGGAGAAAATATTTTTTTCCCCGGAGTGCACCCTGGAGATAACGCTCGCCTTCGGGATGGAAGTGTTTACCCCAAAGAGGTCACGTGGCACGATCTTTGTCGAGCAGCCGAGGGAGGCTTGACTCAGATCAGATGTGCTGGATATACCTAGATCGTTAAGTGATGTGTTCACTAGATCTGGATTGTCGGCTGGTGATGTGTTCACAGCGGCGGATGCTCGGATTTTGAGCGGTCCTTGAGCCTATTGATATGCACGCGTTTCAGGGATAAACGTGACTCTAAGCAACAAGATATGGAAATAAGTCCCGTGGTTTTGTGGAAATTGTTTGATTGATCCACTGAACATATTTAATTGATTTCTTATTATTACTCGTGTTTTATGATATGCATGCATGTTTGTGAAAACTGGAGGGTAAGAAATGTGTTTTGGTAAATGTATTTATCAAACTTTATTTTGTCCACTCACACCTTTATTGTTTTATGCACCCTCCAGGCCAGTGCACAGGTACGAGGGCTAGAAACGAGGCAAGCGAGGCAAAAGAATAAATAGACCGATGCGCACTCAGACACTCTACAGAGTAGGAATTTGACCCCTATCTGTAATAGTACCTATGCTCTGTATTGTCTATGACTAGTCAAACTTGTGACGTCATTGGTCTGTAAAACTTAACTATCCCTTGTCTGACAATGTGTTCGGGATTTCTTGTGTGATGTATGTATATAAGTTTGGTTACTTTTGGTAATTTTTAGTTATTGTCAGACGGGAGCAGGATTCATCACGACTATCGAGGGATAATCGGGATGGGTCTTGTCATTATGTTTTAATGTTTTTACATATGTTTTTATGCTTTTTGATGGTGATTCTATATGGTTGATATGTTTGCACGTTTTTTGAGACATTTTCGGATTTTCGCACGTTTTTCGAGCAAAAGCTGGATTTCGGATTTTGATGCCATACTTAGGGATTTCAATTTATAATTGTTTTCTGATGATGATAAATGGATTATGAAACATGATTTTTGATAATCGCGGGTTTTGGTTTAAAAAGTGGATTTCCGGATTTGGGTTCGGAATGGCGGTTCTGAACGCCGGAAGGGCTTCGAACCGGGGATTTCGAATTCGAGTTTGGCTATGGATTTAGAAATGGTTTTACATTGAATTTGGATTGGATTTGCTGGATCTGGATATGGGTTTAAAGACCCGGATGTTCTGATGGATGGGGGACGGGCCCGTATTGAGTTTAAAGACTCGGGAGTTTAAAGACTCGGATATTTATGATATTACCCCCATAGGCCTTTTGAGTTTAAAGACTCGGGAGTTTAAAGACTCGGATTACATTTGAGGCCTGGTTGAGTTTAAAGACTCGGATAGACCCAGCAGGTTTGATCAGACTTGGATATTTGTGGATTTGGTTTTATGATATGATCTTGCTATACTGTCTTATGTTGTGGTTTTCTGATACTTAGTTGGGCATGCATGTTTTTAAAACGGAGGGTAAAATCTATTGTTTTCCTTAACTGTTTTACTTCTAAGTCATGTTGAAACTTTTATTTCTTTAGTCCACTCACACTTTTGGTTTTAACTTACCCTCCAGGTCGTGGTGATAGCGTTGGGGTGAACGTTGAGGCAGGAATCGAGGCATAGAGCTTCCGACATTCTTTCGTTGCGAGATTAGCATAGTAGGATTTTGTGTCCATTTTGTAAAACTATGCTCTGACTGACAGTTGTATTATATTTACTCCTTCGTCTGATAGTTATGCTTATGATGGTATTAAGGTTATTTTGGTACTTTAAGTGTGATTGTCAGACGGGAGCAGGGTTCGTCCCGGGTATCGAGGTGATATTTGGGACGGGTCCTGACATCATGGGTACAAGAGAACAGATGCCGATCCATGTGTGTATATCCACCAGTTCACCGGAGGTAACTTCATCATTTTATTGCTCTATGTTGATGATATGTTGATTGTGGGGCACGATGTTGCTATGATTCACAAGTTGAAGTCAGATTTGTCAAAATCATTTGATATGAAAGACTTAGGTCCAGCTAAGCAAATTTTGGGCATGGAGATCACTCGTGATAGGAAGGCGAAGTAGCTATGGTTGTCATAGGAAAGGTACGTTGAAAGAGTGCTTGAGAGGTTCAACATGAAAGAAGCTAAGCCAGTGAACTCACCTCTAAGTAATCAATTCAAGTTAAGCAGAAGTTTATGCCCAACTACACAAAAGGATATGGACAAGATGGCAGGTATTCCCTACTCATCAGCTGTTGGTAGTCTTATGTATGTTATGGTTTGTACTCGACCAGATATAGCACATGCAGTTGGTGTTGTTAGTAGGTATCTCTCTAACCCTAGCAGAGAGCATTGGGAATCAGTCAAGTGGATACTCAGATATTTGAGAGGCACTTCAAAGTTGTGCTTGTGCTTTGGTGGATCGAAACCGATGTTAGAAGGTTTCACGGATGCAGACTTGGCAGGAGACCTTGATGCTAGAAAATCCACTTCTGGATACTTATTCACCTTTTTCAGGGGGAGCTGTTTCATGACAGTCTAAGTTACAAAAATGTGTTGCCTTATCCACCACTGAAGTTGAGTATATTGCTGCAAATGAAGCAGGCAAGGAGATGATTTGGCTGCAGAGGTTCATTCAAGAATTGGGTGTGAAGCAAGAAAGTTATGTGGTGCATTGTGATAGTCAGAGTGCTATTCATTTAAGTAAAAATTCAGTGTACCATCCTCTCACGAAGCACATTGATCTCCGTTATCATTGGATTCGAGATGCAGTATCAAAGAAGCTTTTCCAGTTGAGGAAAATTCACACCAACAAGAACACTTCAGATATGTTGACAAAAGTTGTTACACAACAGAAGTTGGAGTATTGCAGCAAATCCGCTGGAGTGGACTTCAAGTAGAAGTCACGTCATTTTGACCTAGTTGGCCTAGAGGGGGAGATTGTAAAATATCTAGGCCCAAATTTCAAATATATCTACAAAATGTTGTTTGAAGCATTAATGAAGTAAGTGGTTGTAGGTAAGTGGGATCCAAAATGTAGTAGGTGGTTGTAGGTAAGTGGGATCCAAAATGAAGTAAGTGAGTGGGTGAAGCATTAATGAAAGCATTTAGATGGTTCCTCCTTGGCCTATATAAGGAGAGGTCATTTGCTCATTCCATCAATCTCATCTAAGAGAAACATCTTCCTCCAAGTAGAGAGTGAAGAGTGCCCACTCTAAGTTGAGAGTGTTGAGTGTTGTAGTGTTGGTAGCAAAACAAGTGTGAGAGAGAGAGTTTCCTTCAAGTAGTGTTCTTGAAGTTGTGCATCTCTTTGTACCCCTAATTTCATTAGTGAAGGTTCTTGTTGTTGTTGCCCCGTGGACGTAGGCATATTGCCGAACCACGTTATATCCGGTGTTCTCTATTCTTTGCTCTTTTATTTCCTTGCATATTTATCCTTTTTGTGGGTTGAGTTATTATTTCCATTCTACTATTTTCCACAATAAGGTTGAAGATGAAGCTTTTGGGTTTATGAGCAGGAAGAGGAGAGCCAAATGATGATATTTATAGGACCAGTCGAGTTAAGAAGTGACGTTTAAAACGAGAAATTTATAGTCCAGTAGTGCTAGCTATAGCGCCCAGCCAACTGCCCTCCAAATCTCACTTAGTTCTCGGTACGGGACAAACATTCAAATAATTAAAACAAAATCATAGGAACTTCCTAGATAATATTTGCTCATGTGTGAAATATGTCATAATGGAAATTAAAAGTGCTCATAATATTTTTATTATGAGTTAAGATTTATTTTCGAAATCAATGAAATTAGGTATTGCATGTTTAGTCGTCTAGTTAGTTAAACAAATATTGGTTTTAGTAAGAATTAAAAATTCTATAACGTGGAAGCTAGGCATTCTCTAATTATTAGTTTATATTTACATACATATTATCAATAACCAATCTACCTCTTTTTTTCTTTTCTTTTTTGCTATACCACGTCCATGGTGTCCTCAAATCTAAAGGATGAAATTAATTCCCGCTTCCAAGCTCAACAAAGAATCTAGTTCAATTTAGTAAATTTTTTAAATGAACGAACTTGAAAAGATAATTTGAAGGAATAAATTACATAAAAAAATTTGATAAATAAAAATAGTTTGGTGGACAAAATTCTTGCAAGTTTTTAATTTTTTTTATTTATATATGCATAATCATTAAAATCACCAATATTTGTAATAATTTGGATCAGAACAAAAATATTTGTAATAATTTGGATCAGAACAAAAATATTTGTAATAATTTGGATGAGAACTATTGATACACAAAATGTGTCAATTTAGGTAGCGAGTACTGCTGCTCGACCACGTGTCCTTTGACAGACATCCAAAAGAGGGGAACCATTTGGTCGGTTAGAGATATATAGGCACCGGTGTGGTACCAGCCATTTCGGTTAGAGATATAGAGGCGCGGTGGCAGTTAGGGTTTGTAAGAAAGGGAGAATGTAGAGAGAAGGTAGCGAAAATAAGTTAGAGAGAGAAGAGTATTAGGGGCTGCAACTAATACTTTTGCTTTTAGATGTTTAGCTGGACACAGCAATATTTCCCTACTCATGTCAGTATATCATTAAGTGAGAAGCCAGCAATACTGTGAAGCAGAGTTTTTGCTTTTGGAATTGTAAACTGAACCATAGTCTTACCTGGGTTGAGAGAACAAAGAGTACAAGTGACTATTCCTTTCAAATGTAAGTTTATCTTTTACATCTGCATATATATAGTTGACTGACTTGGAAGCTTTTTATGGCAACAAAATGAGAGATCATTTCATAACGTATTGACTAATTTACGACGCCAATAAGTTACGAGTGCTCAATCATATTGTATCTAATGAATCTGTTTTTTTAGTTAGTGACTCCTTTTTGACTATCTGCATATATGTATGGTCAGTGTAATGCCTATTAATAGTGCAATTAACTTTTTAGTAATCAACACCAACATCATTACCTTTTAGCAGGAAATTGTGTACTCTTTTATGTTTGTATTAGCTATGGATGTCTGGCTGTAATACTCTTGATCTATTTACTATTGGTTTGTTATGGCTTATATCACAAATTGATTTAGGACATTTTTTCATCTTAGAAGACACGTTTTTATTCAATAACGGTTAATAACGTGTCATTAATCATTTTTGATGACTTGCTTATATATTTTCATGACATTTTAGACATTCGTAAAAATAATAAATGACACGTAAATGTGTCATTAATGCTCTTTGATGA